>JAHGAU010000010.1:0-600000 GCA_019925105.1 Niebla homalea
TAAAAATATTAAATTACCACTTTTTCCCGGGGAATAACCGATAAAAAAGTAATAATTAGCGCCGGGAAGCAAACTCAAACTTGAATCTCCAGAATTCTTAAACTTAATAAAATCGATAACTAAATCACCCCTTTACCGATCCGGGTCAAATAGGGCTCGTTCTATAGCCCGTACTGAGCTTTACACCTTTCCCATATAAAGTTAAGGGATCCGGTATGAAAAATACCTTAAACCATTCATTTCCAAAAATGAATGGTTAAAGCCTCCAGCAGGGGTAAAGCGGAATTCCCCCCGGGTGAGGGAATGAATGGTTGCAGCCTGCAACCATTTAAAACTAGGTGGTAGGCATTTTTCTAATTCGGTATTTTTACCCTTAAATATAGGCTTATTATCTTTCTTAATATTATCTTAATTTTTATTAATAATAAAGGTTAAGTAAAACGGAGTCGATTTCTTTATATTATTATATTATATATAATTTCGAAATTGCTCTTTAAGATTAATAAAAGTTATTAAGAAGTCGGTTAAGTTATTTATACCGAACTTATAAAGTTATATTAATATAAAAGATTATTTCTTAATTATATTAATAAAATTACGGTATACCCGTTTCTTATTTAATACTTTAAAGATATTATTACTTTTAGCTTTTATAAGTATTTAAGTATACTTATTAAGTTATAATTTAGTATTTTAATAAAAGTTAGGTCCCGTTATAATTTTATAATATTCTTTCTTTATTATTAAAGAATAAGCGGAATTTAAAGGTATAAGCTTAATTTTAAGAGTATATAAGTAGTTCTATAGGTAATAATTTACGTCCTTAAGGTAAACGAGGTTTACCTTATTAATTATTAAGTATATATAATCGTTAATTTTAATAAAAGACGTATATTATTCTTTTTATTTTTATAATTCTGGCTTTTATACCTATAAATTATTTTTATAAGCTATTAATACCCCTAAATTAATAGTTTCGTCCGCTATAAGGACGGGTTATATTAATTTTAATAGCTTATTTAAGCCTATTAATTTTATTATAAGAATAAAGTTAATAAGTTCTTAAACGTAATATTTAGTAATTTTACCTTTAATAATAATAAGCTATAAGTCTTAATTTTTAAAATAATAAGCTTAACTTTATATAAATTTATCTTAAGGCTATAAAGGAATAATAAGTAATAAACTTATTATATTCTTTAATTCCTTTTTTATTTTTAATTTATATATAGTATATTAACCTTAAAGATTCAATTTAAGCTTTTTTAAATAGTTAATTACGCCTTTAAATTAATTAATAAATAAGTAACTATAATAGTATATAATATTAAGCTTATAACTATTAAACATAAGGACGTATAAAAGTAAATAATATATATATATATTATATATAATCTATTTAGGAAGCATAATACTATCTATATAAAATACCTAAGTGGTATAAGATATACGGCCAGGTAATAATATCTACACGCGCTATGGTAGTGTCTTGGCACCGTCGCATGACGGCTCAGTGACACTCCATGCAATACCACCACCATGCCTGCACCCAGGCTGACATACAGATAATGCTACCTTACCATGTTCGAAGTACACATTCACTGACGTGTCGTCTAATTTCTTCGAGAAGGCGCTAATTCTTTATTCCAAGCATGGGGCCAAACTGGAGTTCAAGAAACTGGACATAACTGCCAATTCACAACGGCAAGGGTTTGATCTTAATGCATATGATATTGTAGTTGCTGTAGCAGTGTTGCAAGGGACACCAGACCTCAATCCAGCCCTTCTGAATGCCCGAAGTTTGATTAAGCCAGGAGGTAAGTTCGTCCTCCTCCAGTTTTGCGGTAGATAAAAACTTGCTATGCATTTCATTCTTGGCTTGCTACGTGGATGGTGGTACGGAGAGGAATCGATCCGATCTGACAGTCCCCTGGTGAACGGCCGACAATGGGATGCCCTTCTTCGTCACGCTGGATTCTCTGGAAAGGATATTGTCTTCCGTGACTTTGAAGATCCATTATATCATGAGGTCTTATTTCCTCTGCCGGGGAAGAGGCAACACCAAAGCAAAATATTTCACACATGACCATCATGATAGATCTGGCGGAGGCAATCCAAATCTCCATAGCATCGGATCTCCACCAATCATTGGAGCAAAGAGGAATCAAATCTCGTGTCGCTAGTCTTATTGAAAGTAGGACCGCGACCCTGGATCATGAAAACGTGATCTGTCCACTGGACCTAACTTCCGACGTGTTACAACAAATGGATGACAATGCATTTGTGGGATTGAGAAAGCTACTGATGAGAGCCAAGCGAGTCGTATGGGCGTCTCTTGGAGCTGAAATTGAATGCAGAGACCCTAATGTAGCCAAGGTCGAAGGCATGGCGAGGTCCATCAATTTCGAGCGGGATGATACAAGCTTTACAGTTGTCTCTTCTGCTGATGAGGACTCCATCAAGGCAGCTGAATCTAAGCTTGCAAAGACTACACAGTACATGTGATCGCTGCGGCTTGTAGAGATGGAGACGGACTTCAAAGAGAAAGATGGGTTGCTAGGCATCACTCGAACCGTGCCAGAGGTCCAGATCAGCACTTCCGTGATGGGATCTTGTATGAAGACCAACTACCAGTCTCATCAATTGTCGAAGACTAGCATACATCCTCGTAAGACTGCGTACCTGGAAATTGGATCGCCTGGCTCCCTAGATTCGCTACACCTTCTCTCAGGCCCAGAAAACCTTCGACTGGCAGACAAGGAAATCGACGTCGAGGTTGTTGCTGCTGGGCTCAATTTAAGGGATCTGCTCATAGCACTGGGACAAATACCTGCCAACTTCATTGGATGCGAAGCTGCAGGCATCGTGACGAGGAAAGGAGCCGCAGCCCGGTTCGAGCTTCAGGACCAAGTCGTCTACTTTTCACCGAAAGCCATAAGCACAGTATTACATTGCAAGTCTTCCGATGCTTTCCAGTACCCTGATCACATGCCGTTTGAGGTTGCAGCAAGTCTTCCTGTGGCTTTCCGAGCAGCGTATCATGCGCTCTTTCGCGTTGCACGACTCAGCATACACAAAACCGTACCGATACATGCCGGTGCTGGAGGAGTTGGGCAGCCAGCAATACAGCTCGCGCAGCTGATCGGTGCTCGGATCTTCTCAACGGTCAGAAGCACGAAGAAGCGACCATTTTTGACCCAAAATTACCACATACCAGATGAACACGTCTTTTAGAGTCGCAATGTCTCTTTTGTGAATGACATCAAGACCATTACTCAACAACGTGGCGTTAATGTAGACTTTGAACTGCCTCTCTAGCGAGTTGCTCCAAGCAAGCTGTGAGATGTTTGCCACCCTCGGACGCTTTGTGGAAATTGGTAAACAGGACATCAATGCAAAGGATCGTCTCGGGCTGGGCATGTTTACTGACGGCCTTAACTTCTCCGCCTTTGATCTTCTGGTCCTACGAGAGAAAGTGCCACAGGACTTTGTCAAAACCATTCAGGAAGCTCTTGATCTACTTTTCCACAATTATGACGTTGTTCACGAACCCAGGCCTGTGCGACAATACAAGGCCAACAGGGCTGAAGAAGCATTCCGTGCCCTTCAAAGCGGTCTGAATCCTGTCAAGCACGTTGTCATCTTTGGGTCAGATGAGCCCATTGAAGTAAATGACACCCCTTCATTCTTCCGCTCTTTCTAATAAGCTCGTGTTTCTCTCATAAAGATACTAACTGTTTGGCCCGGTACGGTGTCCACCTGAAGATACTTGGAGAGTTGCTAGTAGAGCACTGTATGTCATTGCTGGAGGCTTTGGTGGAATTGGACGCAGCATCATCTATTGGATGTTTGATCGCGGGGCTCGCAAGTTCCTGGTCCTTTCGCGCTCTGGCATAGGAAATAACCAAGATTCCCGGCAAGTGGTGGAATGCCTTCAAAGGAACGGGTCAGAGGTGAGGACGCCACAATGTAATATCGCCGATGGTCCCAAGCTCGAGTTCGTCTTGTCGCAGTCGATTGAGGATCTCGGTCAGGTGAAGGGGTGGATTCAAGCAAGCATGGCACCTCGCGTAAGTCATACACTACACATCCCCAAAACAAAGTTGAGTACGCTTTGACTCCTTCCACAGTCCATGGTCTTCACGGAGATGAGTATGAGCGATTTCCAGCATACCTTCAACGCAAATGTACGAGGATCATGGAATCTCCACACCTTGTATTCAACGACCTTGATTTTCTTGTCCTGTTATCCTCTCTTCCAGGCGTTATAGGGGATCATGGCGTCAGAAACTACGCACCAGCGAATTCTCACCAAGATGCCCTTGCGCGTCACCGAGTTTTGCAGGGCAGGAAATGCGTCTACTTGAACATTGGTCTGCTGATAGGCATAGGTCAAGCCGCTGAGAACGACGATATTGCTGCTGACTACAAGCGGGCGCACTATGTTCCAATCCGTATTGAGCAGCTGGTTGGTGTACTTGAGGAGCTGTGCGATCCCATTCGACCCTTACCAAGCTCACCTGAGCGCAGCCAGATATTGATCGGTCTGCCTTCTCATCAGAGCCTCGAAAGGCGAGGACTTGAGCCACCGTGGTTTATGGCTCGATCGATGTTCCGCAACCTTGAATTGGGGAGGTGTGCCAATGCACAAGGCACTGATCGCGACCATGATATGGCGGAGCTAGATTACACAATGCTCATCAAGGACTCTGATTGCATAGACTCAGCCGCCCTTGTGATGATGGGTGAGCTGAAGTAGGTATTGTCAAAGGCCGTGGACATCCCGGAATAAAACATTGATGCAAACATGCCCCTTCATGCTATTGAGGTCGATTCCCTAATTGCTGTTGAGGTGCGACGCTGGTTTTTAGAGAGCTCGGGGTGCCGAGGTGACTATCCATGAAGTCTTGAGCGACCGACCACTCATGGTATTATGTCGTGAGGTTGTGGGTCAAATACTTGGTAAGGCATCTTGAATTGTCTGATGGAATCTGATGCATTATTTCATTGCATAATAATCAACACTGTGTACTTGTAACAAGGTCAATCTAGGATGATGAAATGTATTATTGCATCTTCGAATAGTCTGTCGCTTTAGAAGGTCAGCAAATCCTTGGCTTGTTATGTCACAAGATTAAAACCTTTGTACTGGAGCGCTTTTGAGATTGCCAATTCTCTAATCATCTCGCATGTGGCCTTCACCGCTCAGTAGCTGTTCAGAATCATTCAAGATTTAATTTTCTCGGCCGCTTCATCGACTCCCAAGGAATCATTCAAATTGGGCATGCACAAAACGGTTTCTGGTCGTAACCAAGGCTTACATAATCGAGTTCCCAGGCGTAAGATTCGCGGACGAAAGAGCCGAAAAGCGATGGCGTAGGAAACCAATCCCTATCCTTCGTTCGCAGCTCTTTCATCGGAATTGCTGCACAAGGGTTTCAGACATCGAGCGAACAAGCTACTAGAGATTCATGTGCGCGTCAGCCTCCTCGATTAATCCAGAATGACGCTGGCGGACGAGTCAGATGGCCAGAAGCAGTGCAAGCCATGCTCGGAGACATTATGTACAGCATGCTCGGTCACCTATAAGTGAGTATCCACACTCAGTATAGCGAAGGTGTCAAAGCCAATCGCGAGCTGCAGAGACACTCATCGAGGATTCGGCGACCGATTTATCTTTGCCATGATGTTAGTGGCCGAGGAATTAATTTCTTACCGAAGTCAGCGAATTCTTGAGGGGAGCTCCCAAGATTTGGGTCATCTGACTTCCTCGCCCGATCGTGCTCTAAGGTTCCGCAAGTTGGTCAAGATGAAGGAGAATTACGTATCAGACTTTCGGTCGAGCAGTAATTGTTACCACAGGCCAATTGACCACGATAACCGGCTTGGAGTCAGTGAACTTGTGAGGTTGACCAGGAAGCACAACATATATGCAATTGCTCTGTGGATACACAAGTTCAAGGGAACCTATCGATTACATGCTAGGACATGGCACGTGAGAAGTGTAACGTCTTCCGCATGAGAAGAGCCGGAAGTTCAACTACCGACAGCCTGTTGGCGGTCTAGGACGTGAACACGAGACCTAAAATAATTAAAAATCACGCAATCAAAGAGCAATCGCTTTGAGCTCAAAGGGAGTTTAGTCATGATGACATCCCGGCTGGAGCGAACGAGATTTGAGCCATAGATTCGCGATTTTCTGGGGATGCAGCATTCAAACGAGATGTTCAAGGAGATCCGTGATGCACTTTAAGGACCCTTTTTTTGGCTCAGCACCCAAAGCACTGACTCGACACTGGAATATCTCTCCTGGTCAAGCCCAGCCACCGAGGCATAGTTCTTTTGAAAGTCGTCCCTGAGCTCAGTTGCACGTCTTCGATTGCGGACGCATACTTGATCAGCGTAGCTTCCGAAAAAGCCGTGCCCATCAATGCCAATCCGAAGGGCATACCACTCAAGGAGTGCACACCAGCCGGGATCGTCACCACTGGATAGCCAGCCTGCGCGGCAATTTGGTAGCTTTGTCCCACGTCAGGCGGTACCAAGAGCGCATCCAGGGACCCATCGCCATATCTCAAAGCTGCATCAATCCCACCCTCACGAGTCGACTCTTGGCAGAATCTCAAAGCCTCCCAGTAGGTTGAGTTCATGACTCCACCTGTGGCGAGTGAGGATAGAAAAAGATCTTGCCCGGATCCAAATGCTGGGTGGATGCCAGGCGAACCACCTTCTGACCCTACATTGTCGTTATTGTACTGAACGATATCTGCAAGAGTCTTGATCTTATTGTTCGAAAGCTCAGATAAGTAGGTTTGAATATTGTTGTAGAAATCCACATTGACGACGGTGGACTCTGACTCGTTGGATAGCCTCGTTTCGAGCCGTAGGCCCAGTCCCAACCGTCCGGGCTGACTATTTTTCGATAATCAGGGAGTTCAGTACCGTTGATCACTGTTGCGCCGGCACCCTCCATCAAAGCTATGAGATTCAGGAGGACACCCTGCTGCTCTGAATCGGCAAGGGCCCAAAAGCTAGCCCAAGGAAGACCAAACCTAGCGCCTTTGAGAGTGGCTTGAGTGGATAGAAACTGGACAAAGCCGACGGGTGGCGTCCTTCCAACTTGTGCGGAGGTGTAGTTGTCTCGCGCATCAACCCCGTAAATCGCATCTAATGCATATACTGCATCCCGAAAAGTGCGGCCAAATGTACCCACTGTGTCCTGATGGGTGGACTCTGGAATCACTCCACTGCGTGAGGTCAAGCCGACCGTTGGTTTGATGCCGACAATAGCATTGCGCTCGGCGGGGTTGATAACACTTCCATCGGTCTCAGTGCCAAGTGCAAACGAGACCACGTTGTTCGCGACGGCAATTGCACTCCCTGAGCTGCTCCCCCCTGGGTTCACAGTCATGTTGTATGAACTTCTAGCCTGACCCCCCCTGGCGGAGTAGCCTTCCGAATAGTTGTTGCTTCGCATATCAGCCCACTCACTCAGCGTTGCTTTACCCATGAGCACGGCTCCAGCTTGGCGGAGGCGTGAGACCACGAAAGCATCACGTGGAACGATGGAGCCTTGAAGCGCCCAGCTACCGGCTGTGGTCTGCATCTTGTCTTTTGAGGCTATATTATCCTTGACGAGAAATGGTATGCCATGTAATGGACCTCGCACACGACCAGCTTTTCTTTCTGCGTCAAGGTCTGAGGCAATTGTCATGGCGTCTGGGTTCATTTGCAATACCGTGCTAATTTCTGTCAGAGCTCTGGCACCTACTGATGGGACACTTTGATGCATCAAGAGAAAGTATATACTTGACGTATTGATCAACTTGGAAAGCGCGCTGCAGGTAGCAGGCGAGGAGCTGAAGGCTTGTCAATGTGCCCTGAGCCATATAAGCCTGAAGCATATCAATGGTAGCCTCGTCCAATGTAAGACCGTTGCAAGGCATCACAGGGAAAAAGCTCGCCGTATTAGCCTCATCGGGAAATCCATACGGGAAGACGTCCTCGACAATTTGACTTGTATTTGATGAAGGGATGGTTAAGCTCTCGACTCGGGTCGTTGTCAGCTGCAAGCCGATCAAATAGAGTCCCGAAAAGACGCGCATGACAGCGGACCAGGATTGGCTTGTCATTATCTGTACAGGCTTTGAGTGTGAAAGGACAAACTGACTCGATGCTATTTTTAGCTTGTAAACCCGCTACGGCGGATGCTGGATCGCGACAACAAATTCACGGATTACGAGAAAGACTAGGCGAGCGGTAGATTCATGCACGATGATGTAAAGGAGGGGGAGTCCCCTCCCTCGAAAAGCGATAATCAATCTCAGATCCCCCTGTCGCTCGAGAGCAAAGACTCGCGCTCCTTACTAGACGCTGACTATCTTTGAGAATCTGTTCTCTTCGGACTCCGTCGACTTGTATACAACCCCCAACAATCCAGCTAGCGTCCTTCACATGACCTGAGCCTTTACACGCGCTGAATTCCTAGTGTAAGGCCGTCAACAGCTCCGTGGCCTGATCCTGAGAGCACGAGGCCGGACAACAGAAAGGACCTTGCCAATGACAGCGCATTAGCAGCAGGAAGATGCTTTACTCACCACTCTCCGGTACGAGCCAGACACGTGTGCTGAAAGTTTTGCCCTCTTTGGGTAGAGAAGGCGCAAAGCTTGAGGCGATACTCGAGGCAATCGATCTGCACATCAAGCCTCGACCAACGTACAAGGCTCTTTCTTATGTCTGGGGCAATCCAAAAGATGTTTCGATCATTTCATGCAATGGCGAAGAGATCAGCATCACTGAAAGTCTTTACGTCGCACTACACCAGCTTCGTCAAGAAAGTAAGGAATATCTCATCTGGATCGATCAACTCTGCATAAATCAGGATGATCTCGATGAGCGAGCTCAGCAGGTCACCATGATGGGCGAGATATATTTTTGGGCTGAGGAAGTGATTGTCTGGCTCGGGTTGCCGGATGAGGAGACTGCTTTGGTATGGAGAATATTGCTTGAGTTGGGGAAATTGCGCCAATTTGAAGCTCATGAAGTCTTCGACCTTGCGCATGATTCTCGTCTCATTGGTAAGGTTGCAGATAAGGTTCATCAAGCCTCCCTCAAGGCACTCGGGAGCACAAAGAGTGCTTTGAAAGAGCGACTCCAGTTGCCTCCTGGATCCTCGTCGGAATGGAAGGCTGTAGTGCGGTTTTTCCAACGATCATGGTTTGGTCGGACGTGGACATTCCAGGAAGTTCTTTTGAGTCAATCATGTACAATACGCTGCGGGAAGTGGTCGCTCCCGTGGATAGATCTTTCCGATGCTGTCCATGCAATCGACATTGCTGGGTATGGCAAATACACGGACTACATCTACATGGGCGTTAGCGAGATCCAGGCTGGTATGATCAAGTTGCGTGATGGTCAGCGATCAGCTTTGCGGATTTTACTGGAAGCCAACAGGAATCGCAGTGCTACAGAGCCACGCGATAAAATTTATGCTCTGCGTGCCGCGGTTCGAGACAGCGTGGCGGAAAACATAGTGGTTGACTATGGAGAGAGATTGAGTGAGACGTATGCCAAAGCAGTAATATCATGTATTGAGGAAAGTAAGGCACTGACCGTGTTGGGCTCTGTTGAATATCGACGGACTGAAGAGAGCAAGAATGAAATGCCATCTTGGGTCCCTGACTGGCGTTACAGGACCTCTGTAGCCGTTGACTTGAGTATGCGGAGACGAGATGGAAGCAGGTTTTTTGATGCCTCCGACGGGAAAGAAGCAAGCATCGTACGTGAGCCAGATCCGAGGAAGTTGAGGTTGAAGGGCATTGTTGTAGCCAGATTGACGCGTTTCTCTGAAGTAAGAAGATGGCTTGACTTCGATATTTACCGCCCAGGAACGCGAAGATTCCCAGCAGACAGATTCGAGCTCCACAAATGGCAGGCCTTATACAGGAGCGCAGTTGGTGCTGTGAGGTTCCCTACGTCTTCCCTCAAGGCGCCAGAGCAAGCAGACAAGATCATGGCCTCGGTATGGGGCAAGTCGGTCGACGATCCTCTCACTGAAGCACAGTCAATTGAGATGGCATACCGACGTACAATCACAGCCGACTTACTTCCTAGACCTAAAAGTCGCCTGGATGAAAGCGAGAGCAAGAACGGATTTCCAGCATATACATCCTGGCAGTATTCCGACTTTGCCCATCCAGTCCCCATGGAGGTCTTACAAGAACATGACCTTTACGTCGCGCAGGTGATGTCCAACAGGGAGTTCTTCATTGCGGAAAATAGCGCAGACGCCTTCATGGGTATCGTCATGGGCGTGCCGTCGGACGGTGACTGCGTCTGTGTTTTGTTTGGAGGCGACACTCCTTTCGTATTGAGACCCAAGGGCAATGACGAGTGGCAATTTATAGCAGAAGCATATGTGCATGGCATCATGGACGGGGAAACCCTAGCTTATCAAGATAGACCAGGTTTCCCAGTGGAAGAATTTGTGCTGGGGTGATTCAGTGGCGCCTATAGCATCCCCGGATATGTCTCATTGCAAAAGAGTGCTACCTCAAATAGAAGGAATGCGTAATACGTAACTTCCGGAAGAGGGCTATCCCCTTCAACATTGATAGTCATCTTCGGCCCTACATTGCTCCTTCAATGATCCTTTGTTGGAAAAGGGGGACTACAGTGGACCCCCAAGTCAAGGCGATGCCGCCCTGTCTCCATTCCCTCTATCTCACATTAGACCTCCAATTAAATTGGTGACAGACGGATCCGAACAATACTACAGGGTGGGGACGACAATGTGGCTTCGGATTCACCAATAAGCAAGCACAAGCCGCTCTCGTAGGACTTCGTCTTGCCTCTCTTCTCGCTCGAGTCCAGCCGCGCCCACTATGTGTCTGAAGGGTAGGAAATTACACGTCAAATGTGCTGCATAAAGAGGCATTATCCTAAGTTGCATTGGTTGCATATTTCATTCGGATGTCCGCAGCATTTGCGGATAAACACCTTGGTACCTCTCATAGGTGGGTACAGCGGTGGAGATCTCGATGGGATGATACATGAAGATCTTGTTGAGTTGAGAAGTATCTGCTTCGATTAGCTTGAGAGTTCTTAATGTCTTCATTCATTCTCTGTATTATTCCGCCTATTCATCTGACTTGGCCAAATTATCTATCGGAAGCTCTCGATCATCAGCAGGTTGCCCGGATTGATGAGATTTTGAGGTGTTAAGGTGAGGAGTTTTGCAATTGTTGACTTGCATCCGACATTCAGTTTCGTGGACCCTGGCCGCTAGCGCTGCACACCAATAGCCAGGGGATATCCACAAATTTCACATACAATTACATCTCATGGGGTGCCAGAGCCCATTTCACGACTGGGCAGGGTCATTGAATTTGAGTATATAAGGTTGCCGCTGTCAGCATCCAACAAATTAACACCAAAAAGCAAACAGATTAGTCGTCTTGGACTTTTTATCTGGTTCTTTATGTGAGCAGCATTGTTGGTAAACCAATTTGAGACGGTTTCTCAAGCAGATTCGCGGTCAGAATTTACAGTGACCACGCCACTGCCGAACAGTTATCATTGATAGATGAATGCCCAACCGCGTGTGAGACATCCTCGGACTTTGATGCTGGGGAAATCGGTCCAGAAGGCGTCAGCGAGAAGCAACCCGAAGGACGAAAGAATCGACCATTGCAGTACTGACGTAACGATCCTTCCCGGCTGAAGAGGAGCCTCTGCTGCATGTGAACACCAGAGGATGGAGGATGAGTTTGCTTCCAAAAGTCGGAAGTCAAGGAGTCTGAGATAGGTGTCCCTTGGGATTGGAAGACGTTGCAGCACTGGAAGTGATGAGACTTGGTCATAAGGAGCCGCCAGGGTATAGATCTCATGGGAGCAGTGGGAATCCTGCCCAAGCCTACAAGTCAGATGTGAAGGCTACTCAGGTTGTGTGCGCATACATATTGTGAATGCTCTGGCACTATGGATCCACGCAATTCCTTCCTATATCGGACTCGCTCCACGGCAAGAAAATTGTCGATCGAAGGATCGCGTTTCAAGCAGTCAGATGGTGGGGCACCGACTCCTTCCTACAATATTGCGCAGACCCTCATCGCCCTTACCCTGTTTTCCTGAGATCTTTTGAAGCGCATTGAATTTCGGCGGCAAAAACAGCAACAGCACTGAATCTCCCACGTGCGGATACGGTCTATCGATCAGCTTCCGAAGACAGTCAGAGTATGGTTGGTGATGGGCTGCTGTCTGGGCTCGGTGAAAGATTTGGTCAGAACATACTCGCGCGTAGGACAAAGTCATCGCTACTGGACGAGATGCGTCCTCACGACTTACGAAACTCGAAGCCCATGGTGCCAAGATACTCAATCTTGACGTGACAGCTGACCCTGGCACGATTCGAAGGACGATTCTAGAGGCTCGAGAGATGTATAGTAGGACTGATGTCCTCATCAACAATGCAGGTTATGGGGAGGGCAGCTATTATGTGGAGGATCTGACGTGCGTCTCATCTCCTCCCCAAATCCAGGAGCCGAAGTCTGGATATTGAAGGTAACACAGAAAAGGCGCGCTCGAGAAGCAATTTGCTATAAATGTCGTGGGACCAATGGAGGTTTCCACATTCTAGATCCCAGTCGTCAGGCACTTTCGTCTTCATTGGCTCGCTTCAAGCCTGGCGTGCCACTCCTGGGTTCAATGCCTACAACATAACCAAAGCCGTCCTTGGCGGTAAGTCACTGTGGGGCATCTAAGGCTGGCAAGGATGCTAATTGATGTAAAGCATTTGCTGAAGGCCTGGTGCACGAGACGCAACATCTTGGCATCAAGACGATCATGTTCGAGCTGGGGGTGTTCGATACCAAAATCCTCAGTAAAGAAGACATCCCTGCGGTGGAGCCGCGAAATGACTACACACCGGTCTCTTCTTGCGTTCAAAGGGCTGTGGAGAGAATACAGCGAGTCGATGTGGAAGTCGTGGGAAAATCTGACGCTGCAGTTCGTGTCATGCTTCATCATTGAGGAGACGAAGATTGTGGGGCCCAATGTCTTGAGATCTCCGATAAGGAAAGACTGTGTCTCCGCCGTGACAGCGAGATGTAGGAACATGATCGACGTGTGTATGATACGAGAGCAGCAGATGCGGCGGGACTCAAGTGAGACGTACAGTGGCTGGTTGATGTTCTACGGAATCAAGAGCCATGTGAAGCTTAGAGATTTGCACCAGTCAAGCAATTAGTTCATGTTATCCTCAACATGTCCTTCAATCCTCCTGAGTGATGGGGTCCTTACGCGCCAAATAATTTCCCTTTGAAGATTATGACGTTAAATGAGCTTGAATTTCTTCTCGTGCCAATTGGGTCGAGGTGGTGTAAAGGCGCACAGAACTCGAATCTTCATGGCTTAGCAGACCACATCTATTGTTCTAAAAATTGAATAATGCCAAATGAGTCTATCACGGACCAGCCGTTGGGAAGAATCAAACTAGTCTTTTATCCGCTGAGTCGAAGAGCACTCCAAGCGAGCCCAGATTCTTCCTTCAGATATGGGAGCTCCATCAAAATTCCACAGATCCTAATGGATCAGAGACAGCATTTGATACATTCGATGAAAGCTTCACTGGGATGAAAAGCGATTGCGTCAAGTACACCGCGCTGTCATACAGCTGGGGCTCCGCCAAAAGTCCCGATGATGTTGAAATCATCATGTCAACGATCAGCGCTTTGCTGTACGCGGGAACCCTTTCCAATTCTTGCAAGCGCTTGATAGACGTAACGAACGAGGTTTGTTTTACAACCGCCGAGAAGAGCGCCCGAGACGCGCGTATGAATCGCGTCTACGTATCAGCCCAGAGAGGCGATTCGGCTTGGAGAGCCTTGATTCCCAGGAGATATTCTGAGTTAGCTGCAAGATTGCCCGCTCAGCAGGGGAGTCGAAGCGCCGAAGATTTTGTCAGGATCTGCGTTTCGTTTTTGAGAGGCTTTGCAATGATCCGTATTGGGAAGGAATCTGAATTTTGCAGGAAGTTATGATGGCTCAGCTTCTTGATACCTGGTACGGCAGCTTGACTTGCAAATGGGACGCTTTCGGAGACTCATTTCCTTATCAGAATGAGACGGATCTAGTAGGAAGGGGTATACGGCCCCGCCGCCGACTCCAAGTGGCCTTTCTACTCCTATTGTGCATTTCGGATGGTCCACTTCGAAGGAAAGGGTCTTACAATAGATGCAGTGCGGTCAATCTGCACCTTCCTGTCGGCATACCACTCCATCGTCTACTAAGCCTGGCAACAAAGTTACATTGCCGGGAAAAAAAGACAGAGTCTGCAGACTTCTCGGTTCACCGCCTATTGATCAAAGGTGCCGCATCAGACCCTATTACGACATACCCGACTACCAGCTGTACCAACAAACATTACAACTGATGGTAAATACCGAGAAGACCCTGTGCTCCTCGTTGAACTAATGGTCCATGCGCGTAAAAGATCTCAGGGAGGCAATTGACCTAGGCGCTAACCCACACAGCTCCTTGATAAAAGTGGAGCTCATATGGCAATAGGAAAAATGGGTGGAGGATATGGATCGGAGAGGCTGGTGACGGATTTGCTCTTCATCAACGTCAGTGGTGGTCGTGTCATCTAGCAGTGAAGTGTCGTGATTGCTCAATCCGGTCCAAGGACCGCCTTAAAACAACGCGAGTCTTATGATATTCACTTCTTGCTGGAGACTTATCGAGAAGTGAATATGCAATCCCCAGGCACGCTGGGGAGAAGCTGCAGAAGCCTTGCAAGGCGTCATTCAGGCTGCGGTCAATTTGGGCATCGAGTATCACGCTGTAATTGTAACGAAGTTGACTTTTGATAAGGCAGGGCATTGCGAAGGCGTTGAAACTACCGACGGGACTGCACTAACAGCGGACAACGTAGTTCTATGCACAGGCGCTTACACTGCAAGGCTTCTTGCAGATGGTGCACCCCATCGCCCGGAAATGCAGGTGGTTAGGAGGCTGGTGGCTGCCGCTGCTGTCATGGGCGCCTTTCGAGTACCTGTGGAGGAGATGGTCAAGTTCAAAGACGCACCTATTCTCGTGAATTCAATGGGAAGGTGTCCTGGTGAGTATAGTCTACATTTTCTCCTGCCATGCTTCAATGCTGACTTCTCGACAGGCATGCAGTAATGCCGAACCAGGACTTCATCATTAGCCCCACCCTGGATCGCCTCATCTTTACATTGCAACGGGTGGCTCTTTCCATGGCTGGAAGCTCCTCCCGAATATCGGTAAAATACGTTGCGCAAATGCTCAATGGTAAGTTGGATACCTCATTAGCAGAGAAATGGGCCTGGAACAGAGTTGATCAAGGGGCTGCGAACGGGGTGTATGTCCCGCAGAGAGATCTCAAGGACATAGATGGTCTCTTCGAAGTAAAGACGCCGTGACTAGAAACTGCGGTTCGGCTATACTCTTTCAGAGGCCGGCGTGGCAGCGTGAATTTTATACTTTTATGAATTCATGAAGCTTCGGACGGTGCTCAGTTGAGGGATTCAACGACTCAGCACACCTGTCAAACGTCATGAAGCATACGAGGGAGCTTCATGAAGGTTTCTCGTTCATAAAATAATTCTTTGAACCCTCCTGATCATGGGCCTGCTTTTAAGGCTCATGTCTGATAGCAGTATGTGTGTTGAGGCTTTACATTAGTAGAAAGAAACTCGTGTCCCTTCAACTTTAGCGGAGACGACCTCGCACCATGTCTGCGGCAACACGCTTATACCTCTCGATCATCTATCGCGTGTTGACGATTCAAGCGCTTGCCGTGAGACCAAATGCGATGTCGCAGATGAAGGTTCAGACAGAGGCGCGATTGGGCTGGAGGCATCGCTGTGCAAAACCCCGTGGTTTTCAGAGACTCAAGTACTTCCTGGGGTACCTTCATCCTTATTGCATGTCCTTACCCTTTCCCATCCTCGGACGATGATATTGCCTATCCACGCGGTGCTATTTTGCCTCTTACCTTGCTTCGCCTTCGCCATCGAAGCCCCAGTACTGCCAGTCCAAGTGAGCCTATTCCTGGAGTCTCTATTTGACGCCGAGCTCGCTACTGACTTAGTATAGTCAAATATCTCTGTCGGATCCAACCCCGACCCTCCAGAAAACTGGTACATCAGCATCGCGCGAGCACCACCGCCCTATCGAGCCTTCCGGCAAAAGGACGTCTACCTCGGCGGTATCGCCGCGCTCTCTTCTCTTGCCGAACTGGATTGGAACGCCCCAGTACAAACCACAACATACTTCGAGCCAACTTTCCCCTCACCGCTGCGGGTCTACATCAAGAACATTACCGGCATCGTTACACCGGTCGCAAACGCCGTTTGGTCGGTATGGGATACGCTGCTGTATTACAGCGGTCACCCGGACTTCGGGTTCGTGGAGATGGCATTCTCGACGTATGTAGATGACATTCGGGTCTTGAAGGGTGGCTGGTTCTATACGCAGCGGCCGACGCCAGTTCCTGCATCATCGCTTCCTGGGGCAGTCAATCTGTCAAGCGTGGGAAGCGGGCTTGCTTCGTCACAAGGAGGCGTGTCAGTCGCCAAACGTGTCATGCCTGAGGCAGCCTCTCCCGATTCCCTGCTTGTTCCGTTGAATGTCTCCACTCTGCGAACGGCCTCCAACATCACAGTCCCGGACACCACCACCAACAATGGGGAATTGATCCTCAGTTTTGAGTTCAACGGCGATGCCCCCCGTCTGACGCCCAAATCCGTCTATCTCGCGCTCGCCGGATTGATTAAAACAATCGCACCTCGACCGAAGACCAATCGCGTTGTTACGGAAGAAGCAACGGATCCGGACGAAATCACACGAGTACGGCTGGTGCGTCACGCTACGGATAGCAGGGGAAGAGGATTGTTTGTGTATGGGCAGGCATTTGGTTTACCGCGATCGATTTCTGCGGTGTTGACGAACGACGCGATTTTTCAGACGGGGCACGTGGATGTGTTTAATGTTGGGGGAGATGTGTTATTGGGGACTTTATCAGTGGAGAAGGGACCCAGGTGGCAGGTGCAGACCATTGAGGACCCAGACGATATGGTTGATATAGCCTAGATCGGGCGGAAAGTTACGGTGCAAAGGTTGCCATCAAGAAGCCGTTCCGGTCAAAAGGGAAGTCAGTGCACTCGATTCAGGGATGTTCGATTGCAAAGCTCTCCGCAAGTCGTCTGCGAAATCTTCACTTTCTCTTGACATGGTACCGAGTAGCGGACAGGAGCTCAGCATTTGCGCTTCTGCGCGTGTGAGTTTCAAGCGCAGGGCAATGGCTGTCTTTAGCAGAACCTTTCTGCGTTGGCATGGGGGTCCTATGAGCTGTTAGTCCGTTCTCACTCATTACTTCATTTGATTGGGTCCAGTAAAGCTAAGATTGTCGTTCGCCGATCAATGACAGTCTATAAACCATGTGGTCTGGAGATTTCATGACGTTCAAGCGTCGCTCTATGCCGAGGGAAAACGGATGATTGATTGGATGTACACACTATGATTAAAAATTTCCATATTGAATCCCACCTGTCTCTCGTTTACCAATCGTGCGGTAGACCAAGGATTATTCATTATTGAAGCCCAGACTGGCATCACCCTGTGATACTCCAAGCCTCTCCTCTTCCACGTTGAATCATGCAGCATCACGCCGGGCTTCATTCACGGTCCAGTCACTTACCAAAGGCCTGCGTATAATTTGTATCTGTCAGGTTGGTAGGCCCACTGATCAAGTACGGCTTGTACTTTGGCAGATTATCCAGCACCTCATCCGGCAGATGCAACGTGTCCTTGACGACCTGCTTTGGCGTCAGTCCCAACCACTGCGCGACCGAGATGTCCGTGAATTGTGGCGCCTTCAGCATCTCAAGCAATACCACATCCTCGCTGCCCGTGTTCTCGATGTAGTGGCTGGACGTCATGGGGATGTAACCAACGTCACCAGGCCCATAGTCGAAGGTTTGCGAGCTTGATGGGGCTTGGTAGACGGTGATGCGGGCTGTCCCGGAGAGGAAGAAGTTCCATTCGTCGCTTTGCGGGTGCCAGTGGAGTTCGCGCATTGCGCCTGGACGAATCGTGATGAGAGCGACGCTGATATCGGCAGCGGTGGGAAAGGTGGTCGGATCAACAAACTTCAATGAACCGGCGCCAGGGATGACGAGCGGTTTCTGCTGAGACCAATGATAGGTGTATTGGGTATCGGGTTGATTTGTTGGTCCGGCTGGGCCTGTGGTATTTTGCTCCGCTATGTCTGAGGGGGCAGCGTCGCCAGGAAAGATGTACCTGGATTTCAGGTGTCAGGACTCATGGCTAAAAAGTTTGGCTTGGATCGTACAATTGATCCTGTGGGATGTTGTCTAGCACTGAGATATCGGCTTGCAGATCCTTCGCCATGACAGAGCGAGGATTACGAAGGAACATTTCTGTCACCAGGGAGGTGTCCTCTTCTGAGAAGAATCCCTACCCGGGTCAGCTTATTTCAATAACCCAAAGGGGTGCATGAGAATCACATCATCGAAGACGAGCAGGAACTCGCACCCTTCATCGAGTGCTTGAATGGAATGCGGTACCCCAGGCGGGAAGTACCAAACATCGCCAGCATTGATGTCATCAATGAATGATTGCCCGGCCTCGTTCACTAGAGCTACCCGCATACTGCCATTGAAGATGAACCCCCACTCACCCGCCTGATGCCAATGAAGTTCGCGGTAGGCATTTGGGGATAGGCGCATATCAACCCCAGCCATTTGCGTGGCAGCAGGAAGGACATCAGCGTTTTGCTGCCGAGCCCATCCTGAGCCATTGAGCCCAAGACGATTGTGACTCAATCCTATGGGCCATTGCGCATTGGCGACTCCGCCAGTGTCGCTGCCAGGAGAAGCGAAGACGTCGCTGTTCAGTCGATCGTAGCGACTTGTGTCTTGAAAGCAGTCAGCGCATCACTCTCCACCAAGCACGTTAGAGGCGCACCAGGTCCAGGATCCGTGCCACCGCTCCTATCTTCAGTCCCTCGGATCGGTTGAGGCTTATCAATAAGATCAAAGTCCAGCTCAATCCCCTTGTCTGGGTCTTCAAGCTGGCCAGGCACCAGTCTGTAATCTTGCACGACAGCTGACCCCTGTACCTGATTTCCGTCATACCCCAGCAAGTTGCTGGTTCCATCCGGATCGCCGGTAGCGGTAGGAGGCGGTACAGGGGTAGCGGATGGAAGGTCTAATACAACGGCATCTGAGGGGCCTTGTGGGTAGACATTGCCCTGGCGCTTGCCATGAGTGATTGGGCTGGCTGATGGATGTAGTGCTAGAGCTAGCAATGCGTACAATTTCGCTGTGGTATGCATCTTGAGTGCGAGAAGGTGTCGATGATCATATCAGAAGGAGAGCAAGGTCCGGATCGCGCTGCTTCTTATATGTGCCTCGCTGCGCTGGGACCCATGCAAAGTGCTGTCGGTGGGTAAATCATGCAAGGGCTTAGTTCATGGATGCTGTCGGGGATCATGTTCGTCACTGGTTGTTTACCAATGATATAAGATAATGTCTTGGCCTCGAAAGCCTGTTCTCGTTGGGATCCACTCCAGTGCGTTGGATGATGTTCAATGATAAGAGGTCACGACCTTACCAATGTATGAGCCACATCAAGCTCAGCTTTTGAGTTGTTCGGGCCGATCACCGGTGATGGTCCAAGCTGCAGGGAACAGGTTACGCGTGGCCTGCAGCTGCTGTACCATGTACATCTCTAGCGTCGAGACCCAATAAGGTAAAATTTGCGATTTCAACTCTGAAAACCCCTAATGAGGCCTCGAATCTTGCCTTTAGCTTTTCCGATACCCAACCACTGTGAGTTTTCGCTGAAGGACCACCGAAGCCATCACGCCCTCTGAGTCGTGATGAGTCAATCATGATCTATCTTAACTCTGCGTGCCAATATGAGAGAATGTTGCTGTTGAGAGACTGTTGCGGATGGTGAAGGAAGATGGATCCCGTCTGATCTCGCTCACGTAGACTGCTCCAAAATGGGCAAGAGCGTTAGTGTACAACGATCTGTCCACTGGAGCCTCGCCTGCTATATACCGGCAGTCACGGGCCACTCAGGCTGGCTCCCGGAATGAGTACCATCCAATAATTCGGCACCTTATCGAACTTGACCATCATCATCGATCGGAATTGAGGCATTATCTCCATCTATTTCACTCGGGGTGGCTTGGCCCGGTACTGTATCCAGCTGCGCCACTCATACCATGCTCCAATGCAGGTCGCTTGAGATCTTTGAAACGGTCCAATGGATATCTACCATTTCGGAATTCGTGCAGTGGCGAGTTCAGACAGCAAAAGTCAGTGTATCAATTCTTGAAGCGAGCGCTATTCCCAGATGCCCCCTTGCGGAGTCTCACCAGTAGTCGGCGCATTACCCCAGCTCCAGTCAAAAAATTACTGCGCTCGGGTTCGCTTTTTTTGGCCACGTCGGGGGTAATGCGCCGAGTAGACCTTGCTCAGACAAAGCCTGAGTCTCAAGATTCATGACGTGCTCATTTTGATGTTTCATTCCTATCACACCTGAGGTACTCAACAACAGCGTTGATAACCGCAGCGATATCGATACGTGCACTTCTGCCGCTGCTCTAGGAAATCAAGTCGTTGGCGCTGCATCCAATAATACAGCTCGATGGGATGGGTTCAGTATCAGCTCTTTGACAAGCATCTCTATCTAATAGACAAGAACCTGGGAAGCCGATGGAAATCATCAATCTTTCGAAGTGTTCCTGTTCGGTGGTATACAAACCCCAAGACCCAGGGCAGAGGGAAGTTAGAAGGTTATCATTTCCACATCGACGTTTGACAGCCTGGAATTCGAGCATATAGATCTTCAGCCGTGTGTTTATCGAGAGGTTTGAATGCTTGATTCTATCTCCTCTACGGAGATCCGAGGCCATCTGGCCCTGAACACGCCAGATCGCTATCCTGAGAGCCGATACCTTCAAGACAGACCGCAGGGGATACGATGTGAGTGATTGTGACAAGCGTTATGCTGCGACACAAACATTGCACTGAATCTTGGATCCATGCTCTACGGGCTGCACTGCAGGTATACTTCTCCACGCTGAGAGCCTTTTACCTCCCCTTAGAGAACCAAGTCTTGCAGAGAAGGATTCGCCAGGATCGGTTGGTCATACGGATCTAAGAGCGTCCAGCATAATGGGGGAACTTGTTCTGATGTCTGAGATGGTTCGCTCTGTTCCAGTCGAGAGACCCTCCCCAGCGCCCGTTGCTCTTCCCCATGGGCGAGTACGCGCCATGACATAGGTTGTTAGGATCGGAATGATAGCATAGGGTACCCCCTCAAGAGACCACATCCGGTGCCCAGAGTCTATCGAGCAATCCATATTGGTCAAATATTCAACCAGCATGTTCTCCGTGATGGCGAGCCTGGCGGAGTTTACTTCGTGAAGGACCTCAAGATACTATGGAGATGACATGACGTCACCGCACGCGCGAAGTATCAACGAACGGAGATTCTCTTTTCTCACTGCAGTCTGCACGCCAGATCCCACAGGATGTACCCATGTATTGCAAGATAAGGATAAATTTTCCACCCTTGGAGATCTGCGATCCTTCTAGTGTGCAGGTTACCTATTCGTTCATTGTGGGGCTTACAGAGCCAAATGGGGGTCGTCCATGCTCATACCACAGCCATCATAGGGTAAGAACATCTCGGAGACATTCAAGTCAATTCTGTCGATGTATGTGGAGTTCCGTATCGTATAAAGCAGCGCTCGCTCACTGACGTTCTATCAGGGTGAGAAAGCATTTGTGATCAGGATCGTAGGGCAGCGAGCGATCTATACAAGGGTGATGTATACTTTCTAGATCTGATCTCGAGGACGTGAGATCTGTTGATTCAGACCTTGTGAAAGCCTCCATTGGATGTCTCGGCATCTCTGCGGCTTGATCTTCTCTCAGTATACCAGATGCCAGAGCTTTGGTAGCGTGCATGACGCCTCACCGAACACCAGCATCACAAGAGGCGACATGACTCGAACATCTTATTTTGCCGGCTTGCCGAAAGATGCAGTCGCGCTTTCGGACGTTATTCGTGACGTCAGCTTGGGCATGCAGCCAAGCAGGATGTCATCATCAATTTGATGTGACCTTTGGAAAATATGACGGCTTGATCTTTGTAGTGCAGCTGATAATGCTTTAGTCTGATGCAGGGCCATCGGAAGCAAGTGGATACTATAGGACCTTGCATCAGGAACAAGAATGTACAGTCGATTCGTCACTACGTCAGAGTACGGACTAAGCCCCTTTCAGCGTTTTCCTGCATGAAATGGACTTGTCAAGTTCGAGGCATAATTCAAGACCCTTCAATCGCAGCCCCCACCAGCTGGTGGAAGACATCCTCCGATTAGACATAGCATTCCTTCAGGCTCAACAATTTCGGGGACCGAATGTGCTGTTACATGACTCCGTACCACCGAGGTTAAAGGGGGCCACTCAGAAGGAGTACGTATCGAGAGCTCTTCAGGGCCATTGGCAGCCATTTTCTGGACATGCGTTCAGGGGATGAAAAGATTAATCAAATGCCCTGAAATCAAGACATGATGCTGATCCCTTGAAGACTGACTTCCTTCTATCACTCGGATACAATGCGATCCATGGCGGGCTCCTTCGCCTCCCCCCTAAGATCCTGCGTTAGAATTACCTCATGTCAACCGCAGTCCACCACTTGCACATTCATCACTACAACAAGCCTTTAAAGGAAGGTGAATATAAGATACCTCGAGACGGAATGTACTGAAGAGATTGGCAACCCACTAAATTTAGAGCATGCTTGCGAGAAGTACGGTTGCTGTCGACACATGCTACAATATCCAGGGGACGGATTTGGCTTACCAATGGCCCGTAGTTATCTCTATCAGATGACACCTCAAATGGTCTGTTTAACCAATATTCTCTCACTCGACATGATGTGGATTGTGTAGGTGGGCAGGTGATTAGATCCGAGAAACTTTTCGTTTCTTCGAGGGCTGTTTCGAGAGCTCCGTATTGTGTCGAGCAATGTTACTTTGCCTTTTCATCTGATTTCGTTGTTATTCTAGGAGGTTTATAAGGTAATAAGCAGTCTTGGCCGCCTATTCCTTTCACTCAGTGTTTTTTATCAAACACTTGTCTTCCAATATAATCTGCGCTTTGGAGCTCTTATATCGTATGAAGCGATGCTGACTTCGCGCTTACTATCCACTCCATTGTTGTCAAGCGAGATACTCAAGCTTTTGGGCCCGCTACACATCTGTGACTCAGCCAGTACTACGATTTTGGTTTTGGTGAATAGGAACAATAGCCCACACGCGGCACTGACCGTCAATCAGCAACACCACGCAAAACCAAACTTGCCTACTCGATGCCTGATATCTACCTGTTCTTCTAATCTACTCCGCCGCACTTTGCTCGAAATTTAGAGCTCTCCATCTTCACAAATCGACGCAAGCCGGCGAGATCTTCTATCAACGTGGTCGGAGGCGCAGCAAAGGCAAGTTGAAAGAAGAGAAGCGCACTCTGCCCAAAGGTGTCCGCGTGAGTAGCGATCGCCTCCTAGACGTGTTCTCGAAAAGTGCCCAGTTAATCGAATGTATGTGATCTGCCGGCCTTATGGTCATGTCAATAAAGTCATGCTTCCCAGCTGTGCTTCTTAGATCCACTCATGATACGCACGTCTCGGGCCTATCTCGATTGCCACCAGAGATCCAACGCCAAATCTACCAGATGGCCATAGGAGGAAACCACTTGCTTTTACAAGCCGTGGGAGCATCGCCACTATCAGGAATTTCGTGCCACACATGTCGAGGCGATCTCTCATGGCGTATTCTGTGTATCGAAGGCAACAAATCGTCCGCTGAAGCTTGATGACCATTACGGTCACTGCCGTATCCAGCATGCCCGTCATTCTACTGGCTTTACTCGAGGCCTTGCTTTGCCCATGACTTGCCGCTTCCTGTATCAAATGAGCACTCTCATGACCTACTCACACATCGTGTCTTCCTTCGAAGGTGTGTGGGTCATAAAGAGGTGGGCGTCATAGCTCAAACCAGTGCAGCTAAGGGAGGTCCATCCTCGTGCCTTGTCAACATGGCTCACCCCTCAAAATGATTGCCGAAATGCCGAAGGATGTGGGCCGATCTGTTATTCAGCTGCGTGAAAAACGGACATGGTATCGGGCTTGGACCGATGACCTGGATAAATTTGTCAAGCGTATCGAGGACGATGGTTGTTACCATTGAAATGCATCATGGTCGTATCACATGGTAGGATGACTCGAGATGACCGCAGTGAAGGTAATGAACCTCTAATACTTCTGCTCGAATGCCGTGGGAGTCACGCGCTTGAACGTTGCCATCCTGTGGAGGTCTCTTTTCGGCTTTGTCCAAAAGCAAGCGATATCACATGGGTATATCATGCTTTTCACTTTCTGGTCTGGCACAATGGTGAGTCGCGACGATGACAACATTGAATGACTGTGGATGAGTTGACATCGACGGGCTGAGCTGCTAAGCAGGACTGGTCCATGCGCTTGAATATCGAGATGTGCCCAGCCGGACCGCGAAAATGAAAAGTGAAATTGCATCCAGCAGTATCCGACGAACCGTGCTACCTGTCCTTGATACCGTCTTTTGCGCTCTGATTGCGAGAACTTGCTCTATCCCGTCTCTTCTCCTTCCCATTTGAGGTAAAAAAAATACTCCAGCATACATTCGGGAGCAGCGAAAGTGGACAAAATCCATCGTCTGTAAAAGTCTCAGCTTTTCAAGTCACACGCAGTCCGCGTCGCTACTTGTGGGTCGTGCATCGCCCTTGCAGCAGACCCTTGGAGGACCCCTTTGTAGCCTATTTGGAGTTACCTCTCATGTCCAGCACCTCTCTCCTGCTCTCAGTGCCTTGGTTAATATCAGTAAGCAAGATGAGGCAGATAACTTCCCCAATAAGGTGCGCTGGTGACGACCTTCAAGACATCTGTTTGGGCAGCAAGGCGCTCGCTCGCAGCTGCCTAAAACTCCACGCCAACCTAAAGCACAATAGACCAATTCCGTAATCACAGATCAGAACGCAACGCAGGCGAGTCACGCCTCCTCCGGCTGCCCGTTGAGATCTAAACAGAGATCTACCGATGGGCGTTGACAGGCTATCACTTGCGCATCACTTGCAGAAGCAAAGACGAGCGTATCTACTATGCAAATTACGGAACCCAAGATCACAGATAATTGCAAGGTCACGTACGCTGAGTGGTTCTGGCGATCACCGACACACTGGACTTGAGAGGAGAATGCGGCCACGACTGTCCACCATATATCGCACTGAGCCATGGACTTGTGTTGCCCAAGACCCGTCGATTGCCACACCCGATGACCAGTCCCATGATTTATTCGAAAAACGTCATCTCGTTCGAGATTTTTTGGTTGATGAACCAATGGGCTATTACCGCTCGAGCGAGGGTAGCTGGAGGTGATAAAGACTTATTGTGCCATTGTCAACAGAAACCGCCACTTCGGTACGGTCCCAAGGAGATCACGGGGCTCCAAATATCCCATCATCAGTTCGACTGGCGCCCTCTGCAACTATCGTCAAGGCTGAGGCCATGGGAAGAAGTTGATGGATCACGTTGGTTCAATCACTGCTACAGCCATACTGTAATTTTCCGGAATAAGAACGCAGCTCAAAGCCGCAACAAGAGCTCTCATGCCACCAGTTGGACGGCATTGTGTCTTCGAGTCCAGCATGCCTTCGGAACAGTGAGTGACTCGCTCATTGGACCACTATTGCTGTCATACGAGAGGCATTAAGCATCTTTCGTGTCTTGAAAGCACCTGTCGGACAGATCCACGTGGCATTGGCTCTGGTCTTCCTCACCTGATCGACCTGATGAAAGGTGACCAATTTGGGTCAATCTACACTTTTACTGGCAGACGGCTGGATCTTGATGGGGATGAAGATGAGTGAAGCGTTTATCCCCCAGTACTCAAGGCTCCAACCACCAGGCCAGAGCCTTAAATCGTTCTGATAATATGTTGTCCCTACTATCCCAACAGTAAGACTCGCTGGTACGGACACTATTATGCGAGGACGCACTTCCACTCAAATGACGGGACTGATCCTTATGGTCTTCACCGAGCACGTAGACCGTAGGCATACATACTCTGCCTGATTCGATGATCGAACGGAGAAATGATGGAACAGGATTCCCGTCTCTGTTTCATCCAGAGCCAACGGTGTCTCAAGTAGGGGAATAGCCGCGCCTGCCGTTGACTATGCTTCCGTGAGGGACCAGTTTCCTCCCATTTGTGGAATCACGCATTTCTTTGTGGCCTGAAGGCCGCCTTTTTCGGATTACCGTTGACATCGGCGTACCCATGCAAAGAACCGTAGGTTATTACCCAAGCTGTGTCTTCAGCCTAAGGATGCATGAAAGCTGATCGATTACGCTCGTGAACCACGAGAAACCAGTGCAGAATGTTATTCGGCTTCTGGATATTTGATCCTATTGGCGTTTGCTCTACAAGGCACCGTCTTCGAAGGAGACTCTCACGCCTGTCCGGATTCACATGTATTCGTGCAACGATAATGATCAGTCATGAAGTGGGAAGGAGAAGTAGTCAGGGCATTTAAGTCCTCTCGACAGGTTGATGTAATAATTAAAGCACCTCAATAGGGATTGGAGATGGATTATTCCATTTAAGACTTTATGAACCCATTCAAAAAAGGCGCTCTTGATGTGACAACGCCTTACACCAAGGCCGCGCATGTATTTCGAACAATAATGGAGCGCCAAAGTGATCACATCTGGCCCCAAACTTAAGATGGGGATATTTTTGTATGTCTCGCGGACTCACATGTTACACGCGCTGTGGAAATAGCGCAGTTTAAGTACCCACCTGCAGCATCTCGCGACTGCGCGAATGATTTTTCAAGCCGTTGAAAATTGCATTGTGCGTCCACGTGTTGCGAGTTCGCAGAAGACGACCATGAAGCGAGGTGGCCTGTCAATTCTACTCCTCGTCACCCTTACCGGAGCAGCACCACTGCAAACCTCCACACTCGTCCAAGCCAACGTACCCTCAACCCCTCCCCTGCTCTTCTCCAGTCTCGACATCTCGAATCCAACTGACCGCTGCCCCACAGTTCGACAACCTCCAACCAGGCACCCGTCTCCAAAACACGCCCTACGCCTCCCTGACCTTCTCGGGCCTCACCGTCAAAGACAAGGGTCCCCGCGCCATCTTCCCCGACACCGAACCAAACTACGCACTCCAATACTACGACCCCAGGCGGCGCGCTCCTTTGATATCAATTGCTGGGACAGCTACATCATCCTTCGACTTCGGCGGGTTGGCGGCTGGATGTCTGTGGGATACCACAAGATCGGGCGCCGCGGTCGCTGGTTCCCAGAACTCCACGACGCCTCCTTCTCTTTCCCCTGCTACCGCAGATGATACGATCCCGCCCACACCAATCGGAAAAAGTCTTCTGAACGGCACGAGTCTGGACGCGATGCACTACCCCTGTGTAGCCTGCGCCATCGAAATCGCTTGCCAGGGGCAATCGGTAGTGGCGCGGCAGAGTTTGACTTGGCGACCGGGAGCGAGCTGGAGCAGCAATACCATGGCACGGTGGCTGGGGTTCGGGTCAGGCTTCCAGGGGGTGAGCTGGTGTGATGTTGGGGTCACGGGGGGCGCGGTGGACGTGAACGAGATTACCTTGGTGCTGGATTCGTTTCAATATCGGGTGAATAGTGGACAGCCGCAGAGGCAGGCGGTTGATGTTGCGTAGGGAGAGGGAGAGGCGGGTGGGGTCCTTGTACTTAACGCTCCTCAAACATGGTATATGCTACCACCCATTGGCAAGGTTCTGAGGACCCAACTGAAGCAGTCAGCATATGGATCCTGATAAACTAAAATAGCTCTTAGCTCACAACACAAATGAGTCTCCAGTGGACGTCATTAAAAAGTACTCAAAAAGGCAAGAAAGCCCCATATGTGCTATGAGCTATTCCAATCTGCACTCCTCTTACGGCTTCAGTCATCTTTTGGAACACTTCGACTTTCGATTTGTCGCCGGTAGAACCATTATTGATATCGGCGGCTTCCACGGGCAGGTCAGCATTGCTCTTGCGAGAAAGCATCCCAATGTCAGGTGCGTCGTTCAAGACCTGCCTGATGCAACTAGCGGACTGGATGCTGGAGTGTCAGAGGACCTGAGACCTGGTCAGCGGCATGGACCATGATTTCTTGGGGGAATGGTGATCGAGCGGTCAGCAAGCCGAATGGTTTGCGGATGTGAATCCGTCCACTCTGTTGGAGCAATAATCGACGGAGCAAGGCGCAGGGTCTGAAACTACATGAGTGTTATGAATTAGGCTATGTGGAAGTCCGTAATCGAGGGAAGGACTTGCCGCGACAGCTCGTCACCCTCTCAAATTGAGAGAAGTTTTCTCCATAGTGCCATTCCAAGAAGGAAGTCGCCCGTGTCCGTGGTGACCTCCTGGATCTCTTCTGCCAGCCAGTCTTGAACATCCGATTACGCCGCAAGTAGAAGCATACTGAAAGCTAAGATGTTTGCATCAGTATCATGGCCAGCAAAGTTACTAACGATGCCACGAATAGCTTCTCTCTTATTAGCCCATTGGATGCTTGATTGGGTAAGTCCATGACAGCCTTCACGTCCCTTCAAACCTCAAGTGCTCGCACAGAACGATGTCATCAGATTGCCATTACCCGTATTGACGCGCTTGAGTAGGTCGTATTCTTGATCCAACATGTCTTTTATATGGCGCCGGAATGGAGCAGCAGCTTCCCAACCTGAGCCCATGAGCGGGGCCACAGGGGCATAAGGAGGGAATCTGGAGGTATGTATGAGCAACAGTAAAATAGCATTGTCCAGTACGGTCTCTAGGCTGTCACGGTACGTGAATGAAGAGCCGTCTTTTGGCTGACCGGAGCTTTGAAAATCATAGGAGCAACGGAGACCATTTGCAGCGAGAACGTGAATTGGAGGACGTGGATCAAGATGACAAAACGATAAAGCTAGAGAGCGGAGAGGTCACTGCGATCCACCACATCAAGCCCAAGTTCACCAATCAATCCCTCCCGTAGACTCCTAATAGATCCACGGATACCCGGGCGGCGGTCTCGCGGTGATCGGCGCGCCATCCGTCGGACTATGCTTCACCGGCCGATTCTTCCCATCACAACCTGTCCCCCATCTACCCACACAATTATTGCTCGCCAGCTCATAACTCGGTAGCCCTTTGTCCACGGGGTTGCCGCAGCCACTATACGTCTCCTCATCCAGGTTTCCCGGATCCGTATTCTGCCACCCTCTCATCGTTGGCTCATTATCATCCTCGCTGGGCGTCACGCATCCATCGTTGATGCGCTGAAAGGCAGCGGTGCAGTCCGCGAAGGTGAGCGAGGGGGCGGAATTGAGGTAGACGACGGCGGTGCAGGTGCCGTTGATGTTGTGACCACCGATGTCGAGGCGCTGGCGGTCTGTGGCGGCTTGGTCGCAGGCTTTTTGAGTGGCGAGCCAGCAGGAATAGGCGGCAGTCTTGGAGTTGCAGGATGTGATCTGGGGGACCTGGTCCTCGCAGGTGAAGTCTGTGGATGATGCGTCAGGGGTCTCGCGGCGGTTGAAGAAGGAGGATAGGCGGGGTGGCGGGGGAAGGGCGAGGATGGTGGTGCTGGTGAATAGTAGAGAGATGGTTGCAAAGCTATTGGATAGATGCATGATGCTGGGGAGTAAAACTGGTGCTTGGGGTTATGTATCTGGCGTTGTGATTTCCGGGGCAAGCGATGAGTCTTCTAGACTGGATTGATGAAGGAAGCACCTTTCTTCCGGAGCACGAAACCTTGTCTTATGTACTCGTTCGACAAGAATTGGGATAGCGAGCCTTCAGCCTTGATACATTCGGTATACCCAGAATGGTCAGTATTCACCTAGCAAGTATACCGAAAAAAAGCTGGTCTATGTTTATTCGAGGAAGTCCCAAGATCACTCATCATGTGCATGCCATGACGTCCAATCTGAATCGTAACACCACCATCCATTCTGGTATTGGACATGACACTCTGTAGAGCATTCTGATTGGACTAGACCCTGTTGTGTGGCTGCCCTCCTTTCAGAAGGACGGCACACTGACAGGGGCCACCGAAACAAATATCGCAATGGATTACGACGGAAGCCAGTTCGATAGGTGAGAGCTACCCTGCCATCTTCAAGGGCAGTCCGGAAGGCTTGACGAGGATCTGCCATAGGCTTGCTCGTTTTCAGCTCGACGATTCAAGGTATGAGCTGCACAAGCGACCAATCCTGCTTCACTATCGTCTTGTACCACTCTCTTGCATGTTTCTTAGCGCGCGGAGGCTCTTGATGTCGTCCGTGAGGAACATTGTTTTCATTTGAATGATGTCTTCGCACTCAATGCCATTCACTTGAAAGCCTGTGCTGCCGTACTGCCATTTCGCCTGGGAGGCAGGGGGCAGAGGTTTGATGAGGTCATCCATTCTCAAGAGCATAGTCGGAAAGGCTTGATGTGTGAAGGAAGGAGAGGAATGACAGGGTCGACTGGAGAAGCAGTACTGCGACTGCACGTGGATACGCCGGTTGCCAGGGGATGCAACACCGAAAATAAGGCAAGTCATTTCCCAGCTTCTTCGTGTATCTTTACCCAGCAGTCAGACACAGGACGTGTCCTGAAGCCGCCAGGGCCAATCGCAAGGATCCTGGGCCCACCTGTAGTCTGATTGCCCACGCTTTACGAAATTGGTCTGGTTGCTTTCCAGTATTTCAAGGCAGTCGAGCGACTCCAGTTGATTTCCTGTACCCTCAGATGGGCAGCCTTTTAACTTCCTCCAAGCTCCAGTATTTCCTCACATTATCCGCACTAAGCTGCTTGACTTCATCATCCAGGTGTGTCCAGAGGACCTCCCCGAACGAGTCCATTATGGCCTTGAGCTCCTCCATCCTCATATCCCTCTTGCCCTCTTTACACTCGTCCACATACTCTTCCATCTTGTCCATTCCCTTGTGGATTTCCTTATGTTGCGTCAACAGCTCCAACTCCTTCCGAAAGGCAGGCATTCGCTGCGCGAGGACGGGGAAGATATGTTGTTCCTCGATAGAGTGATGGAGGTGTAGGTGATGGCAGAATTCGGATGCGGTATTGAGGAACTGGCGGATGCTCATGTTTTGGGGGCGTTTGCCGCTTGAGCAGGCGGAGTAGAGGGTTTTCCACGTAGCGCGGAAGTTGTTATGGAAAAGGTTCATGGTCACGGCCATCCGGTTATAGCTATCCCTATCTTGCCTGCTGAGGGGAGGGAGGTCCGGGCCAGTCAGGGATGCTTGTGCAGCAGCTGCATCTGCCATTGCGCAGAAGAGGAAGAGGTGTGAGAAGATGTGACAGAGTGCAGGTGTTACTGGTTTATCGCTCTTGATAGTCTACTGTTGTAGCACAGTAACCAGCATTCACCGTGGACGGAGCTGAGCACCGGAATCAACGGGCAATGCTAGGCATTGATAGTGACTGGGTCTCAGGAAGGTACTCGGTGTATTGCAAATGCCGGCTCCTGATCGAGCCTAGTCGAGCACAACACTCGTCCACGTCGCGTGTGAGGGGGAGATTATGATGCTTTTTGCAGAATGTCCAACTATTATGAATATTGTTAATGTGCTACTTTGACATAAGGAGGTGGACATATCAGATAGCTCTAGCCTGCTACTTCGACACAGGGGGGGTTGGGGGGGTAGACATATCAAAACTCCCCCAGTTGGTGTTCATTCTTGAACTTTTCCATCTTCAAAGACTCTGTCACTATACTCTGGCTCATGTAAGGACTCTATCATCGAAATCTTGCCTCGTGTAAAGATTCCGTCATCGAATTCTTATTATTAGGCGAATCAAGTTCTCCTACGCTTGACTGTTTCAAGAATACTTTTATTTCCTGTAATATCCCATCACTATTTGATACCCACTGACGTTGCAAGTCGCTTGACTCAAAGGTATAGGGTACATGTAACCCGTGAACTTACTTGACAAGAAGCTATCCCTACATCCGATGGCCCACAAAACAGACAGAAGACTGAGGCAGAACCACCCTCTGACCAAATCAAGACATGGGCTTGGCCCTTGCCTCTGGGAACAGCGTCGGTCCGAGTGAGCTTCAACGAGTGTGAGAAGCTGATCATCATGTTCATCTAATTGAGATTTGAACGAATCTACTTTCCCAGGCCTCTTTCTCTCGCGTGGAAACTGCCTTCAGCGGTGTCATCAGCATCGACACATGGCCTTGGCCTTTAGACCCAGGGTATGGAATTATAGTACATCAGAGAAAACCCCCGTCGCTTCATACACCGCACTAGGATGCATCTAGAGTCTGGCAACGACAGCCTGAGGGAAGATGGAATCAACAACCTCCCCGCCCCTTATTGCGAGGATCGAAAGAAGTGTATCGCTGAGCTGTGACGAAACAATCAGCCGAAAGATGATAATGAGAGTGGCATCAACACTCACTCCGTGGCTGCTTTCACAACACCCTTGTAGCCATATCCCATTATCCTTTCCGACCAAGTCTTCTTGATACTTAACACGATAGTCTCTCTCCACTTCGTATTTGGACGATTGCAAGAGGTGCTTGGTAGGCTCCAATATCTTCTCGTGAGCGTTTCTGAGGTAGCCAGTCGCTACGATGACAAAGTCAAAACTTGGAGGAGTTTTGAGGATCGCACCGGTGGACATATCGCGGAAGCTGAGCCGGATGCGGCCGTCCGGATCACGTTCTCCGCCAAGAAGCTCTTGAGAGGTTGCTATCTGGTGCCTCCACTTGCCTTTATCAGGCTCGTGCAGCCGCTGGTGATACATGCTCTCGTACAAGCGATCGAGCAGCTCGGGTCTGACTACACTGTAGTTAGTAGATCTGTGAGAGCGAATGCTTTCTTGCTGGGCCTCCTCCGAGAGCTGGTAGAAAGTGTCGACGCGTTCTGGGTCGAACACTTCATTCACACTACGGAACCCCACCTCAGTAAAGTACGGCAACGAGATCAATTAATACTTACAACGGGCTGTCGTCACTCGGTTTCAAAGCAGAGGCACTTGTGAACAGCGTCACGGCTGTGTTGTCAAATCTGCCTTGCAAATCGTTGAAGATTTCCGCAGCACTTTGACCACCACCAATGACGGCAATCCGTCGAAGTCCCAGACCAGGTCCCCTCAATTTCGAAGTCATCGATGAATATGACGAAGAATGAAAGATATTTGGCTCTGCACGAAGATGAGCGATTGATTCTGGTATCTTTGGTGCTCCCCCAATAGCGATGACAACCTTTTTCGAGGTCGCCAAACTCTCCCGCCCGGTGAGTACGTCCCTGTGGAGAATTGTCCACGATTCCATTCGCCCCCGGCTCTTCTCGCCTGGTGATACCGAGACTGTCTCCGTGCCATACTGAACAACGTCATTGAAGTGAGAGGCACACCACGTCATGTAATCATTGAATTCCTCACGCAATGGAAGGAAAGTCGACAGGTTGACAAATTGCACAAGTCGGTTTTTGGCCTTGAGGTAATTGATGAATGTGAAGTCCGATCGAGGGTTCCGAAGAGTTGCAAGGTCCTTCAGGAAGGATATTTGCATCCGCGCGTCGGGAAGGAGCATGCCTCCATGCCATTTGAAGCTTTGCTGCCGTTCGATGAACCTTACTCTGGCTTTGATGCCCTTGTCGTGCAACGCAATTGCGATTGCAAGGGATGCAGGGCCTGGACAAAGGTATGGCAGTCAGCATTGCCATATCAGAATGATTTTAGGAGTTGTTGTTGGACCGGAAGGGTTTCCTCTTGAGTTGAAAATCCCGAACTCCTGGGCGTGGCTCAAAGGACGACAATACTCGGCAAAATACGTACCGAAGCCTACGCAAATCAGATCATATTGTTCAGTCGGCTCTACGTTAGAACCTTCGCGCTTAATGGCAGGAGTACCCATGAGGCAATGGTGATGCTCAGGCGTTGGAAATTTTAGCCTGGGTGCTCGATCAAGGACTTGAATGACGTATCTTTAGGGACCGTCGGACCGCCGTCGCGCATGTGGCAACGCTTTAGCGCGATCAGATAATGCAAGACCGATCATCTATTAGAGGCTTAAAGGCTTAAAGCAGCAAATGTCTCAGCTTCAGCCACCTTCGGCCAATGGCATCCCACAGTGACGAAAAGGCGTACTCTAGCGGCTTGGCCTTGATTGCCCTGGGCTACAGTCTTCAGGGTCGGATCGGATCTGATAACTCTACTGACGCTTGAAGGAAGCAACTGGACGTTCAAAGGGGGCGCAGCAACGGTACAGAACGTCGGAGCATGGCAACGTATCAAGGTCAATCAGAGTCATCATCGAATGTGGGGGAGGCAAATAACGAATATGCTTGTCCCTTGTTACGCCTTCCGAACTCGGCCAAAGTCTGGCTGGCACATGTCAATGTTAAGCCTTTGGCCATGTCGCTACTGGAGCTCGAAATTCCAAGTGGGTCCGGCAGTCTGTCTTGATATCGATGTATCACACTCTGCTGGATCAACGGATGCAGGGTAAACACTTCTCCTCATCTGGACTGGCTTGCAGGCCTGAAGCAGAGCCCAGTCACTTCTGCCATCGTAAAGTGCGATCGATCAAGCATAAGCAAGAAAAGCATTCAGCCTGTTGGAATTTCATGAGACCCGGTCGTCTCTACTGACTCGTTTGCTCCAGATTTCGCACCAGAGATTAATGGATCGGGTCAATTAACCAGATGGCCACAACAAGCGTGCGGCGGAGAGGGTTGGGATACCTGAGGCTAATTTTCTGCTCTGGCAATACTGGACTGGACTATTGGCTGCTAAGCATAGGATTCCTTGCAGCCATCGGGGCTATTGTACCATTTCTCATACTGGGTGTTTTATTCGGGGAGCTCGTTGACGATTTGAACTCCGCTAATTGTACTTTTCAAAATGTCAACTCAAAACAGATACAGGCTAGCATCAATCAGATGGTGCTTCTTATCATCTACATTACCATCGCCAACTTCGTTGCCCTTTATGTACACGCGGGCTTCTGGAGACTTTTTGGGGAACGTTTGGTCGGCAGGCTGCGACAGCGGTACTTCCAAGGCATGCTGCGCCAGGAAATAACTTTCTTCGACTCTCTGCCCCCCGGGGAGACTTCAGCTCGTCTGAGCCATGACGTCGAGACAGTCCGTGCTGGGACCTCCGAGAAGGTCGGCATATTCATCTCGAGCTTCTCCTATTTCATGGAGCCTACCTTGTGGCCTTCATCAAGGTCGCTAAGCTTGCTGGAATGCTGGCTTTCCTGGTACCTGCCTATCTTCTTATGGTCATTGTTTGTGAGGCGTACGTGAACAGGTACACAAGACGTACGTCTGATCGCTTGGCGGCTGCGTCTTCAATTGTTTCCCAATGTCTTTCGAACGTGGCCCTAATCCAAGCTCTGGGTGCGAGGCCATGTTTGGATATCAAGCTTGCTCAGATACCGGGGAAGGCCCAAAAAGAAGGGCTGAAAAAGGCTTTGGTGGCAGCTGTGCAATTCGGATCCTTATTCTTTATTGCAAATTTCGCGAATGCCCTGGCCTTCTGGCAGGGCAGCAAAGACGTAGCTGGCACAGTGGAAGGTAATGTGAACGGTGTAACGGCAGGAACTATATACACCGTCATCTTCCTACTCATTGATGGTGAGTCTTACCCAACACGCCGTTCAGACTCTTCTGATGGATCGTAGCATCGCTTGTTATGAGTCAGGTCGCACCGATTTTACAGGTCTCTGGGAGCGCTACTGTAGCCGCTCGAATTCTACAGACTGTCATCGATCGGCCTTCTCTTGTAGACGGGACTATCCGCACACGGGACCAAGCCAATGTTCAAGAGATTCAAGGTTCTCTCGAGTTTGGAGACGTGAGCTTTGAATATCTATGTCGGCCCAATGTAAAGACACTTGATAGGGTCACTCTTCAGTTTCCATACGGGAAGCATACAGCTCTCATGGGTGCCTCTGGTAGCGGCAAATCTACTATAACATCATTGATCGCACGGCTGTACGATCCTTCTACCTTGATAGACGGTCAAGACATCCGAAATGTCAACATTCGCTACTTACGAAGTTGCATCGGGCTTGTCGATCAGGAATCGTTTCTCCTGAATCGCTCAATCCTAGAGAACATGGCGTTGGATCTCGCCAATTCGGAGTACGAGGATGTATTATTGGACTCCAGCCTTCCCGACAGGGTCAGTGCAGTACACGTTGGTGAAAACATCGAAGGAGCCATTGAACGGCAATCACCCCGTGTTAAGGACGTCATTGGGAGGGTTCGCCAAGCGGCACAACTGGCTGATGCAGACCAATTTATCCATAGCATGGAGAATGGGTACGCAAGGCTTGTTGGAGTGAAGGGAAGCGCGCTCAGTGGCGGACAACGACAGAGAATTGCCTTGGCCCGGGCATTAATCAAGAATCCCAGGATCCTTCTTCTCGATGAAGCTACAGCTTCTCTAGACTCTGCATTGGAGCAATGCAACCAACTCGCCCTCAAAGATGTACTTAAAGGGCGCACTACGGTCACAGTGGCGCATAGGCTTTCCACAATCAAGGATGCTGACAATATTGTCGTACTGAGCAACGGGAAGGTGATCGAAGAAGGGTCTCACTTGGCCTTGTGGAACGAAATGGGGCGTATGCAGCAATGATAACGTCCGAGAAAAGGCATTCATAAAGACTTGGTCCTGAATCTATTAAGGCGTCATCTTCTAGTGGCTTGGCTGTGGGCAATATCACGAGATCGGACGCAAGGGAGGAGAAGTTTCTTGCCAAAAGTAGTGTAACCGAAAGTCAGCCTCTCGAGAACCATACAGCACGATCAACCATCAAGCAGCTCCTTGCTTTGGCCTTGTCCCAGAGAATGTACATTATCCTCGGGCTTGTCGCTTGCATCATGGCAGGTGGCGCCTACACGGGTGAAGCCGTGGTCTTTGGTCATACTCTTGGGCACTTTGATCCATGATCAGGGTGCACCCAAGATACTTTCCACAGGCAGTCTGGCAGGTCTGTTGGTCTTCATCATTGGCCTCGTCGCTTTCACTGCCAATGTGGTTGCTGGATCCAGCTTCGGAAAGGTGTCCGAGAAGTTCATTTATAACGTCCGTCTTCTGGTGTTTCGTTCACCGTTCGATCAAGAACTCCTGTGGCACCATGCTGATGGTCGAACCCCCGCGGTGCTTTTGCAACACTTTACTAGCGACGTGAACGCATTGGCTGGTCTGTCTGGAACATCAGTCGGAACTGTGGTAACAATTCTCATCAACCTAGTGACCAGTATCATTCTGACTCACATCATCGCATGGAAGATTGCAATCGTTCTGCTCGCAACTCTGCCGATCCTGCTAGGCTCTGGAATCATGCGTCTTAAAGCTCTGGCCAAATTTCATTACAGGGATCAGGCTGTTTACGCAATGACAATTGGATTGACTGTGGAGGCAATCGAATCAATCAAGGTTGTCGTCTCTCTGTCATTAGAGCCACACTTTCTTGAGGCTTACAAACGGTGCTTGGCCGAGCCATACATAGCGAGCTTCCTTGAGATTGCATTCACCAAATTCTGGCTTGCAACAGCATTCAGCGTCAGCAATCTGATCTACGCTCTAGCCTATTAGTGGGGTTCCCAGCGCATAGTGACCGGGAAATATACACAAACAGACTTCTTCATCGTACTGCCTGCTCTGCTCTTCAGCGCTCAGTCTTGTGGTCAGATGTTCGCATTGGCTCCTGATTTGTCGGGGGCCCGAGTTGCAGCCACAAGGCTGCTGGATCTGTTGAAGATAGGGTCTTCGACGTTGACGCTGCCTATAGAAGATCGAGAGGTGACTCATAAAGGGGTGAGAAGGGTCAGCTACAGTTGCGGATGAGCTTCTTCAGCGCAATCAGTCATATCGCGAGAACGCAGCACATCAGGCTCTGGAAGCTTGACGGTCTTTTGCACCTTCGTAATTCCAAAGCAAGTCATACTCTTTTCGGCAGTATGTAGCGGTCTGGGGGTGGCCATGCCAAGAGGGTAAGGTTTCGATATCTCTGCAATAGTATCCGAAACCATCCCGATGTTGTTAATGCCGGTCCGGAAATGTTCTTCCAGTGGAGCTTCATATGCACGTTGCTGTGAGGAAAAGCCTCCGAAGGGCACCCTTTGCAGGCAGATGGCTGCATCTAAGGCGGTATTGTAGCCTTCCAAAAATAAGGACCACATTGCAAATTGCTTAAGTCCCGCGATGGCTACTTCGCCAATATTTGGTATAGCTACAGCAAGTGACGATGTATGCATCAGTGAGGCATTTTGGAAAGCCGGTCAAACACATCGGTTTTGCATGTTTCTCATCATCTTCTCCAGAGCTGCATCCGTTCTCCACTTGCAACTGTGGCTCAACGTGGACAGGCCTTGATCGTATTCGCGCAGAAAGCGCATTCATTGTCGTCCTGTGTGAGGTTCACGGTCTGTACTCTGCAGGCGCGTCAGATCCACTTGCACGCCCCCCAGTGATAGGCGAGGTGAAGACCACATCATCAATGTGTATGACGACGCCCTCACATTTGACGATCGGACTTAGGTTATTCCATGACAAGGACAAGTCTATTTTTAACCTAATCCACGGCCTTGTCATCTGCACGATTTAAAGCAGCGACAAGGCCAAAAGCTTCCGATTACTGTATTGCTCTCGTCATTATCAAAGTCAACGATGCATTGTCAGCTTGAACATGTGTGCAACGTTTCCTGGGAGGATTGAAGGTTCTGAGTCTACCGCAATCTGCCCTATTTGCAGATGGTTTGTCAGAACTGTCACACGCATGGACGCATGAGTGTGGATGATGTGTATGTGTGTATTGCATATCGTCTATTTGTGCATGGAATACCCAGGTGGTCGGAGATGTACGGCAATGTGATGTAATGTACACGTGTCATGAGAGTGTCTTGGCACCGCTCGCATGACGGCTCAGGAACACTCCATGCAACACCACCACCATGCCTGCACCTAGGCTGACAAGAACTTTCAACATTCTAGCTGCCAACAAACATGCATCCTACTAAGAAACCTGAATGTCGATCAAGAATTGCTGCTCTATTTTACATCTGAAGTGTGATTCGGAATGTTGCCCGCCGCGCAAGTATCAACTGGCCCAAGTCCGCACAGGGCCAACGAAAGCTTCAAGTCCAGCGACTTCACTTGTGAACGTAAAGTTGACTCTACGTTATTATCAATTAGTGAACCATGCCAAACTTCGCATGTCTCTGCAGCTTCGCACCTGCTCCATAAAGGCTTCGAGAGATTCGCGAGACTGGAGCCGGATCGAATAGCACTAGACTTCAGACTCGATCTTGAGTCGAAAGGCTCGTCATTGAATACAATATGGACGTATCGCGACTTGGATCGAAGATCAGGTTGCTTTGCGGCTCACCTTCTCGAGCGACCAGAGCTACTTGCTGCTCGAATTGTGCCGGTCTGCATGGACCGATGTCCAGAGCTTTATGTCGCAATTCTAGGCATCTTGAAGGCAGGATGCGGGTGGTGTCCGATCGACCCATCATTTCCACCTCGTCGTCGACAAAGACTGATAGCAAGGACTGGTGCCTCGATTGTGATCACCGCACAGGAATCTCTCGATGGTCTTCCTGAGAATGTTGTTTTGCTTAATATCAAACAATTAGAGATAGATCGCGTCATAAAGTATGAGGGCCCCGCAACAATGACGGACGACATAGCCTATCTGATGTGGACGAGTGGCACCACAGGCGGTGCGTAAATCGTAAACCCTTTCTGTTCTAGGAAGTGCTCTACTGGACTTTTGATCCAGCACCATGCGAGATACGATACTGATATGCGATCACATCCAGACCCAAAAGGTGTTCCAATCCATCACGGAGCCGCAATTGCGAGCATGAATTCTCTTCACGAAAGCATTCCTTCAGACGTCAAGCATGGCAACGTGCGTTGCCTCCAATTCTCCCAATTTACTTTCGATGTTTTCGTGCAGGATCTGTTCTACACATGGGGACTTGGTGGCACTTTGATATCCTCTGATCGGACCACAATGTTGGGAAAATTCGCTGAGCTGGCTACCAGAACGAGAGCGACTCATGCGCACCTGACACCTGCGTTCGCTGCGAGCGTCTCGAGAGACACCTGCCCGACTCTGGAGGTAGTGACGATGATTGGCGAGAAGTTGACGCAGAATGTTGCCAATGATTGGGGTCAGGATTTGCGGGCATACAATACCTACGGCCCTGCAGAGACGACTGTTGTTTCGACGTTTCGTCAATTTCGTGGTGCAGACGATGAGGTTCCAAGCATTAACGTAGGTCTACCCATGCCTTCGGTAACAGCCCTGGTAATGCGAGATGGCTCGCCGGTGGTTAGGGGGGAGAATGGTGAACTGGCTCTCGGAGGTCCACAACTATCACAGGGCTATTGGAAAGACCCAGCGAAAACATGCGAGAAGTTCGTGTGGAACTCTCATATGTCGATGACACTCTACTTGACTGGAGATGTGGTGCGAATGTTGGAAGACGGTTCAATTGATTTCATCGGACGTACCGATGACCTTATCAAAGTTCAGGGTATTCGTATAGAGCTCAGTGAGATCGCCTTTTTCCTCCGTGCCTGCCATTCAATGGTCCAACAAGTCGAAGTGCAATATTTCAACCGGAGCGATCGGCCCGCTCATGTGATCGTGGCTTTTTTGGCGGCACAGCCTCTGAGTACGGAAGACAGAACTATTGTTATGGGTGGAGAAGCTGCGGACATTGCGAAAGCAGCTATTGCTCAAGCTCGTGAGCAGCTGCCGGATTACATGATCCCTCAGGTCTTCCTCGTGCTGAGGAGTATTCCTCGGACTTCATCAGCGAAGATCGACCGGCCGGCTTTGAAAGCTCTGTACGAGTCCGCAGATCTTGTCGCGTGGGAAAAGCAAGTTGCTCCATCCAAGGAGGAAGACTTGATTCGTGATAAGTGGAATACGGAAGAGCTCTTGATCCTCGAGAGCATTGTACATATCTCAGGAGTATCACTCACCGCTGTCGGAAGAGATAGTACTTTGTCTTCAATTGGAATAGACTCAATTGCTGCCACTCGACTGGCGCCAACGCTCGACGCAAAAGGGTTCAATATCTCCATTGCTGCAATACTTCAGTGCGACAGCCTTCAGGACCTGCTGTTACACAAGACCCGCGGTCCTGAAACTGCCGCCAACTCAAATATTTTTGATGCCGAGGGTTTCGACCAAAAGTGGCGCGAGGTCGTTGCGAAAGAGATCGTCACAGAGCTAGCATTCGTCGCTCCAGCCTTGCCACTCCAGGAGGCCGTCCTCACTGAAAGCTTACAGCGAGCGGATGCATATTGGAGCAACATTTTCTACACGCTTGAGCCAAAAATGGATTTGACAGGGCTCCAGAAGGCCTGGGAGCGAGTCGCAATCATGACAGACGCCCTGCGCATGACATTTTTTCCTACGGCACGGCTTTCCAATGATCCTGGTGTCAAGTCTACCTTTTTACAGCTCATTGAAGAGAAGCAACAAATTGACTGGCAGGTCAATGATTCGAGTGAGACGCTCCTACAAGATAATATACAAACTAGAACGGATTTGCTTGCTCGGCAGCGCCAGTCGGATCAATTTGCAGCTCCGCCCTGGGCAGTGACGATCTATGTTCTCGAAGGTTGCTCTATCATGATGCTTACAATTCACCACTCGATACGAGATGACATATCTCTTTCGTACATCTTGGCGAGCCTGCAAGCGGCGTATACTGAATCTGCCCTGGTTCAGCCGCGTCATCAGCTCAAGGATGCCTTGGGTGTCTTACTTCCGTCCGACAATCAACGCAAAAGGGATGAAGAATACTGGACCAAACGTCTCATGCGCTTCCCAACCCCGGGAGATATCAAGTCATGGCCTCAGCTTCTTAATGCATCTGATGAGCCCAGGCCATCATCCGTCGTCAGTAGAACAAAAATGAAGACCTCTTACAAAGATCTTAGCACCTCGGCGATCAGCGTGGGCACGTCAGTTGCATCCCTGTTGCGTTTTGCCTGGAGCTGCATCTTATGTCAATATTTGGAAACGGACAGAGTAGTATTTGGAGAGACGTTGTCTGCTCGAAACGATGATCCATCCCTCGGAGAAGTCGTTGGCCCGCTGATCAGGGTGATGCCGACTCCGTTCCATCTAGAAGGCGCAGCTATCATTGCCGTGAGGGAGCAAAGTATGCTGCGAGCTGAGGACATCAGTCACGCTAAAGTCCATCCACGCACTGTTCGATCTATTCTTGGGGTCGAGGACGGCCAACCATTGTACACCGGAATGTTCAACTTCATACCACAGCCATCTGAAAGCGCTTCTGAGGTCAAGTCGGCACTGTGGCGTCACACTGAGAGCGAAGGAGGCTTGGCCGTGGAGCATCCAATTGCACTGAACGTATCCATATCAGTCGACGACAAAGTATTGCTGGAGATGAACGCGAGCCATGAGATCGCAGATCAAGCGCATCTACAAGTGCTTGCACAGCAGGTAGAGGCTTTGGTCGAGGTGATCATCAAAACTCCAGAGGAATCTGTGGACGAACTCTGCACCCGGCTTTCTCCAAGTCTCCTGTCTATTACACCCTTGGATAGGTTTGCTGTGACAAATGAAGCTCAAGAGCAAGCTCCGACCCATTGGGTTGACTATCATTATCACAGGCATCCTGAATGGTTAGCTGCTGAAGTCGCAAGCATTGTTCACGCGGACCAGCTCGTCTCGGATACTTGGTCCTATAGACAGCTTTACGAAGCTTATAATGCAGTAGCGGCAACCATGTTCAATGCCAACATCAAGCGACGCACTATCGCTGTATGCCTGTCTCGAAGCCTTGACGTGTACGCTATAGTCCTCGCAATCTTGAAAACGGGGAATACGTATTTGCCGATCGCTGATGATCTTCCAAAAGAGCGGAAAATGTTCATGTTGAGAGACAGCAATGCAGCGGTGATCTTTACCTCATCATCCTTGGCAACGGAGCGCGAAAGCATCCCTACAGAATGTCGACTGATATTAGTTAATGAATCGCTCTACAACAATAGGCAGAAACACGGGGAGCCGGCTATTTCGCAGCCTAATGACAACGCATATCTTCTATATACGTCCGGATCCACGGGCGTGCCTAAAGGCGTCCTTGTCAGCCGCGGCAACATGACCTCGTTCATCGAAGCAGCTTCAAAATTCATGTATCAACACGTAAATGGAATGGATGACCTTCGCGGCAAAGGCCGATACTTGGGCTTCGCAAGTTTCGCATTCGACGTCCATCTGAAGGAGATGTTTGCTGCCTGGCGACACGGTATGGCAGTGGTCACAGCACCGCAGACATTGCTACTCGATGACCTCGAACTCGCTCTTCGAAAACTCAAGATCACCCACGCAAGCTTTGTACCATCGCTAGTTGACAGCATAGGCCTTGAGCCTGATAAGCTTCCCGAACTGAGATACATGAGTGTTGGAGGGGAGATGCTATCCAGGAGGATCATCGACAAATGGGCAGGCCACGAACGAGTCACTGTGGTGAATGCTTACGGGCCTACAGAAGCGACTATTGGCTGTTGTTTTACAAAGGTCACCAAGGGAATGAATGTCAGGAACATTGGACCGCCTCTTGCTTTCACTACTGCGCACGTACTCAAGCCTGGCACGACGGAGTATGTCATGCGCGGTGTAGCTGGGGAGCTGTGTTTGACTGGAGACCTTATCGCGAACGGCTATCTCAATCGGCCGGATGCCACGGGCTTTGTCGAGGACTTCAGGCTTGAGAGGATGTATCGCACGGGTGACAGGGTCAGACTCATGGCCGATGGAACACTGGAGTTCCTCGGCAGGGATGACGACCAGACCAAAATCAGAGGCCAAAGATTGGAGCTTGGTGAGGTGGCTGAGGCAGTGAGAGCCTCAGCAAAACATATCTCACAGTCACCAGACGTGGATGCGGCTACCATACTCGCCCTAAACCCGCTGTTGGGGAAGAAGCAGCTAATCGCCTTCGTCACAGTACCGACCTATGGGTCAAGCAATAAGGCTTCAGCGAGCACTATATGTACTTCCGCCATGGAGCATCAGGTCGAAGAGATTCGCGCTTCCTGCCGGAAGTCCCTCCCTTCATTCATGGTTCCAGATCATATGATCCCAATCACGAATCTACCTGTCGTCCTCTCCTCGCGCAAAATCGACGTAAAACTGCTGTCAGCCTTGTTCTCGGATCACATCAAGGGAGACTCAGAGCCGCGAGCTCCGCCCCGTATTTTTTCATCGCGTACGCTCAGCGAGACGGAGTCAAGCATTCTCGCCATCACGAAAAGCGTTCTTGGTTCGATGACAGACGACATCCCTCCGATGATGAGCTTATTCAGACATGGTTTGGATAGTCTCAGCGCCATTAGTCTAGCAGTCAAGCTCCAAAAAGCCGGGTATCAGTGCTCTGTGACTGATGTCCTGGGGAACGCCTCCATTGGGCAGTTAGCACTCTTATCTCGGGAGCCAACCGGGAAGCAAGGTACTACGGTACCGTTGCCCGATTTCAGCGACCTCGAAAGGCGCTTCTTGCACTCAAACACTCAAGGTCTTGATCGGTCCAGGATCGCAAAGGTCAGGCCTTGCTTACCATTGCAAGAGACCATGATCGCGAGCTCTCTTGATCACTGTGGAGCGACACCCTACATAAACCACGCTGCTTTTCAGATGTCCAGCGAGGTGGATTTGGAGAAACTGTTCAAGGCTTGGGAAGAGACCGTAGCGGACTTGGAGATCTTGCGAACGTGTTTCCAAGAATTCGAATCTCGCTTCGTACAGATAGTGCTCAAACGAGTACCAATTGAGTGGAAGATGATCACAATGCCTCCAAAAGGCAATTCGCCGTCTGCGCTTGATGAACACAAAAAGAAGGTTGAGCTCGATTTACTCAGCGATATGTCGAGCACACCTCCAATCAGATTTACATTTGTGGAATCAGAAGGTAGTGGCAAGTCAGTCTTGTTGATCTCTCTCCATCATGCATTGTATGACGAGGAGTCGTTCCAGCTTATGCTGGACAATGCTTATGCTCGTTATGAGGTAAGGTCATCGTCCCGAACCCACACGAGTCTAGATACCTTCCTCGCTTACGTCGGTTCTCGGGACAAAGCAAAAGCGAAGCAATTCTGGCAGAGCTATCTTGAGGATTACACGCAACCTGCAGTCCGAAACCCAGTCGTTCAAGCTTCACCCCTGAAGATAGGGACAGAGAGAAAAATTGTGGAAAGCGTGCCAAATCTAGAGAAGCTTGTATCCTCCAGGAACACGACTCCTGCAGCCGTACTTCAATCAGTATTCGGTGTTGTTCTTGCACAGCACGAGCAAAGGAATGATGTTGTCTTTGGTGCAGTCTTATCTGGTCGCACAATCCCCATTGACGATCCTCACTCTATCGTCGCGCCGTGTGTTACTACCATTCCACAGCGCCTCACCATTCCTCCTGCAAATTCATCTGCCGTGAACGTATCGAGTTCAGCAACGGACGGCTTCTTCCAGTCCATGCAATATCAACATACCGCATTACGGGACATTCATCGCTGGATCGGCGCCGAACGACCGCTTTTTGACTGCCTCTTCTCTTATACACAGAAACGGAAACCCCCACCTTGGGGTCATCTCTGGTGGCAGGTTGATAGCTCGATGACGACGGGGTTCCAGTTCGCTGTTGAGGTGGAAGCAGATCGTGAGGCTGGACATGTATTCGCTCGGGCGACTGCGACTGAGGGGTTTGGGACCCGAGGGGAGGTGGATTCGTTCCTTGAGAGCATGGAGATGTTGTTGGAAGCTTTGATGTGTGGTGAAGCTGTGAATCTTGATGAGCTGGGGCTCGCTAATAGTGGCGATGCTGATCTGGAAGGTCTCAATGAGGATGTCTGGAGTGAAGACGAATTGCGGATCCGAGACCTTGCTTCCGACATGACTGGCATTGAGAGGCGTGCGATCAGCAAGAGTACATCCTTCTTCCGCCTCGGCATCGACTCCATAAACGCCATTCGATTTGCCAGAGACTTGAGAGCATCGGGTCTCAAGTGTTCTTCTGCGGATGTCGTGCGCTGTGCTTCCATAACTATATTATCCTCTTACATCGGGTCTAATCAAAAGTCAGCTGATACCAAAAGTGAAGCTGCTGTTGGCGTAACGAATCGCCAGCAGGCCGATATAAGCATTGATGATACCGACAGGAATGGCTCCATAACATATCTATGCACACCACTTCAATCATCAATGCTCACGCAGACACTGGGCTCAGATGGGAGACTGTATGCTAATCACCATGTTTTTCGTCTCTCTCCAGATCTCGATACATCTCGGCTGAGAAAAGCATGGGGACTACTGGTAATGCAGACAGAAATACTTCGAACGACATTCCATCTATCAGATGATGGCGCTGTCTGGCTTGCAAGAGTGCTCGATGACTTTTCACTGCCGTGGGAAGACCGAATCAGCCACCTGAAACTGCCAGCCGCTCTAAGCAAAGTTAGGAAGGGCTTCTGCTTTCACGAGGCATCAGACTTTGCCACGCCGCCGTGGAAGATCCATGTCGTTGGTGAATATCTGGTGTTGTCCATGCATCATAGTCTGTATGACGGACAATCGCTCAACACTCTGTTCGCGAATCTCTCACATCTTTACGACGGTACCACCGTACCGAGTCGGACAGCATTCAGTAGAGCAGCGAAAATCGTCGCTGCGTCCGATAACAAGTCTGTCAATTACTGGACACGCAGCATTGCAGACTATGTTGGGACTAAGATTCAATCCACTGGCGATATAATGAAGACTCGCCACCGCGAAATGAATATCGAAACCACACTGGTCGCGGAGGGTTGCAGGTCTATCGGTGTAACCCTTCAATCAGTAGCTTTACTCGCCTTCGGCAAAAGCCTCGCCAGCGTTCTAGGGTACCGAGATATGGTCGTTGGACATGTTGTTGGTGGCAGAGCTGTCCCTTTCGCTGACGCCGATGAGATAACTGGGCCTCTATTCAATACAGTCCCACTGAGGATCACTCTCAACAAGGCATACACGACCAATGGCGCAGCCGCAAGAGAAATCCAGCGGATGACTGGCAGTGCCCAGAGCCATCAGCACGCTTCGCTGCGAAAGATACAGCAGGTATGGCAGTCAAAGCGCGACCAGTCTGGACTGGAGCTCCTCAGTAGCATCTTTGTGTTCCAGCAGCAGTTGAACATCAAGGCCCACTCGCTCTGGCAGCCAATTGAGCTGGATGATGAAGAAGCAGCGCCGACCGAGTATGCGACGAATTTCGAGGTGGAGCAGGATATGGACGGTATTAGTGTGCAAATAGCCTCTAGCCAGGTCGCAGACCTGGGGACTTGGCTAGACACGTTCGAGGATGCCCTTCGAGACATACTTGAGCAGCCTCATCGCCCGTTGTTAGCGTCGCCTCTCGGACTCAGAAACCTTCCTCTTCGACCATCTCTTTCTGCAGCCCCAGATGTATTTGATGTTGCTTTGACTCGTGGTCATGATCTCAAGTACCTTGAAGATGCATTGGTGGAGGTCACTCGATTGGAACCTGATAAGATATCAGCCAATGCGAGCATTTACTCACTTGGTCTTGATTCTCTGTCCGCGATCAAAGTGGCGACCTCTTGTCGTAAGCGGGGCCTGCATGTAAGCGTCGCAGATATACTGCAAGGCAGGAGTCTGCGTGGCATTGTCCAAAGACTCCGTCAGCGCGGGACCCAGGACCCAACTGCGCTTGCAGAACAAAGTACTTTAGAAGCACCGGCAGCACATCAGAATGGTGATATGCCACCAGAGATGCTATCACTTGCCCTAGATCTCCTCAGCTTACAGCCAATCGATGTTGAGAGAATCCATCCATGCCTGCCAGGTCAATCCTTCCATCTCGCCACCTGGCTGAAGTCTGGTCGAACAATGGGTGAAGCAACCTTCGTGTACAGACCAGCAGAACAGCTGGATCCTGAAAAGCTACGATGTGCATGGCATAAGCTTCGCAAACATCATCCCATCTTACGGACAGCATTTGTTGCGCTCTCGTTGAGCTCAGCTGTGCAGGTGGTGCTCAAGGATTCAACGCTCAATGACCATTCGTTCCAATACTCTGACGCTGGTGGACTTTCTTCCCAAGGTGTCAATGATGCCGTGCATGGTCTCATGTCTGAGCGCTTTGACCTGTTGTCTCCACCGTGCATGCTGCACCTGATTAAGACGGGTACGCAAGACTTGATTGCTCTGAAGCTTCATCACGCCGTGTATGATGCTTGGACACTACCACTGCTTATCCAAGACCTCAGCGCGATGTACACGGTCGCTCAGACCGATCTCGTCCCCAGCAAGGACAACATGTTTGACACTATCAGGTCTCCTACACTAAACGTGAGCTTCCACAAGTTCTGGCGAGATTCTCTTCCAAATTTCCAGTCAACAATTATCCATTCGAACCGTCCAACACAAGATACGCAGGAGAATACCTTCTTCTTCGCCAAGCACCGCATCCCCAATCCTCACACCCTCTCCAAACTCGCACAAGCCAATCACATCTCCCTCAACACCATAATCCTCATCGCCTTCGCCCGGACCCTCGCCTCCCACACCGGCATTCCATCCCCAGTATTCGGATTCTACCAAGCCGGCTGCTCCGCCCTGCTCGACTCCTCAACTCGCGCCACGACGACGCCCTACCTGAACGTACTACCATTGATGCTCCCGGACGTCACAACGCAACCCACGGCATCCGTCGCGCGTGCGCTACAAACCCATTTGGCAGAACGTGTCGCATTCGAGCAGAGCCACATCCTCGACGTCCTCGCAGCTATTGGCCATGCAAGGGGCGAGCAGCCGTTGTTGAATGCCTACATCAACATCCTTGGCTCAACAACAACAGACAGCGAAGAAGGAGAGGACACGACGACGTCGGCCGAGGAGCTATTGTTTGCACCCTGCAATAATGTTCAGGAGGAATTCGGTGTCGTCGGTCCACCTGCGCGGCGGTGTGAGGGCAGGAAAAGCGCCGTGGATGCGCTGGATACGGGGTTCTTGGCTGATGAGAACGTGTTTCTGGATGTGGTGGCTGACGCTGCGGGCGATGGTGTGGAATTGGTCATGCGGTGCGATTGTGGTGCGATGGCCCGAGAGGAAGCTGAGGGGTTCCTCGCAACTATGGCAGGTATGGTTGAGAGACTGGATGACTGAAGCTGTTTTTAGGGTGCCTGTGGTGGGAGCATGAACTATATTATACTCTACTACGAGAGGGTATTGGGAACGTTGAGAAAGTCTCCTATACATTGCGGGGGACATTGGGTCGTAGGAGCATCACACTGCAGTTGCTATCCACCCTCATTTGAAATAAGTTGTAGTGATGGTTTATAGTCCAGAAAAGAACAATGTATACGGCTATGGATACTGTGATATCAGAGTATTTTGATAGAATGAAAATCGTGTGACACAATGCTAGGATTCGAGCCTATTTCAACGTGATCTCCGTAAATTGATTCTCTTCATCAGACAACGCCTGGCCATTCATCAAACCCCAGACGTAGCCGTCCCCAATATACTGATGATGGCCTTCGCTCTCACGAACGATGTATATCGGACTGCCACCGCTGAAAACCATGACTTTGTCGCCCGGCTGGAGATCTTGGGTGGCGAGGCCCATGTATCGGTGGTTTTCCGTGATGAAGAATCGATTGCCCGATATATTGTCAAGACACTCGGTGGTGAATAAGGCTGGTTCACCCATCTTCAACAGCTCCATGCTATTGGGAATGGCAACAAGCCTTTGCTGCACCTCTTCGGACATGTTGAATAAGAGGCGGGCAAAATTTCGTGCCATGAACGTGGCAAAATGGTTACGCATGTCCGGCTCCATGGGAGTGCGACGGAGGGTGTTGCCGTAGCCCACCAAAGTTTGCCAAAAGGCGTCAAGGGCAATGTTGGATTGCCCTTGAGCCAGGAGAGCTAGCCAGTCGAACTCATCGCTCTCACCGAAGCCGAAAATCCTGGCGGCCGATATGAAAGCCTCCAGTAGGAATAGTTCAGGTTCGACGCCGTCGTTGTATAGCGAGCCGCCACTGTGTGCCGAGATCGAACCGACAGTATCTGCTACGAGCGCTTTGACTTTCAATTCATTGGAACCAGGAGTCCAGGTCGCAGACACCACAGTCTCTCCGCCTGCTGCGTATCCTTTGGCGAAGGAGCCGTTATGAGCAGTCTAGTCAAAACACGGAGTCAGCGTTGCACAATAACATACAGGATGTCCGAAACATGACTGTAATAATATCAACTGTCTCTGAGACTTACCGCGGTAAAGTCGGGGACCCATGATGGAAGGTTCTCGATTTGTCGCAGCTCTTGCCTTTCGACTGAGGAGAGCAAATCGAGCGCACCTCTCGTAAGAAACGCTCCTGTGACCTCCGTAAACACCTGCTGCACACTCTTTCCATAATCAGGTCGAAGCAATGTTGACATAGGCTCGTCTTCTTCTAACTCGATCACCATGCCGAGCAAAGCGAATATCTTATCTCGAGGGTCCGTAGCTAAGAAAGCTCGTGCCATATCGAGTAGCATTTCAAGCCCAAGCTTCTTTCCCGGGGTATGCCTGAGCGTCGTAGTTATAGTTAAGAAGACTAGGGCCTGCATCTCCAGCTGTCTACCACGCTCATCTGCCAACCGCTTCATCTCAAAATTCCAGCCCGTTGCAAGAAGAACTCTCTGCATCATCTGTAGCGCTGCGTATGGGAGCTGGTATGATCCACAAAAGACCAGAATTGGCCCACGAGCCATGACCAGCTCTTGTAGTACCCACATGCGGTTGAAATACGGTTTGCTGAGAAGGTCGGCCAGTGCGACCCAATCTAGAGCATTCGTCAAGGGCAAGCCAAGTTCCCGAAGCTTCTTGTCTTCAAAAGGGTATTTCTTGGCTACAGATAAAGAACGCTGTAACGCTTGACCTTCCAGGTCCATGGTACCATTCTGAAAAAGTTCGCACAACTTCCCAATGAGGTTGCAAGCTGTGGTGGACTCTTCACTCTTCATACCGAGAAACACCATTACCACCTCAGCGGCGCTGTAGATTTCTCGCATGAGTGCGACTTGACTGGACTTCTCAGCATCGTCTTTTTGGTTGATGCAAAGAGCGTCGATCCAATAATTTCCCGGGACAATTGTGCCAAGGAAATACATGGCGCCAGTGAGATTCTCAGTGACTGGTATGGCCGGAGCTTGCATACGCAATTCAAGATCCCTCTGCGTCGGTATTCCCCACGTGTAAGAGAGGGCGTAGAACTGGGGCGCATCGTCAAGAGACACGGTCGAGTAGCGGGTTTCAATCCGGCTTTCCGTAGCATGCAAATTTACGAGGCGAATATGTCGAGGAGAGGGGAGAGGATTGAAGAAGGGTGTCTCGGAAGCCGAAACAGGCGATGTGTCTGTTTCATCGCGTGATAAAGATTCGCCTGGAGTCCCCAACTTCATGAGGGTACGGGCCGGTTGCGTGGGCCCTAGCTGCTCCAGAGTCCGAGATGGTTGCTTGCGTTTTGATGACTTGTTACCCATTGTATAAGGTCCTGACCTGGCTGACTGTACTCTCTGGAGATTAGAACTGGAACGAATCCCTGAAGGGCAGACGGGGAGCGTGGAGGGAAAGAATCAAAACAAGAGTCCTAAACATTAAGGCTGGGGATGAGCAGACCACAAGTTATACACAGCCTGATGTTATACTGAAAAAGATAACCCACCAACCCATATTTATACCTGATAAGCGTTTCAGGATCATTGATCCTGTAATGTGTATGCATCACCATGGTGACAACATCCATCATATCAGCCGCAGATCCTTCGCGTCTTGGCGTGGAAGGTTTTGAGACAAGGGGATTGCGCTAGTGTCTTGGCAATAAAGCCAAATTGCTGCCTAGCCTAGCCGCCGATAACCCACCGACCTCATGGATTCAAGTCCCTGTTAGTTGCCCGAGCTGACAATATTGAAACTCTGGCTCATACAAGGCGACATGGAAGATAGATCCTCCCCGTTACGTTAGCAACCTCGCTCCAGCGGGGTGACCTTCGCCCTTTTTACTTATATTGAAGTATTCAGAAGAAGGTCAGTAGCATCATAATCACAGCAAGGCGACCCTTGTCAAAGCAACGGCGTCTTGATAACTGGATTGAGGGTGGTATCGATAGCTTGGAAGCGGATGACTATACTTGCTATTGTGGCAGTGCTGTTGTCTCTCGGGCATAGCTGGCCTGCCACTCATGAACAGCTTAAATCTAATCAAGTCCAGTTCGCTCGTACCGGCCATAATGTCACCAGATTCGCAGCCATTGGTGACTCCTACACTGCTGGCATCGGGGCAGGTGGCCCAGCGGACGATGACGCCAGATGTGCGCGAGGAAACTACTCGTATCCATCTCAGATGAATCTCGACAAGCGTTTTGGAGATCCCGCACAGCGCCAGTCGCAATTTCTCGCTTGCTCGGGCGCGAAAATTGGAAGTATCCTGGATGATCAAGTACCTCTCTTGCACAATGATCAACAAGTCATCACTATGACTGCGGGTGGCAATAATGTTGGCCTTGCCGACATCCTCAATGCTTGCGTCTTCCAGTGGTGGCCCTTCAGTCCCGGCTGTCAGCAAGCTATCGAAACATCACGCGAGCTCATTGAGGGTCACTTCTCTGTCGACTTGGTCAATCTCCTCGAAGCCATCACCCCAAAACTCAGCAAAGACCATACAGACCCTGGCAGACTGTATGTAATAGGCTATGCTCACTTTTTCAACTCAAGCACTATCCAGTGCGATTCTACCACTTGGGCGTTCTGGTACAACATTGGTAACAAGCAGTATCTGAAGAGGGACGTCCGCAAGCCTCTAAATGAGTTGGTCGACGCAGTCAATAAGCGAATAGACGATGCAGTCAAAGCCGTAGGTGATGAGGTTGTCTTCATCGACTGGCACGAGTACGCAGCTTATGACCAAGGCCGATATTGCGAGGACGGTGTCACTGAACCCGCACCCGATCGGCCGGGTCTAATGTTTTACGAATGGGACACGGTCGATCCTGACGAGGATGTTGAGAATTTAAACCAACTGGCTCCCAATGTAGATGATGGGACATTCGCAGGTGAGGTCAACAAGTATGTCAACTGGACCATGGACAAGAAGCCTGAAAGCACTCTTCATGAGTTGGGACAAGATTCATCAATACGGTCCCCCGATAGTATTTGCGAGCTCGATGACAATGTGCTGCGGAAACGTGGCTCAGTCTATCAGCCCTTGATCAAAGTCGCATGGACGCGTGTCTTCCATCCCCGCCCTCAGACTTACGCCCTGCTGGCTAACTTGGTATTGGATCGGATGGATACAGAGCGTGAGAAAAGCATAGCTCGGCTGCATAAGAACGGATGATACATCCTGAGTTGAAATGAGTACAGCACATCAATCCGAAGTTGTGCGCTGACAGTGCCTGTTGAATATCTACTAAAGAAACCTTCTCAATACTCCTTGCCCTCGCTGTCAGGAGCATTGACGAAACCGATCTGAGTCTCATTGAGGTTCACCCCATATGCTGTCACCTCAAGCTCTTTTGCATCAAAATCCAAGTCGTTGTGGCCCAGGATGAAGATACCACGAAGATAACCATGCTCCCCGCCAAAGTTGAGACGCTGGGTGGTGTGGTTAGCGCTTTTCCTGTATACCAAAGCACGCACACGCTGCAAAGGATCGCATGAGACTACATACCAACCAAGTGGCCTCCTTTGTTGTGTGACCCACACCCTCCTGCTCGATCGTGAAAGACGCATTCTGATCGGTCAAGCCGTAGAGGTTCGAAAATTGGCGGAGTACGTAGCGTCATTCGTCTCGCGAAGCGAAGCTGCGCCATGCAAAATCGTGCCTGTCATGGCTGGGCCGAAGAAGTTGCCGCCGGTAATAGGCCAGACTGGTGATTGAAGTGTTTAAGGAGGTGTGACCATGGAAAGGGGGGAAAGTCCTGAGTCGCGTGTCTGGAATCCACCCAGCAGGTTTGGGATGGGGTCGATGGGGTCAACAGCTAAAGCTTTCATGGTGAATAGATACGTGAGCTGAGGAGGTAGGAATGGGGAGTCGAGTCTCGGAGGAGAATCTGGACTAGACGCCATAGTCACAGGTGCGACAACAATAGCTGCCGCGGCAGCAAACGAAAACACTTTCATACTGATTATGCTTTCCGGTCACGCAGCAGCTGGTGCAGAGCCTTTGAAGACCAGCGTGCCTTTCAATAGCTAATAGGTGAGCCTCCGGCAAGAAATGTCACGTCATTTGCTGGTCATGACGCCTGCACCAAGCGGTGATCAGAAACCGTGAAAGCCTGCTGGTTCCCGGATGGTTCAAGCCCAAGACGCCATTTTCGATCAGCACGATGGTGCGCAGATACTGATATGAAGCCATACAGTCTACTTTGAGGGTGGAAGCCAGACCAAGGTGTGTTCTGGAAGATCGAGATTCGTTGGTATTCGAATCTAACATTCAATATCTTGATGCCATCCCTAAGGGTCGCGGAAATATCACTCAATTAGATGACATAAGGCATTGCTCTGCTAAGCAGCATTGTACCCAGTGGATTTTGTCGCGACCAGCTCGTCAAGAATACGATACCGCCAAGCTCAATGATCTTCTCGCACACTGTGACATCGGGCGAATTTTCGAAGCAGGAAAGGTATGACAGGGGTGCGTTCTTGTGGCAAGTTTCACGTCTTATCGTCCTCTGACGCTGCACTTCCACCAGCCTAGCTCTTTACACTTCTTCCAATCCTAATAGCGCCTTTTCTGCTCTTCCAAAATACAAAGTTCGCGGTCCGGGAGTTGCGTTATCGCTTGCCAGAGATCGTGTATATCGGCTTGCCGATCGACGAAATGTATGCTTGCGTCGGCCAAGAAATCGGAAACCATGTCCTTATTATTATCCGTGACCGGAACTTCAGACTCGTGTGTGGTCATAATATCTCTGGCTGCCCTTTTGAGAGGGACTTCACTGGCGAGACACAGCTGTAAGGCCGGCGGCTGCGGGTGCATCGTCGCTCATGAGGCCTGGGAATCAAGCCAGGGGTCGATTCTGATGTCCATCATTATCGAGTGGTGCCAAACAGAGCTCTCTTCCCCGTAGGTGCCTGATCGTTACTCAGAAGCGCCCAACGTCCTGGCTGGGTCGATTCAAGGGCGACAAAAGAACATTGGGATTGGCTATAGTTTTCAATCGAAGGATTCGACGTTATGTCATGGGTCACAAAGTGCGGATCTTACACTGCCGCACATCAGCCATACAAAACGTCGTATCCTTGAAGATCCTCAGGTTTCATGGCACACGATATCTGCAACCGCAACAAATTTCTGGGAGATCAGAAGCTCCGAGTGTGGGACCTTCAAGACATCCAATCCTCTCATCGAAGACATCACAAAGATATTAATGACGGGTAGCTGTTTTTGCATTTGAGAATAGATGCACCATCCCTAGCTTGCCAAGTTGAGTGATATTCTTGTTCACAATCAAAACGCCACCATCGATAGAAGTCACGGCAATTGATACGCTGCCACGACGACTGCAAATCTCTCACACATCCACTTCTTCATCGCACCATCACCCACCCCTCCCTACGCCGTCGCCACCGTCCCATCATCCCCCTCATCCCCCACCCCCTCATCCCCCACCCCCTGCAACGGCGCTGCCCTCACATCAACAAAGAACCCCTCATCAGCAATAACAAACCTCCCGCCCACACTATCCTTCTCCTGCTTCACACAATGATCCACTACCAGACTGGCATAGTATGCCGCGCCAATCAGACTGAACTCAGCCGCATCCGCAGCTCCGGCCATGCCCTTCACCGAATTGATCTGCATCATGCACCCGCCGCGGTCCGTGGATTTCCACGTGATGGGGACTTTGGTGCCGCCCGTGGTGGCGGCAGCTTCCGTCTTGAAGAGCCGCGGCAGGAGGTAGACTTCGGGGGGGAGTTTGCCGGCAACGCGGGTGATGGCGTCGAGGCAGGAGTCGAGGGAGACGAGGGGCAGCAGGCGGGTGGAGGGGTCGAAGCAGGAGGTCCCGGGGGCGCCGAGGCCGTTGAGGGTGAGGTTGTTTGATGGCGAGGGGGGAAGGAGGGGGGGAAGGGTGGTGTTTGTTTGGGATAGGGTGGATGGGGAGGAGGAGGAGGTGGCAAGAGCGAGGATGAGTGGGGAGGAGAGGAGAGGGAGGAGGAGGGGGAGGAGGGGGATGGTAAGGTGCATTGTGGGTGTGAGAGAGCTAGCGCGACCTGACTGTGCTGTTGACCGGCGGATCCGTGTTATCGAGATGCAGCGGACATATTTGACGAGTAGAAAAGGGGTGAGGTGTGGAAACTGGAAAGCCGGTCTTTATTGTATGTCGCGTGGTGAAATCGCCCCCACTAGGGATGATGCGAAACTTGTGTCAAATTCTAGCGAGATGTCTTTGTCGAAGAATGGGGGCATGTCTCGCCCCTTTCCGATCCGAGACATGAGCATCCAGTATCTGTAATGAGGCTCTGGATGGGATTTTCGATGTGATTATTGGTAAGACATGTCGTCCTTTTCGTCTACCAATGCTGCTCTTTGAATATGATCCTTTTCTTCTCTTTGGGCACGATCCACCTTTCCCGTAACTTCACTTGTTGAAAGAGAATCCGGTCGGCATGGCCGCGTCATATCTCGATATGCCTCCTCACCTTTCATCCTCCCCAAACACTGGCGCTTCCTGCAGTCCCGGTGGGATCCAACGAAACTTCCATCCCCCCCCATCCATGCAAAACCCCATCCTCCATCTCCAACACCATCACCCTCCCATCCACAAACCTCACCACCAACATAACCACCTCTCTCCCCGCCTGGCCTCCCCTCCCCTACACCGAACCCCTCTACGCCGGCAGCACCGGCACCATCACCTTCGACAACATCCGCCGCATTTCCGCCTACCAACACCGACTCGCTACCGCTCAACAGATGGTGACCTGGCTAGCCCACCACCCAAAATTGACTCTCGCTAAGCGCAGTCTCCCATGGGACGCCGCAGCCTGCTGAAGGGGAAGGCTCCCTCACCACCTGGGGGGCAAACCGCTACCCCCACTTCTCCGGCTTAATACCCCAACCCGGTCGGACGCGAGGCGTGCCGGCGGCGCGGACGACAAAACCTGCAGCTGAAATATTCGTCTACGCACCACAGGGGCCTGCAGCAAGCAGCAGCAGCAGCAACAGCAGGGGAAAGAACGCAAAGGCAGCAGCAGGCAGGCACGGACCTCGCGAACGTAGTTGCGCCGAGTTCCGGTCCTTCGCCGCGGGGGCCCGATTCGTGGTGGAGGTGGTGCCGGGACCTGCGGGGCGCCAACGGACCCGGCGCAGGTCGGGGACGGTGGTATTTTACTTGCTCGATGATGGTGGCGATGTGTTGCGCGTGTGTTGCTGGAGGGATCAGACGGGGGTCTCGTTGATCGGGAGGAGGCCGGTTGATCTTTCCTGATCGAGTCGGCGGTGTTGGAGCAACAAGAGGTTCCAGAAGTCGTGCTGCGGGAGGCGAGGGGTCCGCGGCGGTGGCGGTGCAGCAGCAGGCGTGTTACCTGATGATGGTTATGATCGATCTGCTGGGGGGTACGTTCCCACTGGGCGACGCCGATGTCGGTTGGGAGGGTGGAATCGCAGTCGGGGCTGAATGGCCTGTAAGAGTCTGGACAATTAGTTGCTGGAGATGCCGAGGCTGGATTAGGCTGAGATCGCGGCGGCGCTGAGAACGTATCGAGATCTGATGGGGAGGTTTGGGGGGTCTTCGATTGGGTTTGATATGTGGAAGGGTTCGTCAGTCTATGATCATTTGGCAATTGTGCTAAGTACAGAGGTGGGCATTGGAAGGTTTGTTGCTGGAATGATAATGAATGGAGCGCTGGGGAAGACTGATCCCATAACGCAAATTGGGAACCAGACAGAGAGTGAGGCGGCTCAATTGGCGAAGAAATGAAGTCAACCCGATTTATTTTGGGTTCAAAGACCCGATTGCTCTTGGATGACGGCCGCGGGACCTGTAGCTGACTCAAAAGGTATTCCGTGGGTGATGATTATGTACCCGGATAGCGTCGGTGCATGGCGCAAGGTAATTTTGTGTATGAGAGGCCATTTTACAGCCGCGGACAACGCTTTCCCCATCTCCCACATCTTATTTGAATCGAAGTTTCACTCTTTGATGTTTTTATGGATTAAGCGCCGATGCCATGCTATGGAGGGTAGCCAAGACTGGAAGATGATGGTCGATCGGAGGAGCATCGCCATATATGGATGGTCATTAGCGAACTCAACCACAAGTCAAACACATACGTTCAGCTTGCCAAACATGTGTAGACCCGTGGGCAGCACATCCTTAAAACCTTTATATTGCTTCGCTTTGCTGTTTTTTTTCCAGGTTTCACGCGTCTGGCTGAGGACCAATGGGAATGTGTCAACCGCCACCGTGACTCTGGACAACTTACAATTCGTCAACCCACTTGTCAGTCGATCTTTCTTGACTCGTCGCAATTGTTACGTACTTTGGAAACCGATGGTCGCCGTTCAAGATGGTCCACACTTCCTGAGAACGTGTAGGTTTTCAATTGTAAGAGGGTGGTGTCGATACTTTCCAGGCTGACAAATGTACTCCACTCTCGACCACCGCCACCTGCCAACCGCCATACACAATGGAAAGCCTGGAGCCAGTTGCGAAGGAGGTGTGACATCCTCAACTCTAACTCACATACGAAAGCAAGTCTGTTTGGTCACAATTTCTCATTCGTAGAGTCGCCGGTCTGAAGGAACGGTAGTTTATATCGTAAAGAGACGCTGGGCTGATGGAGTATCTCAGTAGGAACACCTCATTTATTCATACTTGACGTGCACAGAGAATAATCCACTCCCTCTCTGGCTTGGTTGTGCTATACAAGGAGGCGAATTCCCCCGTCACAATTGTGAGATGTTGTGTAGTAGTTCGGCCAAATGGAAGCAACTTCACCGGCGGGTGGTCCATCCGTTTGTCTAGGGCGGTGAAGATTACGTACCATATCCGTGCATGGTAGAGCCGACCTTACCAAGGCAAGGATGTCTGCCGGATCGTGGGGGTCAGCCGAAGCCTGCGATTTGCAACGCATGGGTCTCGACGGAAGATGTATGGCAGACGCACACATTCCATGTATAACTTTCAAAATCATACGTGTGATGCCGCCAGGGTCCATTTGCGTATAGGATGATCTCCTAGAAAGCACAGATAAGACAAGGTGCATGACCATCTGCTGTGATTGGGTCGAGCTGTAGGTCGCGTGGCGAGTTGATGAACTGCAATGCGAGATCTTGTCACTCTTGACGGAGGGGATTCTATCATCGTAAGTGGCTTCTGCTATAGTCCGACATGAACTATGGGGCGGGTGGGTATAAGAAAGGCAGAGCTGCTCGAATAAATCTTGAAGACAATCTACATTCTCAGACTTGGAAGAACATCAGCAAACAGACTTGCATCTGAGCACCATACCAAAACCAGTTCACGCCCCTTTTGCTGTTGGCAGGGTTTGTCCCCCTTGGCCTTGCTCGACAGGTCGCTTTCGATGATGATGTAAGTAGCGCTTCATCAAGCACGTATCATATCGGCCACTGATAGTTCTCTCAGTTACCAGTATAATGACATAAGGCCGTCCCCGAAGAAGGTCGCTTCAACCCCATCGGCGACTACCACGGGAAGTTGTACCAAGATGTCTTTGCCCAGTAGCCTGGCGTCCCGGGCGTCATCACTGCGAACAGAGTGGCCCGGCAAAGCCCGCCCAACCAAGCGCTGGCGGGGACTTCTACAACCCAATCTCGGCCATCACGACGGCCAAGGGAACCAAATCGTTCACCCTGAGCAGCTTCTACTATGGTTGCGCCATCAAGGCTGAGCAGGCCGCCGCGAACGACGCGGCACCTTGCAACATCACGGTATAGTAGCACGAGCAGCACGGCGAAGCCGGTCGTTAAGCAGGTGTTTGATTTTCAACCGGTCAGTCTGTTCCCCTCTCTCTCTCTCTCTCATGCATTTGCTCTGACTGTCAAACCCTCCTGAGCTCATTACGAATCACGGAAGCGCATAACAGAAAGAGCTCGTCGAAGTGATGGCGGCGCCAACCTTCGGTTCACTCGATGACAAGAGCAAGAGCTTGGCCAAGATGACGCTTGTCCAGTCTTCGAAACGCCTGGAGACGGTGATGTTGCTCGACGATATCGTTGGGTCGTATCAGACCACAGGCAAATAGCCAAGTGAAGCAGGGAGCTGCACGAGATTGATGATTTGGAAGCCATGAGTGAAGATCAAGGCTGAGATTGATTTGTGTCGTTGCAGATATCACTTGACTTGTGGTAGGCCTCGTGTGTTATCAGCTCCTCTTTGGACCAGTGAATGGATAATTATGGCTTCATTTATAGTTCGTGAATCAATTTGCAAGGTCCTACGCTGTGTAATGCATCATGACATTGTGACATCCCACTTCCATCACTTCACCCGTCAACCAAGACCTTCCTCCACGAATTACTCAGTGTAGCTCATGTACAAGGTGGAGTCCATTGATTATTGAACCTACATCTGAGTGCATCCTCACTGTCAGCTCGGAAGGACGAAGACGATCTCTCAGGTTGTCGAAGTCCTGCAGATCAGATCAGAAATACTCCCTGCAACACTTGAAAGTGAAGCATTACCGTCATAGCCCAGGGACAAAGCAACACCCATCTGTGTGTACCCCAGTCGCAGCGAAATCTGAATTTTGAGTCTAATATATACACTTTGATGTCAGAAGGTGAAAGGCTTGCCGCCACGATTCGGCCTTCTACTCAGTCCACATCACAAATCTGCCCAAGCTTGTTGCCGTATCGAAAATCACATTATTTGATTGACCCATGGCGTGAAGCTACAGTATAATGCATTCACAAACTTGCTTGAATGTGAATGGATACTCCGAGGATCTTCTTGCCAGAAATTTAACCTCACGGCAGTAAATCTACTGCTAGCTTGGAAACCATAAAGACCATAACAGGAGATTTCGTGTCCTTTACGTCTACCTTAAGTGGAGTCGTCGGCAATCGCTGTATACTCACAGATCGGGGGTGTGCGATCTCACACCTTGAATATCATACACTCTGCGTCGCTTGACATTAGAGGTTAGCGTATTCAACAATTCCCGAGTGCTTGCACTTTGAATTTTGTCCTTCTTACAACAAGTATTTCACCGACTCTGGCTCATGCTCGATAAGTCTGATGCTTCATCTGGGATACCGAAGCGGAATATTAGACGGCAGTCATTCTTCAACGAGCGCACTCAAATGTTGGACATTAGTTTTGTCACGCCGCAGGAGAAGCCATGTCACATACCAATCAGTGATTGCAAAGTATTGCCCAAGCAGTGACGTTGTGCTTGCCTTCATCACAGACCACTCAAAGAAACTCAAACCAGAGCTACCGAGGGTATCGATTAATCACTTTCCACTATCGAGCCCCCTGACGTCGTGTCAGTAATTGAAAGGAGATGATGCAGAAAATCTTGAGTGATAGCCTCAGTCTTCTTGTTTCAGGTTGTACGGCTGATAGATCTGTTATCGCACTGACGTTGAGCGCCACGAAATTGTGGCACACTCGCGATTGGCGTCAAACGTCATATTGGTGAAACTTTATATGACAGCCGCCCTTCATACAGCCTATCAAGAACGTCTTTCAGCTGTCGATTCAGATTCCAAGTTTTCGTCACCGGTTTAATTCCGAAGGGTGGCTTATTCTAATCTTCCCAGCTCGTTCCGCCGCCTGGTGAGATCCCCTGAGATCAGCTTGCATGCTTTGTCGGGCGACGCCTATCTTTCCAGCCCCTTACCTCATACAAGATAGTGAGAAAGACTTGGACGCCGCTTCAGAGAGTGATAAATAGATAGAATCCGGGTTCTCTTCGCGTGTCTCTTAGATCCATCAATACAAGATTTCTTCACTCGAGCCTTCTTTTCTTCACTCGTTGTTCCACCATCATGTCGAATCTCTTCCTCATCATCACGCTTGCGATAGCCCTTCATATCTCATTAGTCTTCGCAAAGCAAGTTGCTCTTCGTCCTCTCCCCACACGACTGCTGCACCCGCGGTCAATCTCTTATTTCTCAGACTTGTTCCGACCTACGAACTCGGTCAACTTTGCCTTCGTGGGCAACCCAGGTGTGTGCTTGACCATATGTCGCGTCCAAGAGACCGTCAGCTGACTCAGGCGGACACAGTCGATACCCGGGCCCTCTTTACAACAGAGCTCACCCTACCTAACAATCAGCAGTATGTGAACTTCGAGAAGTTCGAGGACCTGCTTCGAGAACATGACGCACCACTCTGTTCCCCATTAAGCGACGGTAACTTGACGCGATTGACCTTTAGCTTCCATCGCCAAAACTATGAGCAAGCGAAGGGACAATGGTCGGAGAAACAAGGTCTTGTCTTTATTGGAGAGGACGAGAGCTGCCATAAGGGTGACGAGGATCGCTCAGCGCACAAGTAGGCTGCAAGCTTTTCTTTTAGTGAGAATCCGGAGTCTGACCACAGCAGGGCGGTCTCGATCGATTTTGACGACGAGGACAAAGTCATCACTGTCAAAGCTCGGCAGCTGGGTGCAGAGGACGAAGAACACGGGGAGCTGACCGGCTTTCGCAAAGAGGCTTTCAAGGACCACCGTGGTATCCATTCGTTGTCCCGACGCACAAGGAGACGGAGGAATGTGTTGTTTCCTCGAGAGACCAAGAAAGGCCAGCCAGGCACCGATGTCGGGAGCGAAGACCTAGCGGATGACTTTGCTGATAAATTGAGAGAGTTGGTCGAGGAAGGTGTAGAGGGATGCAAAAAAGTCATTCACAAGGTCATTGATCATATCACGATGGAAGTTGCAGAAGGTTGGGAGCATCTACCAGAAGGTGACATAAAGGAGCTCGCAGAAGACCTGGCCGAAGAAGGCATATGGGTCTATCGTTGCTTCCATGGCGGTCACAAACATTGCAAAGAAAGACTGGAAGAGTCCATCTTGGAGCATGTGGATGACGCCCTCACCCAGGAACCCGAAGTTATCTCCATACATCCTCACGATTGGGGACACCGTGCCAATCTATGGGACCCCACAAAGAGGAACACCAACATCACCGCAGCTCCCACAGACACGACCATCACATGCATCGACTGCAAATTTGAGGGTGCCCTTCAGTGGAGCTTCGACATCGGCTTCAGAAAAGACGGCGGGGAGCACTTGAAGGATCGGATTGAGAAGGCGGCTCTTACGTTCAAGGTCACGGAAACGATTAAGGTTGCCCTGCAGCTTGAGTTTGATGTGCCCAACACCAACGTTCAGTACTCGTGCGACCTCGATCTCATCCCGGAGCCGCCGCCAGCTTTTCCCGTGTTAGATTGTTCTCTTGCTGTCGGTGTCGAGAATGAGGTCTTCAAGCCGAGCGGGGCGACCCATGATGAAAAGAAGCGGGAAAAAGCGATGTCCAAGGGTAACAGTGGAAAACAGGTACTCCAGCATCATGCCATAACCTTTTTATCTCATGCACCACTGACCTAGTCAAAGGTGAATGGTTTCGATCTGTGGCCAATGACGTACGGGGTTTTCTATAAATTTGGCTTCATTATTAATGCTTCTGGAAATATGTGATTTCAGGAATGCTATGTTCGACTCCAACGCCTCCAGACTGAACTCTTTCAGAACACTGCCTGGATTTGAAATGGAGTTACCCGCAGGGCAGGAGTTGACTGTCGATCTTGCCGCAAAGAACGTTGTCAACAACCAATTTGATCCGATAGTCAACACGAGGAAAGCAAATATGCAGCTGCAGGAGGTGGGTATCACATACAGCGAAAGTATTGGACCCAAGGCTGGTTTGAACATTGGACTCCCCAACCAGAAGGTAGGGCTTGGGATTGGCGCTCGCTGGGACATTGTGAAGAAAGATTACTTCCTAGGAGTCCAAGAAAGTAAGCGGCACTTCACATCTGATGATGACCTCTTCTTGAGTAACAGAGCTAATACTTTACATCAGAGGTTACTTCATCTTGTGGTACCACTGCCGAGGATGGCGAAAGAATTTTCGACAAAGCATTTGGCATGTCTTTCGACATCAAGACAGGAGTGTTTGCTTATCTTAACATTGCCGGCTTCTCTGTCGATACATCCTGGCTCAAGCCCGACATTCCAGGTGCTATGGGTGGATTGTACGTCGGCAAGGTATTGCTGAGTCATTGCTGGGATTGCGGCGATAGCTGTGTACCTGACTTCGTACACACAAAGATCCAGGAGCTCAAGGAAAAATTCCTTCAATTCCTTGACCGCGCCTTCGGGGCCGAAGAGGCCGGTGTGAAGAAGAGCGAGCTGTCTGACAGTTTGGTTCCAGAAAGAATGAAGTCAGGCAGCTACAGTCGTACCGGAGACCTCCCGAGTGGACAGCCTGGTGTCATTTGCCGACCCGAGAAGAATTCACGGAGAAGACGAGGAGTCCTAGGATCGAGAGGACATCTTGGGAACACGACTATATCTCTTGGTGATGATGCTCAGCCAGCACCTCTATTAAACGTTGATGGTGATGACGATGACGATGACGAAGACTCCGGTGTGAAGAAGAATACTTGTATGGATGATGACGATGACGGCGACGACGACTGAACTCGACATGCACATCGTCGCTGTTCTCTCACTACAGCAAGGACACTGCGACGCTAGCACCACTTCGAAGAAAGGGTCATCATGAAAAAGAAGGGTCATTCTGTCTAAGTGCCACCAAAATGTTAGTTTTCAACCGTGCCTGCCTCATAAGCCATCTGAGCATGACTTGCGGCACGATCCCCCAACGGCTTCAATGTCCATCCAAGGACTACCATGGACGAAAAGACATCTTATACATGCACGTTCAGCGGTTGTTGAGGATCCAACGCAACACTTTTCGAGAAACACGTCTCCGTTCGCGATTCAGGTGCCGGTCGACCAGAACATAAAATCAATCAAGCCTTTCGTTCCATCGTATGTTGAGCGGCGACTACAATGTATCCCTCGTGTCGCTTGTGAAACTTGACAAGAAATTTGATGTCATGGTCGACTCTCTCAGCAAATTATGTCCCATACGCGCGATGTCTTCGGGAGCTCTCCTGGTTCTCTTCTCTTCTTCGGAAATGAACGTTGTCGTCGCTCTCAACTGTCATTTCTTTCTTCTCATCTCGTATGTGGTCGGCCCTGCCAACAGTCGCTTCTTTTCTTCGGACACAGTTGTCTCTGTCAACAATCGTTCCTTTCTTCTCAGCTCGGACATGGTCTTCGCCATCAACGGTTGTTCCTTTCTTCTCCTCAGGTTCATACCATTCGCTATGCGACTCGCTGTCCGCACCCCGGGGACACTCATACATCACTGTTCAACTCATCATGGTTCATACTACAAGGACATTGGGGTCTCGAACAAAGGATACAACATCGTCACCACTACCATGCTATGTCACTTGCTGTCCGCACTCGACAAGCATCACATACTTCATGGAATATGGGGCAAGGACAATGACGTCTCGGCCAAGACACAGGTGGGCTCTGCCAATGGGGACGTTGCTTTGTTTGCTTGTTCGCGGGATTCTGTCATGTGGAGACATGACCTTGGCTTTGTGGACAGGACACCAGAGTACATACGCATAGGACAGATCTTAGATAGCTCGTCTGTCCCTCATGGTAGTCTGAGATCGACCGCCCTTGGTCCCCGAAGGGGGTCTGAGCAAGAATCTCCACTTTTCGGCCAGTAACCCATTACCAGAAATATCAGTTCCGCGTAATTATTATTATTAATAAAATGTTGACTTTTCCGCGTATTCCGCACTTTCCGTACTTATGAATTACCTATACTACGGATACCCCTTATTATATTAACGGTTTAAATAATATTAATTATTTATTACCTTTATTACGGACTTGGATATAAATATTTATCCATTAAATGAACTTTTAAAGCTTTTACGGAGCCTATTATTTATTTATACGTTTTACGATCCGCGTATTTTTAAGGGAGCCCCCGTTATATATATAATATTAAAACCAACGTCTTCTTTATAATAATTACGTTAAAATAACGTAGAAAAAACCGATAAAATACTTATAAAAATAAGTAAATTAAACCTTTTAATTTATATATTTCTTAAGGAACTTTTAATAATTATTTAATAAAAAGGGAAAATTATATATTAAAATTAATTAATTAAATAGCTTTATAAGTTAAATAATATATTATTAAATAAGCTATAAATAAAATTTAAGGTATTTAAACTTATTAAAATAAATTCCCTTAATCGATTAAAATAGAATAACCGGGTTTTACGTAAGGAATTTATATACCTTCTTATAAAAGTTGGATTTTTTTATAAATATACGGTTAAGTTAATAAGTAAACTTATAAAAGAAATAAGAAAGAAAACATAAAAAATAATAAAGTAAAAGGCTTTTTATTCCGTAATTTTCTTAAAATAATTATTTAAATTAATATAAGCTATAAACCGCTTTAAGAAAAAAAGGGTAATTAAGCTTATAAGTAAAAAAATAGATAAAAAGTTAAATAAGTTTATTAAAAACGTAATTATAATTATATTAAGTATTATTTATTATTATTAATAAAAAAAGCTTATTAATAACTTTTAAGTTTATTTTGATTTTTACTTTTATTATAATAATATTAAGACCTTTATTATTAAGGTTTTAAGTAAATATAAACCAAATATTAATTATATATTTATATAATATATTATCCGTAAAACGGTTTTATAAAAATAAAAAGATATTAAATTTATTAATTATAACCTGAATTTTATAATAATATATAATAATTTAAAGTAAATATAAAAAATATAATATTAATAATTAAAATAAAATAATAAAATAATTTTTATTATTATAAGCTTAATAATTAAAGGCATTTATATATTAAGTAACGGGCTTATAAGTAAAATACTAGATTATAATAAAAAGCTAAACGTTATTAATATACTTAAAGTATTTAATTTTAATTATAAAGACTTAAATATAAATAAGGTATTTTTATATACTTTTTATAAAAATCTTTGAATAAATTAACTTAATTTTAAGGCATATTTATAAGTATTACGTAAATTTTTTATTGAATAATTATAATTTTATTGATAAGTTAAATTTTATTTTATTATTAATTTTAAATACTTTTTCTTATATCTTAATTAATTATTAAATAAACTTATATAATCTTATTTTATTTAAATTATATATTTAAATAAAAGTTCCCTTTAAGGTAATTATAAGATCCTTAAAAATATTTATTTATAGTAATTTAAATTTAATAAAAAAGATAATTATTTTTTTTAAGAATAAACTTTAATTTATATATAATAATTAAAAATTATTTATAAGATTTTAAATAATTAAAAAAGATAATATTAAAAAAAAAAGCTTAGATATAATTAATTCTATTAATTATTACTTATATTAACTTTATTTTATTATAGAATATACTATTATAAAGTAATTTATTAATATTATTAAAAACCGGTTAAGAGGAAAACTTAAAAATAATAAATAATTTATTTTTTCCTTAAACTTAAAGTTAATATTTAAAATTATAAAAAGATTAAGGATATTAATAAAAACTTTTATACCGTTAAGGAATTCCTTATATATAGTTTTAATAGTTAAGTCCTTATTATATATTAATAATAGTTTTTTAAAAAAACGTTAAAAAATATAATTAAAATAACGGAATAAAGCCTTAAAGTAATATATAATAAAACGGAGGATAAATTAATTATATTAATATTTAAAAGTATATTAAAGAATTTATATATTTATCTTTTCCTTTTTATTGAATAAAAAATAAATCTTAAGCTAAGGAATTACTATTACTTTATTTAAATATTTAAGTTATATATTTTACTTGAAGTTATAATTAAAATTAATAATATTAATTATTTTAATTATACTTTAAATATTATATTTATTTATATCTTTAAATTATTATTTAAGAATTACGTTATTATTTTATTATTTTTAACTTATTATATGCGTAATAAAGGGTTTAATTAAGCTTTTAACCGGGCTATATTAATTAATTTTATTATAAATAAAACCAATAAATTAAATAAATAAAAAGAAATAAATTTATTTAATAAGTATTTTAATAAATTTATTAAGGAAATCTTTCAATATTAAATTAATTTATCGTTTAATTTTATATATATAATAAACTAAACCTTTTTAAATAATATATAATTTAAGAATATATAAGTTTTAATTTATAACTTCTTTAAAATATATTATTTAAAAAAATACCGGATTAAGGATATAAATAAGGATATTTTTTATTATATAAATATATTATAAATAAACCGTAATTTCCTTTATTAATATATTTTATAACGGGTAAATATAATTATAAAAAATAACTTATTTAAATATAGATTTACCGGTTTTACCGATTAAATTAAACGGTTTAATAATAGTTTACTTAATAAGAACCTTAATAATAATAATATTAAGGAGTTAAATAAATTAATTATAAATACGGTAATAAAATAATTCTTTAATAATATTTAATATAACGATTAAAACGACAATATATTAAAAAAATAGTTTTCTACCTTTTAAAGATACTTTCAGGGTTAAAATTATTAAACCCGATTATAATATATAATCTCCTTTAACTTTATTATAATAAGGCCGTAATAAATAAATAATCTAAGGTAAAAAGTAAGGGCTATACGGGTAAAGGATAATACCTAATAAGCAAAAGTAAAAGCCAAAGACTATACTTAAAAAGGAAATAATATATAACTCGGATTTAACTTAGAAATTACGTTAAACGAAAAATCTTATCGGAATTAAGCCCTTTTTTTATTAAAAAACGTTACGGGATCCAATAATAAAATTACGGTATAGTAAGAATCTAGGTAATAAATGTTTTATTATCCTTTTATACTTTTATATTTTAAAGGTTATTAATCCTTAAAATAAACTATATTTTATATTAAATATATTATTAAATTATTTAAATATAATATTAATATCGTTATTATTATTTACGGTATAAAGATTTCAATAAAATCTATATTTCCCTTATATTATATAATATTTATTTTTCTTACATTTTTATAATTATTATTTAAAAATATTATAATTACGCTGGAGATTTTACGTTTTAAGTAAAACTTTTATATATTTTATTATTAACCCTTTTTTATTTAATAATATATTATTAAGATATATAAAAGCGTACCACGTAAATTACCGTTAGACCACCTTTAAAGGGAGGATGTTATTAACTGGCTTATTTACGGGGTTAATCAACGTTATAAATATTAATAAACCGATTTATATTATTAATATAGAGTTTATAACCCGTAAGTTACGTAAAATATATATAAGAAAGAAAGAAAAAGGGAGGGCCGAGATATTTATACCTTAAACCGGTTTATTTATTAATTTATTTATTATAATTTTACCGGGGAAAAAAAGGAACTTTATTACCTCGTTATCGGCCCTCTTTTACCCCGTAATAAGCCTTTAAAATAAATAAGGAGTACGGTGGCTATAAAATATAATTAACTTATTTATAAAGTTAATTAACGCTGGCACTTAAGGTAATAATAGAGAATTTTATTAACGATAAAATTCAGAATAATCTTAAAAGGTTATTTACTATAATAAGTAAAATATAAAAAAGAAAAAGAAAAAAAGAGGGCCAAAATATTTATACTTAGAGCCGGCTTATTTATTATTTATTAACTTATTTATTAAGTAGAAATAAGGGTTTAAAAATAAGGGTTTAAAGATAAAAGTTTAGAAATAAAAGTTTTAAAAAATAAATAATAAAATCTTATATAATTAAAGTTTATAATTTAAGAGTTTTAATTTTATTTACGAGAATAAGGCCTATAATCGCATTATTATTTATGGCCCAGTTAAATAACTTAAATAACGTTTCCGTTACGTCCTGGGTTTAATTCCGGCCATAACCCTAACCGTGGATTTTATTAAAAAGGTATATTTATCAATTTTTTTACTTATCCTTTATATATAAGGATAAATTTATAAAACGTATATATCCTATGGGCTTTATGGGCTTATAAGGTACATACGGGGAAAAAACAATCTTTTAAGCTTTACGGGGCGATAAAGAAAAATGATTATTCTGAATTTAAATTATTATTTATTTAATATATAATACGTATTATATATTGAATAGTTTTATTAATAATAATAATAAATATAAATCTTAAATATTCTCTTTTTTACCCTTAATTATAATACTTACTTATATTATTAAGTTATAAGAACCTTAAAATATACATATATAATAAATGTTATAAGGAATATATTATAATAATAATACGGACGTAATAATAAACTTACGATAATAATAATAAGTTTATAATTATAATATAAACGTAATAGTAAACTTATAATAACTTAATAAATTAATAAGGCTTTACGGATAAGGCTTTATAACTTTAACTTAATAAATAAGCTTAAGGACTTAATATAAATAAAGTACTTACTTAAGATATAGGCTTTTTAATTAAGATATAATATTTTTAATTTATAAAAACAGGAATATATAAGGGTAAAATATCGCGGTAAATAAATATAATAAGCCTTTACCCTTAACCCGGCGGCCTTATATAATAAAATTTCTTGATTAATATACTTTATAAAGTATTATTAAATTATATACTTATTCCTTTTAAGATTTAATAATTATTAAAGCTATTTAAACCCTTAAAAAGCTTCTTCTATTTTATATTCGGTTTATATATTTTTAATAAACGATTTTAAATAAAGTTAATAAATATCTCGGTTAATAATTTTTTTAAATAACGGTAAATATTATTATAAATATTTAATTAAGCGGAAAAATCATTAAGATATTTATTAATAAAGTCGGTATTTATTTATCTTTAAAAGTATTAACTATAAATTAACGGACGTATTAATTTATTTGTTTATTTATTTTTTTAAGTTGAACCGTTTCTTTTATATTATTAATATTTTTCCTTTTAACTATTACTTATAATTAAATAATAAATATTATCCGTATTATATAAAGGATTAAGTCTTTTTTTTTTTAATAAAATTATCCTTTTAATTAATTATATATTAAGTTTTATCCTTATTTAATAAAACCTTATTAACTTTTACTTATATAACGATAATAAAGTTTATTAAGAATATTTTATTAATAAACGTATATTTTAATATAAAGCCTTTTATTATCTTAAGGAATCTTTTATCCCGTTAAGCTTATAATACGGCTATAATATTAATTTTTACTTTACTTAAGATAAAAAGTAATTAATTTAATAATATATTTAACTTATAAATAATTAATAAAAAGTCCGTATTTTTATATTTATTATAGTAAAATTTAATAAAGCCAATATCCTTCTTATTATATAAATAATGGAAGATAACTTTCCGTATATACTTTTTAAAGTTAATAATCTTATAAAGGTTCTTATATATAGCGTTCTTTCTTTTAAGCTTAATTAATTGTTCTTTTTTACCGGTATTTATAAATTTCTTATTTATATTAAGGCCTTTAATCCGTTTTAAGCTTTTATAATTCCTATTTATTATAAAGATAAAACGGCCGGTCCTCCCTTTTATATAAGCTATTCGTCTTACTCTTTAAATAAGGATTAAGGTCGGTAATCCTTTAATTATTAAAAGACCTTATTAAATTACCTAATAAATATCAGGTATATTTACCTTAATATTAAAAGCGTTAATAATAATAAAGATACGGGATTAAGAGTTTAAGGTTATAAAACGGTTAATAAATCGTTTTTTTATTATTTTTATAGTTTTAAATAAAAGGGCTTTATTAATAGTTTACCCTTTTTTTTACTTTAATTTATTTTATAGAATTTAAACCGTAAGTAATTAACGATATTCTGTTTTATATTAATACTATTAATATAAATAATAATTTTTATAATAAGGTCCTTTTTATAAAATTAAATAAAGAACTAAAAATCTTAAAAATTTTTCTTATTCTTTATAAACTCTTTAATATCCTACGTAATTTCGGGACGATTAATTAATATTTAAATAGTTTTATAATACTTAAATCCGGCCCTTATAAAATAAGACTTAATAATATCCTATTCTAAAGTAATTATTATTTTAAATTAAGCGATTTAACGTTCCAAAATATATCCTTTAAGGTTATTTAAATATACGTAATAAGGCCGGAAGGTAAAATAACCTTATTATAGGATAAAATATATTTTATTAATTATAATTATATATAAATAATTATTTAAGAATAACTTATTATATTAAATATAATACTTAAATATATTATTAAAAATAATTTCCGGATTAATTAAAATATAAGTATATCGTCCCTTAATAATATCCTTTAAATTTTTCTTTTTATATAAATTATTTTTTAAGATAAATATATTAATATTTTATAAGGTATTTAACTCCTATTTTTAACCTTATTATAAAGTATTTATAAAATAAATAAGGAAAGTTACTTTCTTTTTTATTAATAAAGGAATAAATTGAAAAATTAAACTTTTCTTAAAGTTAATAAAAGTTAAAAGGATAATATTTACGTTATAATAAAAACGTATAACGGCTTTAATTTACTAAAATTTAAAAGAGGATATAATTTCTTATATAGATATACTTTATATATAACTTTAAATTTTAATTAATTTAAATATAACGTTTATAAGCTTATAGGGAAATAAGACCGGTTTTATTAATAATAAGGTAATTATCGTAATATTAATTAATAATAAAGGGAAGGATTAAGTTATAAGTTAAATATAAAGGGATTTTCCGTAAGTTAAGCTTTAAATTAATGATTATTATAATAAAAATAAGTTTACGTAAATTTAATTAATAACTATATAAAATATATTTTAATTATATTATTTAAGGTCAAAAAGACGGTAATTAAGTACCCTTATTATTAAAAAAAGACCGTTATTAACTTAATATAAGCTTACCCGTTCTAACCGATTTACTTAATTATAGAAAGTCCGTATATACTTAATATTTATCGTTAAAAGGTAATAAAATAATTATTTCGAGGTTTATTAATTATAAATAATATATTTTAACTTTTACTTATTTATAATTATTAAATAAACCGTTATTTATTAAATAAAGTTAAAACCTAAAGATAACAATTATTAACCATAAAAAGTTACCTTAAGAGTATAAAGTGGTCCGGAATAAGTTATATTAATATTAAAAATATATATAAAGTTTAATTAATTTTTAATTAATAAATTTCGTAATATTATTATTAATATTAAATAACTTAAATAACGTACGGGAATTATAATCTATAATACGTAATAATAAATTAATTTAAAGTTTAATTAAAAAAACGAAGACGGTAATTAATTTAATATAATTAAAAGGTATATATTATATTTCTCAATTATTTTATAATAATAATTATCGCATAATATCGCATACGATAATAAGGGTAAGTTATTAAGGGTTTACTTAAGTATACGTTTCTTATATAAATTAGTGGTTTATTAACCGAAAAATGGAGTTTCTTGCTTAGACCCCCCACAAAACGAGCCCCGGTAGGCTAGCGTCCGATTATGTAAGCCTACCGTTAGGGCCCTTTTGTGGGTAAGGGCTGAGAGCTGAGATTACCTCATGGCGGCCCCGAGTACAGATGAAACAAGCTCTTGGTATGGATATGCGGTTTATGTGCAGCTCTTCAATGGTAGCAGTCCTGAGCTTCAGCCAACCATACAAAGGAGCCCTCCCTAGCAAGGCGAGAGAAGATCAAGAATGAGCGCCAGGCAGCTAGCGCGGCAAGGCTGTTCCCGGTCATACTCACATCTATGCCTGCCGTACCCAAATATTCCCGCAACAAGTTCATCATTCCCCTTGATTCTCAAACACAGAAACCTCGCAACTGCTCAATTGGGCCTCAGGACCGATCTCCACTACACGATGGTTCTGTACGAACAAGATAGATTGGAATGTGCTACATACCTCCGCAGAAAAGGATGAAAAACAGTCAAGTCAAAAGTCCGATATTATGAGAGACCTTTTAAGCCTTTTGAGCCCTGGAACCGTTGCTTCGCCGCAGTGACCTTGTACATGATGATGTTTCTTTGCCATCACAATGAAACCCTCTTACTACTATTAATGCTTAAAAGCTCATGATTTCTGGCTCCCAATCGCCAACAACTTACTCTGATGCCTCCCTCCGTCGTCGAAATACAAGCCTCAGTTCCCCCGGAGCAGCAGTAAACTGATCAACCATGTCCTCCTCCACGGCCCTCCCATCCTCCCCTGGCGCGTAACCGACATCATACTTCGAGACCAGCAGCGCAACCACGAACCTCAACTCGGAATAAGCAAGGTTCTTCCCGATGCAATAGTACTTCCCCATCGCGAAGGGCGCAAAAGCTCTCTTGTCCCTGATCATCTCCGGTCTACTGTACCAGCGCTCTGGGATGAATTCGTGGGCGCGCTCGAAGCACGATTCCAGTCTCGCAATGGAGTATCGTGGCGCGCAGATGATGGTGTTGCCGGGAATGAAGCGACCTGATATGTGAGCGCCGTTGGGGGGCGTCTCGCGAAGGCCTCCGGTGGGGACTGCCGGGTGGAGGCGGAGGGTTTCCTCGATGACGCCGTTCAAGTGTGCAAGTCCCTGGAGACTATGTAGATTTTCGATAGAGTCGATCGAGTTCAGCTCAGATCGTATCCTGTGGAGGTGATGTGGATCTTGGGCCAGACGATGGAAGATGCAGATGAGGGTCATGGCTGCAGTATCACTGGTATTGAATGTCAGTGGGTGATAAATTTGTTGATGCTGGAAGGCGGAGAAAATAGAAATACCTTCCGGCTATAATGAGGGCTATCGCGTCGCCGTAGAGAGTGTTTTTGTCCTTGAGCAGGCGATCGTGTTTGATTGACCACGAAAGGAGATGGGACGACACCTAAGATTTCGCTTGCTTGGTAAGCTCTTCTCCCTGTGGGGAGGAGAAATATTTCGTGTTGAGGCTCACATCTGGCCTGTCAACTCTGGTTTTCTACCATCCCGAAGGACTTTGAGAATGCAAATTGACTCATTACGTCGAAGCTGAACCAGTAGAAATACTGATTGATCGTGATAGGACGGTCAATGGTTTCTGCGATGGCCCGCTCAAGTTATTATGCCTACGATTTGACTTGGGGTTCGTATGTTTTAAGTGCTATGGTCCACAATCATTGGTGCTCTGAGCTCTATAAGCGATTCTGGGATGAATCTTACCGTTCGTGGTGAAGGCCTGATCCCAGACGCGTCGACGGTGCTCGTGGACGATTTTACTGCGATGAGTATTTAGCCCGGTGAAGGGTCGTAAATTATCATACCAGGCAGGCTTTGTAAAAGGGTTTCTAAGATTGTGTGAAGAGCGTCCGAATCGATAATGGTAATCTCGTTCGGCCCTGGATCGAATCTAGTACAATCTCGACGGACAGCTTCCGGTTGACCTACCGGTACGTATGAACTTCCCATACTTTGCATGGAGTCTCCCCAGTACGAGATGATTCTTAGATTGAAGACACTGAGCCACGTGCCACAACTTGGAGACACGAGCGAGGACTGGGCCGGGAAACTGATTGAGAGGGTGGTAGAATAGGCGGTGCAGGATCATGCTTCCCCAAAGGCATGACGCATATGAGCCGCAGAGCCATAGACTTTGAACGGATCCCTTCTGCCACGAGTTTTTCGATAGTGCTGTTTCGAGAAAAGCGATTGCAGCATACGCGAAGATGTGGAATATCAGTATCTTTGTCGCTTGCAGAAGCCATTCTCCGGAAGAGAACAGGAGACGATGTGATAGCAAACCTGTAATGCTGGCTAGAAGTACATCCATTATTTGTTGTGGATTGGAAATAATTGAGGAAAGCCTCAGTGATAAGGATCTGCACACCCCAGTGGACTCGGTAGTAGCAAATGACAAAGATTTGTCCGCTTTGGCAAGTGGGATCATAGGTCGCAGGATTCGGCCGAGCCCAGGCATGTTGACATTCTCTGATTCTACAGCCGGCCAAATCGGGTCGTCCAGGGCAGTTTCTTGGGTTGTGTCTTTCAGCTCAAGTAACAATGCAGGGAACGGCCGATCTTGGCCTACGACCAGAGCGCCGGACACTTGTGGCAATCCTTGTAATCTGCCCTCCATCGGCAAAGGATTCAATTTTTCGCCACTGGAGAGCACAAGGATGTCGTCCTTACGTCCGTAGAACTGCCAGAGATGCTTCTTGTTGGGGTGCCGCTTGAACAAGTCCTTTGTCTGAAACTCGCGGATGCCAGGGAAGTTATGGTTAAGGCAGATGCTAGCTTCAGTCTCCGCATCGGCAAGTACTACAAGCTTAAAAGTGTCATCATCATCGAACGGCCGGAATTCCAATTTGCTGTTGGGATGAAACTCCATGTATGACCAATCCTCTCGGCGTGGTACAAGTTGCCTTACCTGCCCCACTTCTGTTTAACCATAGAATTGGCATACAGATGTGACATTAGAGACAGTATCACCAACTGCTTTAGACAAGGAGCCCCCCGAGTAGCTGAAAACATCGAGATTCCCGACCAAAGCAAGCGCATTGGGTTCATGCATCAACTGCTCTGCAATGACTGGAGGGAGTAAGCAGCCTTTTATATCCTGGTGTCTCATTATTTCTGCCACGAGAGTACCGCTTCGAGGTCGAAGTGGCGGTCCGAAGACTGGAGTAGATAGAGGGACCATGACTTTGTTCAAGAAGCCTGCAAGATGAAATGGCGGGAAGGGCTCCTACATTCGGCCTGGCGTACCGCCAATCTCCCACAATGTGAGATCATTGTTTCTTCGTCCTGGGATAGTTGGGAAGTGTGGTCATTATCTATCACAGTGAATGTTCCGTGCGTCATTATGACAGGCTTTGGCGGTCCTGTGGATCCGGAGGAGTGTAAAACTAGATCAGGGTGCTTGATTGCCTCTTCGAAACGAGGATGGTAGGGAAATGGAGAAGCTTCTGCCATCAAAAGATGCTCTAGAGATTCAATCAACACGCTATGCAAGCCTGATCCGTGGCCGGCAATTTTTTGACATGTTGTTTCCAATTCTTGAGTATAGAGGATCTTAGACGATTTTGTTTGCTTCATGAGCGAGATATTTGTGGCATCTGGATTTCGAGGCGATGGCAGAAGCACCTACTCAGAAGTCAAGGCGATGGTATTCGAGCTGGTTGGCAGTCATCGCTTACCTTGTACCCGCATTTCACTGCAGCGTAGAACACAATGTTGTACCGAAGGTCAGGAATACCAAGGTAGGTCAGAGTCTCAAAATCATGAGCGGGCTTGGGGCCAAAAATGGTCTGTAGTCTATGTGCAGTACTATCGACTGCATTGGTCATCTGGCCGTACAAAACATCTTGGAAGCCTTGAGAGACATCAGTCGATCTTGCGATGACTGCGAAAACCTTCTGAGGGTTCTTCTCAGTCTCCTCATCCAAGAGACAGGGGAGGAGTCTCCTCCCAAAAGGTGGGCGCTGTTCGCTGCAAGCCATAGACTAGAATCCTCAGCAATGTGAATGGCAAGAGAAGGTGGGCGATCCAGACCTGACAGACCTTGCTGCCAGTAATGTCTTTACTACTACGCAAGAGGATGTCCGATCATTCTAAGGTTGAGGACTCAAGACGTTCCCACAACAGCCGATTTATCCGGAACATTGTCACACGTGTTGGACCGGCTGAGATGTTGCAGCGAATATTGCCTCTGGCATGTCACCCTACAAGGCAAGGGATATCGGCTTTGACGGGACAAAGCTTACGCGGACGGACCCACACCCCGCAACCCCAAAAGGGTGGAGACCGACAACTCGTAAACGCACATGAATGGAGAGCAGCCGTTCAACATTCATGCATGCCTGTAATGTTGTGTTAAGACCATCACTTGCCGGATGAGAAAGGAATGAGTTGTTCTGCAGCCAAGTATTGTCGAATCCAAATCATATGTCTCCCGGCGCTAGTAAGCGGACCACGTACCTTTTTTTTAATGAGAACCCCGCTTATTACCGTTAGCAGGTACTTTTTACGATTTAGTCCCTTTATAGTCGTTTATATAACTTATATAAACGTAAATCTCTTAATCGAAGGTATTATAAATATTATTTAAGTTTATAAAAGGTAAACTGTTTACTTATTATAAAGGTATATTACCGCCGCCCCCTTTAAAGGTTACCCTTAAACCCTTTATAGTAAAAATAAGCTTAAAGGATTTCTCTTTATTTATCTTTCTTTTTAATTAAATAAAGAAATGGCGTTTTAATATTAACGTAAGTAAATTAAAATACCGAACTTATAAAGTATCAGGGGATAAACTTAAACCCCTTTTAAGCTGTTATGGGGAAAACCCTTAAGTTAAACCTACCTATATTTATACCGAAGAAGGTATTTCTCGGTACTCCTTTTACTCTTAAATAATAAATACCCAATTAAATTTATATATATAGGTTATAATTACCTTAATAACGGGAGGTTATTATTTTTTCCTTTTAAAAGCCTTAATAATTACCCTTAACTTAAGAATAACTTATAAATTTAAATAATTCAAATAAAAAATATAAATAAGATTTATATAACCGTTTAAAAGAGAGTTAAATAATCTTAAATAACTTAAAAAAAGATTATTAATAAACAATAAGGATATTAAGTAAGTTAAAGTTTATTATTAAGTACGTAAATTACTTTAAGAAGGCTTTAAGAACGAAAATAAATATTAAGAATAATAATAATAATAAAAATAATAACGGGTTATATACTTAATACGTTAATACTTAATTATTATAATTAAGTTAAAGAGAAAAACTCGTTATTTTCGTTTGTTTTAAGCTTTAACCTTAAAAAGAACTTAAGCCGTTTAATCGTAAAGTTTTACCTTTTCCTTTATTTATACTTAAAAAATAGGTTAAAAGAATAAAGAAAATTAAAAAAAAGAAAGTTTAAATTGGGTAATAAATTTTTTAGGTTTAAATTAAGTAATTTATCTATTAAGATTTTAAATATACCTTTAAGAAGGATATATTTGATATTTCCGGCCTTTTTAATAATATTAAATTATAAATAAAATTAAAATACGTTAATCCTTGGTCTTTAATATATTATTTTATTACCGTTATTATTTATTTTAAATATAAAAAACTTTTAAAAATAAAGTTAATAAAGAAAAGTCTAAAGAAAAATAAGGTAAATAAAGAGTAATAAAAGTCGATTCTATTAACCTTAAAGGACTTCGGTCCAAAAGAAGGACTCGATATTTAATTTATATCTAAGTATAATGTTAATATAATAAGTATACCCCTTTTTATTATTAATTTAAAGCAATAAAAAACTTTAACCAGGTCGGTATCTATGTTTTTAAAGATAATTATTTAATAAGGCTTTTAATAAAAGAAAAAGCTTTTAAAAAGGGTTAAGCTTAATAAGCTTAAGTCTAATAAAATTACTATAAAGAAAGTTTATTTAAGTTAATATTTATATAGGGATAAACCTTATTAAGTTAAAAAAGAAACTTACGTTATAATTATATTTAATAAATTAAATATATAAAATTAAATTTTTATAAAGTATAATAATATATATAATAAAAAGAATTTATTTAAGGAATTAAAAAAAACTTTTTAACGTAAAATTCTTAAAAGCTTAAAAACTATAAAATAAAATATAGGACCTATATAGTTATAATAACTTAATCTAGTTTAAATAGTATTTATTATACTTAAGATTATTTATTTATTTATTAATTTAAGTATATAATTTACCTTATTAAGTATATTAACCGTTTAATTAATAACCTTTTAATGCCCCCTCCTTACACCTTTTTATTAACCTTTATTTTACGTTTACCGCAAGAATAGTTTATATTTAAGAATAAAAACGTAATATTAAGGGACCTCCTATATAAATTAGTTAATTTAATAACGGCCGTAATAGCCCGGTTGAATATAATAATATTTATAATTACGTAAGTTATCTTAAAAACGTATTTCTAAATAAAAACCTTTACGCTTTCTTTAAGGAGGCTAAAGAATTCTTAAAGAAGTTAAAATTTAAATTATGGACTTTATAAAAGATTAATTATAATAAGAAGTTTATAATTAAGCTTAAGAAGCTTAATATACTTAATAAAATATTCGAGATTTCTATTTATAAAATAAAAAATTAAATTAATAATTATAAGGCCTATATAGCCCTTAAGGCTTATAAGGTTAATAAGTTAATAACGTTTATTACTTATATAGTTAATAAATAATTTATAAGTATAACTTATAACGATAAGTTTACGGATATTAACGTCTTTAAATTAAATATAAAGCTTAAGGATAATAAAGGTTTACTTAAAAATCAGATTATTACCCAAATTAATAATTATATAAGGGGTAATTATTTAAATTAAACCGGGAAAATTAACGTTTTTATATAAGGATTTACTATTAAAATACTTTATATTTTAACTCCGCCTTAAATATATAATTTAAGTATTTAAATAAAACTATAGGATTTAACTTACCCAATAAAGGGTATATACCTTAGATTGCTTACTTAAGAAAGATATTAAACCCCCTTAAAGTTAAATCGATCTTATAAGTTATAGTTATAATTAAATAATAATATATTTAGCCTTTAAAATATATAAAAAACGTCTTAATAAGGTTTAAATCCGATGAATATGGTAATAAAATCTTTACTATAATACCAGCCTCCGTATAAGTATTAAGGAGCTTAGGATCCCGATAATAAAACGTATTATCTATTATTAAAACGGACCATTTATTTTTAAGAACCTTAATATAAAGAGGGAAAACCTTATTAACGATAAATTTTATATATAGCTCTTAAGTAAAAAACCTTTAACAGATTTAATACGTTATATACCCCTCGGTAATAAAGGCCGGTAATATACTCCATCTTTTTCATTTTTTTAAAGATTAAACTTTCTTATAAAAATAACCTTTAAAAGATTATCTATACCGATAATTAACTAATTTATTATTAATTTCGTTATTATGGATAAGGATAAGCTTATTAATTCGTTTATAAAATGTATTCTTATTAAGAAAGATAAGCTTTTAGGCTTATATTAAGCTATCCGGGTAAAGAATTAAGTTCTTAATTAAAAATCTCGTTAAACCGTAACCCGTTAATACTTTTTTCTTATTATTTTAAGGCTATAAAGTATAACTTATTTAATTATTTAATTAAAAATATTAATATTAAACTTATCCTATATATATTAACTAATTTTATTAAAGTAAACGTTAAGGTTTTAAATAAAATATTATTGGATCGTTTTAATAATATAATTAAATAAGAGTTTAAACCGTTTAATATAAAATAATAAAATATAAAGTTCCTTAAAGCTTTCTTAATAATAACGGTATTAAATTACCGTTTTTAAATAAATATTCTTTTTCTTAATTATTTATAGATTAAATTATCCTTATTTAAAGTTTTATTTATATATAGCCCGTATTTCCTTAGAAATCGGAGCTTTAAATATTATAGTATAAGGATTCCGGGTAATATAATTAAAAAAGACTATTAAAACGGTGGAAAAAAGCAGGGTAAATGCTATAATAATAATAACGATAATAAAGTAAGCCTTAAAGGATAAATTATACTTTATAATATTTTTAATTGCTTATTTAAGCTATATATTAAGCCTTATAAAGTAATAAAATCCAAATAAATCGCAAAAAGCACCTGCTAGCGGTAATAAGCGGGGTTCTCACTAAAAAAAAGGTGCGTGGTCCGCTTACTAGCGCCGGGAGACATATGATTTGGATTCGACAATAAGAAACGTCCCGCCGAGCCGTGCTTGACAAGTAATGATAAGGTACCTGTAGTCAATTCATGCAAGATGCAAGTCGTCCAAGTTGGTTGCGAGGACTAGTTCCCACTTTAGAACTAATGCTTACTACAGAGTCTGTGCCACAGACTTCGTTGGTCCTGCGGATGTACGATGTACGGAGACCCAACTCCAGCTGGAAAGATCGCGGAGCAATTCAGAGTGACAGAGGCACACCGACATTCGTATTTAACCACCCTGGCAAATCCCGTGACGCCAAGCGACGCAATCCGCCATGCGCTGACAGACCAGCTGCAGGGTCTCTACCTCTGTAAGTCTCCGATTGGGGCAAGGCCCAGTAGCCTGCCTGAGAAAACGAACCCCTACTGCTGATGGTTGCGGCGTGTCACTACCAGGGCACCAAAAAGGGCCAAGTTCATTCCAGAGAGGCACACTTGTCCGGCATTATTTGAACATTTCGAATGCTTGCAAGGACTTTTCTCTCCTTACCCTCTCAGCATGTTGAAAGAATTGTTCCGCGCGTCAACTGTAAGACCATCATGCTGAAGACCGTCTGTAAGGTGGCGACATGAGCACCCAAGCTTCATTGGCAGCAGGAGTCCCTACCCCCCGGGTTGGCCCGAACCTCATTAATCCTCCTTCCCTTTACCCACAAATATTGGCAACGGTGGTACTGTGCAGCTCGCTGACGACTTTCTTCGTTTTCGCCCGGTCTTTCACGAGATGGAAACAATCTTGTTGGTTCTTGGAAGATTGTAGGTCAAGCTTCGTGGCTGTTGGAGGCCGCCGTGGCTGATGCCAGACATAATAGATCTTCTGGTGCTGGCTTGGGTACGAGGAACTTTGGCTTCCTTGAAAGAGGCCAACTGCAAGAGACGGGCCACTGGTTTGCTCGATTACTGATCTTTGACAGGCATTTAATCTAGCATACGATTTCGCATTCCTCGCTCTAGGACGAAGCGGAATGGGTCGGCATATCTGGGATGTGGGACTGCAAGATCTGAACAGAATTGCCAAGGTAGCATACCTTCCAGTCCTTCAAACGCGCGATCAGCGCAACAGATTGTAACACTCTGATCTTAGTTCGAATGGGCCATTGTGATATTGTACTGCCCAGCAACGTGGCTGGCCAAAGCCGCCTTACTTGTCCAACTCATCCGGATTTTTGCACCGACCAAGACCGGCCCGATTCACAAAGCGTTACATGTCTTGATATGGACCAATCTAGTATTCTACTTCAGCCAACTATTCTGGGTCATCTTCCAATGTGTTCCACAAGACAAAATCTGGCATCCAGAGAGACCTGGCGGGCGTTGCATTAACTTCGGGGCAGCAGCACTGGCAACAGGATCTGTCAATGTCATCTCGGATGCCTTGATACTCTTGCTCCCGTTAGTGTCTATTTGGCGTCTACATATGTCCTCGAAGCGCAAAATTGGCGTATCAGCGGTGTTCGCTACTGGGTTGCTGTGAGACATCACAAACCACCCTCTGGAAATGACATTTGCTAATCCTTGAACCAACCTAGTACCCTTGCGTCAAGCATATGTCGGTTGGTCTACTCGACAAAGTTTCTGCATGACGAGGATACGACGTACATATCTGCCGAGGCCGGCATGTGGACGTGCGTCACACAACGCCACCCCTTTGTGCCATGTTCTCTTGCTGACACGAGTTTCGCTGCAAATCTAGCCTTGCCGAACTCGCCACCATCAATCTCATTACTTGCTTCCCAGTCATGCCTCGCTTTGCAGAGCTGGTTCTGAGCAGGTTCCGTCACTCGGACAAAGGAATTAAAGGCTCCTCGTATTTAAAAGCAAGTAGTAAAGTACCGCGATACATCGGCTCGCAATCGAGGTCTCACTTGACAGACAGCTCAGAAGCTTGGATTAAGAGGGGTGAGGACGTGACTGCTCCACGGAGCGCGTACATACGTTTGGCGGAGGAGCAAGGCAGCAAACGCCTGGCTCATGGTCAGGGTGGCATCCAGCGGACGGTGAGCATTGAGCTGACTTCAGAAGTCTGATTAGCCGGACCTGGGGTATTACTGCCTTCGCTAATGAATGTTCAATTCATATTCGAGACCCTTAAAGAGCCAAATCGCCACGGGGTGTCGGAATTGGTTTGCTAAAGGAGAAATAGTCAGTTCATGAGTGAATTTGGAGAAATGGTTCTGAAACATGTGAATGAAGACGCTGTCAACATTGTTCTACGTATAATGAAGGAATCATGATACCTCCACGCCAAGGATAAACATATACGCCCTCAAACCCCTACATGTTTCCCCCCCCGGCCCCCTCCCTTTTTTGTGGCAAGTATAGTGAGTTAATCTCCATAGCATGGCGAAAGAACTTTTTTTTTTTGGGTAAAGCCCAAACAACGTGTCCACCAGTTCTTCATACATACCGCATACATCGCCTACCACCACCATGGACATCGCACCCCTACCTAGCGGTATGAGATATCCGACGCCTGGGAAGCGAATCTACAAGAGCAAAGTACCGACTTCATCACGACCTGGGCAAGAGGCAGTGGATTGCTGAACCAACCACCCCATCGTCCAATGGCCAGCTATCAGGACTCATCTAAAAGCATTAGCTCAAAAAGGAAGAAGTAATCATTTGGCAAAAGTGCGGGAAAGCGTCGCAATCGACTCCTTTCGACTTAGCTTGCTCGCAGTAAAACTGAGGCGGTGAGGGTGGACCTAAGGGTAGATCTATATAGGTAGCTTCAGTAAATACTGATTTCTTAACAATCAAACGTGCTTTTGCTCTCGTCACAGTCTTCGGTGTTTCATCTATCTGTCCACTACCTTCGGAACTACTTACATCACCTTTTTGATGTCCGCGTTGGTGCCGTGGTAGCATGCACAAATTCTAAGTCGAAATCTTTTGAACTCCTCCAAAGTTCTTCCGCTATGCTGAGAAATACGACCGGAATCAATAAATATACCGGCAAAAACAAGGGAGTATATGCCGGGGATCCAGGGGCGTATGTCTATCGTGGAGGCGTACGCGTGTATCATCCCATAATGAAGGCCCCAAGACATCAATAAGTCTGAGAGCGACCGCTCCGAGATCCATTTAACTAGGTAACTTGTAGATCCGGCATTGGCCTCTTCAGGCAAAACGAAAATTCGAGGGTGGCAACATAACAATTTGACTATCAAACGTCTTTGACACTTTACCGAATCTCAGTCCAACGAACGACGTAGCATTGCTTTATACACGAGACGTGAAACTCCTACGGCATGTATACTCACCTAGACCCATCAAATTCTAATGAAGGTCGAATTGCATTTTCAGACATGATGAACCATGGGCACAGCAGCCACCAAGCCAGCCCCTCCGCACCCATCGCGAGCCCCCTTCTCCAGGAATCCCTTTTGCTTTTCACGACGACAAGGGTCCCTGACATCAAGGCGCTGCAATCGGTCACCAACTTCCCATCCGTCAAGGTTCCCTAACCGGGTCAATACCAACCTCTTTCCCATTGATGACGCCAAGGAAAAAAAACCAGTGACGCGGCGATCATGCGTGAAATCGAACGATGTTTGCACACATGCAACGCTATGCAGATCGTAGGAGAACTGGGATGGAATCCATCACTGAAGCACCAGGGCGCGGAGGACATTATTTCCAGAAACCGGGGCTTGGTTGGTTCGAAGAGCAGCGGCATGGCATGTAACTTGTGTTCGGGCAGATCAACGGACGATACTGGATCACAGACAGAGCATTGTCAGAGGGCTGAGATCGTCTCCAACTTCACCGTGAGCAGCCGAGCTGTGTGTGGACAATGTAAGGATAAGAGGCGGACCCTTCGCCATATTGTTGCTCTTCCGATTAGACATGGTACGTTGAACTCCCCCCAAGATGAAGGATGAATGATTACGCTTTTGACATGACGCATGTCATAGAGGTGAGGTGTATGATTACCTACGACATGCCGATCGTATCACATCCTCTCGCCACGCTTGACGCCGGGTCTGATGTTGCCCACTGTAGGCGGAGAGGGGGCATTTTGAGGTTCGTCCATGGATGAGTAATTTGATTCGGGAGAGCCTTGAGATCCATGTCTTGCAACGGTGCGGTGAGGTGCAATTTGTTGTTTTTTTCTTCAAGGATTTGTGCCGGCTTTGTGTGTGTCCTCTTGAAGATTGGACTTGGATGTAGCTCTCCTCGAGTTCCTACCGATATGCTCCAGATTCATTGAAGACGTTGATGATGCTACCAGAGCCGTCTTTGTTCTTGTTGATTGGAAAGCGAGAGCATTCTGAATGGAGGAGGCGGGGAGGCCTGAGAGTTTTGTGGTTTGTGGGGAGAGGTGTGGGGGAGTGATTGATAATAGCGCGGAGGCTTTTGGAGTGAGAGAGGGGTCGACGCTTGATGGGAAGGATGTGGCGCGGACCAAGATTATGGGCATTGGGGCAGAAGTCGGGGAGAACCGGATCACCAACAGTACTTTGAGGAACGAGAAGAGTGAAACGGGAACATTGAATAATCGTGGCATCGCTACTGATAACCCCCGCAAGAGAAAGGACGGCAAAGGACATAATGGCAGGTCCGTGGTCGCCAAGGCCCTTTCAAACGTAAGTGCACCACAGGGTGAGGACTATAGTGTACACATTCGCGTCTACACTTTCTTGCGGAAGCCGTGTTGCTCTCCATATTGACGGTGGCGAGCATGAGACGTAGCCTCAAAAGGCGTCGCTGTTGGAAGGCTGTGGCAGGATTGATCCGGTCACGGCAGACCGCCTTTACTCGTGAAAATGAAGTGCTTTTTTACTCCTCATGACCCATTGCATTGTTCGCACAGAATATTTAATGTTAACGACGCTAGAGAGTCAATCCAGGACTGGCGCTCTGTGGAAGATGCACCAAGGTGGAGATGGAACAAACCACGTTCCCCCATAATTCATCTTTTGAAACACATTTGATCTCTCATGCATCACCCCCCATCCTTCACCGCCGCATCCACCGCCTCCTCATCCCCCAGCCTCGCCTTGCTGTGGAACTCTTCCCGCGCTCTTTCCGCACGGTCCCCCAGATCGACCCACTCCTTCTTCGATCGGCCGTCCGTTTTTGTGCGGGACCGCTTGTGATTGGCCACGCTGGTGCTGCGCGTCGTGTAGGGTGTGATGGCGCAGAAGTGCTGGTACAGTCGCGGCATGACGACTAGGCAGCTGCAGAGGAGGCCGAAGATGATTTCCGCTTCGCTAGAAGGGGAAATGGGTGAGGAGTTGGTCTTTCAATTGAATGGGGAATGGGGAAACGGGGGATGAGAACTTACGCCCACAGAGACGATTGCATGTGAACGTATGTGTAGTCATCTGTCTTGGTGAGCTGGACGTTGTAGACGGCGCGCAGGATGCTGGAAATGCAAGCCCTGGACATGAGCCTTTATGTTAGCGTGCCTGGCTTGTCAATCTGAAGTATGGCGCGGAACGTACAATCCGCCAGTGGCGAAAATGGCAGACACGCCAATCTTGCGACGTATGGACATCTGCAGACCCCAGATCATGAAGATGGGAACGCTCAGCATGGCAACATCTGAAAGCAAATTGAAGACTGCTGAAGCAACGTAAAGTTTGTTGATGTCAACGCAGTGACCTGGTTCCTCCATGTTCCATATCTTGCTCCTCGGATGACATTGAGCGGCGGGGACGATAAGGAAGGCAGTGTAGAAGGCAGTGTTGGCGAACATCAGAAAGGTCGTTAGCCAGTAGGCAATGTCGCGTTGCACGGAGCAAAAGACGCGCTGGATGAGCAGCATGATGGACAGCTTGGTGCCGAGTAGAGCAACACTGTATGCCATATCGCCGTAATTGTTCAACTGGCGTGGGCTTAGTCGATGTGCTGAGCGTGGTGCAGAGTACCCCAAACCTTGGCGTTGTACTGATAATCGATGTAAAGCACATTCCATTGACGTGTCCCGCCTCCATGATCTGCTATGGAGTCTTGTAGGCCCACGAACACGATGAAAGCAAGCTAGTTTGACTGTGTGTAAGTGCCCGGCACCAGATGAGTCGTTTCTTGTGGAAGTGATTCATACCCATCCCAAGACGCAAGAGTCTAGATCCGGTCAGTCCGCATGTCCCGTGTGTCTGTGACCACAGGTTGTCTCACAATCTTCCACCCAGACATTCTTGAGTACAAAGCGCTTGGTGTAGATGCGCGCAATGACCATGACGGTTGTCAAAATGGCACCTTGTGCAGCGACGACGTGGTGATACCCTGACAAGGAATAGGGACTATAGAAATAAGGGACCACCCCGGGGGGCGGTGCCAAAGCTGACGAGTCTGGCGCGGGCATCGCAGCCGTCTCAAATCGCGTTTTTCGTTGAGGATTGTGAGAAAAACGTCGAAACAGCGAATGGCAAAGGTCGGTCATAAACGAAAGCTTGGGGTGAAGATGAGACATCTGCAAGGCACAAGGTCACCCCCACCTGCTTCAATGACGCTGCTTTCATCATGCATAAAGCGGCTCGTAGAGGCAATTGTGGTGTGTCCTCAGCTCGAGCAATTGGTGGTCAGGGCTTCCGAAGATCTTGGCCATGCGGGGACGATCCTAGATTGAGTGGACACGGGATGGGTTGACATGTTATCCAATGCTTGGAAGAATGTAGATGAGGACATACTCTAGTACTGTCATTAGAGATGGCAGTCCAGGTGTATGGAATACAGTCGCCAGAGAGACTATGGCACATAGCAATCAGGGCTATTCCTCGATGCACCGCACCGGACTGGGACCTGAAATGCATCAGGAGTATTGACCGTCTCTCCACCTGGATGTGTTTTTGGGGCTGCTTCATGACCCCTCGGACCCTCGGTTGCCCGTCAGCGATGGGCCAGCGCTACGGGCCGCCCTATTTGACACGGCAGAAGAGTGTTATGCGCACCAATAAGAGGCCTGAGAGGGCAAGATTCTTGATCTTGGAACGTGCTTTTCGTCTGACATGCATCAGAGAGGGCTGTTTATCGAAGATGCTTGCAGCTTTTCTTCCAGCAAGTGCGCTCGTGCATCAAGTCTTCCACTACGATCAAGATGCTAAAAGGGCGATAAGTATTGATTGCAGTGGTCCATCAAGCACGGCGGGAGTGAATGTGCTCCCGAGAATGTTTGAAGCATTAAGGCTAGGGGACCTTTCCATCAAGGAATTGCGGTGATGGGTTTTCGATATCTGGATCGGAAGGGAACTTCCAGGGATGGGAGTGGCAACGCTTTTATCTAAAAATATACTGTCATTGGAAACTCACTTCAGGACTTACCTGAATTGATTTCAATCTTCTTTCATGCTCCTGGCTGGAAAAGCGTCATTGGAGCAGATCAATGTTCTCAATGCCAATCCCGCCTCCGAGCTTGAGTGAATGAGGTGCTGTGGTATGAAGAAGCCGGCAATCGGGGAGTCGCGTGGAGTCGCGTGACTTCCAACTAAATATCCAGGCGACTCTGTAGCAGAAGGCAGATCCTAGAGGCAAGCACTCTTCAGGAAGGTGCGAGGTACGCCCCCAGAGCTCAGAAATTACTTGTCAATGGCAAAGAGCTGTGCCACTTTTTGGCGAAGGCTCGCTCTCAATCTAATCTGTCTCTCACTCTCGCACCAAACGAATTGTCCTCCTTCTTTAAGCAAGCATCATGATTGTTGCACCATTGCGCGCCATCAAAACACTGCCCCTCCCCACTTCCCTGTTTCCTCTAGCCCGATTAACTCTCCCCGACCGCAGTAGAAACTGGGAAATACCCTGAGCCTGGCGTCGACGTAGAAATAATTTCCTTGCGAGAGATATGCATGTCGCCTATGTTACCTCACTACTCTCTAGCAAAGGCGTACGGCACTTGCACAAGGTTTCATCTGCCACGTTGCGCAAGTGAAACATCTTAGACCGAGGCCGAAACACCACGCCAAGCCAAAATTCATGCAGCTTGGTATGGCGTAGTTGCGGCGACGCATTCACCCCGCCGCCCCTTGGTGCTTGCGAGTCATGGCACCCGCAGAATCCTCGCAAGAATCCACCGCATTTGGTCGACGATTGAATTCTGGGGGGGTGAGGAAATGCAAGTGCTTTTGCGTATGTACAGATGTACTAGGTTTCGAGCGAGGCAATAATAATCTCTGGAAGAAATATTTGGTACGGATGAAGTTGAAGGGGCGGTCCGTGGTGCAAGGAACAACTCTAATGGCTCGGCGCGGCGAGACGAAGCGGGGGGAGACTTGCCTGTATGAGGATTGTCTTGCGAGAGGGAGGATGCGATGGTGGCTATAATAAGAGTGTCTGATGTTCTTCCACGGTCACCTTTGTAGAAGCAAGTTGTGATAGACCACTCTGCTCCTCTCTTCGTGAGTACTTCCATCGTTATTCAGGGCTGCTTCTTTCCCCCCCCCCTATCCACTCTACCAATCGCACGAGAACAACATCACGTCTCAGCGAGGGACCTTCGCAGCCATGGGGTACCACATCGCCATGTCCACCCCCGCCACCGCCGCCCACATGATCGCCCTCCCGCTCTTCTCCCTCCTCGCCATCGCGGCCGTCATTCTCCGCTTCTACGCCCGCCGCATCCAGGGTGTGGCTATCTCACTCAACGACCACCTCATCGTCTGCGGCCTCGTCACCAACCTCGCCCTCGTCGCGCTCACCCTCGCCGGCACCATCGTCCTCGAGGAGAGCTGGTACATCATGGCGCGCTGCTGCGCCGTCGTGGGGCCGATCCTGTGGGGGTTGAGTGTGTTCTTCGTCCGGGCGAGCATCCTGGATCTGTATCTGAAGCTGTTCCCGACGCGCTGGTTCCGGCGGGCGTGTGTGGGTGTGCATGTCGTCAACGCGCTCTTCACGGTGGTCATCATCGCAAGTCAGCTGGCCATCTGCCAGCCGCTCTCCAAGGTCTGGTCCATGAATCCCATGCTACAGGGTCATTGCGGCAATTTCAAAAAGCTGGAGCTGGCGACGGCATGCTTCAACATCGTGTTGGATTTGGCGGTGATTGCGTTGCCGATGCCGGTACTCTGGAACCTGCAGCTGCCCACTCATAAGAAAGTCGCATTATCGACAATGTTCTCAATGGGGCTGGCGATTGTGATTATCAACATCGGGCGCATCTATTCGGCATCGAGGATTACGCCTCGGTCTCATGTGATGCAGGGGTACTATATCTGTCTGCTCGTCACACTTGAGGGATTATTGGGCGTCGTGAGCGCGAGCTTGCCGGTGCTAAAGCCCGTGTTCAATGAGGCGAGAGCGACGAAGACCTGGTTGAGGGTCAGCAAGAGCGGGGTGGATGCCGTGAGCGCGACGATTCCGTTCATCATGCGGAGGAGTCAGATGGGAAGTGCGGTTGCTCCTGGTAATGATGAGGAGAAGACGATGGTGGGGGAGAGTGCGGGGAGCTGGATTGACAGATATGGGCGCAGGGATGGGGAGAAGAAGATTGCAACGACAACACGGGTGACTGCAATGGGAGTGAGAAATGATGATAGCAGCGGTAGCTCACAGCACTCGGTGTAAAATTTCTGATCCCCTCCTGTTGTTCCAAGGCTTGGGAGGGCTGAATTACACCTATGTATGATAGAAGCCTTACGAGGTAATGCAAGTACATCAATGAAATGGAGATGATAATTGCAGGCGTGGGCCTCTCTGGCGTCTTGTATCTGCAGAGAAGACCTTCATACGATCAGCAGGCGACGGTGCCGATTCCTACGGGTCATGATAGTTTTCGCCATAACTCAATTACGCACAAAATCAAAACAATGTCAATCTCACCTCTTCCTCACTCACAACTATATCCTCCTTATAAAGGTCGTAGATGGAGATTGCTGCATAAGTAGACGTTATTGGCGTTCTTGGTGGCATTCGTCGTGCCCAACCGCGCTGAGATTCCCGCCGTACCAGATGTTTTCTTTTGAAAAGAGACACCACCGGTGAGACTTGCGGACTGTCGGAAATCGGTGTCGACGGCGACTCTCGGGGACTGTGTCTAGGAGAAGACAAAGACTGTCCTAGCACTGTACCCCTTATTGGCCGTCTTCCTTTGGTAGAATGGTGGGGAAACTTCGAGATGGATCTTGGCGCCTCGAGTTCTGGCGCAGGAAGCTTAGGCAACGCTTTCGAAAGGTTGGGTCGTGGCGCAGACTGCGAAGATCCTTGTGATGAGGTACTCGCCCAGGGCTTATTGATTCTTGATGTCATTGAGCTACGGCTACTTTTATTGGAAATGGTTGTCCGACTGGTATTTGTCGAAGGCGACTCCAGCCTCGTTGAAGATGCTTCACTTCGAGTCACTGTGGTCCGGGAAGAGTTTTGGCTCCATGCGGGAAGCTCATTCACAGTGTTGCCGGATCCAGAGGGGGTCTGTCCGTTCAACAGCTCAACCTGAAATATGTCGTGTAGCTCTCGAGGGCCTTCGTGCGTACTGTTATGGCCGATTTCCTGTCTGCTAATGTGGGAAAGGGCTTTGACCTCAGGCTGCGCGTCTCCGGACGTGGGTCCAGGACGTGACTCGTTTGATTGGGAAGCCTTTCGGTCGATGCGGCGCTGTCGAAAGATGAAGAACACTGCAATGATGACAAGGAGCGCAAACAAGGGAATTGAGACGCCAATGCCGATTTTGGCTCCGGTGGCCAGGCCTCCCTGGTGGAAATTCTGTGCGGTTGCATTCCAAGGGATGGGGACTATGTCGGCGGCAGCATCGGCATCGAAACGACTTTGTGCTACTGTGAAATTCTGATTTTCATAATCGGTGATGAGGTAGCTGCTCAACACTTCAGTATGACAATAGGGAAAAGAAGATGACACTTACGCTTCCTGCAGGAATGTACGACCCAGGGTGTATTCGTTCTCCTTGGAGGCTCTTCTCAGTGGGAAATACGACGTGGTATTCGGGAGTAGCGGGGACTTCGCGGTGAGATCAAAGCTCTCGTACGGCAATGTTATTTCGACCGTAGCTAAGCTCGTCTGATCGTTGCCGATCTTGAAAACGAACTGCGGTTTCATGTCCTGCAACTGCTGGTGTAGCTGGCTGTCGACGAAGTACAAGTTGTCCGCCTCATTGTACACGAGGCCAAGGGTTGACTCAAACTTCTCGCATGCTTCCTTAGGTAAGTAAATGTAAGGCACAGTCGAGTCGATAAATGTCAAGATGGGGGACGTTAATAAGGTGAAGGTGGATGTATTAGCCAAGGTAGTCACTATGGATTGAAGTCCAACGACAAGATCACGCTCGATATCTGGCGCAAGATGGAACGACACATTGCTTGGAATGTACCTAGACTGATCCGAGCCTCCGAGTGTTAAGCTCCCGAGGAAAGACTTGGATTCTACTAAAGATAAGCTCATGTGTCTTGGACGCGAAGGAGTTGATTGCCTACGATATTTGGCTCCAGCGGTATAGGCCCAGGAGAGACTAGGTATTAGATTCTGCACCTTCAACGAGGTCAGGAAACTGTTCTGTGGATTTGTGACATTGGTCAGATTGGTGGGCTGCTGATTTAAGCCAAAGACGCCGGTGTAATAATCGTTGGTCTCTATGCCTACGACAACCTGATCTGACAAGGTGGGACCTCCAGTGGCATTGCTCATGCCCAATGCCAACGTATCCAGGCCATACAGGCCACTTTCGTTCCGGCCAAGGTTTTGCTCCACATTCAAGGTATAATTTGCAGAGGGAGTCCAAGTCAATGAATGGCTCGGATCGAACAGAGTGCCACGATCATCGCTACAGTTGGGCGCGTATCCATAGCAGCCCGCTGGAAGGATTACCCAGGTGTCATAAGCAGCAGTCGACGGCAGCACTCGGACCAGTTGCCCAGGCGTACCGACGCGAAGATTGAACGTTGACCAATCGCCATCATCGCCATCCCTTCCATGATAGCGTCAGTCTAGGGTCCAACAAGCTCTCCGATCTGATGAGGGTTGAAGGTGCAAATGAAAGAAGAATTACCAGTAGGCGGATGGAGCCCAGGAGATTGGAGCAGGAGTCTTCGCACTCGGCATTTCCTCGGTAGAACCACACTGTACAAATCGAACTTAAGCTTGAAAGATCCTTGGCAGAGATCCAAACTTTTTTTAAGTCTACCTTTGGTGCCTTTCCACCCACTTTCTTCTTTCACGTTCATTCATAGGAGAAGCCTGGAGCTACTGGCTTTCTATCTTAAGATTCATTCTTAATGGTGTGGATTCTTTGCGGGTCCAAGCGCCCGACTCGCAGATGAAACCGACTTCGCCTCCCAGATACATCAAATCCCTGATGTTTCTTGCAGATGATTAATGTTTGTCAGCCTGATATGAGATTGTGAAATCCCTGTTGAGCCATCAGGCTCAGTGACCCTTATTCAAGGAGTGCTGTCTATTGGATCGCCAATTGACGACCATGCCTCATTGACGCTGAACTTGAATGATGGTGGATCCATTCCAGTTTGCAGATAGCTCACAGAGCTTCATTTCCTGTCGACATGCCGTAGCAAGTGTGGAGACTGCATCTTGTGAGACATCCCGGCGAGTCGGCATTCGATGCAGATGATACATTGCAACGTCATTGCTAGGCCCATGAGAATTCGTGGAATGATAAGCCTTCAGCCTACATAGCGGCAGTGGAACCCTGAAATCTCGCCACATGCACAAGCTGGGCGTTGGGTGCAAGATTACTGCAAACATTGAACAGCACCTCAAATGGGCTGTGCATCGGTCATCTGCCCAACGTTCCACCCGGAAGACTCGTGCTCCATTGAACTGAGTGTGCAAAGGCAGGGAGCTTTCAGTTGCTGGCCATAATGCCGAGTCCGTGTGCTACAGCTTGCTCCTCACACTTCGCCCCAGCATGGTTCATGTGATGTTGGGAAATTACAAGGACCCAGCAGGACCACCGGCCAACGCTCACAAACCATCGACGGCTCCAACAAGTTTCCAAAGGGGGGTAGTCCGGTCGTCAGTCGAAGCAGAAAACCTGCTGTCTATATTTGAAGGGAGTCTCGCGTCTTGTGTGGAATTTCTTCGATTAAAATTCTTTACGTCATTCTTTTGATCCTTCGGGAGGCATCCGCCGTTGTAATGGCTATTCATTCCTTGCCACATGTCATTTCGTATCTTGCCATCTCGTTTCTCGTCTTTGATGTACGCTCCGTGGTCGCACCCGCTGTTCCGATAATTGGAGAAGATGATGTTCTAATACTCCCTGCTCAACCGACGCCGGCGCCAGCCCAGCCCACCCCTATGCCAGCTCAACCTACGCCTCTTCCCACACAAGCAGTGGCGGCCCCTACCCCGCCCGTACCACCTCCATCGTCAGCACAGCCTACGCCAAGTCCAAGTGCAGCTCCTCCACCACTTGCCCCAGCCCCACCAGATCAACATCTACTTTGGGGAGTGGCCTCCGGCGTCCGGTCAGATGTGGGCGACAAACCTGTACCCAGTCCTGGATGCATCACCACTCAATGTGTTGCTATCTATCCGGTATATTTCGGGGCCTGAAATCCACATGGGACTTGATTGACATCTCTGATATCACTGCAGTCGGTCGACGTGTTCTATTGGCCTCCCCATGCACCAAATACAGCCTGCCTCTCAACAGTGACAGATCAGCTGAGCTCTGCCCCTCAACCACCATCAATGTAAGATGATTGGAGAATTGCAGATATAGCCTTAGTAACTGTGCTCATATCTTCAGGCTCTCACCAAGCATCTACGTCGTCTACCCACCAGCGACAGTCTACGACCTCTGCGGAAATACGGCGGACCCGGGGCTAGGTCCTCCAACAACAGAGACGTACGCACCAGATGCCCTGTCTACCTTACAAGCCATTCCTGGCGGTGCCCCTGTCACACAAGTTTTCAATTACGCGGATTTACCTTGTCCGCCAAGTGGAATCGCAGAACAGCTAAATCCAGGCTCGGCATACAACCCAGTCCTGGTCGCCCCTTTCGCATTTGTCCACCAAATCGATAATTCAAATGCAACGCTTCTTTGCGATGTTGATGCTATTAAAGACCCGGCCAGACCCGTCGCGCACGTAAGTGCCATTACACCGCCTAAATCGGGACCACCTCCTTGAGAAGTTGATACGAAAGGGAAAGTGCGAGCAGACGAGTTGGTTCCTCTACTAACCTTTTCATAGAATTCTTTGTCGTTCAACTGGCTGATTTCTGAACCCTTTTCTCTGACCATGATTTTTACCATGAGCAAACTATGTACTCTAGCCTACATCTGATTTTGCCTCTCGCAGGCCTATGGTTGGATGCTAGTATATCCCTCTGGGATAGGGCGAAGCACGGAGTGTTTCAACCGTCAAGTCTCTGCTTATCAATCAGGTATGACTGCCCTCAATCTATCATTCCTACATTTGAGCATCTATGCCACAATTTGCCCTTCAAAACATAGGCGCTTTTCGAACACCGTCTCAGAAACCCTTTCTCCTCGTCTCTTCTTGAAGCCTGCTCCTCTCCACACAACCGCAAGCATCCAATGTCGAGCCTGCGTACCTTCTATTCACTGTTGAGCCAGCAGATTGCCGCATGGACATACGTATTCAAGGTGCGGATGAAACAAAATTTGCCTTCTTCACGCATCAGAACCTCCAGTCCTGTGCCGGTCATGCGCATTTGCATACATGACTCAACCGTCAAGACCATGCAAGGCGCATGAAGAAGCAAAGTTTGTGGCACATGATACAGGTCAAATTTGATTATTGGCTTACATCAGGAGTAGTTTCCTGTCCGGGTGCTGCAGTCGACAATGTGTTCTGATCTTTCGGCACCTTTCGAACTTGCATTCGGCCCCAGCATGTAATATCAGGAGAGGCCGCAGACCGGGCGCATTTGTGCCCCACGATTTATCGTCATTACTCTGGATCCTCCTCATCTGACTGGAGGTCCGGCGGCCACTGCTGTCTATGTCTCAGGGGAGTCCTGTAGTTTGTATTAGTCTTCTCATGATTTCATGGTTCAGCGTCAACCATGCTGTGGCATATCACGGCCCCCATCACACTTCGAGTCTGAGTAATCAGCCTATGCCATCATTTGGCCCATGCGTTGTTCCACAGAGTATGGAGGCATACAACCTGACACCAAAGGGTCAACCTACGGCTATACTGCCCCATGGTGTAGCTACTATTACCGTTGATCCTGCAAGACCGGCCACCATCTCCGGGATCCGCTATGAGAAGGATAGCACCATCTCTGGGAACGATTATGAGGACGTTGCTGGGCAGGTTACCACCATAGATGAAGCTGAAGCTATTGAGGATGGTGCAATGCCGGTGACAGCAAAACCGACGCCTAGTCCTACGCAAGGACGCCGTCCGTCTGGTCAAGCTTCAATAGATCAATCATTGCTTGGAGGGGTGCCAAGTGGCATCAGACCATACTGCATAAAATACCTCGATCTAGTCCTGGCTGCAACGGGACCTCCTGCATAATTCATAATTCTGTGAGACTTTCTGAAGCTCTGTGGCATCAACAGCCGAACTCACCATACTAAAATCACTCGATCTCTTCTACTGGCCGAGGAGCGCACCAAACACGGCGTGCCTCTGGCCGGTCACTGATGAAGCTATCTCTACATCTCAGCCAACAGCAATGTATGATAGCTGATAGCCCCGAGAAGTACCATTGTGATTACGGCTGATTCCCCAAACATAGGTTTTCACCAAGTATTTACATTCCTATGCCACCGTTGCGGGCCTACAATCTTTGTGGTGATCTAATGTAGTCCGATTCTTCGGGCCATATTGAAGTCGAGGACTTCGGACCAGCCGGCCAGCTGCATGCTTTGGAAGCTGTACCCAGAGCCGCGCCCGTGACAAAAGCGTTGGATTTAAATGACCTACCATGCCCTCCACCGAGAATTGCAGAACAGCTGGATCCCGGCTCAGCATACGAACCACTCCTCTTCCTGCCCATATCACATATCGACACAACGGAGGGTTTGTCCTCTTTCCCACTTACCTCGTTCACGATACTGTGGGCCTTAAGAATGGCCATACACAAGCCCATGTTTCTGTCTCCGAGGTGTACTATTCTCTTGCTCTTGAGCTTGGGGATCTCGCGATTGCCGGCATACAACTACAAGAAGCGTCGCCTACCCATATTCTCGCCACCACACGTGGAGCCTCATGGCTGTAGAGCGCCAGGTCGGCGGGAAAGGAGAAAGCTGATGGCTCGGATCAAGACCCTCTTCCTTCTTGTGACAGCTCATGCCAATCGTGCGCTCAGCTCATCAACTACGAGTATCCTTGTTCACAGTCCCTTGAGCAGTAGTAGTCTGATCGATTCCCATCTCTGTGGCCCGCTCCACCCGAAACCCCAGACTCTACCTCGACAACGCGTCATTGTTTGTGTCACGCCCGCCGCCTCGTCCCTGTGGTCATACATATCGATCTTTGGCGCTTTTGCCTTGCAGCGAACCTCGGCAGGACTTTGCCAGGTATGCTTAAAAGAGGAAGTTTCGGCACATGCGGATGAATGGCACAGTGCATACACACTACCCCCATTTGTTGAAATATTTATTTCCCGAGCAGGGCAAACGCACCTGTGCGGCAAGTGAAACGTACATCAGTACCCGATGGCTTGCCTTCTTTCCGCCGTACATGACCGTGCACGATGGAACCGATAGACTAAAGAAAGAAGACGGAGAAGCATCAATTGATCCTCCTCGTTCCGTCTTCCCGATAAGACCAGAAAAGCCGAGAGGACCGTCATATCTGCCTTCTCCTATTCCGGTGAGAACTAATCCTAATGCATGACATGGAGGTGGCGTCCAGGAAATAGGGCAGGGTTACACCGCCGCTTGAAACGCTGCCTTTGCCGTGGTTTCACTAAGGCTTTGTTATTCGTGCAACTGCAAATTTGCTCCAGCTGACGTGATCTTGAAAGGCCTGGTCGGTGATGAAGAGGACGGGAGCTGATTCCCACCCCGCTGGGGTCCAGAAGTGGATCCTCGAAGGCCTTACGCGTTGCTGCGCCTGGTCACTTGAGGCCCCTGCCAATTTGGGTCAGAGTGTCGAGGATGACATCGGTTGGTCTTCAAACATCAGCAGTCCGCTATCAACGTTGATGAGCGCCACGTCGCCGCATGTCTGTCTCCTCCGATGCTACTTGGCGTTTCAAGTGCTCAGGGATGTCGTGGTCCTGACGCGTTCAAAGAAATTTGTTCACGGCCATGAGCTTGTGCGGTACCCCGTACTGCCAGTACAATTACTATTCTACTCGTCCTCTGAGATATGCCGTGATCCATGTATGAATGAGTGTACCTTCCCTTTATCCGTGTCTTTCTTCGTTGAAATATTGTTTATGTCCCTTTTCTGCTCCTTCGCGGCTCAGCAATAGCCATGTACGCTTTGGCGCACGGTCCTCTATCATATTTCGTTTCCCTCCTCTTCCTTGGTGTTGGTTCTGTTGTGGCGCCTGCTCCAGCTGCTGTAAGATCTAACCTTAGCGGCCCTCCAGCTGTACCTACGCCTGCACTTACCTCACCGCCCACACCGACCTTACTTTCAGCATCCTCATCGTCTGCAACAGCGGTAGCAGAGCAAGCTTTGCTGGGAGGGGTACCTAGTGGCCTCCGTTCAGACCTCTTTCAAAGACCTTCGTCAAGTCCTGGGTGCTTCAGCAATTCATGCGTTGAGGCCTATGCGGTCAGGTGTCCTGATTATATGTGACATGTCAATTGCATCCTAATGCCCTTGCAGTCTGTAACCGTCTTTTACTGGCCGTCAAGTGCGGCAAATACAGCCTGCCTTTCCACACTTACCGAGCAACCGACAGCTGTGCCCCAACCGTCAGGAATGTATGATAAACGATCGGATGGACAGAAAGTCAACGATGCAGGGCTGACTACCTACAGGATCTCACCTTTCGTATACGTTGTCCTACCGGGGGAGACAGTTTACGATCTATGCGGGATCAGTGCATACTCTAACTCAGCGGCCACTTCTACCTTGCTCACGTATGACCCAAGTGATGTATCGACCTTGCAAGCCATTCCTGGAGCGCCGCCTGCGACCCAATTGTTCAATTTCAACGACCTACCTTGCCCACCGCCCGCAATCGCGGAACAATTGGATCCTGGTTCGGCATACAGTCCAGTCTTCGATGAAACCTTCTTCGCCGTTCTTGCGTTCCCGGCAAAGAGCAATACAACAAGGGGATCCATTTGTGGTGAGGATGCTATCAGCCAAGATCCTCCCAGACCCGTCCTGCAAGTCAATGCCATCACTGGGCCTGGGCAGGGGGTCCCTCCCTGATATTGCGAGGTCTCAGTAAAATGCTTCAGACAGTACTTGAACCACCGAGTCTTCCTGAGAATTGCTTCCTCAGTTACTGCGGTTGTTTTCAGCCTGGCTGGTACTCATGATCGGAGTATGTATTCATGTCATGCTTTATGTCGTTAGAGTGGCAAGCAGAGAAGTAGAGTCTGGGGTTCAAACAACTCTGCAGTCATGATTGGAGAAAGGCCGGTGGTAGAGAGAAGTTTTGGTCCCAATCGAATGCATCGCGAAACTTGGATGTACCTGGCAGAAGCTGTAGGAGAGAACGTACATGTCCCACCCACTCTCGTCGGCATTGAAAGATATGAGATTGGATTGCTGAGCCGTATGCTTCCCCTCATGCGCCTCACCTTTGCCGTGTTTCATGAATGACATAGAGGCACTTTTCCAATTGTTGGGCCGTATAGTCACAAATTATCTCTCGCTAGTCGAATGCATGCGGGTGCAAGTCGGGGAGATACTACCTCCGTGTTTTGGAAATGCCTTCTCGAAGGGATCCCGCACAGGCAGATACTAGCTCAGTCTGTTCTTCAAAAAGCTGCTTCCCTAGCGGCCTGCGATGGGTGGTAGCGTATATGTGGCACGTGCATTTGCAGCTCATGAACTTAGCTTTAGCTTCCTAACGGACCCATCGGTTTCTCAATAAAAGTAAGCGACGGCGCACCCGGATGGCACAATGGGGATGGAACACAGGGTCTCTTACGTACAATCATCGAGAGACTACCGGCTCTACCTTAACCTTCTGATGGGTATGATAGCCAGTGGTTCTGGGGATCATGGTGCATGCATGTACATGCGCCTTCGTTGCGTCTCTACAGGACTTCACCATCGGTCCTATATCACAAACGACGGGTCACTCTCTCTTTATCGTGCGACCCATGGATCGATGACCTCCGTGTAATCTCCGTGTATGCCTACGTGCCCAACATGCAGATGAAACCGCCTTCGCCTTGTAGATGCATGGAGCCCCTCAAGTTCTTACAGATACGTCAGTCATTTCCGGCTGATTGCACCATCGAAATGGCATCAAGAGGTTTATCAACGCCACCGGTTCATCTCCCACAATCGACGGGTCATGTAAAATTCGCAACCCCCATAAACTTTCTATTCGGGGTTTAGAAGACCGGATACCAGTGCTGCTCCCGGACAGCTTGAGATCAATTCGGAAAAGTCTGGAAGGGCACTCAAAGTGTCAAGAGGCTTGTGCTGGCTGAACCAGTGCGCTTGGTCTCATTCATTATTCATGAGGACCGTTCAATCTTGACAAATTCAGTCTCGTGCTACACCTTCGTTCCTGTGATTGACCTCAGCATATATCCAACGTATATCGGGAGATTAAAGCGTCTCGGGAGGCCACGTCAGCTAACGCCCCCAGCCCATCAAAGGCTCCACCAGCTTTATCAGGTTTGTCCGTCATTTTATATACCCAATGTTTTATATTTGAAGAGGCCCCTCGTGTGTTGTGCCGGCTTTCACCTCATCAAAAATCCCTAGTCATTCTTTTGAGCATTTAGGAAATCACATTCTTTTGCACAATGGCTATTCACTCTTTGCGACGGCTTATCTCGTGTTTCATTCTTTCATGTCTGCCCTTCGATGTTAGCTTTGTTGTGGCAGCGGCAGCCTTAGTGCCAGCGCAAACGTCAACCTCTCCTACTCCAGCTATTCCACCTCCATCAGCAAGCCCTACGGCAGCTCCAGCTGCAGGGCCTCTGCCACCTAACCTAGCCCCAGCAGATCAACAGCTGCTGGGGGGCGTACCCTCTGGTGTCCGATCAGCTGCAAACGGGAAACCATTACCGACTCCAAAGTGCATTACCACTGAGTGTGTTGCTATCTATCCAGTATGTTCTGGCGTCTTCTTGAGATATTATAGCTAGAGATTAAATATAACGTCGTTGCAGTCTGTCGATGTCTTCTATTGGCCTTCGGGCGTACCAAATACCGCCTGCCTTTCGACAGTGACGGATCAGCCAAGCTTTACTCCTCACCCAACATCAATGTCTCAGCCAGTATCAATGTAAGACAACTAGTGACACGCACATGACAGGCTTAAGGATCATGCTTACATCTTCAGGATCTCCCCAAGCATCTACGTCGTCTACCCTCCAGTCACCATCCTTGATCTCTGCGGAAACACGGCGGACCCACCCCCGGGTCCGCGCCTTGCGACCACAAAGTCGTACGCGCTCAACCAGCTTTCCACCTTACAAGCCATCCCCAGCGGTGCACCTGTGCCACAGGTGTTCAATTATGGCGACTTACCTTGCCCACCGCCGGGCATCGCAGCGCAGCTGGACCCTGGGTCGGCGTATAATCCCGTCCTTGTCTCCCCGGATCATGGTATTGTGCATCCAATACCGGACTCGGATCAGACGCTCGTTTGCAACATCAGTGCCATCCCGGATCCTCCGAGGCAGGTGGTGCGAGTGAAATCGATTACGGGGCCAGGAACTGGACCTCCCCCCTGAGGGTCTACTTTTCCCAAGGCAGAAGTGTTTGGGGCCTGGCTGGATACTTTGATCATTTGTTGATGTGTTCATCATGTATGGATTCGAATAGAATGGCTCTCTTTGGTCTCTTATTCCGGGCCATATTGCTGTGCACAAATTTAGGGCCAATGCATCACGATATCCTTGTGAATTCACGTGAAGCTCTTCTCGTACTGCAAGAAGTTTCATACTCGGTATCTGGCATGTTGATGCATTGCGTGATCAAAAGGTCCTTTGTGTGATTATGATCCAACAGGTTGAGATCTCTGGGGAGACAGCACTGGCAGTGCCGTGAAGAGCATTGACAGAAAGCTGGGGCAAAGGCAAGGCGGAGCGGGCGATTACACAGACAAAGCTTTGAAAATAGCACAGCGTCGTGCTGTAGTTGGACGTGAAGTAATAATAATATTCCTTTCAAATTCAGGGGACGCAGGCGGAGCATTTGATTGCCACCTCAGGTCTTGATATCTGCGAGATGTTTGAGGTCGAAGCCAGAAGAACAATAGTCGTAAAGGCAAAAGATGGATGGATGGATGGATGACAAGGTCGTTAGGTAAGAGGTATGTTGTAGGGGCCAAAAGAGCCCCGGAGATTGCGGCGGTCCGGGTAACCCGGTGAAATTTCCCCAAGGGTTCGTTCTACCTTATCTTCATCTTCGTCAAGGACGAAATCACAGGAGCTTTTCACCGACCAACGAGGACGAGTCTTCTGTCTCGTAAGAGAGGCACAGCAGGATAACGGGCCCGGCCTCCAAAGCCCAAGCACGAATGGTCGGTGAGACCTAAAATACCTCAACCGAAGGTGCCTCACCGCAGCTCTGCACACTGCAGATCCTGTATCTTGTACCTTGAACCGACGAGCCAATTGAATCTCACTAGCACCCTCTGACGCCTCATAGGCATATGATAATGTCTTCCTGCGGACCATCCGAGACGATATTTCTATTTACGAGGATACCCAGGTCTGAATACCGAGCCAATGCACCAATGGTGCAACTTCCATGCATCTCCCGGCAACGACGGACAGTCCCAAAACCCACTTGCCTTGAAGAAGGTTAAATCATGGCACCTTTCTGATTCGTCATTGAATGCTTTAGAGGTGTGGTACTCCCTCGGGATTTCCATAAATGGGTCAACCGAAACAATGGATCAAGGTCCGGCCCAGTGCTGATTTCGGCAACCAAGGTTGGCAACGGTGCTATACATATGCCTACCTCTTGTTGCACGGGCCATCTTGTCCGTCGAGCTGATCCGTCATTGGAACCTCTAGTCTGACCGGATAACGGCCTTCGACTATGACATCCTTTATCTCACGTGAAGCCTATCAGAAAATGGCTCGCCTTGGCTCCACGATGACTGGCAGCAACTGGGACAGTAGCGGTGTCATGGAGGGCAACATGTCAGCGACTCAGCACTGCTCTGTTTCCCCCCCAAGACGCCAGTCATGCAGACCGGCTATGCTGCAGGCACATGGCAATCTCGAGTGGCTTATTGTTCTTAAAACTCTCCGCGCCCACACCCCGTGGCTGTCTCTCAAATTCTTTGATATACAATCGTCGCGATGCATTCCTGTTTCCTGTCGCTGATCATCTGAGCTCCACCTTCCCGTCCCAGCATGGTATCTCAACACTTTGATAAGTTAGTCCGCCGGAGGGTGACGGGGGTTGTGGGCAGCCTCCCGTATGACCCAACCGAGTACTGTATCCTCGCCGCCGCCAGCGCGATTGCATGGGCGTATTGCTTGGAGCTCACACTGCTCGCCTTCTACACATTTCGACGATGGTCGGGTCTCTACTTCTACTCGCTCCTCATCAGCTCCTGGGGATGCACCTTCCACGCATTGGGCTTCGTGCTCAAGTTCCTCACCCATACGCCGTCGGGATGCTTCCTTGTTTTCATTGAGATGGGTACGGACTTTCCGCTCTCCACAAGACTTTGATGGAGAAGCATAGCTGATATCGATATGATACAGGCTGGGTAGCCATGGTGACTGGTCAAGCCTTTGTCCTCTTTTCCCGCCTCCACCTCGTCGTCCGCCAGAGACGCATTCTCCGTCTCGTTCTCGCCATGATCTGCGTCAACGCCGTATGCCTGCACATTCCTACAATCATTCTCACTATCGGCAGTAATTCCTCTCCAGGCTCCGCCTGGGCGCCCGTGTTCAACATCGTAGAGCGCATCCAGCTCGCCCTCTTCTGCATCCAGGAATTCATCATCTCCACCATCTACATCTACTGCACCGTCCGACTATTGGGGTCCATATACCATTCACGCACCCGTGAGGTCATGGTGGAGTTGATCATCATCAATGCTGTGTGCTTGAGCATGGATGTCGTCCTCATCGGGCTCGAGTATTCCAATAATTATGTCGGCGAAACATCCGTGAAGGCGATGCTCTACGCCATCAAGCTCAAACTCGAATTCGCCGTGCTCAACCAACTCATGAACCTCACCCGCGCGGGCTTAACTGAGGGCGCGGGTCACTGGGCCGGCGGCGCAGTGGCGCGGCATGAGCAAGAAATGCCCAATTGCGGTCTCGTCACCGAAGTCGAACCCAAAGCCGTAACGGCAAAGAACAAAGCCCGCTGGCCACCACAGCGAAGAGGCTTCTGTGGGTCGTTTACGAATAAAACCCCCAAAAGCCCGACGATGAGTCCGCCATCACGGTTCGGGGGCGGGATTTCAAGGACACGGCATTTCGCGGTGACGAGTGAGCCGAGGTCGTTGGGGAGTGATGGCGGAGCGCATCCGATCCATAGGGGGAAGGATCCGTTCTCTTACGATCCTGCGAGTACTGTGCCGAGGATGGAGAGGAGAGGAGGGGAAAGGGAAGAGGGACAGTGGAGGCCGAGGGCGAGTCAGAGCATCGAGCCGATTCTTCCGCGGAGGTCGAGTCCGGACATTGAGGAAGCGAGTAGATCGTAATGAGCAGGAAGGACTATGTGTGACAACGACGGCTCTTACTGATGAGCCGTCTGAATGGAAGCCTTGAATGGGAATCATCTCCACAGTGTGCTGCATCTGATTGTATACAATGACGACCCCACACGTACTGCAAGTCCCTCGGTGCTTAGTCGCATATTGACCATCCTGACGCTCTTCTACTTGTGGATGGATCAACAAGCCACCCACTACAGGATCAGCAAGCTATTAAACGAAGGACCAGCAGGCCCGAATGTTTCCCTCCTAACAAGAGGTTTTCACGGAAGGACGGCGCGACAGGCCTTGAAGTGAAGCCAAGGTATGAAAATGACTTTCCATCTTTCGCTGGAGACGATTCTCTGCAACGTCTTCATACTCCCTGCGGTCCGAAGGCTTGCAAGAGATCCTACATACCTTACGTATCCCTCCGGTTCAATGCATCGATCAGGCCATACGAAGGCTTTATAAGGGTCCACACCGATTTTCCTCAACGAGAAGGTGATGGCTCCCCATCCATGCCGGTCAGTCCTAATGGAGGAACTCTGTAACCAGTCACAAATTCACAATGTCAATGCGCTGCATGTAAGGCAAAACCAATGGGCTTTGCTCTCCGCTCCGCTGTATACATGGTCAGCTCGGAGGTTTGTGATTTTGGGGACCACGTACAGTACAGTGAGCTTAGCGGCTGTGATCGCGTCAACTTAAGGGGCTCTTCCACTCCGCACCTACCTAGCTAGCAAACATCGCCCCCAATTTACAACAGTAGCGGGGCCGGCTAACCTCATCGCCACCAGCTGGAAGCGATTTTGGCACGGCAAATCCCCTTGGGTCCCACCCGGGCGTCGTCTTTCTGAAACGTCAGTGAAGCGTGCCGCGTTGGATAGGTAATCTGACGATTTGCGCCTCCAAATATCTTTATCAGCCTTCGAATCCCCCACGGTCTCAGAATGGCTTCACATATACCGAAACTGCGGTGCCAGGATGGTGGCCAGCGTCTCCCAATTGCAGGCGGCGAGATGGCCTTTGCTGGCCAGTCTTGTTGTTGTCTTGATTGTCGTACGGCAGTTTTATGCATCCAGCAGCTCAGGTCAACCATTGGAGGGCCCAGGTGGCAATCTCAATGGAGTCGCTGGAGGAGTATCTGAGTTGGTAACCAAGTATGCCACAGAATCTACTGCGAATGGGAGATTGTGTTCTGTGCTGATCCATGTCACAGGAGTCCTTTCGTACCCAACCTTCCTCAATGGATCGAGACCGCAAACAACCGTACCTCCCTCAGCTACAACCCCTATCCCAAATATAATAGCTGGCAATGGAAAGAGAAGTGGAGGGGTACTCATAGGCCATGCATGGGACCAAGGGGCAAGCTTGTCAATAATAACCCTGATGACATGATCGCCGCGTATTCGAGAGAAAAGCATGGTATGTCCAACAACTTAATAGCCTGATATGTACGAGCAATGACTGGATGACCTCAGCACCTGCACCTATCATCGGCTCCTACACTGAGACTGGCTTGGATACGAATGTATGCTTCGAGCGAACAAAACGAATGCTTCCTTATGGATTTGAGGATCCCGAGCAGAGAGCCACTCCCAAGAAGCAGAATGAATCCGAAAAGGTTGAAGAAGTGGACATTTGGGCACATGTTCGTTGGGGGAAGCTTCAGCAAGAGTGCATCGCCTGGAACAAGGATCGTTATGAAGATGTGGAAATCACAGGAGAAAGGCGATTCCGTTGGCCCAAGGATGAGGATTTTGAAGAAGTCGACAACATCCTTGTTCGCGCCAATCACCATCCAGTCAATGATGTCAATGAGGATGGCACGAAAAGTAGAGACTCCACCTCGAACACGTACAGAGGATGGAAGGATGACCAAACACCCAAGCGATACAGGAAGAAGTCGGCCGTGGTTGTGAGGACGTACGATGGCCTCAAGTGGACGCCGGCCGTCCAACAACATGTCCGCTCGTACATCATGGAACTCAGTCTTCATTCTGGAGGCGAGTACGAAGTCATCATTCTCTCCGAGGTCAAGGACAGGTCCAAGAAGATATTCGATTATGAAGAAGCCTATCGCAACGCTCTCATCCATGCTGCACCACCAGAATTTCGAGACATTACCATCCTCTTCAATGTAGAGCTTATTGCGGCCTGGTTCCCTCTCACTCACGGCGGGTTCGTTAAATCTCCTCCTCCATTCCTTGACTTTTGACGACTCCATCCCGTCTCGTGGCTTGATTTGCTCGTCCACCCCCATCACGTTTTGCTAACAATTCCTATCTCATTATAGCAATGACCACACCCAAACTGCTCACATGCACCAACCCATGCAGCTCCTCTCCCTCCTCCGCCCAGACATCACCCATTTCTGGCAGACCGAGCTCGACACCCGCTACACCGGCCACCACTACTCCCTCCTCGAAAGTGCCTCCGCATGGTCCACCGCCGAGCCCCGTCGCCTCCTCTGGGAACGCAACGCGCGCTACTATTTCCCGACCATCCACGGCCCCTGGCGAGAATACAACGACCTTGTCTCCAATGTAACCCTCCACGGCGGGATCTGGGGTCCTGTGAAAACAAGAGGCACAGCCCCACCCATTGGTCCCACCCCACCTTTCCGCAAACCCGAGCTCGACAAGAACTACGAGTGGGGCGTCGGTGAAGACGCCGACCTCATTGCCATGGCCCCGGCCTTCGACGTGACCGATGTCGACGCCACCAAATTCATGTTCCGCAACCACAAATTCGGGTACGCTGATGGGGCCAACACGCCCGCCTTCGCGGTGGCCACTGTGCCCCTGATGCGTTTTTCAAAGCGGCTGTTGAGGGCGATGCAACACGGCCAAATGACGCGCGGATTCAACATGATGCCCGAGATGTTTCCCGAATCCACCGCCTTGCACCACGGGCTCAAGCTCGTGACTTTCCCGTTACCGGTCTACGTCGACATGGCTGTCAGCCCGCGGAATCTGGAAAGAGCCTTCAGCGCGAATGAAGGGGCGACCGTGCTGGATAGCCCCTACGACAAGAGTTTTCAGGAGGTGTGGAGGAGGATGACTTATTGGCATAGCATGGACGGCGAGCAAATGGAGAGCGGGTATGCGAGGAGTCTGTGGGATCGGTGGACGGGGCAGGAAGATCGCTGGGAGGGCGAGGAGTTGGAGAGGTTGTGCTTGCCGCAGATGCTATTGCACCCGGTTAAGGCGGTGTGAAGGTGTCAACAGGTGTCGATCCTTTCAAGGAGGATGACACTTCAGATGCAGTGGAAAGAAAAGGATCGTGTCACTGCGGCGTAAAGGGGTCCTGGACGGTCTGTCCGCCCGGAAGGCCGGCTGCCTGGGACAAGACTTCTTCTCCCCCACCCCTGCGCTGTGATTCGAGGGGGTTAAGCAACACACCCCCAGCTCGATTGACCAGCAGCGGGCTCACCAATCGCCCAAGTTGGGAACTTTGGGTTCAGCACAGGAGGTGTCCGATCGATCAGACGCCTTCTCATGTGACGCAGGCCTCCATTACCTCGAGGGTTGGATAAAGAAACGGAACCTGAAGAGTTCCCTCCCACAGGCTTTCAACGGAGGCGTGATTTTACTGAACATTCCGTTCGAAGCCCCATAAATGACATCCTTCAGACAGAATTGGTGGAGTCCAGCATCGCATTCTTGGTTGATTCTACAGAACTGCTTTCCCTTTCGCCTACTTTGGTTGTCTCCAGTCCACGGAATTTCCAATCTTGACGATATCTTGAAAAACCGCCCGCAACGACACGAGTGTTTCTACCCCCGTCCTCCTCTCCTCACATGATCTGCCAGCCCTCTGTTCACCTCCCCGTTTTCGAGTGACCGTAACCCGCTCTCTTTTTCCTTTGGTGAAAGAACCAACTTTGAGAGCCCGTGCATACTTCAAACGCTCACGTCGCTAACACCGCTTTCATCATCCCCCCCCAACAAGAAGAAGCTCGCCACTCCGGTCCGGTCCCCTATCCATCCATCCATCCATCCTCTTGTGCGCCCAGGTCTTACATTACAGAGGCGTGGGTAGGCGTCATCTCGATCTATTCCCTTCAGTTCCTTCTGCAATCGACTGCTCCACACCATCGGCCTAGCCCCATGCCCATCTACCCACCCCTTCCCCAATCTTCCGGCCGGCCGCTATGCATTAAAAAAGCCAAGGGAGCCATCACGTCCGACCCTCCCCTCTCCCCTCCCCTTTTCATCTTCGCGGGGAAGACCGCCGGCGAAAACTGCGAATAAAGAGCATCTCCTGTACCCCCTACCCCTCCCCAGGGATCATTGGGAATATGGGCAGTCAGGCAGGCACGGCTTGCTGTTTTAGCGAAATAATTGGACGTTTATTTGTCTCGGTATTACGCTAGCGAACGTACTCCCCTAATCGTCCCCCGGCGTGCTTAAATAATTTACCCCCACCCCGGGTTTGCAGCGTGGGAGAGATGGTTGGTATTATTACGTCCGACCTTCCTCTCGCCCCCCCCTCCGCTTTTCCATCTTCGCGGGGAAGACCGCCGGCGAAAACGGCGAATAAAGAGCATCTCCTATACACCCCGGATCATTTGGAGTATAGATAGGTAAGCAGTCGGAGCAGTCAGGGCAGTCGGGGCAGGTACGGCTTGCTGTTTTAGCGAAAAATTGGACGTTCGTCTGTCTGTCTCGGTATTACGTTAAGCGTTTATACGCCTTAGTCGTACCCTTGCCGTTCTTCGATGTCACCCCGGGTTTTCAGGGTGGAATAACGAGCATCTCCTGTGGGACCATTTGGAGTATAAGTAAGCAAGTCGGTGCAGTCGGAGCGGGCAGGCACAGCTTTCTTTGGCGAAAAATTGGACATTCCTCTGTCTCGGTATCACTGGCGCCGGGACTGCCTAGTCGTCGTCCCTTCCCGTCCCCCGTTGTCCTTGGCCCGTTTCCAGCGTGGGATAGGTGGTTGGTGTCAGGGAGGTATGATGGGATATGCATGGATGGATGGGTGGATGGATGCCGGGGGGGGGGAGCTGGGCTTGGCTGGTTGGTGTCTTGGGGTGGTTTGGCGGGTTGTTTACTTTTGGATTTTTTGGTTATGGCTTTGAGGAGCTATTTGGAGGTGGAGGTGGTGATGGTGGTGGTTGGGGGATCTGGTGGTAAGGGAGGAGGGGAGGGAGGGAGGGGGGGGTTGGGTGGTAAGGGAGGATGGAGGGAGAGAGAGGGTGGGTAGTGAAGGGGGTGACGGAGGGAGAGGGTGGGGGAAGAGGGGGGTGGAAGGCGGGGGTTGGGGCTATCTTATCTAGTGCTGAAATGGGTTTGCTTTGGGTTGGATTTGGTAACTTCTTCATCGTTATGCTATTGACGTGTAGCTCCGATTGATGCTCCTCCTCCTCCACCTCCCCGCCTTTCGCCGTTGGTACTGCGTTGACACTAATATCTACCATAACCATCCCGCCCTTCACCAACAGAAACCCTCGCCTGCTCCATCCTCATTCGTCCTCTAATACAATCGAGCCCTTCCCAACCACAAAAATCCCAACCCACTACCACCACCGTCCAACTCCCACCACACCCCTCTCAATCCCCATCACACCGCTCCCCACTGCCCAACAAACCTCTACAACGTAAACAAGCATTTTCCACCCACCCGTCTCTGTTCTCACACCACTCCCTTCAATCCCACCACCGCCCGCATATCTCCCACCCTCCTCGTATGCCTATGCCTTCGTATTATTGTCGTTGCGATTTTCCTAGGCAGTGGTATGCAGAGAGAGAGCATCGTCAGCATCCATCCATCTGGCCAAAGGGTGACCACCAAAGTACGAGCAGCAGGATCGGAAGGGAAATGGGGAGACTTACTTGTGGGGGTGTTGCGGCCCAGTCGATACAGTATCGTCCTTTTCCCTCCGATTCATTCTGGTGGCCTCTGTCAGGCGTCTTTGATGGGCTTGTGTTTGCCTCCTTTGACGGGCTCTTTTTTGTTGGGGAGAGGGGGGAGCTTTGACGACAATATGACCACACTCCCTGTCTCTCTTCTCGCAGAGCCACATTTCCACCACTGCCATACTGCCGCCTTCCTGTTGGACTCCCCAGTGATGATCATGTCTCAAAATCCTGTCCCTCTTTGAGGGCCGCGATTCCACCTCCACCATTCAACCCCCGCATGACTCCCCAGTGATGATCCTCTCCTGCCTCCTTTGTGAGACCTCAAGTCCACCTCGACCACGCACCCTCCTTCATTCGGACTCTCCCCATTGATGATCCCGTCCCTTGCGCCCTGTGACCCCCCTTTGTAACAACGCGTCTACCACTGCGACTTCCCGACTCTTCCACGTTTGTTTTTCTGACTTGTTGTTTCCCGTTGACTTCGGTGTCGTTGACTTCTTCGGTGTTGACTTCTTTAAAATTTCTCCTTGAAGTTGTTGAGTTTGTGAATTGTGTCGCCGTATCCCCATCATCTCACGTGTGAGCCTCTCATGCACCGCTACCACATCCCCCACCCGCTGGACTTCCCATTGATAATCCCGTCCATCTGTCCTGTCTCCCTCTTTTGGAGCCTCCCTACCACCACATCCACTTCCCCACCCCTTGGACTCCCCATTGATAATCCCGTCCATCCACCATCCTGTCTCCCTTTTTTGGAGCCTCACTCCCACCGCATCCACTTCCCCATCCTTTGGACTTCCCATTGATGATCCCGTCCATCCATCATCCAGTCTCCCTCTGTTGGAGCCACGATCCACCTCTACCGTCTCCCACCCTTCGTCTTTGTTTCTTTCTTGTGGTTTTGCTTTTGGTCTTGATTTTGGTATTTCATTTGTATTTTGTTGTCTCGAGCCCTTTGCGCTCTGGTAATTTCCAAGCATTATTGGAGATTTGATTATGGCTTCTTTGGCCCTGGTGGCTTCTTTGGCCTGATGGCTTCTTTGGCCTGATGGCTTCTTTGGCCTGATGGCTTCTATGGTCATCCTTTAATTTGTGCCTTGTGGTATCCCTCAGATTTCTGGGACTTTGGAGCAGGCTTCTCTGGCCCTGGCTTTTTTGCTCTGGTGGTATCCGTGTTTTTGTTGGGATCTGGGTGTTGGCTTCTTTAGCCGTTTTTTGTGCCTTGATCTTCGAGCAGGCTTCTTTGGCCCCGGCATTTTTCGCTCTGGTGGTATCCTTGTTTTTCTTAGGACTTCGGGGTCGGCTTCTTGGCCTTTCCTTACTCCCATCTCCCTTTCTTGGAGCCTCCCTCCCACCACTTCCACTTGCCCTTCCCGAAGGACTCCCCATTGATAATCCCGTCCTTTTCCGCCTCCCTTTTTTTTAGAGTCCCGAGTCCACCACTGCCACTTCTCACTTCCATTCGTCCCCAGTGATGATCCCTCCCATCTCCCTTTCTTTTGGAGCCACTTGTCCACCTCTGCCACATACCCCTCCATTTGGACTTCCCAGTGATAATCCCGTCCTTTTCGTTCCGTCTCCCCCTTTTTGGAGTCCCGAGTCCACCACTGCCACATCTCCCTTTCCATTTTTTCCCAGTGATGATCCCTCCTGTCTCCCTTTTTTGGAGCACCGTGAACCGCGCCTACCGCTCCCGCCTTCCGCCAATTTGGTGATTTTTATTCTTTGTTTTCTGTTTTTTGACTTTTGATTTTGGGGGGGGGGGGGGATTTTGGAATTTTTTTTTGGAAGCTTTTCTTCGATTTGCCCCCTCCCCCCCCTTTTTTCTTTTCACGTCTGTAGGTTTCCTGTGCATGGCGTCGACGAGGTCAGTATGTTCTTCTCGATCGGGAGAGTGAAACCAGAGGAGGAGTAGTCGTATAATGAGTGAGAGATGGAGAGGGGGGTGAAAACGAGACTTACTTCCCCCGCTTCCTTCCACTCACCAATTTCCTCCTCAACACGTTTCTTTTCTGCCGAGGATGTATGTAATCAAGCCATTAGACCTTAGATGCAGCTGTACCAGCCAGCGTTCAGGCATTGAGGCCTTCACTTCCGAGAGCAGTGGGATTTGATCAGTGATCCGGCATCGCTGTAGGTGCCTCACGAGGAGACTTGGACGTCTCACTCGTCCGGCAAGTGGTTGCGACGTCCCGAGCCACATTCCTCAGCCCTCGCGGGCTTTGGCGGAATGATGAGCTTGAGCTTCACCTGTTTGATGATCGGCGGACGGGAACGTGGCAGTGATGCGTTGGATATGATCGAGGGTTATCGCTATGGGTGCCTCGGGGTAATGGGTGTTCGGTCCCCCGTTATGTCATGGCAATGTGGTTGCGACGCCTCGGCTGTATTCGTTTGCTCGTATGAGTTGCTTTGATGGACGAATGAGCTTGCCTGTTTTGTGGTTGGTGGACAAGGCGTCGTAGCAATGTGGGTGGATGCTCGGATCGAGAAGTGAAGATGTTTTGTTTGTAATGGGCTGTGCCTCTTGATTATGTAGTGGGCTATGCCTCTTGAACGCTTGTGTACTAGTAAGGTAGGTGGGTGATGCTGCTGGTTGATCCTCTGCCCTGGTCGCTGGGAGGCCTCTGGCAAGTGGAGGAATTTTAATGGCAGCGATAAAATAGGTGGGAGGGAGGGCAGAGGTATCTGTGGGTGTAGGTCTGTTGGCTTGATCTGTCTTGTTTGTTGAGAGCTACTTCGACCAGCGAGAGCGAGCTCAAATCGGTTTCTCCTTTGGGGTGTGAATTGCCAGCATCGAACTCTGAGGTTCTGGAAGCGTGAGGAATTTTGGGTTCTTGGTTGATTCGCGGGTGCCACCTCACTGTGGTAGAGGGTTGAGATCTTGACTCTGTAAGTCCTTCGTCACCTTTTTGCCTGGAAGAATTGGATGTGTAGAATGTGGATCTATGACGCCGGCAGGTAGACAAGAATTGGGTTGAGATCTTTGACTGTGAGGTGGGTAACACGAATGTTTCCTGCTCACCATCATAAGGTATGAGCGCTTCCCTCAGATTTTCTTGAAGGTGCACTGTATGTGCTGGTGGCTTACAAGCCGGTCACTGTCTAGCACGGTGGCCCTTCGTGGGTAAGATGCTGGCAATTGGTAGTAATTGCAGAGAGCTGGGAACATCTCTCTGGATATGTACGATTGTCCATGCCTTTGAAAGGCAAGCATTGGATCGAAAATATTAGATCCGATGCAGGGTAGGAGACAATCTTGACATTCGAATGCTGACACGACATGTGAGGCGCTCAGTCCCTGAAACGAGATCCTGACCTTGTGAGGCCAAATTGGTATTTTGTTTGATTTTGTCATACGTAGTCTGTGAGTCCTTTTCACGAAGAACGTGACGTCTCGTACAAGGGTTGTTTTGAAGCCAAGCTGGTCAGTCGTATGAGGCTGTCGCCTGCGGCAGGTTGTTGGCCTTTCGCTGAGATTGCGACATTGTGGTTTGGAGATGCTGTCCTCGATCGCCAATCCCAATCATCGAGCATTCGCTTTAGACTGGTAATGACGGTAGTGGTAGGCCGGCATGGAGGACGGCATCGCACTCGAAGTCGTGCATCTGGGCGGCCTTGGTGATATCTTGCGGCCAGCTTCCTTCCTTTGGTGGATTCGGAATATAGATTCTGTGGTTCAGGTCGAGTCCTTGTGGAATCTGGTTTGCTTGTCGCTCTTCGTCAGTCCTTGACATTGGACTATGGCGTATCTATCTGCCACATTCCAAAGCGTCATAGATGTAATAGATTGTCAGATATGAATGTGGCACATAGGCCGAAAAGAAAATCTGGCGAAGCTGAACCTTTTGGTTTGAGGTTTTGTTAGAATCCCAGGCATTTAGAGGATCACTCATGCCCTTAAAGTAACTTGACCTTCGCGAGAACCCTCTGATTCTGGCTTGAGTATGTCGAGGGTCTCGCATCTTGACGCTCGCCGACTGTCCGCTCTCGTATGATCGCACTCCGAAGAATATTTTCTCTACCCGCCATTGAAGCTTGCACACTCGGTGCTGATATTGATTGTTTGGGTATAGTAGGCAGGGAGCGTTGCGGTGTTCCCAGACAAGCTATTGCTTGCATGAGAGGGACATAGCCATGATTGTGACTTGATGTAAAGTCAATGAGATCACGGCTATTGGTTTGCGTGTTTGGTCGTCGGCGAGCGTCAAAGATTTTCTGTTGTTAGTATCCCATTTCCTCCGCTGTCCGGGGCCCTGGCTCAAGGCATTGAATATGAGGAGAACGCGACGTAATAATGTCTCATCAGCATATTGCGAGTGGTATTGTTTGATTGCGAGTATGCCAATGCTGCGCTCTCCTCACCGGCAGTAACCATGTCTTTGATTATGATGACATGTAGCTCGTATTGCGCGTTGTGTGTTTAGTTTCGATGCGCATGGATTCGACTTCTAGGCAAGATCGTTCCTGGAAAAGTGTTTTGGACGAAGGGCGTTGCTTCGTGACGATGACGCCGGGTCTCATGTTTCTGTTTAATTTTGGAGAAATAGATATGATTTTGAGACCCTGGAGATTTCGCGTCATGCATGTCTGTGCCTGGTTCGGTGTACTGCGAACATTTTGATGCGGGCTTTGAAGCAACGAAGATTTTGAATTTCTTGGGTCTTCGAATTTGATATGCCCTTCGTCGTGATCCTGCCTAGAAGTCTATTAGAGTGCCGTGCCATAGCAATTTTTGATAGATGGGGTGCTATAGCATAGGCGTCTCGAGCCAATGGTATGCCTTGCTCCGTGCGAGAGCATGTTCTCAATGCCCTGAGCTGTCGTATAGATCCAATCCGATGATAATGACCACACTGGTCTGTCCTTGTGTTCGGAGTCTCCGCGCTCGCTTTGAGACTGTATCGGCGTGGGAGACTGGTGCCTCGGGTTGCATTTGCGGAAACCTTCAATAACTTTGGTCTCGCAATGCGAGGTCCGATGTTCCGGTCTTGAGTTTCTGAACATCAAATTGAAGACCTCGTGCCACATGAAAGTAGTTCGTGGCTATGTCACATGAATGCGAGCACGCGTAGATGTTTTGATGCTGCAATGGATGCTTCGGTAATTGTAATGAAATCTGAACGCCTTCCAACGTTCTGCTGTCCACGCACTGTATAGGTGGTAGAGAGTCTGACTTGTGGTTTAAAATATTTGTCATTTGTCTTGAATCGATCTCTGAACTCCTCCAAGTTCGTCTGATCTTGTACGGCGTAGGTTTGGATTGTAGGTTCTGCCGTATGGATGTCCAATGAACTAATTGATCACTGAAGATGAATTGGAGTGCCACTCACAGCCGACTCACTGCTAAGGGCGAATGTGCAAGGTCCAGTGTTTTGTAGATAGATGTTGGGAGTCAGGACCTTGCCATGTGCCAAAAAAAAGAAATGCCGGCGTTGCCGTGCATGAGAAAATCGACTCCTCCGAGTCGCAATCTCGATGGCTGTGAATGTGATGCTGGTCGCAAAGAAAATGGAGCGACCACGTCCTCGGGTATTGTTGTATCTATTATGGTTTCGCTTTGCCATATCCGAAAGCAGCGAATCTTCCCATTCGCATAAGGTTTGATTTGGTTTGGGATGTTGTAGATAGGCAAAACAAGAGCATCAAGTATGTTGATACCACGATGACCGAGGACGATTGGATGGACCAAAGTCCAACTGGCAGGCAGACCCGAAGGCCAGCAAAGATCATTGCCAGTATGTCTGCGCTTGTGTATGGTAGTTTGGCGAGACTTTGATGATTTAGTGATTTCGTTGGCGGCAGGCTCGAAAGCCGGCTGTGATCTGTACCAGTGCGTCTGCGCCCGCTCTCAAGCCATATTGGCGAGACGTTGATTTGGGTAACATGTCGGCAGCAGGCCCACCGTAAGATCTGTACCGACAGAATGTCGCCTGTATTTGGGTGATTGGCAAGTCGATGTGCTTGGGTTCCTGGATAATTGTGGTTCCAGTCTCCCAGCACTGGAGGCAACGTGTAGATGCCGTTGCCCCCCAACAAAGAAATGCGAATCCTCCAATTCACAAATCCTGTGTGTTAGATTGAGTTCTGTTCCTCGACCAGCGACAGGCGATATGTTTGTGCCTTTGTAAGAATTGTGTTTGCCAGTCCGTTTGCGCGCTCGAATGGTGGTGAAGGTGAGGTCTGAGGAGTTGTGACGGCAAACGTTTTTGTCCCTTAATAGTAGTGATTATGCCATCGTGTCTCCACCCTCGAAGAACCATGAGTTGCGAGACCGTTGAGATTATACTGGCACAGAGCAAGATTTTGTGCCCTCCGTTGGATTATGCCAGTTCGATCTAAGCGCTCAAGTGGCTCGGAAGCCGGGATAAACAGCTCTGTACTGGCGGTAGGCGGAAGATTGTGCCTCAAAAGTAGATTTTGCCAGTACAGTGGCGCCAGTGACCAGCACCGGCGCGAGATCGACGAGATTGTACTGATCGTGTTTGGTTTTCAGTACTCCAGCTGTGCAATATGTCTGTTGATTGGACATTGCGAGGTTTTGGTTTTTTGCGAAGTCTTGCGACTTGCGTACCACATGAGATTGGGTTGTGGCAGGTGTCATTCTGGTGGGGACGAAGTGATTGTGTCCCGAAGGTTTGTCTAAAAGTCATTGCCAGCAGCGATGTTTGATGCCACTGGCAGAGACTTTGGTCTTGACTCCGAAAGGTAGCGAATCAAGTACTGGGATGCTGCAATGTACGAACATGATGTCCAGTGCAGTGTCCATCACGAGTACAGTATGCTAGCTCGCGTTGTACAGTAGTGAGACTGTGAAAATCGTGATTAAGATCCCGGGCAAAAGAAGCGTGCTTGGGAAATGCTCTCAATCTCCGCCCATCTGATAAAGTGATTGGCTAGGCGAGGATAGTCTGGGGGTGTTTGCAACGTGCGATAAGTTCTCCGATTGTCTTGTCTGACGATGTGAAGTTCTCCGGCTTCACGTACCACGGATGTTTCGGTTGTGGTTCTTGTCGTTCAAGTGCGAGGCGTAAGTAACGCGCCTCCATGAGAATTATCGAAAGTCTCGAACTCTGGTACTGCTTGATGGTGCGAGCGAGAGACCCTGTTGCCGGTATCGAATGCGAGCGGGATCCAATACACTGGTGGGTGCAAAGTGCGATTTCGTTCTCCATTGCCTTGTCCGAAAGAAAAGAAAGACAAATCAAACAAACAAACTCCGAAAGGAAGAACATGAGAGAAACACGCGAACCACATTTGGTTTGGGTTGTGGTCTTTGTCGAAATCTTTGCTGCCACTGCCGCGGTTACTGCTGCTGCTGATCCGTGCTGCAGCCCTGCTTCCTCACTGAAACAGAGCTGGGAGGTCATACCCCCCGACGAAGGGATCTGGCTTAGGAACTCCTCGTCCCTTGAGCCTCCTCACTCGCCGGTGGCTGATTGGCAGCTGGAAGCTTACCAAATCCTCAGATTGCACCGGATCCGCGCGAACAAATTCCTCCAACACGTAATGTGTCTTGGGCACGCGGGCAGGGTGACGCAGCCGCATTGGACTGTTCAGGATCTCTGGAGCTTTGGGTGCTCGTCGATCGGGCTGAACGATCACATTGACGACTGGTGCGCGGGGGGGTTTGCCGGACTTGCTTGGTTCCACTTTTACTTCGTCTGCCGGTGCGAGATCGAAGTCCTCGGACCACATCCCTGGTCCCTGATAGACAATTGACTCCTCATGGCCATTCCAGTGCCGTTCCTTTTCCAGGATTTCGTAACGGAGGCTGTAACGGATGTACTCTTGCAGGTCGTCGTGACAGGCCACGACGCCTTTCAAGACGTACTTGACAGGGTCAACTATCTTGGGGAGGAGGATGAGGATGGCGAGGTGGAGCATCATGTGTAAGACGATTAGGATGACTTCGCTGTACTCTAGTACGAGCGGGCCATAGTATGCATAATTATGCTTGATCGTCCACAAAGTCCGGCGGTAAATAACATGAAGAGGCAATTCGCCAGGTTGCCCTCCAAGTTTCTGACTCAGACGTCGGTTGAAAGGACCTATCCAAGCGTCCACGTACTCAACACAACGCTGATATGCCGGTATGATCATGTCGATGACGATCCAGGAAAGAATTCCGGCTTGCACTACCAGAACGCAGTAGTACAAGGCTACAAGTCCCAAAGCGAGGGGCCTGTAGAGGACAACCTTCCAGAAGAGAAAGCTGCACCATTTTCTGACCTGAACCGACATGAAGAGTGCCATGGCGGCTGCTGCTGACAAGTTGCCATCGGTGAGGCCCAATTCTGCCAAAAATGGCTGGACGCACCACCAGTGACGAACAACTAGAAGACCCCTGATGCGCTCCATTTCTGCGGTGAACCGCTGAAGCAACACCTGACGAAGGTCCATAACCCGCTGCTCGATGACGTACGTCAAAGAGCGCTGTTGATCAGCAATCACAAACCAGTAGGTCGCTCTTAGCTGAGACCATGCCGACGAAGTAGGATCCCTTTCCACGGTAAAGACCCCCACTGCAAAGACAGTTGGAAGTGGTCTGGCCGCAAGCCAGAGACCATCTAACAAGTTGCCGTATGCAACAAAGAGCCTTATTCCGGCCGCTATGTCCTGCACAACAAGATATCGCATGTATCTTGCGAGAACGAACGGAAGAGGGAGAAGAGAGTTCCTCCACAGATTGTCCACCGCGACAATGAGAGCATCCATCGCGAAGTTGACCGGTCGGGCGAACTGAGACAATAGCCGTGAGGCCACGATGTCGATCAGTATCACCGTCGGTGCGAAGAATGCAAAAACAGATCCCCAGAAACGCAGGAATCGATGGATTGCCTTGGTGGATCTCGAGTCGACCTTGTAAATCGCCATTAAATGGACGAAAAGAAGGACCGAGGCGAGGAGGAGGATGTAGACCTTGAACAGACCGTAGTAATCGCCAGATGTGGAAGGGACATCTGCGTGACGGCCTGGCGAAGGGGCGAACGGACGAGTTGCTGAGGCGCAGCCAACAAAGCCCGACGTCCTAGTCGCAGGAAGGTTGAGAAAGAGTGCCACGTTACCGGGGGCCTCGTCCGGGGCGGAAAAGAGGGAAGAAAACAACGAACTCATCTGAAGGCGGAGGAGCACTTCAGAAAACACCTTTTCAGCACGAAGGCTGACGCTCTTGACGATGTCCATAACAAAGCTCGACATCTTGCTGGATCTTCCTCGTTCGAACGGCTGTGACCGGGCTCGACGAACTTTGAGTGAAGATGGAGGGTAGCTAACGATGTGAGGCTTCTGGCGCGGAAGAGTGGTTAGTGTTTAGTAGGTTGCTCGGAAATAGCGAAGCTCAATGGCGATCAATCGCTCCTTGTCAAAAGAACACGGAATGACTCGTGTCTTGTCTGCTGATCGTTCGGCCGGTGGCTCAACGTCAGTTGCTGGAGGATCTCGTTCCGAGACTTCTTTGCTATTGCGGAGGAGGGTGTCTCTGTGACCTGAGCTTTTTCGAGGGAGGAGGTTCGAGAAAGGGAGGGAGTCGCGTCTGAAGTAGGCGTGCTGTAGACGAGGGAAGACTGGTCCACGACACGGGGAAGAAAGGCTGCTTCTAGTGCGACGAGAGAGTTTGATTGTTATCGAAGGCTGTCTGTATGCTTAATATCAAGAGCTGGAGGCTTGAATCGATAGCTAACGAGATGCTTGCTGATAACCGACGTCTGTGCGTGAGGAGGAAGAGAAGAAGAGAAGAAAATTTCAAAGGCCAAAACAATAAGACTAGTGCCTGCCGAGCCCTTCATATCATCACCACGTCGTGATGACAGCGATATCAAACAAAATGAAGGGCGGGGTATTCATTTCGGTACCAAACTTCTGATGTGGGTAGCAGAAAAATCAGATTTTGTGGATAGATAGACAGACTGTCCATTGATGAAAAGGACTTCGTTCTCTTATCATGAATTCAGACGCTCGTGCTACCTATGTTTGCTAATGCATGCTGCTTGCTTGGGCAGGACCTGTCTCTTGTCTTTGACATCTTGGTATGAAACAGTAGTTCTCAGACAGGACGTCTAAAATATTGACCATGACCGTTCTAAGCTATGTTGCAAGGATGTCCTGTATTGAATCAAGTGGCAAATGAGTGAAGTTGTACGCTGGCCAATACATTTGCCAAAAAAGGGGTAGCACCAAGAGCAGAAGGGTGATTTTGGAAACAGGCGCAGCGGATCACAACCTTGGCCCAAGACCCACCAATGGAAGAGCTAGATGAAATGGGTGTTCTTCGTGTGAATCGGACATGCAGTAATGCTGCTGGCCAACCAGTAGTCAGATCCTGGCGGTTCAATCAGCGATGCGCCAATCGCCTTGAGCATCCACTTCACCAATAGCCATAACAGTTCCTCGTAGAACTCTGCCCGTCAATTTGGCACCCTGGCGATTAACATGGGTAAAGTATTGCTTGATGCTTCGCAGGGGCGTTACAAGCTATACTCTTTCCAAAGGGTCCCACAACTTGGCTTAGTCCGTTGGGGATTATATCCAGTTGCCCTGATTGGTCGGAAACCTGGATACTTATGATTTCACTCACGGCCGCGTCTCTCCTTTTCTGCGAAGTGGTGTAGAAAATGTCTTGTACTTTTTGTTTTCTGCTTACACAACTCTCGCATGCATTTATAATTGCATTGCATTGCACATGTGGAGCAATTGGCCAAATACCGCATGGACATAATTCAACGATAAGATAAAAATCTGCACACGATGCCCGCCCTCCAGATCATATAGACAAGTACTCTCAACTACCTGTCAGCTCTTGAGAACCGCAGCATCTTACAAAAGAAATAATCAAAGGTTGAGCATAATCTCTTCTACTAAAAATGACACCAGCCGCAATGAAAGAAGCACACGTTTATAAAGACTCCTCGGTCACCATCCAGAACGTACCTGTCCCCACCATCCAAGCACCACACAATATCCTTGTCAAGGTGCTCGCCTCAGGTGTCAATCCCAAGGACTGGAAGATGCCTGCCGGCATTCTCACAACTATCGCCGACTGCCCGAACAGCGGCGACGACATTGCTGGCATTGTGGAAGAAGTCGGCTCCACTGTAAAATTGTTCCGCAAGGGCGATCGCGTCGCTGGTCTACACGAACTCGGCACTTCGGGTGGCAGCTTTGCAGAGTATGCGATTTTGCCCGAGTGGACCACCTTCCACCTGCCAGAGGATCTCAGCTTCGAGCAAGCGGCGACAGTGCCAATGGCCGCGTTGATGGCTGCTGTAGGGTTCTTTGGCCTGCTGAAGATGACAGCGGGGCCGTGGGCCATGGCTGAGAAAAGAATGCCGTTAGTTGTATATGGAGCGAGCAGCGCGATGGGAGGCACAATCGTGCGATATGCCAAGATGGTGAACATACACCCGTTGATCTGCATCGTCGGCCAGGGGGGGGCTTTGGTCGAGAAGGTGATCGAGCCTCACAAGGGCGACGTCATCGTGGACTATCGGAAGGGAGATGAAGCCTTGGTGGAGGAGATCAGGAGAGCACTGCTACCAGGAGAGAAGTTGCAGCACGCCTTCGACGCCGTCAGTGCTTTCAACAGTTGGATCAATATCGGCAAAGTGCTAGATCCACATGAAGGAAAGATCACGCTGGTGCTCCCGCGTCGATGCCCTGAGCTACATGCATCCATTGAGCAGAGTGTAACGATGGCAGGTAGTCTCTTCAAAGATCTGCATTTCCGTTCCAGCGATATGGATGCCAATTCGGAAGGGGCATTTCCGAAGGGGTCCTCCGAGCAGAATCTTGGACTCAGGGCGAATGGAAGAGAATTCGCCATGGTCTTTTCTCGCTTGATCGGCGTTTGGCTTGAGAATGGCAAGCTTCCTGTATTTCCCTTCCAGGTCGAGCCAGGAGGCCTTGCGGGTCTGGAAGGCGCGTTGAAGAGCTTGCGATCGAAGACGACGAGTGGCTTCAAGCACGTTATACGCATCGCTGATACGCCGGGCGTGGTGACTTCGTTTTCGTGTGAATAAGCTATGAGACTAGCAGGGTAGCCTCGATGGTGTCTGTGCTGAGCCAGAGTATGATAGTTCTAGTTTGAATTTGAATTAATCTGATGCCCATGCACCCGAGCTGTTTACGTGCATCTTTTTCCTCTGTGGCGCAATGAATGACCCTGACCATACGCGATTGTAGACCTTCTTCGAATGGTATGAAGAAGTAGCTCTGCAGAAATGTTCGATACGCTTCCCTTTTCTGGAGCTAGTCCAACAGCATCTTCTAAGTCAGCGAATGGTAGACAAACCCCTCCCGCTCAGCCATGAATTCTGCAATTCTTGCGCCGACGGTCGCTGCCCAGTGACTCTTGTGCATACATAATCGTGGGCTGAGATGTCGCCTAACGTCTTCTAAAGAACAGGCAGATAGCGCTTCGCTGCTCGATGAGACCCCACGGTTGATTTGATTTCGAGCAGCCACATCAGCAGGCCAAGTCTGCAGACTGCATTGATCGCGTCATTGGTCTGAATCGTAATAAGTCGGTAGATTAGGGACTGGTGCTAGAGAAAGAAGCGATGTTCCACTCCTGAGTTCCATGCAACCCAGTGCGCAGCCTTTATGCACGTGGTAACATCGTCGACTAATCTTGTAAGGCTGTAATCCACGAAGTCTTGATCGGCCCAAAGAATACCGTCACCCATTGATATGAGATATTCAGTCATATCAGTTAGGATTGCCGTCAGTCGCTCAATATGAATGTCTCAGAATTCTCCAACAGGGATAGTGTTGGTGGCGTCTGTGTACTGAGTGCAATGTACTTGTCCGTGAGGATCATGCCGTCAAATACGTATTTATCGAGACATCTCAGACCACCGAGGTTGTCCGTGCTATCCTTCAACAGTATTCATATGCACTTTAGCAGCTCCGCGATCGCAGAGAAGCCTGCATTGGGCGCTCGCTGAAGTCTCTCCTTGAGCAACGCAATCGCGTTGAGCATATAATATTCTGGTGATTTGCGGCTTTTAAGCACGGTCACCAACAGCCCCCCTGGATGCAGCTTGCACTGACAGCCAGCTGGGCATACATTGACATGGGTAGTCTGAGCTTGCTGGTAATAGCCACATCATGCCGGAAGGGGCCTTTCTTGACGGGCTCCGCAAGGCAGTTGAGGCATTCAGCGGCGAACGTGTTGACATAGTAGCTTTGAGAATGGGTACTGGAGCAATTCATAAGTCTGTTCATCCATGGCGATGCATGCGCTGTCAAAAGGATCGAGAGCATACCTGTGGATGCATGCCAGATCAAGCATCCAGGGCCTTCTCCCAGGGAGGACATTGTGTATTAGCATAGGACACAGCAGCAGTCATGGCTTGAATATTGAGGGACGTAACGCTGGCAAGCAACATTCGAGGCGAGTCTTTTTTCCTCAAAAGTAGGTCCGGTGCTCTCTCGACTGGTTTATTGGACCACCTGCTACCTTTTTGGGCGATCGTCTTGCAGGGTGCCACCTCGTGGGCATCCTGTGGAAGGGCTGCATCCCGCTGAAACCTTTGCGACCGTTTCACACGAGACGTCTGCTTAGGGGCTTGACTTTGGACATAGCTTTGAATACAGAAGGCCTCGTCTCCGTGTCCGCGGGAGAGGGGATTCGCTCTCCTTGGTTTTGTTAACAAAAAAGAGAGGTTGGAGAATGCTGGCTGAAGGGCCTTGAGGCAACGCCTTGACCATCATTGAAAATGACTACCTCTACGAAACTAGCTCGCGCTTGGCCACTTCTATGGGCTCGTTTCTCTCATCGCAAGTTGATCAGCTCATGGTGAGTGCGCAGATCGGCCGAGTGATGAAGTTTGGTCGGCCGACCTGGATCGTTCGAGGTGGACAAGGAAGATGAGAGAAGCCATGATTTCGCGATCTCTTTCAGGCGATTAAACACTCTTTCTATTCGCCTTTCAGAGTGGTGAACGACTGATGAAGAATCGCGGAGTAGACGCTCTGCAATGCACATTATGATTAGTTGCTTGGGACAAAGGTAGAAAATTCCAAATATTGAGAAAAACCCTACTGCTGCCCTCTGTGGAAGATCGACCCTTTGATAAGACGGCTTTGGAGCCATTGGCTGCGCCCGTATTGTTTCTCCACAATGGCACACCTCCCTAATCATACGGCCTCCTTTGACCATCCCGCCTTCGCATCTTGCGGTATCCTCATGTACTGTGCCCATCTTGCGCCAGCCACTCACCATACCAATCCGCATCATCCTGCTCCCTCAAGCCCCTCCATCACCACCCCATACACGGCCTCACTCACCATCTCCCCCTCAACATCCCCACCTCCTCGCTCGTAGCCCACTTGAACTCCGCATGCTCCTCCTGATCCAACTGCACCTCCATCTGCCCCCCATCCTTTCCCCCCTCACCACCCTGCTTGACTCCCTGTTCCACAACCTCGACCTCAAAGACCCTCTTCGCCCACACCTTCTCTCCCTGGCCCTTGCCCGTCGTGAAATCCATCTTTTGCATCCCCGCCTTGAACCCCGTGTCTCCCTCGGCAGCAGCTCCGACCCCAACCTCCCTCACGAAACGGGTGACGCGCAGGCCCGTCTCCTCAAACACCTCCCTCGCCACACTGTGCAAGACGGTGGGATCCGAGGCTTCGGAGGACCCGCCGGGGAGTTCCCATTTGTTTGGGAAGGATCGTTCGGTCGGGGCGCGGCGGAGGAGCAGGATCCTTCTCGGTTCCTTCTCTCCTGGGGGAGTGACGGCAGCGGCCTCAGGGTGAGGGTGTTGCTGGGTGGTGGTTGGATGTGAGGGTGAGGGTTGGTGACGGGAGAAGGTGGAAGAAAGGGTGGACGAGCAGGAGGAAGAGGGGGGTGAGAGGATGATCGCTGAGATGGCTAGGCGGGTGTAGAGCGGGTTGTTGGTGAGGAATTTCGAGAGGGGGGTGGTGTAGGGTTTTAGGGATGGCGGGATGTGGAGCTGGATCGGTTGAGGTTGGGGTGCAGTATTCGCCATGAGTTCGCAGTGAGCAGAGTATTTGGTAGATGTTATTGAATTCTCTTTCAGCTGTTGAGATAGTGAGGGTCGGGTGGAGAGATGTCAAGGCTTGGGTGTTGTGGACAACGGAGGAGATGTGTGGACGGGCCATGTTTGCTTTAAGGCAGCAGACTTGTGAATGAAGCCGCAAGATTATGGTTGCGTAATTATGTCAGGTGCCTAGCCATATCGCATCCCGCAAGAGCTGCCAGCAGGCAACGAACATTTTCCCGTGGTTGTTGAGGGATTATTGCAAATGAAGTTAGGGGAGAATCTTCAGATATCAGAATTTGTGTCGAGAGAAGATCCGCCCACGATTTAAATACGGATCTACCAAGCGCACAATCAAAATGAATTGATCAATTGATGGTAGCTCCAATATTGAATATCATTGATGTAGATAGTCTTCACGACATCTATCACTTTATGTAGAAATGCTCCCCAACCTCTGTAACTTCTACCTCATCCCCAACCCTTACGGCCTTTTGCCCCTCCACGGCTGGCACCATCTGCATACCCAAGCACGCCGACGTCGGGCAGCCCTCATCAATCTTCCTGAGCTTCATCATGGTCTTGTTTGGCTCAACCGCATCCTTCTTTCCAGTGTCTTGGTTCACATTCGGCAGCAAGCATCTTGATGTTCGATTAGAAACGTAGTATACCGCGCCTCCAATGTTGACCATCTTCCACTCGTCCTCTGCATAGGCGTCGCCCCCAACGACTATCATATTTGGTCGGTAATTTCTGACACTGAGTAAAGGAGAGCCAAGCTCAAGGTTCTTCGCGACCTCTCGCACGCTGGCAAGGTTGATGATGTGTAGTGGATACGCGTCCTGGAAGCCAATAATCGGTTGGTAGCCCACCTGCTCCTTGGTCGGGGCATTGCGGAAGACTTGACGAGGTGCTGAAGGGTCGGATCGCAAGAGGGCAAAAGGTTTGGTCATGTCAAAGGTGAAGCCGGGGTTTTGGTGACCGGCTTTGGAGACAAAGGGCGGGTTTTGGCGCTGACACTCGAGATCGAGGTATTGCAAAAGATCTTCAATCCAAGATGCTGACTTGGTCGAGCATTCTCTTGTCGAGGCAAGCTTTAACGCAGACGCCTGGTTCTTCCAGATTTTCATGTCTGTAAACTCCCAGCCATTCCGCTTGATCTGATCTTGGGTGGGATCGAAGGGCAGTTGCACCGACACCTCCATACGATTCCTCAAAAGCCGCTGGAGAAGTGGCTGAGCGGAGAAGCGAGGCCACTTGATGATCAGCACGCCTTCACTCAGCACATTTGGATGATCCTCCTCGTAGTCCTCCGAGGATGGATCTGGCACCCATATCTCTGTTTGAATCTTCGTCAATGCGGGAACCTGGCGTTGTGTCAAGAAACTCCACCCCATGTTCGCTGGCTTCTCCTTTGATGTCTCGCGGTTGGTGTAGTGCGCGAAGGAGAAGAGACGATCGTATTGCATGCCCAGACCAGTGACATTACTCTTGCTCAGCTCAACGCCTTTGCAGCTCTTGACAGGATATGTCCACAGGCTCTTCACAGTCCATCTGCCTCCTTGCTCCTTCTGAGCAGCGCCGTCATACTGAGGCGCGTGCTCGTCCAGGATGTTGCTGTTGGAGTCGAGACCAAGCTTACGGCAAGCGGCCACGCCTTGGGGTTTGCGTTGGTAGAGACGAGCAAGGCCCGTAGCTAGTATGGCAATAAGGACGGGGATGAAGTACATTGCGAATCTCTGGATTAAGTGGGTGAGCTGATCTGAAGCCATCATACGGTTCCAAAGTAGAGCTCAAGATGATTCCAGGGCGGAGAGACGATGTCCTTATTTACACCAAGAGCTCAACACAGGAGGTCGTGGTATCATTGTTGCGTTGTGACGAGCATTTCTATTGTGTCGGGCCGGCGCCGGCGACTTTCAGCCATCGACGGTCATACGTCTAGACACTGACCGATGGATGCAGGTCTCGTAACATGCAAACAAGATGAACACCTCGGACAATGTACAGGGTATGGAATGCCTACAAGATTGCGATAGCACTCGAACAACCTCGACGAATGTAGGAGTAATGTTTCCATTGTCATATTCCAACACTCGATCTTCATCAGAGGACCTTTGTTAGGCGACACAACATACTATCTGCAAAAGTAGTACAGTCCCGGTAGATGTCTGGTCAAGGCTACTTTGTCATTGGATCTCAAAGTGTTCCGCAGATCCTGAAGACTGTGCTTGGAGCGAAAGACGTGGAAGACGGACGTGATCCGGATAAGCTACACGGCGAATGCTCAACTTCAATTTGCTTCATAGCTGTGGAGCCATGTCCCAACCTTCGCGGGGACAGGCATCTTTTAGCTTAGAGAATCTCAGCAAAAGTTGGGATCATAAGGCTATTATCCTGCTCTGTATGACAACACGTAAGAGTGCACATGCCCAACTCCGCCATCTCGCAAATCCTTCCGCCAGATTCGCGCACCTCCAGCTTAAAACACCAGTGCAGCCCCTTTCGTCTTCTTGTCGCCCCTAAAGAGACGAGTCTGTCAGCGTGCTGCACCTGTAGCTCTCTCCCGTCTTGCACAAGACTCGGGGAGACATACCCAAGCTCAAAGTGTTTACACCTCTTCAAAGCCAATTGACTCTTGGTCTTGCATTTCACGCACTCCAACCGCAGCACCACCTTCTTCGTTGTCTTGGCTTTCTTGTGGAATACAGGTTTCGTCTGACCACCGTAGCCAGATTGTTTGCGGTCGTATCGGCGTTTTCCCTGCGCGAAAAGGGAGGCCTGGTAGGAGTGAAGTGGTTAGCAATCCAGTCTCAAGCACAGTGATTGAAAGTCCCTGAGGAGCGGGCTGAGGAGAATTGCGAGAGCGAACCTTGCCGGCCTTGTATTGCGTGACCTTGTGTTGAGTGTGTGACTTGCAATCCTGGGGCTTGTCAGAGGCACGAAGAGCAAGATTCGTCGGTGGATAGGAGTACTTTGCCACGGCAGTACGTCCGCCTAGTTTTGGGAACGTTGACCTGTGGAGAGCTTAGCATTTTGTCAGACAACTTGTCTGAGTATGACAACGTTACCATGATGGCAGCTACGTTGTTTGCAGTCTTTTGTGATGTCGACGTTGGGTATGGGGAGGTCGCCGCTGCACCAGCTGTGTGGGGAGTGTGCGGTAAGATGGTCGGCTATACTTCGGACTGACCTAGCCTCCTCTGGCTTAGCCTTGTCCTGCTCCCTCTTCATTCATGCTATTGCAGGTCTGCCGTCACCATATAATTAACGATGGGAAGTATAAGAGAATGCTGGTGATAAGTGGTCTTTATCTCTCATACGGCTTTCACGTGCCAGGCGCGCATTATCCAAATATCGGCCTTCCAAATGGTTCTATCTGAAAGTAGTCCCATTAAATGAAGCAATGGCAGAATCGGATGTTCACAACTACTCCCCCTCTCCACCTCGTATGTAGGCTTTATACTTATCAGACGTCTTATGGGATGCTAAAGTCCGAAGATCGTCTCCCGACTTTATCCGCTTCTCAGGCGTTGCAAAACCTCTCATCGACTCCTGCAAAGCCGCTCTCAACTGGATTGCCAGCGCTTGATGCCTATCTACAGGGTATTGAGATCTCTGGCCGCGAGGATGCGCCTACTTCTGGAGGTATCACCCGGGGCGAGATCACAGAGGTCACAAAACCCCTTCAACACGCCGAGCTATTCTGAACGTCATTAGGTGTTTGGCCCGCCAGGGGTCGGCAAGACTGCGTTTGCGTACAACATGAACACGATACACGACTGTACTGGGGGCCTGCTAATGGATGCAGAATGCAAGTCACTTCCAATGCGTTACGGGCAGGCAACTCTGTCGTATGGGTAGGTACGCCGCTTGACTTCAATTGCAAAGCCTGTGTATTGGCGCGCTCGCTCGCTGACGATGTACCAAGACACAACATCTGGCTTCGTCCATTCCAGGCTGAGGGGCATGCTTGAACGTCCAAAGGATGCATTCCTGACTCCTGAGCCTTCTGCCCCACCTGCAGAGAAGCAAATGGAGAACATGACCCACTTTGCAGTGCCTACACTGGCTCATTTGATGGCCTTGGCTGCGCACCCGTCCGACGCTTTTTCCTCGAGCAATACGAGCCTTCTCGTCGTGGACAATATCTCTACTCTCTTCGCCTTGGCATTCCCCAAAGTCATCGAGAACGTCCATAAGCAACAGCCTTCACTTAGGAAACATGACGCGGCTCAATTCGCGTCGGGTAGGAGATGGGCTGTCATGGCCGACCTGATCTCTAGGTTGGGAAGACTGGCAGTGACCAGAAACATTGCTATACTTCTCCTCGGGCAAACGACGACAAGGGTGCGGTCGGATACTGGAGCCGTCTTAAGTCCAGCTATTTCTGGCAACGCCTGGGCTAGTGGCATTCATAGCCGCATTGTTTTCTTCCAGGACTGGCTCTTCGCGCCCAAAGACTCCTCCAGCCAAGCTAGAACTCATCCTGGTGTACGACTCGCAGGGATAATGAAGGCAAAGGGGGTTGTCTATGAGGACCTTGGAAGGACAGGAGCATTTACCATTAAGCAGGTAAACGCCCCCATGCAACAAGGCGCGTATTATAGGGAGACTTTGTACTAACTGCTCACAGACAGGATTAGAAGAGGTCAAAGTTGACCAATCCCAGATAAGATGTCAAATCACTGCTGAAAGTATGGCGACGAACCCGAAGCGCAAACGCGACGAGATTGCCGATAGTGGCAGCGAAGATGAGGATGCGAGATCTGATCGAGAATTCGGATGGGGAGCAGAAGATGAGACATTGCAGGCCGAACAGCTCCTTTGATAGGAGAATTATCCATGCATCCGGTTCGGGAAGTCAATGATGACGACCAACATGAATTAGCATGTTTGAGAAGCTTGCAAATGCTTGGCAAAAAAAAAAAAAAACGCATCTCTCCAGAGCTTTTGTTAGCTACCACCATATAAATTAATAGAGCCTTACGCAACGTTTAATATTGAATTAATATACCTCTTGAACCGTTCAGATCGTCTAGGAATAAGGTTTATAGTAGTATTAATAGTGGTGGTAGAAGTGGTAATAAGCTGTGTAGGTAGTGTTGAGCCTCAGTTTAGGCCCAGATCCCCACTTTAACACTGACCATACCACCAATACCCCGGGGTCTTAAAACGCAGCCTTTGGTCAAAATACATCTTAAATCAACTCACTAATACCGTAAACTCGCTTATTAATACGATAAACACTTTGTGTAAATCTTTAACAAATTTGTATGGTGGTGGCTAACAAAGGCCCCGAGTCTCTGGAGAGGTGCGTTTTTTTTTTTTTGCCAAGCATTTGCAAGCTTCTCAAACATGCTAAAATGTGAGACTCAGTCCAGAGAGAAGATTTGACGTGCAGCAACCCGACATGATGATGATTCAAGAGTCAAGACACTCAACAAGAACGCTCGAACCGCCAACAGCAAGGCTGGCCCTGATTGTCGTCTCTCCTTCTCTTTTCTTTTTTCTTCACGTGTCTTACCTCGCTTGTCGCTTGGAAGCCGGAGACGCCGTCCCCTAGCGCCTACATCACAGGCTGAAACTACCCTCAAGGTGGGAAATCACTGTAGATAAGGAATCAATCGTGATGCCATACATGTTCAGCAAAGAACGGCACCCGGTGAATGTCACCATATCCTTGACGGAATGACGTCCTCTCGCATTTCTTCTGTTCGATACTGCCTTTTACGACCTCACCGGCTCACTCAATTCTCCAGCTGAGGAGCTGAGGAACCCGGCATTTCCCCATGATATCGGGCGACCCCACACTTGGCTGTCCGCTAAGGCTTTAGCGACTCGAGCCAATATGGCGGGATTTGGCAGCAAAGATAAGACTTCTTCATCTTCCCCACACTTGCACGCAAGTACGAGCTTTTACTCTAGAGTACTAGAGTACTTTGCCAAAAGATCATTCTACAGACGCGAGATGACATGATGGCAACCAATCTCTTGATCGTCTGCGGATCTGTCGGAGGTGCAGCAAGCACCCCACCCTCTTGTTGACCAAGGAGCCAAGGCGTCATCCGGCGTTCAAAGTACCATGTGGCCTGCATTGCCCCATCATGTCAGAAAGGTCCAATAGGGAATCAAGTAAGGCTCGCATCGCATGTAGCAGGATTCGCGACTGCGCCTTTTCTCACGAACATGCCGATGACGACGCTTGTTTGAGGCCTCAACCAGATCCTACTTTGAAACAGGTCGAAGCTACCACCCACCAGCCCCTATGTCAAACCTTGGCAACTCAGGGATTCCCTAGCCTTCACCCTATTATTATCATTCGACTCAGGCATGCCACGCGCATGCAGATGCGACCGGGCCAATTCTTATCCCCACATTCTAATTAGGCAGTCATTGCCTTGGAAGACTCGATACCGGTGCACAGCACACAGTCTACACCGCTCTTTCTCGGACACAAGGCAATATCAAATCTGTGCCTTTCGGTTTGGGGTCTGGTTGGCTCAACAGAGGCAGATGCGCCTCCTAATAAAACCCTCCACATATCCAAGAACGACCGGCTGCGGATCGGTCATCGAAGATTTGACTCCTTATGTGAGATGATATGGAACTGCATGCCAATCCGAGGGATCCGCCGCTTCGACCTCGTGCAACGTACTTCTACGAAGCTAACCCCACACCAGCATCGGCGTTCTTGCGACCTGCATGTATTACCTGCTCCTTCGGAGAATTCTCAGTCAGGGGGCAGCCAATGATCGGAAGCGCATGGGCCAGGCTTTTCGGAGGTCCTCATCCATCCTTCCATGATAACGCGGATATGTTTGCTTCTTCTCTCCACAAAAGACTACATACTCTATGCTAATAGACCAATGGTTAGTGCAAGAGGGAGATAGATAGCAGAACGGGTGGCCTTGTCCGACCTAGGCATCTGTCAAAGCGAGAAACGGATTACCAACGTTGGCGCTGAGAACGGGAGAGATAAGCATAGGCACCTAAGGGAAACAGGCGACTTCCGCCTGGACCTCTCCCCCTCGCACTACCAGATCATGCACTTGCCCAGTCGGACGTGTAGATGTGGGGTAGGCATGAGGCCGGAATATCATTACTTTTGAGATAACACCCACCACCCCAAGTCCATTTGAAAGGAGCGAAGCGATCCAGACTTGTGGAAGAGATGAATGCTTCTGTGGCTTTCGCTTCTGGTCGCACACCCTCTCGCAGCAAGGAGGTAGCATTGTAGACGAAGCCAAAAAGAGAACAGTCACAATGTGTGATCTGTCATTTACAGGTACCCGAGACGAGGAAAGGGGCGGAAAGCCGGAAAGCCTCCAACCCTGCATGGAAACTGTAGTCATCCGTGAGCATGATTACATCTGTTTATAGCGGTCACTTTTTGCCGTACACCACCGCCAGAAGTCCAAAAGGAATCACGGAGAGATACCGAGTTACAAGAAGAAGAAGAATCATTTGGGAAAAAGCGGACAGCCTCGGCTCTTTAGCCCCTTTTACGTTCCCCATTAGGAATATAACATCATCACCAGTCATCTCCAGTGGTGATATAAAGGTACCAACCGCGTGCGCCGGGAAAATCACGGAGCTTGCTCCAAGTTTCTGCAGCTTTTTGCGACGGCAACGTACCGGGTAAGACTCCAACCAAAAAGACCTTGTTGCGCGCGTTCGGCAGAAAGGCCAAGTTTCTGGCCAACACCGTGTTGCAACTTGCAAGAGAGAATCGAGCTTCAGACTCCGACCAATCAAAACCCTCGAAAGGAGCACAAGGCAATAGCGACAATCTCCGATTCTCCAGTCCATGCGCAAGAAGTTAGTCGGTGAACATCCAAGGATTGCCAATCATTCCTCTCGTTGGGATTTGTAAAGTCAAATCTTGCGGTGGCAAGTGTCTCAGATTTGCTCAGATTTGTTCAGATATCCCAGGCCACGACGATTTGGCAGTCTCCACCAGAGTTCACTTTTGCGGAAGAGGAATACCCATGTGAGCAGCGGCAAGCTGGTTACAGAAAGAGCGGTGCATCACTGTCTCTCACTGTCATCATCCAGCGAGAGAAGAAAAGAAACATCAGCAATAGCCACCATCACCACCACCACCATCATCACCACCATCATCACCACCATCATCACCACCATCAGCAATTCCAGCACAGCCTTGCGAAAGACGGAAGTCACCAAGTCGATAAAGAAGCAGAGCAAGTGGCAAGTTTCATCGCTGTTTCGAACAACACGTGTTCGTATGTTGGTTAATGCAATAATCACCGCGCCCCATCTTCCCCTAGGCGTGATCGCCGACACGAGTGACGCAATCATACATGATTACAGACTCTCCGTCTCCCTCAATCTCGGCGTTCGAGACTTGAATTTGAGGCGCATTCGGGCGGTGCGCAAAAGTACCCCCGGGGGGAATGCGCAGTAGCTTCATCCGGGGAAGTCTGGGTATCCTTTAGTCAAATCGTCAGCCAGATCCCGTCAATTCCGCCAGCTTGGATTCGGGCGGCAGATTCCTTCTTCTCACTCCCTCTGACTAATCCCCCACCAAACCTGCAGACCCGAAGTCCCAAAGACCCAAAATACACCAAGCCTTCAAAAGCAAGAAAATTCCACGTTGCTTTACGGCTTTTCCCCACCAATCATATTCTTCCGCATCGGTACGTATCGGTACGTCTCCTTGGGTGGGAAGTTTTTGTGGGGGTGCACCGCATAGTTACGACACTATCTCACTGCTTGCATATTCCTTATCAATATTTCGCTTTTCATTATTTTCCTTGGGTCTGACGTGCATTCGGCATCTGGACACCATTTCTATTTTACTTATTCTTATTTTTTTTCTGTCTGTTCTCTCTGACGCTTTCTTTTAGGAGTCAGAGTGTCACACACGGACGACCAGGCAGAAGGAAAAAGAAGTGAGGAAACAAATATCACCGTTGACTCTCCATTCGGACTTTCCCTTTTCATCAAACGGAGCTGGGGATCTCATCTCTTCTTGGACCGTGACTCTGATTTCATTCATTCTACATTCTACATTCCACTATCCACCCATTCAACACTTACCTAGTCAGCAACAGTGACAACAACACGAACCGTATCAGGCACCCTTGGTCCTGATTTACCTCTTCAGCAAGCAAATCAGATCATCGACAGCCAATGTAAAAATCTACTACACCGCCGCACCAACGCATCACTCTCCCACTAAACCTGCAACGACTTCTACCATCCAGGGAAAACCAAGCCCCTCCCCAAGTCGTTATCAATCATTCGCACGACTAGCTTGGAGACTAGGACTATCAGGCATCAATCTAAGACCTGGGCACACAGATACATGTCACCGCTTGAAACAAAGCCCACCCCACGTCGCTTGTTCTGATCCCAGCGCGCATCCGAGCATCTGTCCCATCACGAACCTGATACCGACTGTTCCCACATTACATTTCTGCACACTGATGCAACGAGCTACTTCAGCCGTCGACTTTTCCAGCCTGCTGAATCCAGACTCCCCGAACCCCCCCTCCTCGCGCAGTAACAGTCACAGCGACAGCCCGGACCAAGACCAAGACCAGATAAGAGTCACAGGGTCCAGTGAGGCTACCGTACAGGAGACAAACATGGCTGCCGCCGCCGTCCCATCGATGCCCCCTCCACTGGTTGGAGGCATGCCTCAGGCACCTCAAGAACTCCCACAGCATGATCTGCCCCGACCCTACAAGTGCCCATTGTGCGACAAGGCCTTCCATCGGCTTGAGCACCAGACAAGACACATCCGAACGCATACGGGGGAGAAGCCACATGTCTGCCAGTTTCCACGTTGTACCAAGAGGTTCAGTCGGTCAGACGAATTGACCAGACACTCAAGAATACACAACAATCCCAATTCGAGACGGAATGCAAAGACACATAATGTTGCCGCCATGCAAGGCTATGCTCAAGATCAGGCCATTTCCAACGCCTTGATGCCACCTTCATCAGGGCCCAGCATCACTCAGTCGGCACCGACATCCAAGGTCGGCTCTCCCAATGTCTCTCCTCCGAATTCATACTCGCCATACAACAGCAACACTCCCTCGCACCTCAATCCGTCCAGCAGCCGTGGCAGCCCGCCAGCTCAAAATCACAATCCCAATCCTCTCGACATCAACCTCCTGGCCTCAGCTGCCTCCCAAGTCGAGCGGGAAGATCTACACAATGGGCAGCAAGCGTCGGTGGTGGCACGGCACCACCATCATCATCATCACCATCATCATCCCTACTACATCCACCCCAGCGCCAGCGCCAACCGACTGCCCTCATTATCACAATATGCATACAGCCAGAACATGTCAAGATCACATTCACACTCGGACTCGGACGAGCACCACCATCACCACCATGTCGACTCGCGACCCTACAAGCGCTCGCGCCCTAATTCACCTCTCTCGTCGGCGGGTCCCTCGTCTCCAACATTCTCGCATGAGGGCGGGGACAGCTACTCCACCACACCGGACCACACCCCTCTTGCCACTCCCGCCCACTCTCCGCGGCTTCGACCGTACGGGGACGGGATGACCCACAGTGGCAGCCCGGGCATCCAGCTTCCCTCGCTACGTCATCTGACCCTTGCACATCCGCCGACACTCGCACCATTAGAGCCGCACCCGAGCAATGATACCTCGCCTTTTGGCAGCCTATCTTCCTCAGCCAGCCAAGGCTATCTCAGCAACTTGAGCACTGCTGCAAATCACGACGGAGCCCGGATCAGTGACATCATGTCAAGGGACGACGGCGCAAATCGAACACTGCCTGTGCCGAGTCAGGTTCCCAAACTAGGTGTACAGGACTTGCTAAATCCTGTCGTCACGATTACGAATGGTGGCGGAAGCGGGTTCAGCAGTCGGAACGGGAGTCAGGCTGGTAACGACTTGGAAACGAGAATGTACTGATGGCAGCCGGAAGCTTTGCATGGGCGGGGGCAGAATGAGAAAGGGAGATGGCGCACACATGCACTATTCGCACAACAGTCATCATACTCGAATCGCCACTCACTTGGTCTCGTACTACTACTTCAGCACACATGATTTGCAACTTCTTTGAATTTTTAGGACCAGCGAGCGAGCGAGCGAGCGAGCAATTCGTACTTGTTCTTGATTTTTAGACTTGGAGGAATGAAGCGATACACATGTACCAAGGGAGGAAACCGTTATCAGGCATAGCGGATACAGAAAGGAGGAGAAAACGAGACTGGGGGGTTACATTTATGCAGCATGCTTCTTCATTCTTCCTTTGATCGGGACAGAAGAGAGAAGGAGCAAAGAGTCTGCTGGCCGGGCCGTGAGATTCCCATATAGACCGTTGAATGAAGTCATCGTTGGCTATGACAATCTCGCTCAGACCCATCCCCGCTCCACCATCCACGCACCTTCCCCCACATCACCAATCAAAAGAAAACCACCTCCCATGTTCAACCCACCCCCCCCCCTCCTGAACCCAGCTCTCTCTCTCTCTCTCTCCCTGTCTCACCATCCATCCATCCATCAATCCTCCCTCCCCCATCACGACCCTGCCCCCCCACGCACGCAACCCCCTAAAAATCCGCGAGTGGGTAAAGTAAATCACGGGGCCAAACAATCGATCGATCGCCCTTGCATCATCCGCCCCCGCAGCCCCTGCCCGCAACCCACGTACCCACGTACCTCTGTATGTATGTATGCAAGACATTCTCACACACATAATCACATACATGCGTGACACACAGGCGATGAAAAAAGGGGAGGGGGGCCGAGGGCGCGGGATGATGCGCGTGTGAGACACGTTTTGGGGTGAGTGGGGGTAGCGGTGGGGAATAGGCGATTGGGGGTTTTTGGGGGGAGGGGGATGGATAAGCACTGTGGGCGTTAAGGAAGGGGAAGGGGAGGGGAAGGGGAGGGGAGGGGGAGGGGGAGGGGGAGGGGGTGGGTATGGGTGTGGGTATGGTAGAGCGAGGGGATGGTGAGGTTCGTACGATAGGGGGGGGGTGGTGGGTGGAATGGGGGACGGGGTGAGGTGGTCTGGGGAACGGTGATGTATGTATGTGCGTGAGTTTGCGATTGCGTTTGCGTTACAGGAACGTGGGATTTTATGAGGAGGATGGGGAGGAGGAGGAGGACGGATGGATGATCACGTGGACTGACAAGAGTGGAAGGAGGCAGGAAGAAAATAGGGTGGAGAGGTCGAGAGTCTTTGCAACATGGGAGGGCATGATGAGTATGACAGGCCGGATTCTTCGATTACTTTTTGGGCGGCGAGCTAACGTCAGTGCAAGTGGAAGTGCAAGTGCAGTGGTTGGATGGTCGGTTCATTGACAACAGTATGATAGCCCGCCCAATTCCTGTCGACTGTTCTCTTTGCTGTGATAGTCGTCGTGACGAAGCTTGTTCGGGCAGATCGTCTCTCTCGAAGATGGAAGAAAAGGCAAGGGTTCTTCTTCTAGATCACAGTTTGATGTTACGATCGGCAAGAGACCAAGGTCAAGGTACAGCAAAACTGGCTCATTGCATGATGAGCCTTGGTGGTCATGCCTCATATCATACATGTGAGAGATTTCATGGCCCAAGAGAGATGTCATCAGCAGAGTTTGAGACCGACCACAACCTGTCTTATCCGAGTTGCTTTTGTGATACATCAATCGCCATTTCACCTCTCCAGATCTTTGGAGCTCGATGCCTTCTTCCTCTGCACAAACACCATTGCTTCTGTTCCAGTCGTCTCGGTCTTTCCCGGTCCAGCATGGCTGCATGAAGTTTTTCTTCTTCAGGTTTGGGTGATATCGGTTCACCGCATACAAGTCGAGAAAAGACACCATTTACAATGATGGGGCACCGTCATGGAGCAAGCTTAGACTCAGTAAACAATGTTGCTCGCAGGCATATCAACGCCAATCCCCGTTGATTTGCTGTCATCGTCATCATCAAAATATCTACTGTCCCTCAGAAGATGCTCGTATGTACCGCCAAGTTGTTTACCTCAACGATCACACAACAAGCAATCACCGATTTCCTTTGCGCCTTGATTGCTCGTAGTGGGGTTTATGTATGCAAATACCCATGTCCCAGCGTTCCGACCTTCGACGATTGGCTTGGGTGGGTGCCTTGAGTGTCGATTTCCGTCAGGTGATAGCACGAGAGACTATCCATCTGTCGCCTTTTCTCCCTTCCTTGCCTTGATTGGCAGGTCGAGGGGCGCATCTTTTAGCTATTTGTTTGCTCGAATGACCGAAACCAGGCAGGCAGGCGACATCTGACGCGTGGACAACAGGCAAGCAGACATGCTTTCCTCGTCATCGGCGGGCCCATGCAAGCAACGAGAATGCAAACTGTTTTGTTCTGCTCCCACTGGTGACTTAAGAAGCCCTTCACGGCCCTCCTCCCCCACCCCAAGGTTCTCCTCTATACTCCATTCCATCTCTATCTCAACCTTCCAACCATCTTTTATTCCGGACACCGACGAAAACCCCAAGTCTTCGACATCCTTTTTCCATCTTGATCACACCGAACCCACACACAAACTCCCCCAACAATGCCTTCCAACAATCAAATGTCCAAGTCCGACGCCTCCCGCGTGCAGTCTACGCAGGTATGTGCCGCTGCCGTTCATTACGGTTCCACCTCCTCACCCCAGAGCCTTGCTAACATCCCCCTTTCCCCCTCCAGGCTAAAGGAGGCAACGATATGTCCTCAGCCGGCTTCGCCGCGCGCGCTCAATCGGCCGGTGATCGCAACACCCAGGACAGTGCATCGGGCAATGCTTCCGGCAACAGCGGTGGTTATCGTGGTGCCTCAGGTGGTGGTGATCAAGGGTTTGGATCCAGCGGCGGAGGCAGTGAAGGGGAATGGCATTCCGGTGGTGGAGAGGGTGCGGGGTGGTAAGGGGGCCGACCTATTGGAAGGGGAAGAGTATGGAGAAAGGGGAAGACCGGATTGAAGAGTGATGATTCTTGCTTTAGATAGGGGAGATGGAAACTGTTGGCCGAAGAGGTCAGGATAGGGATGGGATCGATGGATGGAGACGTTGCACACTCTTTTAGTTTCGCTCTTTTCTTTGACAGACGCATGAAGGTCCATGCGTGGTGGATGAGAATGACAGGCAATCAATAGACGGAGCCGTTTGTGTCGTCCATAATATTGCAGTGGGAAGGTTGTGCGCGTTCCGCGCAAGATTTTCTTCATATCGTAGAAGGGTTTCACTTATTCCCAAGAGGAGATTTCAAGCACTGTGACTGCACAAATACTTGCTACCGGAGAGTCAAGTAGTCAAAGCGGCAACGATGGCAAGACCGCTTGATCCACAATTGCTCTTACACCAGTCCTGGTAGGATGAGACTGATATATCCTTACTGTTCAAAAGGCTATGGTGGTATCCTTTATGATGAGCATTGACCGTTCATGGCAGCATCCCCGGCGCCTCAGGCTGCTATTCGCACGTCACTCCATCTTTTTTGGTGTCTGATCTTCATGGGATGCAACATTTGAGCCAAATCCTCTTGTGTGGCGTAAATCATATGGCCTAAAAATGATTGGCCAGACCTCACCGACTCTGCAGGCTGCGGCTCGCAAGGTAAATCCCTCACATGAGATGTGGATCAGCAAGTCTTCAAATGTAGCTGTGCGGATCAATTACGTGCAGCACAGGGTGTTTCATTGCTGGCTACGCCGCGGGCTGGTTATCGTGCCTGCATGCAGCCAGGGATTTTCCAGGATTCTCTGTGACGTACCTCTGCACGAATGTTACATGCGCTTGAGCATTGCCATCTCGGAATTGTACTTCAGGTGTGAAGAGTCGCCAGATTCGCCTCTCTACAACCAAAGAGAAGTCTGGTAGTCATTCATTATCTTCCTGGCAGGCGCTACGATGACATCGACTAGCTATCTCCAAAATGCGCGGGTACTGCTGCCTTTCTACAAGATCGGGAAGTCTCTATGGAGACCGATGAGCCCGATAGCAAGAGTTTTTGGACACACTTTGAGAGCATGGCAGACCAGTATTGGATTATACGCCGTGCTGGCTGGTCTGGCTCTTGTCATCAACGTCAGTCTGACGATATGGATGAGTGTATCATTCCAATCTGTTAATCGTATCACTACGATCATGGAGGGCGACTGTTCCAAAGTGTCAAATCTGGACACGTGGATCCATCTGGCCATCAACGTGCTCAGTATTCTCCTGCTGAGTGGTTCGAGCTATACAATGCAATGCTTGGTGGCACCGACCAGGCAAGAGATTGACAGAGCACACACAGCAGGATCCTGGCTTGATATTGGTGTGCCCAGTGTAAGGAATCTGTGGATGATCGAACGAAAAAGGACGATGGCATGGTCTTTGCTTGCGATCAGCTCTGTACCATTGGCTTTCTTGTGAGTTGTTCCTTTCGAATCCTGAACAGTCCGTCTCCCTTGTTGTCGATCAAACCTCTGAAGAAGACTAGCTACAATTCCGTCGTCTTCAAGGCCATCGAATCAAATGATTACAATCTGCTGGTCGTTGATGAAAGTTTTCTCAATTGAAGTCAGGCCATTGCTAGGACCGATGTGCCCAATTCTACGAACATGACGACCTTGTGCTATCCTCTGGAACAGGTTGATATCACATGTACCAATGGCGAGACCAGAAAGTCCCAAAGCTTGACGCAAGAATTGTACGAGCAGGTGGGGGCTATTCAAGAAAGATCAACATCATTTGAAATCTTGGATAATAAGCAATGCATCCATGAGTACTCCCAGTCTTTGCACTCGGGAAGGAGGCACTTACTAGCAATCACACGTCAGCGAGCGAAAGCCCCTTCGCAGTACAACATGACCCATGTCAGTGGTTCAACACCTAATGACAGAAGTTATGCTGATGTTGTGGACAATGAGTTGGCGCAAGAGTGCTCCGACTCGGAAATACCTTGTCTGCGAGTATCAGAAGGAAGTTTACTCAATTTCTGGAGTCTGACAACGACAACTGCCAACATCGCGAAAGACAATCAGACATATGACTCGAGCGACTGGATGTGCTCCTTCGATTCAGGACCTATGTTTAGTCAGTCTGACGGTAGTTGCGTCCCAGATTCGTTAAATCCGAATGCTTGGAAGGTCAATGCACAATTGATCGAGTATTGTCGAAGTGAGAGAGTCGAAGAAGCATGTCGTCTTGAGTTTAGCATGACGATCGGCATCATCGTTGTGCTCTGTAACGGCGCGAAGCTCGCGGTCCTGGTTTTCACAGCTTTCAGGCTTGATCAGGGGAGGATTTGCACCATTGGGTACGTGATTCCAGTCATAGATTACTTCATTTCCGGCTGACAATACCAGGGATACCCTTGGGTCCTTCCTCGATGAACAGGCTGAACCTCTGCTGTGGCAAAATACTGTCAAGGACAACGGTGGGGACCACCCAAAATGTGGTTCTTTCAGGGAAAACGCGAAGTATTGGATTGAAGCTCCTAGTGGAATCCGATCTTGCGCCTTAGCTTTGATGTTCGTTAACTCGCTCCACACAATCTCCCTGTGTTTCTAACATCGAATAGGAGTCTAGGAATGTTAGCGGCTTCCAGTGTTCTTTTGGTGATGGGCACGCAACATCTTCAGGCCCAGGGTCTTCCGGTCAATATCCAATCCTTGTGGTCTTACGGGTTTGGGCAGGTGACTGCATTTGCCCTACTCAACCTCGACAAGAGCAACTCAGATTTGATGTATTTTGTCTTGCTCGCAAATCTCCCTCAAGGGCTACTCAGCATCTGCTACCTCCTATATAACGGGTCATTCACCTGCATGTTGATGGAGCTGGAGTTTCAGAGATATGCTAGCCACCGAAAACGCCTCAGAGTGTCACTACCTGTCGACGGTCAAAGGGCCACGTACTATCTCCAGCTTCCATTCAGATATGCGATCCCACTGATCCTGGCTTCGGGATCAATGCATTGGCTCGTTTCACAATCCTTTTTCATCGCGCATATTTTGAGCTACAGCAGCGACGGCATAAGGAATGAGAGGAATGATGTCATCACTTGTGGCTACTCGCCGATTGCGATCATCTGCAGCATAGTGATCGGGACTCTGATGGTCATTGTGATCATCACTGTTAGCTTCCGAAAGTACGAGCCTGGACTGCCGCTGGCCAAAAACCGTAGTACAACGATTCAGGCAGCATGCAATCGATTACCCGAAGACACCAAGGCAGCTACCTCGTCCCTAATGTGGGGTGTTATTAAAGAGGAAAACGGTACCAGTCACTATGGTTTCAGTAGCTATGACGTGAGACGACCAGTGAGTGTTTCTCGAAAGGTGTAGAGCGGTAAGATCCACACAATCAGGCTGGCAATAGAGCAATAAGTTTTGAGAAAAGGGAGACCTCTGAGTGTTGTACCAGGATTTTTCATTACAACCTTTTGTTCAGCATTGGCGCCCCACTCTAGGCACCGTTTTCCTCACGCGGCGTACGGCGAAGATCAATCAAAGGGCTGTCGATGCTAGAATGGTATCTGCGAACGATGACCTTTTGCGTCCAAGCTTCTACACAGTGGCGCAGTGGCATCTTTCGCTGACCTTTGATCCATTGGAATCTTCCTTCCATCGCAACTCTTTTACCGTGTAATTTTACCTGGGTGACCATGTCGCCTTGAGGACACTGCAAAAGCAGGATGCCAATCCCATAGAGCCGGATGTCGAGGCCGCGGCGCGCGCGGACTCAATCGTGTATCGATAGGTTCGCTGCAACAATCAATGCACAATCAAGGCAATTTATTCACTTGATGTCGGATAGTCAGCCGAGGAGCATTGCTCTACACCGCCGCCCCCCTGTCTTCTCCATGCTCGTCTGAGGTGGTCTTCCAGAGAGCGACCCAACAAGCGGTCTTTGCAAACTGTCTCTGATTTCTCTTTAGCCCATTGAAATGGGAGGCAATCCAACGACTGTCATGCCTGACTCGGGTGTGGGTATTGTATGAACCAGAATTGACTCGTTTGTACATGTTGTCGATCAAAATAGTCAGATCGAACACAGACGATTCGACCTGCGTTCGACGTAGATTGCCCGTAATAAGATCGGCCAATGGATCTTTCTCGATTGTACTGATGAGCTTTGAAAATGCGGTTTCGTGTTCAAAGAGGTACCCTCGGTAATGCTTCAAACTACGCCATTCTGAGAAGTACGCATGCTTTTTAGGTTTCAGAGTGTTCTCTAAGGCTGAAAGCGCATGGGGGTCTAAATTCACTAACAAGAGACTCCATCCGCTATCAGGCGACGATGAATCCGCCACCTCACCCACGAATTAGAACGAGGCTCACAGTGTAGTAACCGACGGAAACAAATTTACTGGTATATTAATTATGATAAAATCATTTTCCACGTTGCCATAACGACAAGGTGGCCGAGCGGTCTAAGGCGCGCGACTCAAGTTTGCAAACTTAATGCGGGCTTTTAACCTGTCATTGCATTCGCGTATCGAAAGGTGCGTGGGTTCGAATCCCACCCTTGTCATCACTAAATTTTTTGCGTTTCTGTATGCCGGAATCATGGGCATCAGATGCGTGACGAGTGCTAGAAGCGCGTAGGTGACCGGAGCATTGATGTTGCAGGGTTTTGGCGGAAGGATTTCGCAAATCACCTTCGTGCCCTCTCCTGATTCAAAGGTTGAAGAGATCACCCTTCTTAATGAATAGTTTGCGAGACATTGCTCTAACTCACGCGGCAAAACCCTCTATAACATCCGTACATTGAAGTAAGAAGCTGAAATACTGTGAAGTGAACACAGCTCGACGACGACCAAGGACAATCTTGGATGATTGAACTCCAATTGCTCTGGATCGAGCCCGACTCCCGAGGCTTTACGGGTTCTGAGTAAGGCTCAGCGTGACCAGTCTGTCACACACACGAAGAGGCTACAAGCTTGAGGATTCACGAGCTCTTTCCAAAACTTTAGCTTCAGGCCAAGCGCGGCTCATGTCGGTGACTGAGCTAAGTGTGATCAATTCACCATTCCGAAGGACGTAATAATCCATGTGACATCACGGACTTGAGCAATTGAAGTCTTATGACATCCTCTATCATGTGAACAATAAGGTGGCGTCCTTCTCCGTGTGTGATTTGGAGTGACGATTTTTGCAGGATCCGTAGGAATGGTGAAGAATTGAGGAGAGCGATTATAAATACAGCGTCTCCCGCCGATTTCCTCTTCCTTACATATCCAATCACCTGTGATTTCGATACATTCTTCTCCACCCTAATCCGGAGGTTTGCCAATGAAGATGAATACTGATCATGCATCCTGATTACGCGTCACCTTTGGTCAATACATTTGTCGTCACTCTGAGCTCTTGCACACTGACATAACACGTCCGTAATGACTATGTCGCAACGCATCCTACATATGATACCGTCTCAACGCAGCTTCCAAGGCTGTATGGTCATCGCTGTGGATGTCTTGGACCCTGTGAATGCGTATACTTAACCCGACGTCGGCGACAAGTGAAAGAGCCTTAGTCATGGCCTAGCTGAGCATGCTGACCAAGGAAAGGCATCTCTCACTGTATACCAGATCAACATCTGCTTTCGAACACGATTCTCATTCTGAGTGTCTTTGTCACATTCTTCAATGATTGCAGCCATGCAGAGGCCTCACCGTCGAACTATCAACAGCCGCATGTTCTACTGTTTCGTTACGTAGGGGCTCCAGCTCTTGAATTTTCTCTTCAAGGTTTGTAATTGCCAGCATGCCCACAAATATCAAACTGGCGAGTGAATCTGTCCTTCACAAACACCAAGATATACACGCCCGTGAAACGAAGCTTGAATAACGAGTCGTTTCTACAAACGTACTAGATATATATGTAATCTCGCGATGCTTCAATCTCCCTGACTGTCTCCCTCTCAATTACTGGTGAAGACCAAACATTATTTTCAGGGTTTCCAATTCCAAACACTGGCCTTTCAGATTCCTACTCCCGCCTTTTTCTATCTGTCTCAGACACCAGCTTCGCAAAATTCAGCGTGATTCAGGCAGCACTCGTGTGTCCAAGAGGTCGGATATCCACCCGAAATGTATAAGCCCGTAAGCTCAAGATCTTTTCCTGGACCAATAACGACGACATAAATATAGATTGGTACATCTAGCGGGGCATTGATGGTATTATCACGGATGACATTTTGACAGAATTTAAAATATAGACACCATTTAGCGAGGAAAGGAAACACGGCTGGACGCTAAAGTCAGTGATGGGACACTTCATCTTCAATTTCTGGTTGTTCCCTTCGACACCTGCTCTCACGGCTAAAAGCGAACGTTTCTCTCAACAGTACGCGGAGTTATACATAACGTTCTTCGTTGAACTCGGCACCAATACAAAAATTGCCCTGACCGAAGTCATGGTGGCCCTGGATCCTGCGAGACGTCAAGTCCCTCAGAAGTCTTCGAGTGAAGGAGTCAGGCAATAAGTGAAATAAACATGACTAAGATCTGATTTTCTGTCAGCCTCGCCAGCATACATTCAAACTTGGATTACACGGGTCCCGCAGCCCCTGTGACCATCATTGTGCCGGGTGAATTTGATGATCCACAACTTTTTCGACTTTACGCTCGGAATGTATGGCAAAATTCTTTCACGCCGAGGCCAGCAAATGCATTGTGAATTTGAACGAGGTAATGAGCTGGGACAAAGCTCGTACATTACGAATCTTTGCACTTGTGTGTTCCGATGTCCAGCGCTTTGGTTTGGACGCAAGAGGATATGGATCTCTGGTGGTATATATTATCATCTGATGCGCGTAAGGGCCAGGGGACTGGCGGGATCGACGGATTGGATACGCGCTTCCAAGGCAGCTATCTATGCCTGCCTTGCACCTCAGACCTCATGGTCATATTGACCCATCTCGCAAAGCCTACTAAGGACAGCACCAAGGATGACTTTTACCTCTCATATCTCATGGATGCTGCACGAATATTAAGCTATCAGTGGGGCCGACCGAAGTTTGAAGGCCCCTTCGAGGCGAAAAAGGTGTGACACAGAGTATCACGACTTGATCATGAACCAAGCTATAGCTAAGGTGCGTGGGGAGCAGCAAAGACTAATACGTAGAGAAGCCGTGGAGGAAATCAAGGACCAGTATAAACAAGAACATGTCCAAGCTCTGGAGCCGTGGGCAAGGGAGGATTACTCTGCGTAGAAGGCAAGGGGGTGGGTTATACTATGCTCAGAATTTGGGTTAGAATCCGACAGGGTACAGCCAATTTCGGGGACTTCGCCCCTCAATCGGAATATGCTTCAACCACTGAAAATAGATTGTCCTTCGCGGCAGTTGAGAAAGACCCCCCAACTTTCTCGGATCACCAAGCTCGCGCTAGTGTTCACAATGGTCGAATTTTGGGTTTCCCGCGGAGATGTTCAATCATCATTCCCAGATCTCATCTATAAAGATACCAGCCATTCAATTGAACTTTCCACGCTGGGGGCATCATTCGGTGTGGCCGGACTCTGAACGTAGGACATTCGCTTGACCTTGGGGCCCAAATGACGGTCCACAGTGATCCTTCATACGTCTGTTTTGTTTTGAACTTCTTCTTCTTTTCTCTTCAGCAGTCCTAATAGCTCATGTGAGTGTAACATGCTGAGAGTGTGTGCGAGTGCCCACAAGCTAATGCGCATGCAGCTACACTTTCTCGCTATCACCATCATCATCAAAGTAAGTAACGCTGGCGCTGCGTAGGCGTTGTGCTCACGCTGGCAGTCCGTTCGTTCTTGCTTTCTGGCACAATGCGTAAGTCTACCCTGATCCTTGAGCAGTGTTGCATGTGTGCGACGGCGCATTACTGGCGCAAGCGTGAACGTGATGCTGATGAGGTATACAGCAGTTCCTTGCTCGACCTGCTTTTTGCAGGGTCAGTTGTCGTGTCGGTGGGGGCCCTTGCCCTGCGCCAGGTGTCGTGAGAAGCGACACCCGAGCCGTTGCCTTCCTGTTCCGTGCTGACTTGCTCGCAGTTTTTTCGGAATTTGCATAGAAACCTGAATCATGTCGAACGTTGTGACTCCAGTCGCATCTTTGCATCCCACTGACCGTGTCCTCATCGTCAATCTGGCTCAGCTAAACGGTCGCGTATCGGCCAGCATGCGGGTTGACTTCACTCAGAATCGGGTGGTATATCTACCTTTGCACTCCACTGTTCCTCATGACCCGAGTCTCTTTCAGCTCGCCCATTTTCAGGAGTTGAATACAGTCTTTGTTCAAACTCACTCCCGTGACCGCCGTAGTCATTAAGCGTGCACGAGGTGCCAGTAGATAACCAGTGGTCAGAGATTCACCTTTATTACCTGTCGCCGTATCAGTGGCCAATCTGGCAGTGCCTACGCCAATTGTCTCTTCCGGCATCGCTTAGGTGACTGCAGTTTCCATCCAGGTGTGTACGAAGTACTTCTCGGTAGTCGATTGTCGCTAATTTCCTTTTGTAGACTTCCACTATCGCAATGTAGTTCAGGTAAACGCTTTTGCACCGGTGCACTCTGCGCCTCCTGACCCGGACGTCGACCGCAAGTCAGGTATAGGCAGAAGCGCCAGGTCAATGACCGGTCCAATCCAGCCTCTTGTTCAATCAGCTTCGGCACCCTCGAATTTATCTGGTGGTCCTCCTGGTCAGTCAGCCGCAGCACCCTCGAATTCGTCTGGTGCCCCTCCTTTCACTCCTTCTCGTCAGCCGCCCGGTCGGTAGCCCGTTCGTACACCTATTGGTCCTTCTCGCCAGCAGCCTACTCCCCAACTTCGCAGAAAAAGCCCGAGCATCCCTGACGCCGCTGGACCGCCATCGTCTTGACATATTCAAGCCATACTTCCCTACAGGATGGGATAAGAAACGCTGGCAGTCGGTCGACGAGGAAATTCGTTTTGGCTATATCCAACGGGGCTTATGGAAGCGGATACTGGAGGGCTACATCTGTACCTCATTTCCTGGAAAAGCTTCTGACTTCCCTCTTTCAGACCCTGCCCGCGGGCACGTTGGCACATCAACTATCAGAGAACATCAGGGTCCCCTCCCCGAATGCGCATATCAATGTGATATCGCCGTTAGCTCAACGCCACGGCGGTGTCGCTAATGCAAGGCCATCGGAGGGAGCCTGGATTGCTTGCAGAACACAGAGGACCTACTGACCAAGGAGAATCACCAGAAACGAGTACACTCCTACCCGTTAGTGGCAAGAGATGTCACGACTCGCTCGATTATCTAGCCAACACTGCCGACGCAAATCGGCTGCTGAGAGGAGAAAACCAAAAAGATCGATCATTGTCTGATGAGCTCCAGGAGCTTGAAGCTCGTTGGGCGCGTTCCCCGGAGGCGGTCGATGAGCCGGAGCAGATGCTTCGTGTAACGATCAGCCATCACCGAGAAGCTGCTGAGAGCCAGCAGGAGGGGCCAAAGTAGCAAGGACCACAGTCCCGGATCCCTTCATAGTATTCCTAAACGGTACACCGGCCTCAATTGGACCCAGTGACTTTGACTTCCCGTTCCGTGAGTCTGGAATGATAGCGCTACCTGACCGGGCCAAGTTCTCCACCATCTTTGCAAAGTTATCTTCTCCGACTGGGGTACCCTGTACCTCAACCTCTAAAACAGAAGTCTCAGGACAGAAAACGAGGCGAAATTGTCATTAAGCAGAGGTTCCATCGAAAATCTTATTATTACCACCGGCCAGGCAATGCTAACATAGGTTATAGGCCCCGACGAGGAAAGCGTATAGCGCAACGGGGCCAAATGTGTACAGATCAAAGCCCTGCGCACGCGCGATCTTGTCAAAGTTGATCTACCACAAGGGTTAAGGCACACGTTCGGCAAATACAATTAAAAGTTTCGATGATGCCTCGACCATACACGCAACCATCGCCAGCGTATCCTCCCCCATCATCGCCGATCGACCGTTCCTTCTCCAGAATGTCATATACCATGGACCCTCCACAGCACCGTCAACAATACCATCTCCAACACACACTCTCTCTGGATATGAAGGAAACCCAGTGTTTCACCATGCGACAAACAGCCCTGCTCAGTTCAGCAATCGGCATTAATCTCGGATATGAACTGGGGTGACCTGAATTGGTTGAGGTGCCCGCATGAGCCCAGGGGGCAACTTTGCTGTCTACATAGGCTTCACAATGAAGAAGCCAAGAAATGGGTCATACGTTGATACCAGCAATCGATGTACACAGATTAAGATGGCAAATGTGTACGATGGGAATACTCTAACGTGTTCGCAGAGAGAAATAAAACGATTAATTCCCATGAACATGCATCATGCTGAGTTTTGTGGAATGTTATATAGCTCCAACGCCTTTTCAATCCAAAGATGTCAACATCGCCACCCATTATGCAGCGCAAGTGAGCTCTTACCAACAAGCATTCGAATTCGCAAATGACCATTCAGCATTCTGGCACGCTCTTCGTGATGTCTTCGGCTGCACAACTTGGCACCGTCGATTTCCTACATGGTGCACAGGATAATTGTGTCACCTCCGACTTAAATGTGAGTCGGATTTTGGATGGATGGTTTTCATGCAGGATGATCTCGGCTTCCCTCTGCGCCGTCTAAGCTCGCCTCCAGCAGAACCAAAGACGTATGATGATGGTATTCGGGGTGGGGATGGTGGCGAGGGATGTATGGGGGAAAGGAATCTGTCGACGTTGTTAATGGTCGTCGTGTGATATCGATGCAACGACTTAGCGATGAGGCAGCACGGTCGTAACCTCAGCTATCGAGCACACCTATGTGGTATTTGTGAAGCCAGCCATAACCCCCATTGCAGAAGTGGCGACCGCTCCGCCATTGAGCAGAGTCATGTAGATAGCGAACACGAAGGAGATTACCGTTGCCCAAAAATTGAAAATTCGTTCGATGCTGCGTTCGATGGTTCATCCATTGCTTCGTTCATAGCTTCGTGTTCTAGCCTCGCGTCAAAATGCACACCAATCAAACTATCCAGCACCTTGATGTTTATCGTAGTCAGGCGGTCCAAGGCGGTGAGCTTCAAATTCAAAGGCTACGGGAACATGTTCTCGCATGCCACGGAAGGTACAGGTACGCGCTCTTACATTCACTTTATGTTAAGCACAGTCTTGGCTTCATTCATTCTTGACTATGTTGCATGATAATGATGTCGTTTGAAGAGGATAGTATTGCCTTACAGCGCGTGTAAATAGTACCCCTTCATGCTTTTTTCTTGTCGGGTCCGGATTTTTTGCGATCGATTTCATGAAATTTTTGTCAAAATCACATTTCAGTTGCGCATTGAACAACCACGCTTTTGGATTGAGTTAAAGTAGATAGACTGTATCTTTATATTATAAAGAATTAATGATCTAAGTTTTAAATCGGATTTCGTAGATTTAGGTAGGTGGCTGGTGGTAGGGTAACTTAAGTAAATGTGTGTTTTTGAACCCCGGAACTCAAATTTCTTGGTTGGGGTAACGGGGTAATTACGGGGCCGGATTGACCTAGAACTTAAGTGAAATTCCAAGCAAAGAAAATCCCCCCTTATAACTCAACCATAATAGCTCTATATTAATTAGAATTAACATTAAAGCTTCTATAAGCTATAAAAATTATATATAAGTATTTTAAGTAAGTCTTAAAGCGTAATTATTGAGTACGTAGCTAAATAGTGATTTCAAGAAAAAGTTCATGAAATCGATCGCAAAAAATTCGGACCCGACAAGAAAAAAGCATGAAGGGGTAGATGAGGCTGTGCTGGCGGAAAACGCGACGTCATTGGAGCCCAATGGAAGGCTGTGGACTTTTCTATCGCGTTTCTTATTCAGCTCCACGCCACACCTCCTCGTCCCTAGATGAGACGATGGAATCTCTAGCCATCCCAAACCCAGCTCTCTCTAGCTCTAGCTCTTTGACTGGCGACCCACCTGGTCTCCACCCTTCAATAGCACCACCATGGCTTATGAGGCGAACCAGCTAAAGGACAAGGGCAATGCGTACGAGCTCCAGCTGAATACGCATCAATGCCATGATGATGACCCACAAACTGACCTCGCCTCCGTCCCTTCCACAGCTACTTCAAAGCCAAGAACTATGAGGAAGCCGAGCAATGCTACACCCAGGCGTATGACTCCCCCCTTCTCTCTCTCTCCTCTCCTACTTCAAAACAGCCCCTCCATCGAATCATCCTCCTATGTCTTCTCTGCCTTTTGTACATCCTCCCCGGTCCCCCCCCTCTGCGCAGGAATTAATTCACATCCTTCAACACCCCCCCCTTTCTTCCCTTTCTCCCCCTCTCTTCCCTTTCTCCCCCTCTGGATCTAACCTCTCTCCTCCACAACAGAATATCCCACCACCCCAACAACCCCCTCCTCTTCACCAACCGCGCCAGGGCCCGGCTCTCCCTCTCCCTCCCGTCCGCCACATCCGCCGACTGCCTCAACGCCCTAGCCCTCTCCCCCTCCTCCATGAAAGCCCACTACCTCCTCGCGGAAGCCCAGCTGCTCCTCAACCAACCCCATTCCGCCCACGCCTCCGCCCTGAAGGCTTACGACCTCTGCGTCGAGACCCGCGATAAGAGCATCCAGAACGTCAGTAACGTGGTGTTGCGAGCGAAGAAGGCGGTCTGGGAGGCCAAAGAGCGGGAGAGGGAGAGGATGAGGGGCGGGTTGGTGGAGGAGTGTGTGAGGGGGTTGGAAGGCGGGGTGAGGGATCAGGTGTGGGGGTTGGATCGGGAGGGGAGGGGGATGGGGGAGGTGGAGAGGCGGGAGAGGAGGGAGGAGGTGGAGAGGGAGGGACGGGAGAAGGTGGGGGAGGTGAGGAGTGTTTTTGCGATGGCGGAGGGGGGCTGGAGGAGGGTGAGTCGTTTTCTCTTTCTTTTTCATGTTTACACTTGTTGCGTGCGGGCTTTTGATCATCCACGGTTCAGAGTTGTTGAGGGAGGGATGATGGGATGGATGAGGCAACATTGCTGATACTGTGGGTGACGTGCAGGAGGTCCCGGACTACCTCATCGACAGCGTGACCTTCGCCATAATGCACGACCCCGTGGTCACGAAGAACGGGATAAGCTATGACCGTAGCACGATGGTCGAGCACCTCAAGCGAAGCGATCGCGATCCCTTGACCGGCGACCCACTGACCATGGAGGATCTGCGGCCGAATCGGGCGTTGAAGGCGGCTTGCGAGGACTTCCTGGAAAAGAACGGGTGGGCGGTCGACTGGTGAGAAGATGGATGACGAACAGCTGCGCAAGTATCAAAGCACCTATTCCCAGACGAGAGGAATGGTGTATGGAAGCGAAAGCGGAGGGCGTCAAGAGATTCGGGGCATCAGCGACGGCGCTTTCCAGGATATTATGGAACGAATCATAGGAAACATCTGCCTCTCAAGCTTTGGACGGAATATGCCACATAGATACCCCCCCAATTAATGAAGGTCTTTGCTACTCATCTTTGACATGATTCAGAACGCGGGTGGGTGGCATGTCCCTAAGCTTTACAGAAACACATTGACACATGATTTCGAACAAAATGGAAGCACCGCATGCCATCATGGCTGCCAGCTACTTAATCGTATTCGCTGTCGACACGTATTCGCCCCTCCTACCTCCACACATCCCAAAGCCGATCATCCACCAGTCCAACTCACCCCCTTTCCCCCACGGAATAGCCACACCACACCCCCTCCCTCGCCCTCGACAAACAAAACACATGAACCCCCCCCACCATCTCCACCCCCCCCTCTCTCCTTCAGAACCCACAACTCCCCTTCAACCCCTCCACCTTCCTCACATACTCCTGCTGCGCCTGTCCCGGCGTCAACTTATCCTCCTCGACGACCTTGGTCCAGGCCTTCATCTTCGCCTTCCCCTTCAGGTCGAACATGCCCGGTTTCTCGGCGGTGGCCAGGTCGGCGCCCGTGCCGGTTTTGTAGAGGCCGTAGATCTTTTGGTGTGTGGGGGGGGTTTAGGTTAGCGAGCGGTGAGGGTTTGGTTGGGGCTAATGATGATAGTGGGGGAAGGTGTGAGGGTAAGGGGGGGGAGGAGGGGGGAGGGAGGTATAAGGCAGGGATGGGAAGGAGAGGGGAAACATGAGCGGAGATGGAGAGGGAGACGGTGGGTAAGTAGGAAAGGGGGGAAAGAGGGGGATCCTCACATGGAGGAGATCATCATCGGTGGGTTTGGACTTCAGCTTGCGGGAGTCCTCGACGGCTTTTTTGAAGGCGGGGGATTCGGTGACCATGTTGTTGATGTCGTTCAAAGTTCAAGGAGAGATGGGGGGTGTTGGTGTAGAGAGTAGACGTACGGTCCGTCTATGTGGAGTGAATGTAGACTGTTGGTGGTGTCACGAGGGAACAGGATGGGCGATGTAAAGCTCTGGAATGGTAGGATGTTGAGCTTCTTTCGGCGTCACTTGGTTTGGCGCAGGATGTGAGGCGGGGTTTTGGTGGGGGGGGGAAGGTCAATGACGCGCAGGGCTGGTTTTGGTGCCAAGAATTAGACAGAAAGCACCATGATGTTACAGGGGTTTTGAAGTCAGGGATTTCATATAAGATTGATCAGATTGAGACGTCAATTGCTTAAAGTAGTCGCTGGGTCCACAAATGTGACACTAAGCATTATATTTTCTACTTGATCGACCAGTGATGGAGAGGTAGAATACATGAAAATGCAACAAGTGAAGCATATGTTCGGTTTCGCATATATACGTTCGTCACTCACTTTGCCTGTGCAGGAGCAGGTAGATCCAAGAGACTTTGGATCATCAAGGCATTACAGACGTTACCATCATTCCCAATCATGCTCCAACATCCACTGCTCTCCCTCCTTCCGCTTCCCCTCGCCAACTAAATCACACCCGCGATGCCCCCATTTCTCCTCGTTAATCTTCACACCAGCCTCGATGGTCATTTGCAACGCCTTCTCCCAGCCATCTGCGTCGTAGTAGTATGGCTCACCCTGTCCACCTCTCTGTTTTAGCTGCCATGAATTTCGGTAAGGATCTTCCCGCTTCTCCTTTGCCATCCCTTCCAACATATCTTTGAGTTTTTTGTAGGCTGGACCACCTCGGGTGTCTTCTTCGGTCTCGTCGAGGTAGGCTTTGATCTCGGGCGTTGATGGTGAGGAGGACGAAGAGGACGAGGAATGAGGAAGGAAGCTCGAAGCTTTGTGCTCATCAGGAGCCGAGTGATTGGCGGAGGTTGAATGCTGATCTTCCTTTTCTAGCGAAGGAGACATTGTCGAATTGCCCTTACCCTGTGCTCGCTTTTCCACCTCGGTGATGAGGTCGTCCTTCTCTAGTCCTGAATTACCCTCCACTCCAGACCCTCCACTGCTCCCGCTCGTCTTTCTGCTCCTCCTGAATAGTAACTCCAGATCGTCTAGACTCCTCGACACATCATACACCTCCGCGGCATCCGCAATCGGGCTGACCAGTTCATTCATCTTCAACCGCGAGTGCATATCGCAATCCGTGCCATAATAACCGATCATGCTATCCCACCCGCCAACCTTCTGATACGCCTCGGCATTCACCAGCGCAAACCAATCATACGCAAAGAATCGTATCGCCCACATCTTTTTCTTGCCCGTCTCTGGATCCCGCTCGAAATCATCTTGCTGGCTTTCGCGTATCGTGTCCACCGCGATCTGATACAGCGAACGATACGGTTCCTCCTCTTCGTGCGGGATCAGCACCACATCCATGTGGCCCCAGAAGTAGTATTTGAGATTGTTGTTGATCGCTTCGGAGAGATAGAAGTTCTGCAATTGAGAAAACGTCTGCAGACTCGGCATCGTGATTATATTGACGCCAAACACCTCCTTTAAGCGCTTGTAGTCCATGTAGAAGGGGTTCTGGCTAGTGAGCAAGCCCCGCTTGTTCGCATCAAAGGTTCCTGTGTTCTCCACCACGTAGATGTCCTCGGGCGGCCAGCCGCCTGCTATATAGGAGAGGACCACTTGCTGCAGAAGTGGCCAGTAGCGTGTGAAGCCAATGTAGAGGCGTGTCCTCTCTGGGACGTGTGGATTTGGAGGTCGGTTCCAGGAGGGTACAGGGGGGATGTCGGCGGGAGAAGAAGCATTGGCGGCGAGGGGAAAGTATTCAGGGAGAGGTGGAGGCGGCGGGTCTTTGGCTGCTTTGAATTTTTTCACTTTTTCTGCTGGTGGAGGCGGGGGTGGTGGTTCAGTGGAAATGGGACGGAGGGAGAAGCGGAGGGAGAGGAGGATCAAGGTGAGGAGGGCGAAGATGATGGGGGTGAAGACATAGCGCGACCGGAGGGCTATCATGATAGTGATAGCTTTCAAAGTGGTATTGGCTCTCGATGGAGCATATGAAAAAGAATTCGGCAAGGCATTATTGCTGGTGCGTGCCTTGTGAACATTGTAGGAAAATCAAGGTAGGGGCCATAATTCCACGTTGGGCTAGCGCAGAGGTTTATAATCCACATTGCATAATGTTTCAGGTCACTAAGGCACCCTCAATCATCAGTTAACAATATGACTGGATCCAGACTCAGACTTGCGATCGTAGAATGGTCGAGAAGTGGCTCATGATTTAACATGTACCTCAGAGTTTTAGTATTTGTTGATGCTTTGCGACTCCTTTGATCCATACAAAAAACAGGATTTACCCTTTGTGACCCATCAGATTCTCAACATGGCTCGAGAGTCAACAACGGGCAATCAGCAGCATTCGATTGCTAGCGTGCACCCAGAAGTCTCTTTCGATATTGAACCAACAAGCACGGGAGTTTGACAGCTTCGCGCTACAATCTGACGTGGGGCACACTCGGGCTGAGTTGATTGCTCCATGGTCGGTAAGGTCAAGGAATTCCGTCATGAAGACCTCTTACCTTTGGCCTTTGACTTCGCCGATGACGATAGCTGCGTGGTTCGCGACCCAAGGACTGTGCTTCTTGGCGTCAGTGCTTTCCTCTCTCGTGCGATGCAATGGCAAGGCGATGTATCAGCCCATCACACAGTGCGCCTGGACGGAGATTTGCGTTTCGTACATCTTCACGAGTCAGGATATGACGGTGCCCCTCGACTACCAGAAATCTATGGTGGAGAAGATGAAGGCCGCAGGGGCCTACGTGGTTCATACTGGCGAGCTGGCCACTGCCCACTGCCCTAATCTCACAATGACAGAGGAGGTGGCGGATTTCGTGAGGCAGGTCGCCGAGGGTTGAACCTAAGGCTGGAGACAGACGACTTGATCAAGTTTTTGCATGAGCTTAGCGGCCTCGGCCACACGACAACAACGGAATGAGCTTGCTCTATGCCCTCTGTTTTCATTCAGGACCCGATCCGAACTCGTTTCTCACTCTAAATTTTTGATGCTCTCTTCTCCCCCTAGAAATCAGCTCTAGGAGATGTGAGGTAAATAAACAGACCAGGTTGGAACCTGGTAGGCCGCTGCTGGAAGATGGAAGAGATTGACGAAACACTCAACCACCAGATAGAGCCATGCCAGCATCCATACGGATAATATAGCTGGAAATACTCGGTAGCGATAGAAGGGATACAGCTCGTGACCGTCATTTGGGGGTCGACGTTCTGGAGAGGCCCTTCCCTGGTGTCTGTACCATCTCATAACGAGCAGGAGGAACAAGATGAAAGGTAGACCACATATCAATATGCAGATGGAACTTCGCCACATGACTAGCTCTGGCCTCGATAGAGAATCCACTGACCATGCCAAGGCATGAAACCCGCCATACACTGCGGATGCTACACTGATGCCAAGTGCCATCATTTGGTCTTCCATCCAGTCTGATTCAGGCCAGTCCTCGCATTTCCGCAGTAATATTTCTCGCCGCCTTGGCTCAGCTTGGGAATCTCCATTGCATAGTAAAGGTGCGCTCCATCCCCGGGTCCAACGTTCGCCATCTTGTGGCCTCAAAGTGATGACTGGAAGAATTGGGAGATCATATGACGGCTGTCCAATTTCGGGACGCACCTCAATAGTCGTAACAGTCTTGGTTCCTCCTTTGAGTACATCGTGGACCCAAGCTGGTTGCTCTAGTTGGAGAGTCTTACAGAGTTGAAAGCTATCCTTGACCCTCCAACCCGTGCCGTCCAGAGCGTCACCAGGACTAAGTCAATCGCCTCTCCGCTTTGCGGGCTACTGTGTCCTCCCTGCCACTGTGATTTACGATCCCGTTCCACCTGATTGAGCTCTGTCAAATGCTGCAGCTGTTTGACCAACTCTTGGGCCTGATTTTGAGTCAGCATAGCCGCACGATAAAGGGCTTTCTAGTCTAACGCAGTCTTCTTGCCTTTCCACTGGGTGCAATTCGTGCGGAAACGCCCGATTAACCTTACAAATGCAGTGGTCTGATGATCTTCTCAAGAAATGATAACAGGTGGCGGGTATCAGAAGTTCCTCTCACCTGCGGGGTCTCCTGGAACGCATCGTCTCCATCCAGCCGAATCCGTATTCTTTTGGCGGCTTCGGTCACGACGGACGACACATGATTAGCCATACATTCATAAGTACGCCTGTTTGTTAAGGTGGGGCTGGGAAAGGTGAGGGGAAAGTCCACATCGAACAGTTTCTCCCACCAGAGGACATATATCACCAATGCACAAATAGCATGACCAAACGTGTTAAGCTCCAAGAGACTTATGGGGATCTGTTGAATGACTGGTTTTGGAAGTCAGTGATCAATGGACCGATACGGTACTTTGAGTGCAATACTCACAGCGCGTAAGACATTGCGCAATAAACCACGATGCTTGGAGGCAAACAAAGCCCTTCTTGAAGCTATCCGCTTTGCTCTTGGACTCGACTGCTTCCTCTGAGAGTTCCTCTAGGAAACTTCGACTGGACCCTTCATGCACTAGAAGCTGTAGTGCAGGTTTATCAAGGAACAAGATTTCGCTACTGCCAGCTTGATCCCGTGTTTCCTTCTGAACTGGGTGAATCTGGTCATATAGGCGAACGGCAATACCGCCCATTGTTGAGGCGAAGAAGCCATGCACCAATGTCCAGCTTATCTTTGTCATGCCTTCTTTCCTATCCCATTCTCCCCAGGGCAAATAATCGATAGGAAACGAAAACGGCGGCACAACAGGGGAAGTAAGGACCTTTTCTCGCTGAGGATGAACAGTCAGTCGCCATCTAAGCGTAAAGCGTAACGAATATTGATGCGTATTTCACATACTGGATTAATTGGAGAAGCCCTTTGGCCGAGGGACTTGTCCTTGTGATCAGATGCCTTCCGAGTCATCCTCAGTCGCCTTCGATAATACCAGCGACAAGGCGTCCCTGCCGATCCCTCTATCAAATTGACCATCAACATCATCTGAATGGCTTTTCGTCTCTAGGACCTGTTCGAAGACATTTCAGCGAGCAAGGTCATGCAAAAGACAACGATGTGGCCAGTGGGCCAAGCAAGAAGGGCAGTCTTACCAGGCAGTGTAGGCCACCATCTCAGGCGCAAAGAGCGCCAGCAAAAGCCAATCCACCTTTGTCTTCGTTCGCTTCAACCAAGATGTTCCAGCACGAGGTACAGTCAGATGTACCGCAGACCAAATACACAGCAGTAGGGTGATTAGGCAAGTACAAGATGCCAAAGGCGCCTCGACCATTGCAGCTGGCCCCCACGTCACAATATCTGTGGCGTTTCCGAATAGACTTGCACTCATGCTCGGTTTCTATCAGATGACGACCCTCTTTGGTGCAGAAATTCAACAAAGCAGTGAAAGCTAACAATCGATGCTGATATCAATGAACAGACGTTGGTGGCATGATGAAAGACGAACAAGCGGAAATTTTTTTCGTCTACACAGCCTGAAACTCAGCCTGCGAGATCTATGGAAGGTACTTAGGCCATCGGGGCCCCTTGAAATTCAAGACCAATTGACTCTTTGAGGTCTGTGCCTTTGCAGAGCTCATGTTCACTGTTATCGTTGCGATAGGCATCCATCGAGCTCGTCTCCTGCAACCTCCCGGAATAGCATCCGGTTGGACGCCTCTCGACGCACGCAGCTCCAGTGCGTAGTGTTACTGGCTTAGAGATAAGGCAAACAGGCAACAAGGCAATCTCTGCCATGTCACATAGTGGAGTCGGACTCCCTCATAAGACTCGTGCAGCTGTCAGGTTCTTGTAATTCTCACGACGGGAGCCACTCAAGGCCTTCCTTATCCCAGCTCATACGCCTGGCATTCAAGCACCCTTGTGCCGGAAAGGCAGTTGCAAGCGCTCTTTCGGCTCTGGAATTCACTTCTCGATGCGCAGCGGTATAATATTATCACAGATGTGCAAATACGCCAGACTAGCTACAGTGGTCAATGTGCAACCAATTCAAAATCGTGACATGAATGAGAGACCTACGAACCGTTGAGCCAAGAGAATTACGCAGTGCCCCTAGACATGGCCATGCCCTCCAACTTTCATTTACTCCGTCGCGGTTATAAGCTATCTTGCCAGCTTTCCAACCGTCACATTCTCCATGAAACCCGACTGATAATCATTCCTCGAGCCTGCGCCACTGGTATGGACTTCTAACTTCAACAATGAGAGTGCCCTAGGATATATGAGGGACGTAAACCGTCCACCTGGGCACCTTGTAGACTCCGGCAGGCAGATTGAAGAGGTTGATGAAGCATTCAACAACCAGATATGCTCGAGCCAGCAAGTAAAGCAGTAGTACAGGGACCCACACAAGCCGCGCCGCATTCACGATGAGGTACTTCGAGTCGGAGAAACGCTTCTTCCCTCTATCAGCCAGGACCATTGGGACGAGGATCGCGGGCAATCCGCTCATAACTGCACATGCAGATATACGCCATAGTAGTCGTTGGGAGTTGTGGTCGAAAGTTGCAGACCAGGCCAAGGCGTGCAAGCCCCCATAGATGAAGCCGGCTAGGCTAAATCCGAGCAACAGTGAAGGGTGCTCGATTGAGGACTTCCTGGGCCAATCGGTACAACGTCGGACGAGCGTTGTGTCATAGGTGTCGCAGCCATGTCTGTCACAGGCTCTACTCCTCTCTTTTTCAAACAAAGGGGCAGTCCAAGCCGATCTCCAGCGACTGACATCTAGTGAAGCAAGACTTATCATTGGCAGCGTTCCCTGCAATAGGCAGTCTCCACGCTCCAAACGCACTTCATCATTTCCCGCATTCCAATTGCTTTCTTGGAGACATTCTTGCACCCATTGGAAAGATACCGGATCTTTGACGTGGGCGAAGAGTTCTGCAGGGACTTTCACCCTCCATCCAGTTCCGTCCAATCTCTGACCTGAATGAAGCGTCACAGGATCTGGAGGCTTAGTTGAGGGCGAAGTATCATCGATGCGCGAAATGCGAAAACGTTCAACCTGACGTAAAGGGAGTTCTCGCAGGGCGGCATCATCCCTCGGGGGAAAGCCATCTTCCCGAGCAGCCTTGTCACAAGGGATGATAAGGTCAAGTTCCACGTGCATATACTTGAAGACTTCACGCTCAACTCTCTAGTGGCACTCGGATTAGTATAGGTGGAAGACGACGAAGTATAGATTGACATGTATATCATTCCTTCCCATTTAGTGGGGAAAGCCAACAAAGTGAACGTGCGAGCCACAAGCGGGCAAGAATGACCATACATACAAGATGAAGCAAGATGGGAAGGAGCAGGAGGTTCTTACCTTCCTGAACTCTGGGTATCGTTTGTCACCTCGGATCCGAGCTTTGATCTGTTTAATGGCTTCCGTCGCACCAGATGAAGGTGTTTTCATCAGTTCAAGAGCCCGACGTTTCTCAAGCATTGGGCTCTCGAAAACATTGGGGTAGTCAACATCGAAGGGCTTATTCCACCACAGGATATATATCAGTATTGCACATACTGCATGACCGAAGGTGTTCAGCTCCAGAAGGCTGATGGGAATATGTTGAATGACTAAATATCTTAGATCGTGTTCTGATCTCCAGTACCAATATCAGATCTGTACTTACGTCTTGTTATACATTGTGTGATGAACCACAAAGCCTGGAGGCAGACGAGAGCTTTGGCGACCGCGCTGGCTCTACTCTTTGAACCTATCGCGTTCTCCGAGATTGGAGGAAGCCACCGCTTAAATTGATCCCTTTCGTCAACAAGTCTGAGTCCTCGCGCATTGAGAAAGCAAATTTCCTTGGTTTCGAACTCCGCAAAATGCTGCGACTCATGGAATTTGTTAATTTGAATGCCGAAACCACCCATCGAAGCGAAGAAGCCATGCGCTAAGGACCAAGGCTCTGCCTGGGCTAGGTCTTCTCGTACTTCAGAGGTTGGTTTCTATCGGGATGTCAGCGTATGGAATTCGAGATTACTCATAGAGGTCAGGAGTACCCGCTGAATTCCTCGCACCAGCGACGCGCAGTCATTCTTAATTTCTCCCGTTGTCCTTTTGATCCAGGAGCGAGGTTCATCAACGTCCCTATAACGGTTGACCATCATGGTTACCTTGGCAGCCTCCTGTCTCTGGTACCTATCATAAAGATTTTCATCTTAGCATGCCTTTATAACAGCAGCATGACGGCCTGACAGGGGCGCATCAGGCGGTCTTCAGTAATACGTACCAAGCGGTATAGGCCACCATCTCCGGAGCAAGAAGTCCTAGGATCAACCATCCAACCTTGCGCAAGTACAGACCAAATGGATCTCCTGGTGCAGGGACATTGAGGTGAACAGCAGTCCAGACACAAAGTATCATAGTAAGAATACATGTGGACAAAACGTCAAAGGTGCCCCGGCTTTCGTTGCTAGGCTTCCAGTGGATTCTGTCAGTCGCATTGCCGAAGACCACTGAGCTCATCTTCGTTCTGCAATGCCGTTAAAGGCAGTGATACGTGTAGGTGAGGTGAGTGTTGTTTGCACAGCCGTCTATGAACGCTTTGCAATGTTCAAACCATTTAGTCGAAGTACAAGGCAACAATTTAACCAATTTCCCCATCCCCTGTATCCTCTCTTTCAGGTTAAGGCATACTGGGGAAATCCGCGAGATCAGCACTGTGCATGATATGACATCTGTGACCTCGAGTCCAATTATAGATAATTGTGGAGAATACCGCCGCGATATGTACCCTCTCGAGTACTGCTCTGCAGCTACCCGAGGCGGCCGTCCATTTACCACTCAATCAAACACCAGTTCCTATGATAAATGATGTAATTGCGGAACTATGTTCAGGTGTTCTCGTGATTTCAGGAAATGAAGGTCGATCCAAGCACCAAAAATTTTAACATCATGTTCTCTTTATCAAGGTCTCCATCGGGGCTCAGGAAACGCTCATCACTTTCTCTTGCTTCATGCACCACAAGTACGGAATACCAAAATTCTTTTTACTACCATACATGAAAACTTTTCAAGGATCGAAAATGTGATGGATGCCCTGAGACTCCAAGGCGAAGTCCGGAGACTGCCTCGAACGCTGATTTCGATGATCGTCGAAACCATCTAGCCTATCGGACTGACACCACCTACATCGTCACATCCAAGAATCGTCATTCGGATTCGAGATCGGCAGTCGGCGCTTCAACGGGATATTGACATTGCATGATCGCTGTATAAATAGCACCTATCAAGAACCTGCCACCCTCTGAAACGCATACGAGGTATGCACGAACATTCCATATTGACAAACCATATTTCTGACATGATCTATTGGCTTACCATGTTCCAGCCTGCTTGATCAATACTGCAGACACTCAAATCCCATTTTATAGCATTCACCCCCTGCGGTAATCACTGCATCCACACAACGTTTCATCTGCACACCATCCACAATGGAAAAGCCGCATCCCGACTCCGAGGAGGATCACATCAGCCTCTGAAGTCACACCGAGCTCAAGCTCGTCTCATCAACATTACCGACGGGTAATGACAGCACCGAAACGACGTTCCGCCTGCACAACATCACGGAACGACTCCATGCTTGTACGCCACGCAATCGTCGACAACGAGTTCTACGTGATGGTGAGTGCAGCTCAATTATGGTCTTATTGGCTCAGCTGGTTGATGGAGCCCCATCAATGTTAGATTAATGCAGAGAGGAAGGCGTTCGGCAACGACGGAAAGCTGCTTCAGCATCTTACGTACCAATTGATCCCCTGACTGAAATCTTCATCCTTCGACGGGCATCGACTGGGGTGCCGTAGCCGACACCATACCTCTTGCTAGCCGCAAAATGATGACTGAAGGATCGCTTTTGGCGAATCTATCCAAGGGGTACTCTGAAGGACGTGTGCCTATCTTTGGACTTCGAATGATCAGACCCCCTAACGAAAAAGAGATCATAGACAGGCGGAAGCAGGCCTCGGACTCGAAACTTCCTAGGTATGCAGTTGCAAAGCATTCGTCTGAATTGGGACCCATCATGGAAGTCTTCTGCATGGGTGGTGACGTATTCAAGACAGCCAGGCACAGTCTGAAACATTATTTGCACCGTCATATTCGTACAGACATTATGACAGTGAAACCGTAAGCATACACGACGCTGACACTCACAGTGGCGTTCGTGCATTTCAGCAACGAGGCAATTGATTGAGAAGGCATTGCCGAGCCGAAGATGATGTCTACACGATGAAAATTGTATAGTAATACTTCTGGGTTCAGTAAGGGGTCTCGCAGCGGTGGACTCGCTTTCAGAAAAGCTCATAAAAAACACCGATGTCAAGGATGAAGAAAGCGTTTCGACGACAGAAGTCAACCAATTGGAACGTGCAGATATTGAAAGTCCCACAGACAAAGAGTTGAGCATCTAAAAGGGCTCTGACTGATAAAACAGCTGATGTCTAGCAAGAGCGACAATAGAAAGTAGAACAAAGCACACAATGCTATGTTTTCACTTCAGCGGCAGAACTCTGTCCATCCAAGTCAATCAATGATGAAGTAGAATGGAGGAAACACTGCCTCAGCACTACATAATTGAAAGGCAGGCTTACGACCCTTGTATAAAGCTTTCAAGTAGGTAAGCGATCTTACCTTGGATACTCACATATTTCCAGTTTACCCCCTAGACGTCGATGCGTGCTGGCATACACGCAAGTGTATCACGCCGTTCTACATCTCATATGTCGAACATTACAATCCCTATTCGATTGTCTGGCGAATTGTGTGGACTTCGTGTGGACTTCGTGCGGAGTACGCTTCCATCATAAGAGCAGCCTACACAAGGGAAACCATCGTGAAAATGTTGGCTCAGGGGGCGAGAGAGAGAGAGAGAGGCGACGTGGGCTCACAGATGATAGCGGACGCCTTATGAGACCAGTGCCCGGAAGGATGGGATCCATGTAATAAGGAACCGTCACGCTTACCAATTGTGTTTTCACAATTTCAAACCATTTTTTGTCAACATCAGATATTGTTCAGCCCATCTCAGGTGGAGCATTCATCGTGTTCTTCGTTACGTCTTCTTAGTGCTGTGAACTCTCAAGGTTTATGCTCATCATTCTCTTTATTCTCTGATGAGTCGGTACATTCTCTTGCGAAGAACTTCAAAAATGTTTCACTTTTCAAAGTAAATCGTATTCCTATCCTCCACCAAGTTAAGATTCGAGAAGCGACATTGCAATTGTCCATGTTGTGAGTGTATGGGATAGTAATGGAGGAAGGTGGTGACATGCTAGCGTTTCGTGAGTGCTGCACTTTTATTATCGACTATGCTGAAAACATTGTTGGTATTAAAACAGATGATCCGGAAAGACTGATCAAACTGGTATGGGGCAGCAGAGTAGAAGAGACTGCTTGAGGGACATGGTGCTTATACCCAGACAGATATTGGTCGAATCTTCTGTTCATGGCTGTATCTGATCCTTGAAGGCAATCAAGACGCTTTCAACGATACTTGGAAAGATTGTCGGCCACAAAGTCAACTGCTCTACACATTTTTGCGGAGTCTCCCATTGTTCCCCCAGCTCATGTGGTCTTGATTCGAAACGACTGAGCAGTCAAGACCGTCTCTACGTTCTTCGTCACTGTTCTGGCTAATACTACCGATGTCTTCTCTAGGTACAATTCCATTGGCAGTGTTGGCCGTGGCGAGCATATTCTACCCCCTTGCTCAGTGTCCCAGGATAGGGCGATCTTCAGTGGGAGAGGAAATGTGTGGCCTCCAAGTCTTGGATTCATGGGTCTCTGATCTCATGTGAGCAGCCATTGAGATCTGGCAAGGAGTCGAATGAGGGCCATCTCACCATCGTCGAAGATTACCATGGCATACTGAGTCTCGCAGCCAGCACTTGTGAGAATGCTGACGTGTTGCAGTCTCACCTGGGATGATTATGCAGGAGTCGATCCGGGGAGTCCTCGTCCGTTCTAAGGTCCGGTAAGGGCTCTTGTCCATCCTGGAGTATTTCAGGGTTTGAAACGTTCTGGCGGAAACGCGACTGAGCTGGTGAATGGATATCGGTCCCTCCACAATGGAAGTCAGGATTGGTAAGCTTTAGAGGCATATCCAATGGCAAGCGTTCCTGGACCATTTGTTATCAATAGTCAGGCTCACAACGGGCATGAGATGAGCTTAAGCTACCTTTTGACGCCCGGCGAGGATGTGAACGTTGTCTCTCTAAACACGATTCGCGTTACCCAAGCTTCCATCCGTCTTGGCCGCTTATGCTCCGCGATGTATTCAAGAATGCCATCATTTACAATGACTCTCTCCACTTCAGCCCCTAGTTGACATTGCACCAATTATTTTGCACTTGGCTCTTCTTAGACATTTCACCTCGTTCGCCCGTCATTGACCTCCTCAACAGTTGCAATAAACCTCTTCACATTGTGGGCGAACCTCCCCAGGAATAGGCCATCTAGCTCCCCCTTCAACCCGTCCCACACTCCAGGCCCCGCACTCCCTCCATAAAGCCATCTCACATCTCCACTCCTAGGACCCCCCAGCGCATCGCCACCCATCTGCCCGAATCCATTCGCATACGCCTTCAATTCCCTCACCACCCCATGAACATGCCCGGCATCCGCGGGCTCCTTGGCCCCAATCGCCCAGACAGGCTCGTACGCAAAGATGACCGTCGCGGTGCCCGGCAGCACCTCCAGTATCGCTCTAACCTGCGCCTCGCACTCCTTCGCCGCTACCTTTATCCCTTCCTCCCGCATCCCCTTCTCGAACTGGCGTTCATCCTCGTCATCCCGCTTCCCCTTCCGAAACGCTTGTGGCTGTTCTCTCTCCCCGATACACACAAGAGGTACCATCCCATTCCTCACCACCGCCTCTGCTTTCGCGGCCACGTGCTCGTCGGTCTCGTTCAGCGGCGGACGGCGGCGTTCCGCATGACCAATTTCCACAATGTCGCACCCCACTTGGTTCAGAATGACTGGGGATACCTCGCCCGTAAAGGCCCCCGTGTCTTCGGAATGGCAGTTCTGGGCGCCTAGGAGGATACGATCCTTGCGCTTGCTGGGACCGCTGGATTGGTTGGTATGGTCAGAGGCGTTCAGGACGGAAGCTGCGGCGGATAGGGCGGGAAAGGAGGGGATCAGGAAGAGGCCAAGATCGGGGGATGGGTATTCGCTTGGGAGGAGGGCCAGGAGGTCGGAGATGTAGGATGTGGTGGTGGGGAGGTCGAAGTAGCATTTTGTGGAGAAACCGACCAGACGGTGGGGGAGGGTGGATGGTGCGGTAGGCATTGTAGAGTCAAATCGATTTATATGATTGTTGCGAGACTCTGTATGTAATCAGAAAGAGCCATATTCCGTACAGTCAGCTGGTAGGTATAGAGAAGTAGATTCCAACCACGTGAATCGCGTGGCTCGTGCCCCTTGATCGACAAGCCCCACTGCCCCTTTCCCCACTACCCCCGCAGCCTAGAAATCACAAGGCCGAGGCGCGTTTCCGATGCCCTCGGCCGCACTTTCATTTCTATTGCCCACAATTATGACAAAAGTCCCGAACCAAACGCAAATTCTCGACGAGTGACTCACTCGACTTGCTTTTTCCAATAAAAAGATCCCTTTGGACACACAAACATCAATTGACAGCTTCGTACAGCCAATATGTGTCCTACGTGCGATGCCAGCCAACAGGGAGCGGCCAATGGCACGCCCGCCATTCCCACTTCCCAGAATCCTCCCACCACGAACGGTACCTCTGCAGCAACAAATGGCCTCACGAATGGTTCAGGTAATGGGCATGCGCAAGAACATACCCCACACAACCCTCGGCGGCAGCCTTTTGCATCCGTGGGCGATTACCTCTCCAACGTCTCCAACTTTGCAGTATGTAGCCTCTGAGAAGAGCTGGAAGACAGAGCGGCGGTGAAGGATACTGATGGGCACACAGATCATAGAGAGTACCTTAAGAGAAGGGGAGCAGTTCGCCAATGGTATAACAAATCACAGCCTGGGACATCCGTTCTAATGCCTGACCTTGTCCAGCCTTCTTTGACACCGACACCAAAGTACGCATCGCCAAAGCGCTGGACGCTTTTGGTGTGGAATATAGTGAGCATGCCCACCATGCCACATACGCTCTGGTCCATCAGTTGACTTCTCTCCAGTCGAATTAACCAATCCCACGAGCTCCGAGCAATCACGTAAGGACTGCGAGATAATATGCAAGCTGGGCTTGAAGGTTGCCTTCCACCATCTACATACACAATGACGGAGACTGAGCCATTCTGACGAGAAATGTCTATAGGCCAAGATCCTTACACATGTCCGATGTCACATGGACGATGCCAAATTGGCCGTTGAAACAGGGGGTAAATATATTAGAAATGTACTCATGGAAATTATTCAGAAGCTGACGTTCCCTTAGTCGATGGCCTTGACCTTGTCATTGGAACCTCCCCCCAGCTCATGCAACATTCCCACGGCAAGACCATGGACTATATACGTGTATGCCTTCGCCTATTTCTTGCTCACATCTGACTCTCCTTCCCCTACCTCATTCTCATCCACCGGCCAGACCCTATCCACCACTAACAGATATATATTATATCCTAGGAAACCGCCCTCGAAGTCATCTCCTTCGTCAAATCCAAGGGCCTCGAAGTCCGCTTCTCCTCCGAAGATTCCTTCCGCTCCGACCTCGTCGACCTCCTCAACATCTACAGCGCCGTCGACCGCATCGGCGGTGTCAACCGCGTCGGCATCGCCGACACCATCGGGGTGGCCAACCCGCGCCAAGTCTACGACCTCGTCCGCACCCTCCGCGGCTGCGTCCACTGCGACATCGAGACCCACATGCACAACGACACCGGCTGCGCCATCGCCAACTCCCTCTGCGCGCTCGAAGCCGGTGCCACCCACGTCGACACCTCCGTCCTGGGGATCGGCGAACGCAACGGCATCACCCCGCTCGGCGGCTTCGTCGCCCGGATGCTCACCCTGGACCGCGACTACGTGCGGGCCAAGTACGACCTGGCGAAGCTGAAGCCGCTCGAGGACCTCGTGGCCGCGGCCGTGGAGATCAACATCCCCTTCAACAACCCCGTCACCGGCTTCTGCGCCTTCACCCACAAGGCCGGCATCCACGCGAAAGCCATCCTGGCCAACCCGACCACCTACGAGATCATCAACCCGGCCGACTTCGGCATGACCCGCTACGTGCACTTCGCCTCCCGCCTGACGGGTTGGAACGCCATCAAGAGCCGCGTCGAGCAGCTGGGCCTGGTGATGACGGACAGCCAGATCAAGCAGTGCACCGCCAAGATCAAGGCCATGGCCGATGTGCGGCACCTCGCCATCGAGGACATCGACAGCATCATCAACGAGTTCGAGCAGAATCTGGGGAGGAGCGAGGGCCAGGAGATGCCCCTGCTGAAGGGTCTGACCCTGGGGGAGAAGCAGCAGTTCGAGGTCAAGGAGAGGGAGATGGCCGCCGAGCCCGAAGCCAGGGAGTTGCATCATGTGGTGGAAGAGCAGACGAGGGTGTTGAATGGGCATGGAGGCGTGGAGGCGAGGGAGGAGAAGGTGGAGGCGTTGAATGGGGAGGGGGTTGTTGCTAATGGGACTGCTTAGATGGATGGGTGGGTGGGTGGGTCGGTGTGGGTCGGGGGAGCACGAACCAAGAGTGGCGAAAAGGCGGCAGTGGGAAAGGGGTAAAAAGGGGAACACGCAACATTTGTTGCTCGATTCCAAAAAAAAAAAAGTCCATGGGAGGCGGATGTGTGTACCAATTGTTTTTGCTGCAATGTAGATACCAACGCTGTTCAATGGATTCCATTTGGATTTTGAGTCATCTCTAAAAAAAAAAAGGGACAACATCTTGTATCTCTCTTTCGTTTCTACTTACACAAGACCGATTCATATCCCTTTGCCCCCGTTTCCACCCCCCCCCCCCCCTCCTCCCCTTCCTCCCCTTGCTAGCTCACTCGTCAAGACCTCCCCCAAGGATCAACACGTCAGAAGGTATTGTATATAGCCAACAAAACCCCAACAAAACAGCTACATACACCAGCACAACCCACCCCCTCCCTTTCACCCCCTTCAAGCCGTCTCAACCCCCTCCCTCTACCGTCCCATCCCCCACCCCAGCATCCCCCACCCCCCGCCCACGCATCCATACTCAAAGCCCCGACCGCACTCCACGCCCTCACGCCCTCCCTGACATTCAAGACCTGCAGGGTACTCGCCCTGAGGCCGGGCCCGCGGCTCTCCCGGTCCAACAGCTCCTCGCACAGGAAGTTCAGCATCCCGTAGGTCCAATCGGTGTGGTCGCCGCCGCCCGAGTCGCGGAACAGGACCAGGCGCAGGGATCCGTTGCTTTCGGTGTACGTGTCGCCGGGGAGCTGGTGGGTGCTGGGCCGGCCGGCGTGGTCGATGAAGTGGATGATCTTCTGGAGGAGGGCGAGGAGGGTGGTGCGGGGGATGGGGAGGCCGAGGCGGGTCGGGTGGATGATGAGGACGCGGGGGGTGGATTGCTCGGCCACCGCTGCTGTGGTGGTGGTGGTGGTGGTGGTGGTGGTGGTGGTGATGTTGGTGTTGTTGCGGGGGCCATCACCGCGGCTCGTCAGGATGGTGGCAGGAGCAGGAGTAGTACGTTTGGCGACCGCGGTGGCGTTCCCCTCATCCCCCGTCTCTGCCGCCGCCAGCATGATCACCAACCCCCCCGTGGCAACGATCCTCCACTCCTCCGGCGCGGAGCCCCTACTCAAATCGAACACCTGCAACGTACTCTCCCTCAACAGCCCCGTCGATATGCTCAATAACCGGGCGCACACAAACGCCAACATCCCGTAGTTCCAGTCCAACAATCCCGCCCTGAAAAGATCGAGATGCAACACTCCGCTGCTCTCGTGGTAGGAAACATTGTCCGGGAGCGGCTCTGTGGCATCGCCCGTCCCACGTTGGATGAAGTTGAGGATCTTCTCGATTAGAGAGAGGAGCAAGCCCGGGAAAATAAGGAGGGGCTGGGGTTGGGTGGGGTGGAGGAGGAAGAGGAGGTGGGTTGGTGTTGCTGCTATCGACGATGATACCTTTGCTGCTGTGGTGGTCGTATTATCGTTTTCTCGTCTCGTTATGGCAGTAGTAGCAGTAGTAGTAGTGGTGTTGTTAGTGCCAGCAGACACAATCGCGTTCCCCCAGAACTTCATCCGCAACGCCCCCGCCGCAATGACCTTCCACTCCGCCGGCCCTGTTCCGGCCGATGTATCAACCACCTGCAACGAACTCTCCCTCAGGAATCCAGGCCTATCCAATAACTTTGCACAAACAACCGATAACATCCCGTACGTCCAGTCCTCCTCGCTGCTGCTCGCGGGCCGGACCAATCTCAACTCGAGCAAGTCGCTGCTTTCCGTGTACGAGCGGTCATCGGGCAGTGGGGTTTCCGACCCGCCTTCGGCACGTCCGATGAACTTGAGGATTTTTTCGATGAGGGTGAGGAGAACCAGCCGGGGGATGAGGAGGGGGGTTGGTTGGATGCTGGTTAGGAGGAGGAGGAGGTGTGATGGTAGTACTGCTATCGATGATGATGATGATGCGTTGACTGCTGCTGCTACTGCTGTGGTATTATCACTGCTACTCATCATAGTAGTAGTAGTAGTAGTAGTAGTAGTAGTAGTAGTAGTAGTAGCAGACGACGCAGTGGCGTTCCCACCACCTGGATGATTCAACATCAACACCCCCGCACTGACGAGCGCTATCGGCTGCCTACCGGTCACTACATCGAAGAGCTGTACGAAGCTCTCCTTTAACCCGCCGGGCGCGGCGTCGGTCTTGATGAGCTCGGCACAGAGATAAGCTAACATGCCGTAGGTCCAGTCGTCGGCCTCGCCTGATGGCCCTTGCTTGAAGAGGATGAGTTGCAGTTGTTGGGTATTGGCGGTGTAGGAGAGACTGGGTAGCGGGTTATTAGGGTTACCGGCCCAGTTGCGGTAGATAAAGTCGAGAATGTGTTGAGTTAAGGTAAGGAGGGCCGGATGGGGGATGGTGAGAGGGTCGCGGAGCGGGGTGAGGATGAGGTTGCGGGAGATGGTGGAGATGGAATGTGCGAGTGGTGCTGGTATCAATGATGAAGATGCGTTTGCGGCTGTGGTGGTGGTGTTTATCACGGCAGCAGCAGTCGCGTTTGCACTCTGACGCCTGGAATGGAACTCCAACAGCCCGGATGCAAAAAATACTGTCCCCTCCCCGACCCCATCATACACCATGAAGAAACTTTCCTGCAGTCCCTGCGGCAATGTGCTTGCCAACAACAGCTCTGTGCACACATAGGCCAGCATCCCGTATGTCCAGTCCTTGCCAATCCCCAACTGTCCCTGGGGCAACAGAGTGAGCCCCAGGAGGTCGCTGTCGGCTACATAGGAAGCGCTGGGCAGGGGATTATCGGGACTGGGGGCACGTTCGAGGAAGTTGGTGATTTGCTCAATGAGGACGAGGATCCCCGGGCGAGGGATGGTGCGGGCGGAGCTAAGGCGGGTGAGGAGGAAACTGCGCGGGGAATTTGAGAGATCGGGTGTGATGGTAGCAGGATCAGCAGCCAAAGCCGAAATGTTAGTGTGAGGAGGCGTGGTGGCACGCTTTTTCAATGTTATTGCCACCGGAAGGTCATCAGCAGAAGCGGCCGTGGTTGAGTTTGATTCTCTTTCACTCAACAGCAACACTCCCGTACCAGTGGGTGACCTCCGGCCCTCAAGGACCTGGAAGACCTGCACGGTACTCTCCTCCACGCCTGTGCTCGCGGACGCCAGCAGCTCCATGCTCAAATACATTAGCATCCCGTACGTCCAGTCTGTGCCACCGGTCCCCACACGCCGTAAGAAAAATTCGAGATTTTCGTGGGTGACACTGTAGGTAGCGTCTGGCAGTGAATGTTCGGGGCCAGGTCCGCGCTCAATGAAATTTAGCATCTGAATAATGAGAGAGACGAAGGTGGAATGGGAAATGGTGAGAGCAGCCTGGAGGGGGGTGATTGTGAGACCGCGCTCCACGTTTGAAGCGTCAGATGTTGCCAAACTTAAGGCCGAAGCATTGGTGGTGTCCAATGAACGAGATATGACATCAACCCTGGTGGTGGCAGTACGGTCGCCGTCTGGCAGAGAGATGCCCCCACCCTCATACCGAGACAGTAATAACGCCCCATCGGCCACGGGCTTCCCCTCCGTGGTGAGGACCTCCATAGTCATCATCCTTAAGGGCGCCTGCTCTTCGATTCTGTTCAGGAATTCCTTGCAAACCCATTCCAGCATCCCATATGTCCAACTCCCCGCTCCATCCCCGTCTCTCCTTAGTGTAAAGTTCACAACTCCGGAAGTGGAGCGGTAGGAATCTTTTGCAAGGGACTGACTGCTAGGATATGGTCGGATATCGTTGAGGATGAGTGTCATCAAGTAGTGAAGGCTTTCTCTCATGATGAAGCCCCCCTCGTGAATGATCTTGATCTCAAGGCGGAAGTCGAGCGTGGAGTGGTTGAGCGCTGCTATAGCTGTGCTACTGCTGGCATCAGTCGTGGTTTCCAGAGAACGAGTTGTGACATCATTTCTAGCGATGGCGGTTGAATCGTTGCCTGGGCGAGAAATCCCAACTAGACTCGAAGCCAGTAACAATTTGCCAGTTGCCACAACCCTTCCTGGATAACCAGCATCCATACTGAAAACCTCGATGTGACTCTCACGTAGCACTGGCTCCATCGCCGCCTCACTTCTCTGCAGTAAACACTCAATAACCCAGCCCAGCATCCCGTACGTCCAGTCCTCATTCTCTGTTCCTCCAACTCTCGACAAGGTCAGAGACATAAGTTCAGTGTCATCGCGCCAGCGAGTCCTAGGGAGGGGCTGTGAGCTGGAGATTCTCCCGATATCTCTAAGAATCAGCCTTACAAGGGAACGAAAGGCGACGCGCGAAATATTGAGGGGATTACGGATAGGGGTGAGCTCCATGCGGAGATTGAGGAAGGTGTTTTGTGGCAAGATAGTGACACTCTGCGGGTCCTCGTGGGCGGGGTCGGAGATCCCATCTTCCTCGCTTCCACCTGTATCTTTATGGGATGAGGATCGCTTGACAGTCTCCATCGAGCGAGACGTGACGTCTACCCTGGCGGTGGCATTTTGGCTGTTGCCAGGATGGGAGATCCCTTCCAAATGCGGAAGCAGCAGCAACGTGCCACTTGTGACAGTCCTTCCAGGAGACCCTTCATCCATAGTCAGAACTTTGATCGAGCTCTCCTGCAGCCGTGGTCCCTGCTCACTCATTGCCAATATTCCTTCGACAACATAATCAATCATCTCGTACGTCCAGAACTCTTCGACCCCCTGCGACTCTTTCGTCAAGGTCAGGTGTATATATTCAGTGTCGTGCTGCCAGGAGTTGCCGACGATAGGTATTGAAAGATCAGAGATATCCTCGAGCTCCTCAAATACTTTCCGAACGAAGGAACGGAGAGCAAGACGCGGGATGTTTTGTGGGTTGTATCTGGGGATGAGCTCAAGGTGAAGGTCGAGCTCGGTGTCAGCGGGTGCGATCAGAGCCGTGTTATTGGTCATGCCAGGGGTGGCACGCTTTTCCGAAGCCAGCTGACGAGAAGCAATCGTGGCGCTCTGATCGTTGCTTGGGCCAGGTATCCCACCAGCACTTTTATGCGAAGTCAACGCCAACGACCCAGCGACGACCAATTTTCCTGGGTACGGGTACGCCCCAGCACTAATATCCAGGATCCGCACCGAAGCCTCCCTCAAGGAGTTAGTATTCTCACTCTGCCTTAATAATTCGCTACCAAACCATTCTAGCACTCCGTAGGTCCAGTACCGGACCTCTAGCCCTTGGCGCTGTAAAGAGAGCTCCAAGAGTCCGGAGCTTTGGCTGTAGGAAGGGTTGGGAAGGGGTTGGGATACATCAGCTCCGCGCTCGATATCGTTGAGGATTTCCTCGACGAGGGAGATGATGGAAGATCGAGGAATGATGAGGGTGTCTTGGACCAGGTCGAGGTAGAGGCCAAGGTCGAGATCAGAGTCGCCGGGCACTGCCAAAGCTGTGGCGCTGGCGGCAATAGTGGCTTGCTTAAAGCTCTCTAGGGAACGAGAAGTGATGAAATTTGGGTCGGTTGTCGCGTTCTTCTCACTCCCAGCAGAGACCACCCCGGCAGCCAGAGTATCAGAAGGACTAGGAGGCGGTGGTGGGGTGCCGGAATGGGGACGCCTCAGACTCCCACTTACAATATGACCCACTCTTCCGCGCTCCGTAGCTTTGTCAACAAAGAAATAGCTCTCCTGCAAAGAAGAGGGTTGAATAGCTGTCTCACCGGCCCGCTTCAGCCACTCCATGACAACATACTGCAGCGTTTGCCAGGTCCAGTCGTCTGGCAAGAATGGATCCGCCGCATTCGCATAGATTTGGAGCTCTAGGTAAGGATTATCGAACATCCACGACTTCTGGGGGATGGAGCAGGTGGGGCAATGGGTCGATATCTCGATGTTTACCCTGGCGAGGAACGCTTGGAGACTGGCTACCGTTCGACCCCGATCGAGGGAAGAGCCGCCGGAGATAGGTTCGACGCTGAAGACGAATTTGCTGGCTGCTGCGGGATTGGCGGCGCTAGAATTTGGAGGGATGGTGGTCGTATTGGAAGCAGCACCGAGCGTGCTTTGAAGTAGGCAACCTATCGCCACCACCAAATTGTTGACGCCATAGACTTTGAACGTGCTTTCCACCAAGTAGGTCTGTCTTTGCTGCGCCTTCATGTTTTGTCGAAGTAGATCGTTGTAAGCGAATCTTAGCATGCCATATGTCCAATCAGCTTGTGAAGCTGGGAGGTCTGGGTTGGGAAAGATATTCATGGTCACATCGAAAGCATTCGCCGGCCAGAATGGCGAAGGGATCCTGCCTGACGCGCCATGGATCCCAATCCGCGCATCGATCAGGGCCACTTCGTCGTGCGCGAAGGTTGAGATCTGATTTGGAGGGAAGCTCGTGCCAGAATCCACAGAGCTGAAGACCAGCCGACGATCAGCGGCATCGGTTCTGGATGATCCTGAGAGGGTGCTAGGCAAGCTTGCAAGTTCCGTGAGCGCGTAGTCCATTTCTGCCCGTCGAAATAAGAACCTTACCTTCCGGTGTCATTTGACAGGCCCAAGTTGAGGACCTGATCCTGCAAGGTATGACCAACCGGCATGCAGCTGCTCATGTGACTCCATGTTGATGTCAAGAGCCCAACAGCGATGGCAGAGACTGAGGGAGACAACATCAGGATATGTCAGCAAATTGCAAGAAGAAGATCAGGCTTCATGAGGGGCTTCACTTTTACATTTCCCTTTTGTGTTTAAAGAACGCAGCAATGGAAGCGAAGCGCCATATGCGAGGAACACATTATCGAAACATGATTCATGCACAGAGTCGGGTAAATGTAGACCGGATGGCTCCCGGGGTTTGGTAAGGCGCGCATGAGTGTCATTGTCTCGCAAAGCTGGGGCCATGATTGGTTTTGACTGCGGAAATTCATGTTGACTTTGCCTTTACAGTTCACATCATCTGGAGACCGGTATCCCAGGAAGCTCCTTTGCGGTTTCTGCTGGTTTTTCCCTTTCGGTGGGTGCCTCTGCGATTCCTCGATTCATCATTTGTGGGTCAATTCCCTGCCCACCGCCTAGCTCTCTGGGCTTGAACACATCTGGATCAGTCCCGTAAACCTCATGCGTCTGAAAATTGGGCCGCGCCGGAGCGAATGCAGGCGCGAGGGAATCGTGTGGTAGTTCTGACTTCTCAACTTCAGGCGATATTTTCTTTTTGTGATGCCGACGAAAGACACAGGCAAAATAAACAAGAGCAGCACTGATAGCCAAACCAGCCACACCACCTACAACACCTCCAACAATTGCCCCAACGGGCGTTGAAGACGATGAGGAGCTTGAAGAGCCAGTCGATGCTGCTGAATCAGAGTCTGTTGCCGAAGAGCTGACTTGCCCTTGTGCGGTAGATACCTCCGTCGTAGGATTACTGTAATTGTAGCGAGGGATCGTCTTGCCAAACATGTCCAACTCTGAGCCGGAGTGCCAGGTACTAGCAGGTTTAGCCCCTCCGTTGATATCGCCACCAACCACGTCAATCACAGGCTCAGGCACCTGGTATTTGGTATCTGGCAACGGAAATTGGGAATGCCACTGATAGGTCGAAGTGTCGAGCAATTTAATGGGTGGCAACGACGAATTGCATTGCTGCAAGTCAAAAGCGGTATCACCATGTAACACCGCACCACCCAAAACAATCATTGATCGATCTTCAAAGGAGTTGCAAAAGTGTCGCCGTTTACCGGCATTTTCAGCCAGCTTGGTCTCATTATTATTAGTGTCGGAGATCTTGATCCATTGAAAGGCGGGCATGGTGAGGACATGAACTTCCTCAAGGGCACGATTGTTGTCCTGGTTCCAGCCGCCATAGATTGTCATCTGGAAGCTGCTATCATCTGAGGCCGCACTGAGAGCTGAGCAGAATTCAGAGCGTGACGCAGGAATGTCTCCCGTTGCCGTCACAACTGACCATTTACCAGACGCGATGTCATAGATCTGGACCGCAGACATGTTGCGTTGTACCGACTGATCGAAGTTGTCGTACCCTCCAACCGAAACAAGGATTCCCTGCTTGCCCAGACGCACGTATTGGGTGGTTGGGCCCCAGAAGTAAGGTGTATCGTTGTCTGTGATATTCACCCATGTAGGATTTGAGGGATTTGAGGAGTTCATGATAACCAAGCCGGGAAGCCAATTGTTCCCACCGGCAATGAAGCTCAGAGTGCCTCCACCCTCAAAGGTATTCGCATACATGCCTTGCGAGCGTTCCAGCTTATTGTAGGGCTCTTTCCCATCACCAACCGTTGTCGTGGACCAACTATCATGGGCCGGATCGTAGGTCTTCATCATGGATTGACCCTCAACCGTGCTGGGTGGGAAGCCTGCCATGCTGTACAGGCGAGTCTGATTGAGGTCACCCCAAAAAGCACCACCGCCAGCATACTCTACGGCAGAGCTGCTTGTGACATTGTACGAATCTTCATAGAGGATGGTGTCGACGGGGAATGAGGTGTTGAGGGGGATCGAGAAGAGGGATTTTTCTGCCCGATGCATTAGATTGGCTTGATCTCGCAGGGAGATAGGTCAAGCATCTTACGATCTCCCGTGATATTCATATGATCCGAAAAGGAAAATGTACCACCCATGAAATACAGGGTATCTCGCGCGATAATTGCTGCGGGGTGTGTCTGTCAGTAAGAGCTCGGGTTTCGCACAGCATTGAGCAAGGAAAATAACCCACTTCGACCACCCTCAAAATAACACAGATCTCTTGTTTTGGCGACCTTCATCAAGGTACAGCAGAGTAGAATTATGCATGATGCGGTGGGCAAAGAACGTATCGCAGACATGGCTGCTCAGCCGAGGAGCAATTGAAAGCAGGGTAGAAACGCGTCAGTCAAGAATGTCAAAAGACATCAATGGAGGTGCGTAAGAAGGAGACTTCTGGACACACAATAATGACTGGCAAGGAGACGGAGAACGGGGACAGCAGGCTATTGAAATTACCTGTTAGGAGACCAAAGCGAAGCTATTTCAGCTCTGGCTCAATATTCTGCACCAGATCTCGTGGCAGCCTGGCAAGTGGCAGGATTGAGGCAGACATGTCACAAATTATTGCACGTTTTTGTCAGACTAAGTTCACCGGCTGAAACGTCCCCACTGCCGCGGCGGCGTCAAGTTCGATATTGAGTTACACGAGTATGCTGTCATTTTGTTTTGCTTTGAGAATGAGAGGAAAAGCCACCAATGGGAAACGAAGCCAGACGACGCAAAGCATTGGGAAAGAGGCTCATCTCAATAATAGCTTGAGGCCTTACTGCTTTCCTCTCTAGCTGTCAGATGGTGTCGAGAAGGAAGGGAGCGAAAGGTGTTTTTCTAAGACAGGTGGTCAGAAGTTTGTTCCCTAGTGCAGTATAAGGTAGTGCTGGTGCGTTTGGCGTCATCTGACTCATCTCGCCGCAATTGTCGAAATAGCTCCCGCAAGGCTGAGCAAAGTGCCATGATTGGCTTGCTGAGATGATGAAGGATTACAGGAGTATGGAGCAAGACAAGAGACTCGGATCCTTCGTCGTCGGAATTTGGAATTCTATCCTGGGATCGTGATCAAAAGAATTATGAGGGAAACTGTCAAATTGACTCTGGGAGTGTATTATTTACATCGCGTTTTGAGCAGCATAATATCGGTGTCTCCCTGCAACATTACTACGTAAATAAGGTCCATTTCTCATGTCATCACAACAAATATCTTCAGGCGTCCCCTGTTACGCCCACGAGATATGAACACAGTGCAGGCTTCACCTTCAATATCATAGGTGTCTATACCAGCAAGATCTCTTGCTTCGTGCGCAGTGGGGGGCGACTGGTGCTAACCATCCCCTTCTAGCCCTGCACCAGCGAGCTGATCGATTTCACATTGCTACAGCGATCGACCCTGTCGTTGAACTTGCGTCCATTTGCTGCTCTCATCATCGTGCGATTCATCTCCTCGCGCAGCAGTATCAACAATACCTGGCCTACTGCGCGTGTGAACAGTTGATCTTATGGCGCTCACAGATTTCATATCCTTCGGGGTCGCTCTTCGAGCAGGTCTTACCGTATCAGTTGGCGCTGTCATCACCTTCCTCTTCAGCCTCTACAAGCATCGTTCCAGAATGGTTGGCATGGTATGTGCTCCCACCCGATCATTGAGACCCAGATGCTGACACCTTCAAAGCCAAAACCTCCATGGACTCCTATTTGGGGCAACTTGAAGATCATGGGCGAGCTTGTCGCAAGCCTTCCACCAGGCATACATCCTCATACCTACGTCCATTATTTGCAAGAGAAGTACAATCTTCCAGACATCTTCTATATTGATTCGTGGCCCTTTGGAGACCAGATCCTTGCAATTGTCAACCCTGATGTTGCTACTTCAGTCACCGTTCAGTATTCTCTGCCCAAACATCCATCCCTTAATCGCGCCATATGGCCCATCACTGGATACAAGAGCTTGGTCACATTGGAAGGAAAAGAACACAAAACTTGGCGAGCAGTCTTCAACCCGGGCTTCTCTACTGGTCATCTCATGACGCTGGTCCCTGGAATCGTTGACGACTGCGTGATTTTCATGAATCAGTTGAGCAACTATGCAAAAAGTCGGGAGATATTCCAATTGGAGGGCGCTGCCACAAAGGTGACCATCGATATTATTGGCAGGGTCGTCCTGTAAGTAGCTTGGTCCTTCTCGACGGATTGAAGGCTTTGCTGACTTAAATTTAGCGATACGCAAATGCACGCACAAACCTCTGAGAACAAGTTCGTCTCGGCTTTCCGAAATCAATTGGCATGGCTGCCGGATCCAGCTGAGATCAATCCGCTTAAAAAGATACACCCATTGCGCCCATTTATGATCAAATATAACGAATGGCGCATGGACAAATACTTGATGAATATCATGAGCCAGCGCTTTACCTCTCGCTCGGAGACCGGCGCAGTGGACTTGGGGAGGAGAGGCCGACCGATCATCGATCTGGCTCTTGATAGCTACAAGAAATCAGGCCAGGTTGAAAAGGGCCATCTGGATCGGACCGAATTCCAGAAGGCTGCCTTACAGCACATCAAGGTTTTCATGTTTGCCGGGCATGACACGACGAGCTCGACTATCTGTTGGGTAGCCTACGCCCTCGCCCAGCATCCAGAATGTCTGCGCAGATTCCGGCAAGAGTGTGATGAGCTCTTTGGCTCTGATGTCTCTCAGACAGCGCAGACGATCAAAGACCAGCCACATTTGATTAACAACTTACAGTATGGCGCCGCCATCATTAAAGAAACTCTGCGACTTTGGCCTGCGGCCAGCAGTGTCCGCCGTGGCGAAGCTGGCTTCTTCTTGCATCACGAAGGAAAGCAGTACCGGACGTATGAAGGTGAATTGACAGGTTTCGTGCATGGTTATCTATTGTTCTAATCTTGTACAGATATGGTCACCTGGCCGGTAGCCCATGCCCTCCACACCTCACCCAGACTATGGCCGGAGTCGACGAAATTTATACCTGAACGTTGGCTCGTGAAAGAGGGTGATCCGCTCTACCCCATCAAAGGTGCCTGGCGACCCTTTGAATTCGGCAATCGTTCCTGCATCGGGCAGGAACTAGCAGTGATTGAAACCAAGATCATCATGGCGTTGATGCTCAGGACGTTTACGATTGAGACTGCATATGAGGAGTTGGACAAGGCAGCTGAGCGCAAGTCCGACAAGATGACTACCCCTGAAGGCGATCGAGCATATCCCGTCCTTATTGCGACGGCCAAGCCTATTGATGGGATGCCGTGTAGAATCAACAGGAGATGACAAGAGTTGAGAATCATCAATCCAACCATTTCTCTTACCTGAGCAGACTCGGCCAGTCGTTACACCTTCCGCGTTGCTGAAGATACCGAGCATCCAGTGCCAGCAAGGCAAAGCTGCCAACGTTTCCACGCCAATTCCAGTAATCTAGCCGAACGTATCCTTTGCGCCTAATCATCCTTCCTCGTAACTACCCGTTCAAAATCAAGCTCGCTCGGTCAAATCGTCGAAAGCGCAGCGGAGAATAAAGGTAATAGTTCGCACCAGATGATCGATACGCTTTGGCCTGAGGCATTCTATTTGTGCCCCGCTCCCACCATGAGGGGCATGAAAGCCGAGCATAGCACGACAGCTGTCATGAAGCCTTATAAACGTACTCATATAGCCAGCAATTATCCGCCCATTCACATCTACTTCACTCATCCTCTGACCACCCCTCATTGACTTCACGCTTGATCGTCCATCATGTCGGCCAAACCATTCAAGGTAAATCACTGCTTGAAACTCGCCCATAAGTGGATTTCCCAAGCTAAGGATTTACCCTAGGTCGATATCCCCAATGCTGAGCTTGACCTTTTGTCAAAAAAGCTTGCTCTCACGCGACTGCCTACCACCCTCAGCAATGCACAATGGCCCGAGACAAACGGCGTCACCATTCAGAAGATGGCAGATATAATGGAATTTTGGCGTACCACTTATAGCTGGCGCGATGAGGAAGCCAAAATCAATGCCTCTCTTCCCCAATTCACCGCCATCATCTCAGTCAAAGACTTTGGCCCTTTGAACATCCACTTCGTCCATTCAAAAGCCTCAACCACAGACTCGAAATCTGCAATTCCTCTTCTCTTCATACATGGTTGGCCTGGTTCCTTCATCGAGGTCATGAAAATACTTCCAAGTCTGAATGAGAAAGGGTTCGATGTTGTTGCTCCAAGCTTGCCAGGATATGGCTTCTCGAGTTACCCAGACAAGGCCGGCTTCAAGCATGACCATCACGCTGAGGTGTTTCACAAGCTCATGCATGACGTTCTTGGCTACAAGAACGGATACGTAGTCCAGGGCGGTGACTGGGGCCATTACATCGCGCGCTGCATAGCCATTCTATATCCCGAGCACTGCCGTGCCGTGCATCTGAACATGGTAAGGAAGCCCAGGCTCTTCTTCAAGATACAGCCCACTATGTTCACCCCTCATGCAAGTCTAACGAGAACAGCTCGTTATGCCGGAACCTCCGGACCTGAATCCCAAACTGGAGTATACCCCTTTTGAACAGCTCCTCCTAGAGCGCGCCGACTGGTTCCGCGATACACAATGCGCATACGGTAACATTCAGTCGACCAAACCCCTAACCCTAGCCATAGGTCTTCACGACTCGCCCGTTGGCATGCTCGCCTGGATGGCCGATAAACTCTTCTGTTGGACAGATAACTACCCCTGGACGCCCACGGAAATCATCACCTGGACATTACTGCATTACTTTCCGGGCCCCGCCACTGGCTTTGACATGTACAGACAGCAACCTGGGAACGAATGTCTGGAAGACGGATTGGCGGCGCGGAAGTATTGTGGGGTGCCCACAGCTGTCAGCGCGTTTCCCAAGGAGCTAGAGGTGAGGCCGGCGAGCTGGTGCAAGAAGCGCGTGAATCTGGCGCAGTGGGCCGGACATGAGGATGGAGGGGGCCATTTCGCATCGTGGGAGAGGCCAAAAGTGTTGGCGGACGAAATGGTGGAGTTTTATCGAGCGGTGTGGTGACAGTGATTGCGCCGTTATTGTTCAAGGTCAGGGCGGGGTGTACATTGCGGCATCTTCGAACGAAGAAGCAGTTCGTCCTCGTATGCTAACACTTGGTCATCGGATTCGAATCAAGGCGCAACAGACGTCACTTGAGTGGATGCAATTGGGACATTTAAGACCGCAATTCCGCAACTTACGTTTTTCGTCCTTTGAAAAAGATTCAGCGCAGCAAGACGCACTTGCGACTCCCAGCCCTTGAACTTGAAAACTCATTCACTGTGATGTTGCAGATCTCGCATGCGCCTCAGCGACGCAACTATCTCTCCCCAAGTGAGACCACTATTTCAACCAATGTCTCTTTCTCCGCCTTGCCGTCTGCCGCGCTCCACCCATCCGCGAGTCAATAGGGGGCAGGGTTGCATATATGCCATGCGATCGCTGCAAGGATACATTCTTCCAATCATCCAGGATCCAAGCTCTGAACGCTACTGCACCACTGACCTCCCCACTCTCCGTCCGCTGACATTTTCTGGACGCCCACGCCCATATAGATCCTCCACCCTCACAGCATACAGCCATGCGCCTCCCTCCACCCCCTCCTTCTCTCCCCCTCTTCCTCCTCCTGCTCCTCAGCATCCTCCCCCAACCAACGCTCTCCCACCCGCTTAACCCCCCATCCTCCACCACCATTACCCCCGTGGTGGGCCCCAACCTCACCGATCCCACCATACCAGTCTCCTCCGGTCCCCCCACCACCCCATCCTACCTCCTCAACATCACGCCGATCCCAGGCGAAGGCAGCATCGGCCGCACGCTCTTCACCCTCTTCGTCTCCTCCCTGCTGCCGGAAGTCGAGGGCGTGATAGCGCGACCGGCAGGGCGGGGCGCGCTCACACCACTGGACCACGATCCGTGGGAGGTGAGGCGCCGGGGTGTGCGGTTGCGGCTCGAGAGCGTGCCGTACTCCTCCCCCTCCTCCTCCGTTTCCACCATTTCCTCGGAGGGGGGCGCCGGCATGGGGAATGTCACATTGGCCCCCACGACGAATGGAGGAGCGAGTAGTGTGGTGCAGACCGCAAAGATGCTGCTGCTGCGCCGGAAACGGGGCAGCCTCGGCCCTTCCTCTTCTTCTTCTTCTTTCCCCACCACCACCAGCACCATCACGTCGTTGTTGGAACGGAGATTGCTGACGCGGCCGCAGCAATCGCAACCGCAACGGAAAAGGGAAGCAGCGGCAGCGGCAGCGAATCCGGTCGACTACCTGGATTACGGCCTCCTCCACTACCTCATCACGGAACTCCGGGATCGGGGCCGCGACGGGGGGTGGAATTACGGGGCGTGTGAGGTGGAGGTCAGTGTGCTGGAAGAGGATGGGGCGGTCGATGTGGTAGCGAAGGGGGCTGGATCGGAAGATCTGGGGGAGGTGGGGGTGGGATATGATGTGAGGTGAGGTGATGTGACGTTGATGTGAGGGGTTTAGGGGTTAATGGGAACGAAAGGGTATGGAGGACTTGCCGGGGGTGGGTTTTGAGGGGAGAGGAGGAGGATGGTTGGGGGGGAGGGGGGAACGGTAGTGAAGGGACCTGTGAGATGTGCCTACCATAGCCAAAGGATGCAATTGTCACTGCACCAGATAATCCTGCTTTATCCCATCCCATCTCTGTGCGTCTGAAGGAATGAAATTCTGCGGTTGGTCTCATTGAGCCCTTCTCAGCACAATCCTACTCACATTTTCCGCTCGTGTTCAGAGCCAAGGTCTGGGATGACCGTACTACACCATCATCTCATCAAAAAAAAGTACCGAAGCAGCATTGCCCAAAAAAAATATTTCACGAAAATGGTTTTCGCGTGGGTAGATAATCCCGTTCACAGGGATTGCACCAACTCACTCACCCTTCCTATCCGACACCCACCTATTGGCAAATCCACCGGATTTCATCCATCTCTCTTACCCTTCACTACCCACCCACTCTTCCACACACACACACACAACCCCCCAAATGCAACCCCAACCCGTAGAAACCCTCCTACCATCATCTCACCACCCCTTCATGGAGCATGGAAGCAACCCCACCTACCCTCATCGCCACAACCATCTCGATCGATCTGAACTTTGAGCAATGCAGGCAGGCAGACAGGTCATAGTACCCCCACCAGCAGCACCAGCAGCAGCAGGTAGGGTCTATCATACCCAACAAACTATCTCATTGACGCTCATGAGAAGCCAGCGGATTCTTGGGGTCTCTTCTTGAGTGAGTAAGTAAGTGCGGGGTTGGGGAGGTGTGGTGGTGTGTGTTTGATATAGGGGGTGATGGTGATGGATGGATGGGGAGGGGAGTGGGGGTACGTGCGGAATGTGTGGGGTGTTGTTTTGGGAGGAGGGGGTGGAGAGGAGGGGAGGGGTGAGGAGTCTGTGAAGGGAGGGGAGGGGGACGGAGAGGAGGTCTGTGAATTTGAGGAGTCGGGGAGGAGGATATGGGTGGCAGAGTGTATGTAGGATTCTGGACAAGGACAGCTTTGTCATGGAAAGGATCTAAAAGGTAAAGAAGAAATGGCAGGAATCACCACGCTTTTGGTGGGGATGCGAGAATGAATTCACTTGGGACAATTTCTAGAGGAAGGACTAGAAGACGGGTAGTCCAATATGATCGTTTCGTTGATTGTTGTTTGATAGGATTTCAGACGGCGTTTTCCTGCGTTGCATTTGATCGATATTCCAGTATAGGCAGTAGTAGATCCCAAAGGCATTCTATCCAACATCGACATTACTGTCTCGGAAGTCTTGTATCGTGCAAAAGAACATAATATTGCCTCCATGTATCCATCCGAAAGGAACAATATCAACTCCAGATTCATTAAGGTCTGAATAAAGCCTAGAGACCTTCCACCTGATTTCAACAATATATCAGGGGTTCTCTATCCCATCAAGCAATGCCCACTCCACGTTTGACCTAGGTTCAGCAATGCTTGATACGACTTCCACCTTAATGTCCTTCTGCTCATCGTAGAAATCCTGCGGTGTATTTTCTGGCTCCACTAGTGCATCACCATCCACATAGCCACCGTGGGAGATCCAGATCTAATAAATCGCTTCAGGGATCCATGTTTCGATCCTTCCAGGCGGAATTTCGGACGTCTTCCCATTTAATCTTGGCCTTTTCGCAGGGGAACCTGGTTACCTGGCTTGTCCGCACTCTGGGCTGGTGAGGTCTGGCCCGCGGTGTGCAATACTTCTTCCCATAGAGAGTGGATGTCCGATCAGAAGATGTCTTTGGTATGCGTTGGAAAATTGTATCAAATAGGTTGTATGCGTATCCAGATTGGACAACATGAGCACCAACATGACCGGCATCCATTCGTAATTGCTTCATGAAATATGGTACCTGCATGACTGATCTGATGTGGATAATGTCATTTCCCAAAGATCACGCGCTGGCATACACAATGTGCAAAGAGTTTCGTTGCCCTCCCCTCTTTTCCCCCCCCGCCGGGGATTCCGAAGCTCATCTGGATGCAGGAAGTTACATTGAAAGGAGGCCTTACGCAAACAGTTCATCTAGAGGGGTATACAAAGTAGCTCCTAGCCCGCAAGGAGTGAGAGGAACAAACAGCTGTGTTAACTCACCGGTACATCCCTCCTTCCCTCCCCTCCCCTCCACAACTTTAAAACTCGCCGGTAGGGCGCACACACCCTTTCTGCCGTGCCGCCTGGGTCCTTTTAGCTTTGCTTTGTTTTCTTTTTTTTTTTCTCTCCGTTGGTGAATTCAATGCTCGATATCTCATCTCCCCCCAAATTGGCGACTTTGTATGAGAATGGGCGCTCGTACGGATGGAGGACTCGGTTTCGACTATCTTGGAAGACGCGGATGATTTGATCTGGCACCATCGAGATGGATATAGGGTAATCGTTTCTTGGTGTGATGTTGTGCACCTCCAATATTATCTGAATTAGGAAGCACCCGATCTAAAATGGATGACACGGTCGAAGCAACGAGTTTGATCCATGCATGTTTTCGTCGGGAACGAATTGAAAATTTGGCTAAGCATTGTCACGCCGTTTGTGGATCCCTGGAGGTATAGGCTTTATAGAGGGAGGAGGACCAAAGGACGTCGTTTGGATATGATTTTACATGGCGTCGGTCTCGAGGGATGATAATACGGAGAAAGTGTAAGGCAGGGGGAGAGGTCAGGGGCATGGGTGCATGGAGCTATTTGAGTGTATCCTCAAACGGGCATAACATTCAGCTGGCTTGGGGAGACGAAGAGTGAATTCGTAATCTGGGAGACAGGACTTAAGCAGGTCTAAAGGGGGACCAGGCTAAGAATGATTTCCTAGGAGGGGGAGAATGGCGGTGAGGAAGGTGTAAGTGCTCCTCAACCTGCGGTCTAGCAATCAGGGAAAGCAGGAACCTGCAAAGCAATAACAGTGTTATCTCTCTTGATTAGGGGGGCTCGGAAAGAAATAGGTGTCATAGTATCAGGACGGCAGACAGTGAGGGGAAGTGACACTTGTTAACCTACATGTTAGTATGTTCAAGGGTCCAAGCAGCTCATAATGGCAAGCGCTGCCACACACAATAACGAGAATACCAACTGAACGAGTATAAAGATAGGCCAACTCGCCGAGTCATTATTGCTTCTTCAGGTACGAACCACTCGAAATATCGATAAAAACGTGTGAAACGTGGAGTCAATGCTCTATACGATATATGACATTGAAGGATATCGACCAAATTTAGTAGAATGTCAAGAACACCTCATCAAAAATAGGTGAAGATGGGAAAAACGTTTGCAAAATCATTCACTATCAGAAGACCCAACTTAGCATTGCCTCATACGTTAAAGATCCCCCAAGAAGAGTTTGGATTGCAAGAAAAACTGTGGCAACCTATTATATTCAATGAAACATGGAGTCACAATTGGTGTCTACAATTTAAAGCTCCTGAGACATTGACAGAGAAGGGGAGCAACGCCTCTGAAATTTGCTTAAGAGATGTGGAGGAGAGTCGCATGTTGCCTCGAGGTAGGTAGCAGTAAATGTACCCGACTTTCATGCACCAAGAGCTGCGTAGATGCTTCGTTGAGCTTGCTAGGAGAAAGCAGGTGCAACGGAGCTTGCCTTCCCTAGCAGACGTAGTATTTTCTTTTCTGTTGCTCGTCAACACGGCTTTCTTGAGTCTGCCTCATTCGGGTCAATGCTATCAATTGTTGACGGAGTATCTCTTCGTGGATGTGTTCCACACAGAGACCCATTTGCCTGCCATGTGATTTTTGGATCGAGTTGAGACCGTGTAGCTCTCGCTTTTCCGCAACGCAAACGGACATCTTGTTTCATCAGCAGATGTATGATGGTTTGAGGCCTGACGCCTGAGGACCCCGCTTGATGAGACGATTGGCGGGAAGGCTGTGGTGATGACGTGGCATGGAGCGAGATTATCGAGCAGAAGCGTTGAGTTGATGTTCATTCGACCTTGATGTGGGTTTTCTTGTGTGTCAGGTGGATAATGTCCGTTGGCATACAGAACATTGGTGTGGATGAAATCTTGAAGCGAAAGGAGCAAAAAGCGGTAAACACGGAAAGCTGGTCTAGCAGACTGCTTTATCCTTCAAGCGAGCCAGGACTGCAGAAGCTGAAACACCCGAACAACGCGGATGATATGTGGGCCCTGCAGATATTTGCTGGCGCTCTATTGCTTACTGTAGGTTGCGAACCCTGCAGATTACACTAGTGGAAGAAATGAAACGCCGATAGATCAAGTTTGAAGGGATTCATCGATAGTCAAGTCAGAGGATGCATTCTTCGAAACTTGCTTACCGGATGATGCTTCAGATTGGACGAATGGCCTGAGGCGACCACAGACGAGGCAGATGGAAGGGGCCGGTGTTCGAGCCATGGCCGATGGACCCGGCAAACCGGAAAGGACGTGGAGAGCATACGTAGGGCAAAGGAAATCCTGGTGCATTCGGCGACGCATGATGACGGTACCGGCTGGGTGGAACCTATAGGCCAAGGGCAGACATGATCTGAATCTACACTTGGCCACCCGTCGGACGGTACGGCTGCGTAAGGGTCACCTCACCATAGTTGATCGTTGATGCAGCCAATGACGGGGTCATCTCATCATTAGATATCCACAATATCCGGCAGGGCTAGCCTTACAGTCTTACACTTTTCGAATTCACGTTCCAAAGTGCGGACTCGTCTTGAATGCTGATCGCAGATCATTGATGCTCAATTCCTTTGAAAAAAACTAGCCGCGAGGGGAACTTTACTCGATTTTTGAAAGGAAGAGGTGACCATGATCGATAAAGCGTTGAGATCAATTGCCTCTTGGGGTTAGAAACCGTTGAGATCAAAGAATGTTTCCTAAGTTGCAGGCATAAAGCTTGTTTGAGGGGCGAATCAATGCTGGCGGCGGCGTCGATCGCAAGAGCCATTTGAGTCCGTGCGAGATTCGGGAAAGAAAGTTATGCTTATTCGAATCCTGAGGCCGAGCCCGCGGAAACCTGCAATGTGGGTGTGAAATTAGGAGGTCAGATGCCCTTGGGTGGGAGAGGGGGGGGAGGGCGTACGGAGGTTCTGAATCCCTGTCACTGCATACGATGTGATGAGGGATCACGCGTATGATCAACGTGTATGCATAGTGCACATTGAAAAGATTCAATGGCTATCTCCCAACCGTTCGGATCCTTGCCAGACGAGTCGAGGGACCAACAAGACTTGCAGACCCTTGTGGCAAAGCCGCTTCCAGTGGAGGCTGCAGACTCTCCCAGGTTCTGCAATGATGGTGGAATAACTACCCTTCAAAGGACATAGCGCGCCCAGGACCAAGCTTGTAAGCTCCCCGTGTGAGCGAACCAAAGTACAGATCCTCAACTTAGCGAAAAGAGGTTTGGCTCACGAATGTGCCCAGTACTCCTCACGCAGATGGGGAAGGGTACAAATGGATGGGAGGATAATTTTGTCTTCTGACTCATTGTTCGTCCTTTGTCCTGCGGAAGGTGCGGATGCGATGCAGCACAGTTGATGTGATTGATCAACTTTGCGGGGCACAATCCGATCACACTCTCCAGAGGCGATTGATCGTGCGAATGCATCAGCAGACACACACACCTTGGAGAGTCAAGAACCTGCCTTAGTATGCCTTGATCATCCCTGAAAAGGCCCGTCAACAAGATCAGCGGGCTAGCGTTATCGAATGAGATCGCCACTGGTCATGATATGGTGTTATGACACAGATCACGCTTCATTGATAGGATAGTACAGGAAGACGAATTCGTGATGCGTGGGGCATTAGCAGTCTCCCTTCTCAGAATTATCGAGAGACGATCCAGGCATAGGGGACTTGCTGCACCTCGCAAGCTCATAATGGTCCAGGCTTTTTCAGAGAGAGGGTGGTCTGGCGCTGTTGGAGTAAAGGTATACGTAACCATCTTTCTCGTAGAAGACTGTAGCAGGCTGCATCGAATTTGGTATCATTCGTAATCACTGTTTCGAAAGCCAACAGATTCTGCACGTTGGCTCCACGTGTCGGGCCTTTCCTGGGGGCAGAATGCAGTACTGGGACGGACCGTAGAAAGGATTGTGCTCTTTCTCGCGTGGCATGTCTGACGCAAGTGTTTCACTTGGGGGATCAATTGCATGACCGACTTGTAAGCATTCAGATCAAGCATCATCAATTAAGGAAAGCTTGCGAGTGGCTAGGCCCAGCGCCTGCAGTGGTGACCACGCCGCTGTTGCGACGTGCATTGCGCTAAAGCCCCCGCTGCATGAACCTCGTGGGAGAAAAAGTATCGGCAAGATTGGGGTATGTGAAGGCTGTGTTTGTGAATGATTTCTGTCCTGTTTCATGAAGTCCTGCTGTTTTCGCTTGACCTTGGTAAGGTAGCGAGGGAGCCAGAAACGCGAAAGAGAGCCAGAAGTGCAAAGGTAGAAATCCAAGTCATAGACTTCAAATCTCCAGGCAAACAAATTCCAAACTTGAATCTCGCCGAGAGAGAATTGGTCTGCCACCAAAATGTAGAGAGTGGTGAGAGCCCAGTGCAATGGTCAAGATCGACAGACCTTCCAACCGAATGCAGCCACACACGTGGACCATGCAGCTAGAGCTGCAAGGTAGGTAGGCAGTGATCGCGGCTTTCCCCTGGGCCTCCCTCCAGTCTCGAGGCTGGACTCAAAGCTGTGAAAGGGCGGTTGGGAACGCGTGGAACGAGGCACGCGAAATGAGCTCGCTTAAGCCCTTCATCAGCTTGCTTCTGCGCAGACAATATCAAGGTCAATGTTTCGAAGTGAGCCACAGCTCCATGACGTTACTGTGCCTCCTCCTGCCCCTTTCCGTTTCATCATGATCTCTCTACGGATTAGATGTGTGACACGTTTCACATCAATAATATCTCCTGACACTCATTGCGGAATAATGTCTGCAGGAGTTCGTCATCCAACATGCAACTGGGCACTGGCTGGACTGGTGGGAAAGACCAAGATTGGAGCGGGAGAGTTCTTGGCATTGTGCCCTATTCTGACTTTGCACTAGGACACTAGCCGTTGCATTATCCATAAGCCTAAATCCCCCCTTGGGCTCCAATCATGATGCGGAAGCGTCCTATGGAAGGAAAACAGCAGCCTCGCAATTTTGAAGGCGACTGATACGACCAAATGTCCGACCCCGATCATCCAAATGTCTCTCGCTACCAGAGCCACCTCCTTGTTCTCCTGCATGCCATATATTTGCAGACTTCGTTCTAACCAAACCCTCTCCATCCTCCAATGTACCTCCTTTCAGCATCGCCACTAGCCCAGATCAAGCAATATCAGAATCATACAAGTAGCACGAGTTTCGTCCCTAGTCTAATGCTTTTTTCTCTGATCACCATACCAAGCTTTCCCATTCATAATATTATACCCTCTTCGGCATCGGTTTCTTTCAGGAGTCTTTAGACAGCATTGCTTGCGTACCTTTTTGAACATTCATCCACTTCGGAACTCTATAAGGGCCGTCAAGCTAGTCCTCGTCCATTGCCCTAATTTTCCCACAAACATGGTCTGTTATGGTCCTAGCAAAGGCTGCATCAAATGCAGGCAAAGAAAGATCAAAGTATGTTTCTCGCGGGACTTGTCGACGCCCGCCCGCCTGGCTAACGAGCTACAGTGTGACGAAAGGCGGCCTGGTTGCCGTCAATGCGAAAAGTCCAAAAAGGAGTGCCCTGGATACGACAGGGGCAATGGTACCATTGCCTTCCGTGATGAGACCCGCTCCGTATCCAAACAGAGCCAGGCTTTGCAACAATCGTCCTCCAAATCCACTTCATCATCTTCCGGCAGCCAATACTCTAGCCCTGAAACATCCCAACGACAGTCCAAACGAAAGGAACCGGCTTCCAACTCCAGGCTGCCGTCTCGTGCACCCCTCAGTGAGGATGACTTTGGTACAATGGCTTTAAAGCCAAACACTTCTGATATCATTCTGGCCAATGAATTCATTCCTCTAGGCTTACCACAAGACCCCGAGCATCAGTCTCTGGCTTTTTTCATGACTAAGTTTGCCCATTCGACCAGCGCAGTCTCCGAAGAGATATGGGGCGGCTGCCTGGAAGCACTGCCAAGTCTGCTTGAGAAGGCCAGCATCAATTCCCCCTTGATGGCAGCCACAACTACAACTGCAATGGGGTCAATCGCCTGGTCGCCTGGATGCGCAGAATTTAAGCCTCAGTCATTGTCGCGTTATGTGACTTCTCTCAAACGAATCAACGATGCCATCAAGGACCCAGTGGAGTCGAAATCTGATAACGTTCTGATGGCTGTCCTTATGCTTGGCTTCTACGAGGTAGAGTCTCATCTTCGTTCAGTCATCAATGACAACGTTGAGTTCTGATCTCACTGACTTATTTCAGAACATCAAATCATTGACGTTGCAGAAGTCGGCGCGCGAGGCGCATACCAAAGGGGCCGTAGCTTTGATCAAACTTCGCAAGCCAGAGTCATTCCACAATCGTTCGTCATTGAGACTGTACCTTGCTGTCCGTGGTCAAATGGTAAGTAATATACCTCGACCTTATATCACTTCTGATCGTGACAAATTACAGCTGGGACAATGCATTGAGAAATGTGATCCTGACACCTTTCAAGAATTTCTGGATGCTACCAGAGGCACGATACCCAACGATTTCGTTCCTTCGTGTGCAGACCGACTCGTCATGTTATCGATGAACCTACCGGCCCTGCGTCTTCGGGAGAAGGAGATGCTCGAGGACACAGATCACGAATCTAAATATACTGCCGCTCAGGATCTGCTCAAGGACGCACAGGATGCGGACTCACGTCTCAACTTCTGGGCCTCGATGGTTCCGGAAGAATTCCAATTCACTTCCTATCCACTCCAAGCCATGAGCACCAAGGGCTTCTCCTCGACCGAGGTCTACCCTCAGAATATGGACATTTACTGCGACAACCCAATGGCAAGCACGTGGAATACCTGGCGTATCACCCGTATCAAAGCCTTGCAGATAATAATGAACTGCTCCGACATCCTCCACCCACCATCCCATTTTCTCGGCCCGCCTGAGGAGTATCAAGACTCTTTACGCACCATCAGGCGCTTAGTCGATGATGTTTGTTCAAGCGTTCCGTTTCACTTGGGTCATCACGACCAACCAGTTGGCAAAGCCAGGGGCTTCGCGGATTACCCGCACCCCCCAGGAGAAGCCAAATGGCCTGACAACTTCGCGGCCTCGGGGGCAGTCGGCGGATGGTTGATGATGCAACCACTGGCTTTCACATCAAGACTTGCATGCATCCCACAATCACAACGAGACTGGATTCGGGAGTACCTCACAACCTTCATGAGAGATTCGCAGGATATGACGAGGGGTCCTGTGTCTCCTCCAATTTCGTGAGACTTCGCTCCATGCTGCAGCACTGTGAGTGAACGTGTTTAACGCGTATGGTGTGGTACAGTCGTCTTCAAGAGCTCGATCGTCATTCCACCGTGCCCCGAACGGCCGGCCAACTACCCATTCCTGTGCCTGGTGCCAGTGGTATTGAGGTCCTCAAAACATTCGCACCATCTTGTTCGGAACCCTCGCTTGATGCGAGCTGCACTTCGACAGCCGATGATCGATTTTGGCTTACCTAAGTCTTCTTGCTGATTGTTGAAATGATGACATCTATACAACGACGTCCCTATTTTCAGGGACAAAAACACTTCCCTCAGTCACCTGTGCTTACAAAATTTGACGTCCTTGGCCTCGAGGAGCCATACATAATAATAATCTCTAACGTTGTTATGAAGGGTCTTCGGATTACCTTCCTAGGAAAGCCGGCTGGACCGCATGACGTTTTTCCCTACTTCCAATACTTTTCAAATGCATCCGAAAACATTACACAATGGCAAACGATACTCTGTTCATCACAGCTTTGACAACCAAATCGTACTATTTTCTAGCAGGCGTTACTCGAAAACGAGCAATCAGAAACATTGTCCGTGAACCACCATGACCTCTCCCCAGCCTCTCCGTATTGCAATTGGCGGCGACGAAGCCGGCCACTCTTACAAAACCGCCCTTGCGAAAGACCTCTCCCCACATCCTCTCGTCGCATCCGTGACGGACGTGGGCGTTTCCGACAACACGGACAAGACTCCTTACCCACACGTCGCCATCACCGCCTCGGAACTCATCCTCAAAGGTGAAGTCGACCGCGCACTCTTGATATGTGGGACTGGTCTAGGAGTGGCCATATCCGCGAATAAAGTCCCTGGGATAAGAGCTGTGACAGCGCATGATAGCTACAGCGTGGAGAGGAGTGTGCTGAGCAATGATGCGCAAGTGCTGTGCATGGGTGAAAGAGTGATCGGGTTGGAGCTGGCGAGGAAATTGGTTAAGGACTGGTTGGGTTATCGATTCGATCCGACAAGTGGAAGTGCGGCGAAGGTGAAGGAGATTGAGGCGTACGAGAAGAAGGAGAAGAAGGGGGTAGTCAACGGGTCCTGAAAAAGATGAACATTGGACTAGAAGGGATCGATTATGGTTAGTATCACCCATGGAGCAATAGGAAGAAGATCACAGGAGATAGACGTGTATGAATAGCGAGATTTTGAAAAGGCTTCAGCTTAGTATGTGATCTGAATAGTATGAAGCAAATCGCTTACTTCTTCCTTTCCCCTCACTCGCCAACAAGGCTCGGTTGGCAATGACTCTACAACAGTATGTAAGTTCCTATCCTCACTCTATACCATTCCCACTCTGCTTCTCACTTTCACCCTTCTTCGCCATTGCCAATGCAATGGCCCCCTCGGCCAGCCTCAAGGATCATCGCTAAGATTAGGCTACGGCGATTAGATTGCCTTATATCCGTAATTCCTTTAGATGACGCCATTGCACTCTTCCGATTATCAATCCAATTCATGCCCAGTCAAAGTACGTTTCCTTCAATCATGATGCTCTCTCTAAGCTGGAATTGAATACTTCCAAGCTTTTCATATCATTTGGGACTTTACACCAGTCCTATCCTCCAGAACACCTCCATCTTCCACCCCCTCCACATTTGCACAATGAGCTCCAACGTGTCTCCCCTCCCCGTGAACGGCAGCACCACCAATGGCGCCACGACCAACGGCTCCACCCCCAAAAGTATCCAACACCTCTCTTCCTCCTTTCACCCTTATTCTCTCCGGCCATCCTCCAGCTGAATCTATTTCTCACCCACAGTAACATTCTACACCAACCACCGCTGCCCTTGGGCCCACCGCGCCAACATCACCCTCCATGCCCTCTCCCTCCCATACGAAGAGGTAATCATCGATCTCGACTCCCCTCGCCCGCAATGGTACCTCGACATCAACCCCCGCGGGCTGTAAGTTTCTCCTCCGGGGAGCCAATTCCGTACACTCCAATCAATGCTTCCCCACCGTCCGAGGCAGGCAATACATAGGTACTAACCTCCCCCACCATCTCCACAGCGTTCCCGCCCTCCGCATCGACAACGAGATCATCTGCGAATCCGCCATCGTGGCAACCTTCCTCGCCGACGCCTTCCCTCACCCAACCTTCTACCCGCCCAGCAATGAGAAGGGTGGGGCGATGCAGAGGGCGAAAGTGGGGTTTTTCGTGGATACGTTCATGGGCAAGGTGAATTCCTTGAGTATGGGCGTGTTGAAGGCCCCGACCGGTGAGGAGCAGGAGAAGCTGGGGAGGGAGCTCGTGGGGGCGGTGGAGAAGGAGGTGGAACCGCTGTTGGAAGGTGTGGGCCCGTTCTTTGGGGGGAGTGGAGAGCTTACATTAGCTGAGGTGCGTATCTTTGTACCTTACCCCTTTTCGTGGTCGAAGTGGGTTAGGTTTTCTTTTTATGTGTGGGCAGCAAGTGCTAATCATGGGTGCGGGGTGTACAATAGGCGTTGACGGGGCCGTTCGTGTTGAGGTACAAGACGTACGCGGAGCATGGCTTGTTGCCGAAGAGTATGCAAAAGGGCTTGGAGGCGCTGCCGAATTACGCGAAGTGGAGCAAGGCGATCTGCGAGCATCCAGCTGTGTTGAGTGGTTTTGATGGCCCACTCATCGCCGCGAAGTCAAAGGAGAGGATCGAGAAGATGAAGGCTGGTACCAAATAAGCCAAGCGCTGTCATGCCGTCTGGCTGGCCGTATGACTCGAAAACGGGACACCAGCTCACGTATCACGAACTATCACGATAGCCTTTCCTCAATCCGATATCTTGTTTTTTTTTCATTTCCCCTCAAACCGTTCCTGTTGTTCCACCACGCGATTCATACCTCAACATCCCCCATTCCCTCAAACACTCGATACCTCTTCGTCTGCCCCTCCCCAACAAGGAAATTATCCGTACTCCCCAACGTATCCTCCATGAACTGCATCCTCACTCACCTGTCCCATCCCACGATCCACCACCGCGCACACGCCAGACGGGCTCGTGATCCGTTTACCCTCTCTCCCTGCGCGATACATCAATGTGCCAAAAGCCGCCACCCTGGCCATGGGTGGTGGGTGGTGGGCGGTGGCGGACAGAAAGCCGCCGGTTTCATCAGCAGCAGCAGCACCAACATGCGCAATCCCACCAGCACCCTCCTCACCAAAACAGCGCCTCGATCTCCCACCCCTCGGTCTCCCAGATCTCCGCCACCGCGGCAAAGGTGTCGATGATGCCTTGTGTGCCCCCCCCCCTCCCCCCCCCTCCCCGGCTGTGGGTGCCCGCGCAGGGGAGGATGGCGGCGAGGGTCGCGTTGGAGGTATTGGTGAGGGAGGTGTATGATGCGGTGGGGGAGACGAGCGCGTGGATGGTTCCGGGGGGTTGGGATGTTGATGTGAGGAGGGTGCGGAGGATGGATGTGGGTGTGGAAAGCTAGGGGGTTGGGGAGGCCATGTTTTTCTTTTTTGGCTATTGAGGGGGGGCAAGATCGGAGGGGTTCTTCATGTGAAAAAGGAGGACAGGTGGGCGGATTTGAGAAGCACTCGTGCGACGAGCGGAGGGGAAGAGAGGATATTGAGGATGGGAGCGAGATGCAGTGTTGGAGGGGGGAGGGGGGGGGGTTGCTGGTTGCTTTTACACCTCGAGGAAATTCAATGATGTATATTTGCAAATACGACCTTTCTTGCAGGCAGGCAGGGAGATAAATATCAATCCTCGCATTCATTGGCTAGGAAGCCTACCTCACTGCATAGCATGAAAACAACGGCAGTATCTATCAATTGACTTTGCCCCGGCCTTCAGGCGACCTATCTAGATATGCAGATCCACGGCATCGACATCTCGCGTCACAGATCCTGAATGAGAAAGGCAAGGAAATTCATTGCAGCATATGCCTACACTATTGGGTACGATCACACGCTCTGGTCTACTCGAACCCCTTTCCAAAGATCGTGTGATGGCGAACTCTCACCCAATTTTTGATCTCGTCATTGGCTAGCATGAGGCACGATGCGAGACGATCCATACATGCCACATATTTAGGCTCCTCTTTCCCGCATCCGAGATGCTGAGCGACGTTTTGAAATCCGCAGACCAAAAGTGTTATTGAAGAGAAGTGTCATTGCTTGTGCAAGAGGCATGAGCCGTTCGGACAGGACGCACTGTCCTCCCAGTAATGGCCCCTTTTTCACCGCGATAGTCCGTCCCCATTGTGTCACACAGCTTGATGACGCTGTATGCTGAAATTACTTTGGCTAGTTTTTGTGAGCTGTTACAAACTCATAGGCAATGTACCTGTCTCGCTTGCAGTCCCTGGGTCGAAATTTGTACCAGATGCTTAAGTCAGCCAGGGGGGGTGGAGACTATACCGAGTATAGTACTTGCGAATCCACTTTGCATTTCAAAGGCTTATGTAAGGGCTTCTCAAGCATGTGTTCCACGTACACATTACCAAATCCAGGACTAGATCCCATGTGAAGTCTTATGTTCCACGCCGGCCGTGCAGCTGCGTTGCGGCATGGCGTCTTCAAGCTTCCAGTATGGTCGATCTGCCTTCTGGTAGTTGCTCTATCGCGAACCAGTCGTAACTCGTAAGCGATCATTGGATAAGGTATTTGTTTAGCTAATTGACTATATGAAGCTATCATAGGGGAAGGAGGGTGGGGTTCGAGTCTTTCACCAAGCTTCTCCAGTTGCGGCCTGCTTTCTTTTCCTAAGATATAAGGGGTCTCGTCTCTCCGCTATTGCCCTGGAACAACCAGTATCCGCTTCTCCCATCAATTCTTGGCCTAGACCACAAAGGCTCTTCATAATACACCCTAACCCCAAATTACTCAACCCCTACACAGTGCCCCCCCTTTTCTTTCAGCAATCATGGCCCCCCAAAAACAATCCATCACCTCCCTCCTCCTCAAATGCCAATCCGCCCTCAACACCGCCTCCATCCCGCTCGCCACATCGCTGTATCATCCCACCGACTCCATCTGCATGCCTCCCAGCGCTCCCGTCGGCTCCTTCACCGGTCCCGAGGGCATCAAAAAAGCCTACGAATCCTTCTTCAGCATGATCAAATTCGATGTGAAATTTGAGATCCATGAGATCGTGTGAGTGGGACCCATCCTGCCGCCCCCCCCCCTCCCCCGGCCGCGCGGTTTCATACAGCTGTGAAAAAAGCAAGGGGATTGGTGTATGACAGTCGCTGATCTCGACATGTGTGTGTGTATGTGCGCCAGACCCATGGATGGACAGTGGGCATTTGCGCGCACGGAGAGTAGGGGATCGTCGGATGTGAAGGGGAGGGGGCCCGGGGAGGAGGGGAATCAGGAGCTGTTCGTCTTGAAGAAGGTGCTTGATGGGAGGGAAGCGGGGGATGAGTTTGGCGGGTGGAGGATCGCGAGGTATTGCTTCAATAGCACGAACCCGCCACCGGGGGGGCAGGTGAGCGCTTAGTGGTTTTTGGGGGAAGCCAATTTTATTGGCATGAGGGATGGGGCAAAAGGGTGGGTTGGTGGAATTGGTGATGGGGTGGGTGTTGCTAAGGAAGAAGAATGGAAAGGAGTGGATTACTTTGCCCGTATAAGATGGATTGGTCCAAGCTTTGTAGGTGGATTATCTGAAATGCCGATTTTTCTTGCCAAGTTCACTTCCTTTCTTGTAAGTCTCGATCTTGACATCACCTTGTCATTACCTTCCTCACCCGTCAACGTCAACCTTTGAGCCAGCCACACCAGGAGCAATAAGTTTTGTGACGAAGAGATCTCGATTCTTATCAGGAGGACTTCGTAGGACAGATGTGGAGCCAACATCATGGATATGCACTAGTGCGGTCAGGGGTGTTTCTCACGGGTAGATGCATCAAAAGAGCAAACGGTGCCTGTGTAGAGCAGCACCGTTGGAAACAAAATCTTGGAAAAACATGAGGACCTCAGAAGAATCATCTCGTCCTACCAGACCAAGATTGTTCGTGCTATTTGAACCAACGCGGGTTGGCTCCTTTTCAAGCAGAGATAGCACGGCTCGTCCAGCCCCCTTACCACCCTCAGAAGTACAGGATTTCACCACCGAAGAAAGAAAGAGACAGCTCCGCGAGCTTTGGACGACTAGTCCTACAGAAAGCCGGTACAATCATTCCAGTTGCCTCACCATCCCCATCTCCCTCGACATCGGCCTCCTGACTAATCACCTCAAAGCAGATCATGGCTGCCCAAACATACTTCTCCGCTTATCCCACGTTCAATCACGATCCCAACGCCTCCCTCCTCGTCGAGTTCAACCGGCTCAGCATCCAAGAAGGATGGCAGGGCAACAGGAAGCACAGACAGCGCCAAGACTGTCTTAGCCGGGAGTTCGAATTACACTACGCGGACAGCGACAAACTGTCTGGATGGCAGGGTCTTTGTCAGGAGTGTGGGATCTCCCCGGTGCCGGCGACGATCACGCAGTGTAGGAAGGTAAGGGTCTCTCCCGGGCTGAATCATCATCATACACACTCACCTTCTCTCTTTTGTTCATCCGGCTAATTAGATGGATCGGGTTGGGTTGGTAAATCAATAGGCACTCAAGAGCATCCACGTCAGCATCGTGGACCTCATCGACTGCCGCCGCAGGGGTACGGGAACACCGAGGCTGTTCGCCTCGAAGAAAGCGCTGTGTCAGCACATCAAGGCCAAGCATGCGATGTTTCCTCTGAGGGCAGCCAAGGCGGATGGGTTCCTGTGCGCGTTGTTGAAGGTCGTCTATGCGCCGGAACAGCAGAGGGGCACGTTGAGATGAGCACGGGAGGTTTGTGTGTGCCCGGCACAGAGAGGCGATGTCGCGCTTTGATCATGTTGTGGCTATAGAGAGTCTTTCTCCATGTAATGGGTTAGAAGTAGTGGGAATGGCAAGCTTTTGTGGACCCTTCACAGTATCCGAGGATCATATATCTCTTTCAGGGTTTATAGTTCAGAGCTCTGGGCAATACCCTCGCATTGATCAGACGAGCTTGCAGTGGATGCAACCAGGTGCATCCCCATACGCCTCTGTGCGAGTATGACCGCTCTCTAACAAAACGGCCGTCCACAAGGCTGTTGAAGATATTCTTGTGGCGGTCAATACCGATGGTGAAACCAATCTGCCTTTTTCATATTTACATTTGCTTCCAACCCTATAAATCCAGGGAATTTGACAGGGTGAAATCACATCACAAATCGAAATGAACAGTCTGGCCGGTGTTGGCAAGGCATCTGCAAATTCTGCATTTCCACCTCCCCCTAGTTCCCGTCCTGCACACTCAAATAGGGATGTTTCTGGACTGGCTGCTGACTCGACATTGAAACCCCCCCTTCCCCCCCCCGTTGACATATCCTGTCCCCAGATGTACCCCATGGGCGATGCTCAATCCATGTTCCCCCGCCCGGTACCGGCGTCCAGCATGTTCGCCACTAAGCGGAAATTTTCTCGGAACCGCCGCAACTCCTCGTCCTTGTCCCACCCGGATCGACCAGTCGTGACCTGCCCATCCAGTGGGCCGCAAGCCAAGACCACGACTATCTGTCCTGTGTCACACGAGAACGTTCTGCTCCTTTGCCCGAGTCGCCGATGGTTGAACACGGGGAGATTCTTCTCTCCGCTGATTCCTCTGTGCACTGATCCTGGAGTATGGCTTGCTTCTTTTCGACGACCAAGGGACAGCATAGGGTAAGGGAGTGAAATAGTGAGTAGATCTGCTTCGCTTTAAAGAAGTTCTTTAACCGAATTCATCTGGTATACTTCTCCAGCCTTGAGAGAGGGGGATGAGCTGCTCGACTTTTCAATCAGAGGTCATGATATGGACAGGCTGTTAGAAATATAGGGGAGGAAATCCCCCTGCCATGGGTCCGGCATTTACTTGGGATCATGGATTCTCAGGTTTCAATCTCAAGATCCAAAAGGGGCAGCAACCGAAACGTGGGCACCCCTCTTGCAGCCACAACCGTAGAAACTCGATATTACTCACCTATTAAATACATTATTTTCTGTCGTTGAATTAGGGGTTTGCTTTCCGCCACGCATCTGCCCTTATCCTGAACATGGTTACCAACGTTTCGGTCGCCGGTCACCAAGTCAGGACGCAGTAAAAACGTAGCCATCACTTCGACATTGAAAATTCCAACGCATTACCGATTCGATCAAACTCGATCTTCTCACATCGAATTGGGCCTGGTTCTCCGCCCTGGATCTGCACTGGGTTTGGAGGTGGCTTCGGACGTTATGACTTAAGATCACAAGGTTTTTAGACAATAGAAATGAAGGCAGCTCAGGTGCAGCCGCAATGCGTAGGAAAGTCACGTTGCCGATGAGCTTACCGGATGGAATCCATTATGAGATTATATGTACAGGCACAGTTTACCAGCCTCGTCCATTTTTCCAAAGCGGCGTTCAGCCCCGAATGCCTTTGCAATCTCTCTCGTAGCCCAAGTTCATAAACGAGGATAAGGGTGGAAATGGAGGGCACGATACTCCGAAGTCTGCTCTGACCAATGCAAGAGCATGCTCGCAGGAGGGCGAGTACTCACAGTCATGCTTTCTTAAAAGCCAACGAGAACCTCTCCTCCTGTGTGAGCTGATCCATGCCGCCCATGATTGCAGCCATTTGGGCGCCGGACCCACAAATGGAACCTTCCAGCAGCACATACAGAGAGAATTGAGGAGTTGTGCTGCTCCCCTTCCTGTAGGTTGGGACATAAATAACATGTTGAGATGTAGCAAGGTCTGATGTCATTGCAGTCTTGCGAAATTCCACTTCACCGGATGAATCAGCTGTACATGGTCCAGAACTGAACTTTCAAACTACAGATCTGCTCCACTCTACTATATAGATCCAAACGTCGAAAAATTGGCGGGGAAAGCTGTAGCCACACTGCACCGTGGACTCACTCTCCCAGTACAATCAATCTACACTGGCCAGCCTGAATTTTAGAGGTGCTCTTTCCGCTACACGTCTATCCCTATCGTGAAGCCTGGCTTGACGTTGTTGAAACGTGGGCACACCCCCATTTCGCAGACGGCTTCAGAAGCTGAAAAACGTTGGCAGACCCAAGGTAATGGCGATATACGGAAAAGATGTTTTGGCCAGCATCGAATTAGAGGTGGAATGTTTTGCCACGTATCAGTTCCATCCTCGGGCATGGATCCAGACAGCGAATACTTGGGCACATACAAGGTGGTCATGCCTTGCCGAAATCATCGATCACCCAACCTATTGAATAGGCTTGGTCGGTTGAAAAAGGGGGACATTCGTCCAGCCACTCCAGTTTCCCTAGCTCCATATATGGCTTGAGACATTGCAACGTTGGCAGACAAGAGGTGGGCACAATTCTGAGGCGATATAGAAGCTCCACATTTCCCGGTCTAGGGCTGAATATTCTCTGGCATTGAGTTGGGGTAGTTTCCTCTGGTACTGAGTTGAATTGGGTTCTTCACCACGCAGCTACTCCATCCTCCAAGATGGCTTTGTACATTGTGGGACTCCCGGAACATATCGGAAGAAACCAGTCAAGATGGATCAGTCAAGATGGATGGGTCAAGCCAGAACGATGTGGAACGTGAGCAGCCAGGGCTGAAAAGACCTTGCGATCGAAGGTGTGGAGTCTGGGAAAGGGAGTCAGACTGGCTTTTCAGAGCTAAGCATTCAAAGAGTCTCGTCATAGCTCATTGATACATACAGAGGGCTTTAGTCTCGAATCAAAATTCTGGGGTGCCCGCGGTCGCTTGGGTATCGATGCAAGTGCCCGTACGCCCGCTTGCCTGCAAGTATCCGGAAAGCCGGCTCATTATGCCGCCAACCGTTCATCAAAATCAAAGCTTCATATGCACGTTGGGTCTTCATGATTGGGATCACGCGCGCCGGAGAAACTCATGGATCCCATATTTCTGCATTTCCTCGTCCAAGCCTCCGCTTTGCCTCTGTGTCTCCTTCTGTGCATGTCCATTCATCACACTGTCATGATACGTGCTCGCGCTATTCCCCTCCAAGATGCCCTCATCCACTAGATCCTGCTGCATGGTTGCCGGCCTGGGTGCCTGCATGCGCGAGTGCGTCTCCGCCAGCTGGGTGAGGTTGGTCGCATTTGCGTTCTCCACCCATCGCTGCTGTTTCTGTTCGGCACCCAGGAACTTGACGTTGTTGTCGGCATACGAGGTGCCTTGCCCATGCATCCTACGTCTGCATTGCGAGTAAAAGGGCCGTAGAGATGGAATGGAGGCCGCAATGATACCGATCTGCACTTCGAATGTGCGCCAGACCCAATTGACGATGCCGCCGTAGCTTTCATCGGGAGGGATCGCCTGGCCGTTCATGGCGGTGCGGACGATGCAGCAGGCGCCTGTGATGAAGCCCAAGCACATCAATGTCCATATGCCAACCTTGGTCTTGAAATCGATGGTGAGGTTCCACAGCGCGAATATGGGGAAGGTGGCGAATGTAAAGTCGGAGACGATGCTGATCAAGGCTTGGGTAATTATGATTCCCTCTTTGCCTTCCTTGCTCATGCATGTGCCATTGCCCCACCATGCCTTGTGGAGAGGCTGGCACTGCATGATCCACATAACAGTCAAGATGATGTTGGAGAAAAGAAGGAAAGCGACGGTCCAGTACATTGGGACCTTGACTTTGCGGGCGTCGGGGATGCGGATGAGGAAGAGGCAGATGGAGATTTTGGTCCACATGAGGGTGAAGAAGGTCTGGATCCATTCTCCGTAGGTGTACTTTTGAAACTCGCGAAGCTGGTGGCGAGTGAGACATGATTGTCGAGTGCCGAAGCCATAGTGGACTTCGAGGAAGCAGAGGGCGGCGCCGATGGTGGTGCCGAGCTGTGACGGTCAGTCGGTCAGTGGGTCAGTCGGTCAGTTTGTGGCAGGGCAGGGGCAGGAGTAGATGGAATGCCTTACCACGGCAAGGATCATGGTGAAATCATCCCACCAGAATGAATGCACAATCCATATCCTGGTGTAGATCCTGAGGATGATGACGATTAGGACGAGTGCCTCGAGCAAGGCAGTGATGGCGATGATGCTTGTGCCCCAGTTGCCACAGTCGGAGTCGGCCATCTTGCGATATAGAATAAGAAGTCGTTCCAGACCATCAATCACCTGGTAAGGGCGAGAGCAGATCCCAGAAGTGAAATGATTTTCTTCTGATCACTCTTTTTTCTTTCTCGTGGCTACTCCGGAAGGGTCTAGAGAGCTCGGGTGGTACGGGTACGGCCAGCCCTGCCTCGGGGCGTAATGGACATGATCGCCGGAACCGTTGTGGTGTAGTAGTATCGATTCCAGGCAATCCAGGGCAATGTCCGTTGAAACAAGGCACAATTGCGGAGGCGGAGGAGGCAGTGGAGGAGAAGGATGGAAAGCTGAAAGATGATGAGCAAGTCATGAATAAGGCCTTCGGATCATTAGAGTTAGGACTAAGGGCATCCGAGAAGGAGAAGGCTCGAGGGAATAAGAATGAATCAATGAGATGCTTTTTGGTGTCAAAGGCTGATTTCGTTGCGGCCGCTGAAGTTCTCTTGGACGAATCGCATCGCGCCTGGTCATGCGGGGCAACTTGTTGGTTGGCAATTCTCGTACGGTAATTTCTGACTGTGCCTCTTTTGCTCTGTTGGCCTGGTGAGGGGTGAGATAGAGAGGAAATACCAGAGCAGGCTGCTTATTCCTCCGCCAATGGACGGGGATGACTTTTGACAGCTGGATGCACATAAGATATGCGGGTGAGACGCTTCTCCTCCCCAGCACAAAAATGCAACGATCAAATACGACTGTTGTATGGGAGGGGTTGGACTAGGATATACGCACAATGTAGGATATGCTCATCATGAGACCCTTCCGGCGGCGGAGGCCCCCTGATGCTTGGCATCTGGCTTCACCAGAAAAAAAAGAAAAAAAAAGCAAGTCAAAGTACGAGAGTAAGAGCTCTGCTCAACTGGAAACACATAATGGTCATTCAAGCATGACCTCAATCAAACCTTCCATCTCCTCAACACTATGGATCTTGACAAGCTTCAGACCTGCGCTGTGCAGCAGCTCGCTCCAATTCTTTTCCGACCTTTCGCCGCTGGCAAAAAGAGCCATCATGTTGATATCCATGTTGGCGGGAAACATAGGCCCGCCCTGATTGGCGAGCACCCAGTCGTTGATCAGTATTCGCGAGTAACCCTTCGTCATCGCTGCGGCCGTATGTTGAAGTATGTCGTGGCATTGCTGATCTGGCCCTGAAGATTGATGGGCATGTTAGTCATGTCATTCACACTGCTCCTCTGTCTCGCCAAGGGCGAGTCTTGCTGAGAGCCTTCAACGAGCATATTGAGTCACTCACAGTCATGGAATATGGAACGAAAGTAGTACGTCTTTGCGCCTAACACCAGGTCCAATCAGATCCATTTGATATACGCCTTCATATTCGAGGGGCAAACCTTTGACCGGCTGGGGTTTGAAGAAATCATGCTTCATAGCTTCCACCCCTGGGGCAAGCCGTTTGATATCGTCTATCGTCTCTGGAAGATCTTGGACGATCAGCCTTCCTTCTTGGTGAGGAAAGGCTTCCTTGAACGCTTCTACATCATGACCTCTTCCGCCGCCAATATCGACAAGCAACACGGCGTCTTCCTCCGCTCGGAAGTCTCGGAAAAGTACCTCCTCGACTGGAAACCATGAGTACCATTGCACTCTGTCAATGCGTTGACCTTCCATGAAGGTATTGAAAGCGCTCATTCGCTTTGGCCTCTCGTTTAGGAAGTCCCACATAGTTCCATCCGTCTTGAATGCATACTGAAACGGGCCATTGGTTGTCTCGGTGGGGTTTTTGTACTGGGTCTGCTCCAAGAAGGCGGGCAATTGGGCAAGTGAAAAGGCGGCCTCGTCAAATCTGCATAATAATGATAAGCTTTTCCGGCTTTCACCCAAAAGGAACTCTTATGACTAGAGTCTCATGTCATACAAATGCTTGGTACAATCTCTCATCGGCGGGGCTCGCCAGGTTTCGGAGATCCGGGTTGCTGCATATCTCTCTTCTTCGAACTCTGAGAATATTCCCATTGTCACCAAGACCCTCATGATCCGGACTAAGGAAATTGTCAACGTTCGGAGCTGGTCTAGAAAATGGGCCTACATAGGGAGGAGCACACACCAATCAATGACTGCTCTGCACCAGTCAGGTATGCAAGCTCTTTGGCGCTCTGTCCATTCTTCTCTCGGCTTCCCACCAACTCGAACAGATTGAGGTCAATTGCAGTACGAATCATGGCATTTTGGTGTGGCTGTCAATCATGGTCAGTGAATTGCGACATCTTTAAAACTTCAATGCTCCTCTCGTGAGCATGAGTCCACACGCCGGGCCCGCGCTACATGAGTCTTTCTTACTCTCTTTGAGACTATCGACCAGTCTAGGGCTTACATACCTGAAAGACATATCTCATTATTGAGTCCATTGGGCTTTCAAGCTCGGCGTTTAGCCTGCGCAACTCTGTGAGCAATTCCTTCCTGACCGTCGGATCCTGGGGCAAATTGGTCAAAGGCGACTTGTTGGCTGCCTTCAAGGCCTCAAGCAGGCTCGATTCGCTCATGAGACCTGGATCCCCCATTCTGAGATACACTGCCGTTAGTCTCGTTTAAATTGCCAAAAGGCCTCGCTTCTAAACCTCTGAGATGCAATTGCAGTAATGACAAGGTGGTCTAGGACGTCTGTGGCCTCAATGGCATGACAGGACGAGCCATCCAAAATCCTCAGTCTGCAATCTAAGCAAAGGATTTGAATCTTATCATGAGCTCCGGATTGGAAGGCGGAGCCGAGTGGACGGACTGTCTCTGTCGAGCCGCTAATCAAAATGCACGATTTTACTGCGTGCATATCGACCCTCAATTTATCAAGAAAGCGGGGACGTACTGAGTACCTCTGGCGCCACTCTTGAAAGGCCTGCGATCAGCCGTCCGCTTACCATCAAGGCACTAGTAATTCTCTAATTACTTCTTCTGGATCTAGCGTTGGCATACCCAATTGGCGGTGCAGAAACTAGTTTGTAAAGGGGCTCAAGGATCTGAGGTTCTCCAAGACTACTGCACGTTCCATTGGCTCTGCTCCTTCGACATGCGTCGTTCGCGGCAAAATCAACTTGCGGCCACCCACACTCCACACGACACCCTTGGCATCCCAAATGAATTCGACTGGTGCTAAGCTCATGAGAGATACTCCGTACTCCGTAGGTCCTTCGCGACTACGGAATATGCTTTGAAGTATTTCAAGCTTGCTCAAAGGCCTTCTGCGTTCTGCGTCTGGTGGCACGTGGGCCGAATCTCTGATTAAAGATGGGGTCCCGCAGGAACGTCGATTCATAAAGTTACCTCTGGCCAGTTTTATCATCTACCGCTATTTACCTACCGACCTAATGTAATCCTTACACTCTCAATCCTTTCCAGTCCTTTCTGATCCTAGGTCTATTGGCCTACTCTCATCTGAGATGGCGGACAAGCCTTTCCCACCGGAGATCGCAAATGCGGACCGTGGTCCGACGATTCTTGCAGTCACCTGGGTGGAATTTGTTGTAGCACTTATGCTCGTTTGTGCTAGAATGTTTACGCGCGGCTATCTGATCAAAAATATTGGGATGGACGATTGGACAATGGTGCTTGCGATGGTCAGTCATTTCATACCTTGGATGCGGATTCTTCGACTCACGAATTGAAAGATATTGGCACTCACATGCTCTGCAATCGTTACCGCTGAAGTGGGATTTGGGACCGGTAAACATTTCGAAACGCTCAATCCGACGGAACAATTGATGGCGGTCAAATTGAATTGGATCTCTCAGCCATTCACCATCTTCAGTTGCGGTGTCGGCAAGATATCAGTCGCATTGCTTCTGCTGAGGATCATGAGCCGAAACAAGATTCGAGAATGGTTCATGTACATTCTCATTGCGTTACTGATCATCATCAACGCCATCTGTGTCGGGTTCATTTTCGGTCAATGTTGGCCAGCTCGCAAGTTGTGGGAGCCTGCCATCGATGGGCACTGCTTGAAGCCATACGTCCAGCAAGATGTCGGATTTTTCCAAGCATCCTTCTCGTCGTTTTCTGACTTCGTCCTCGCTCTATTCCCACTCATGGTCATCTGGAACCTGAACATGAAATTGGCCTTGAAGCTGGGACTTGGGTGCGCCATGTCACTAGGCTTACTCGCGACCGGAGCGGCAATAGTCAAAACCATCCAACTGGAGGATCTCACAGCTCGGGCAGACTATACATATGACACGGTAGATCTGGTCATATGGTTCACAACGGAAATGTACACAGTCATCATTGCAGCCTGCGTGCCAACTCTGCGGCCTCTGTTGCCGCTGCTCCATGGGCGTTCTGTTTCACGGAAGGTAACAAGAGGTGGTGAAGCTCACAGTAGTTCTTGGAACAAAAACAGTAAGAAGGGCTACCTCTGTCACACTGACGAGGACGCCTACCACCTGCAGTCCATTGCCACCCCGTCGAGCGCATACAACAACAAAGTTAAGCCTAGCCCCTATCCAATGGAGAGTCGAGTCTCCACAGGTTCGACCAAGTCGGCAGGCGATACCAGTGGCCAGAGCGAGGAGATCATCCTGCAACATCCCGAGCCAAATGAGATCTTGAAGACGACCAAAGTCGATGTCAGCATTCGCAAAGAATTGTCGCAGCAGGTAAACGCGTCACACTACAAGGCAGGAGAGAATGCTGCCTACGCGGAGAACGATGTGGAGCGACCATACTACACATTGCGGTGACAGACTACTCTCATTATCCAGACCTCGGACGTGTTGCTTTTTGGATGAGCAGTCCGACGATCTACGGCATTGGTGGCACACTAGGGAGCAGGGGTCAACATTATTGAGCTGCGACAAAGATGGCATTGTTGTCTCGGGGCGTTCGGACTATGAACACTAAGCTGTCTGGCGCATACTTGGCCCCCATATTGAAAGCTAATTGGGGAAATCAGCGAGCCGTTCCGGAGTACTTGGTCATAGTGTCCAACACGTCGATGCTCTTGATTCAGGGATCTCCTCGGTCAAGAACTTCGGTCAAGCCAGGCGGGTTAATTTCGCAGTGTTATATCCTTCATCTTCGCACTGAATTGTGATCTTGAGAATGAACAGGGTCAGACTAAAGCTGTTAGTAGAGTTTCACTCACCATCCGCTCATCGCAACTAATTTCTTGGAAAATTCTTGTCCCAGCCACCATCTGAAAAGCATTTGTAAGTCATTGGGTTCATCACCCCTCCACCGTGCATTAGCTTGCCAGAACACTGCATATATGCGACGCCTCTGGACTTTGGACAAGAAACCCAACCCACGTGTACATTAACATTACCAAATCTCAGAATACTACATGATCCTAAAACAAACCTTCAGCATCCTTCACGGCAATTCGCTATCGCACCAATCAGGCCATGCTCTTCCACTTACGCTGTGCTGCCTGCACAGTCGCAACGGTGGGCGCACCACTCAGCAGCGTTAGATACGCTCATCCGGGAGCAAATTATCTCGCGCGACCATATTTCCGAAATCCCCAAACACACGTGTACTGATAATGCACAAGCGGCGTACTCTAGACGACGTTGGACTTGTGTCTGTGCCGCAATCAATATCCAGCTACATGGTTCAAACCACCGTTTCGGCTTCTGGGAGGAAGAGAAAAATGGAGCGGCTTGTATCCGTAGTGGCCCAGTCTTGGAGATAGAATTCCACACTACTGGACCCGCCACGTTGCTCATACATATGCTGTCTTCCCCGCAAAGGAACAATTCGGATACGCAGAGCCTCAATTGTGGTAACCAGAAATCATGTCAGACTTTGAACGACAGCAAGATCCTTCGCTGAGCAAGATTGGCCATCCAGATGAGAAGAATGGATACTTTCTGGATGCGACCAAAGTCGACAGTAACGAAGGCCTCAAGACTTCTCATGACGGGCATAACGTCCTCATTCCTCAGCCAAGCGAAGACCCACATGATCCTTTGAATTGGTCTCAGACCAAGAAGAATGTCATGCTTTTGATCATATCGGCTACTGCTTTCCTCCCAGACTATGGGAGTGCCACGGGAGCAGTCACGCTCATCCCGCAAGCCAAGTATGTCCGCCAGCTTCTGTATTCAACCGGAGAAGGTACTCACTATGAGCGCTTGCAGAATCTGGAACATGACTGAAGACACCGTCAATCATTCGCAAGTCGGAAATCTGTTCATGTTGGGCGCGGGAGGGGTCATCGTGGTCGCTCTTGCTGCCTACTTCGGTCGACTACCAGTCTTCTTCTGGTTTGCATTGTGCGCGTTCGCCACTGCAGCCTGGTGTGCCGGAGCCACGAGCTTCGACTCTTTCATGGCTGCTCGTATTCTGAACGGGCTGTTCTCAACCGTTGCGCAGGGTGTATGTTGTGCTTACCACGAAACCTCAAAAGGATGTGCGCTGACAAGGCCCAAGGGTGGCTTGATGCTCATCAAGGACATGTTTTTCTTTCATGAACATGCGTATGAAGGCAATTCCACTCTAATCAGCTGAACCCCAATGCTAACGCAGTATAAACAGCCGTAAGATAAACGTCTGGTCCGCGTTCATCACCGTGTCTCCGTATATGGGCCCCCTCCTGGCAGCCTTCATGATCACCAAGCTGAATTGGACTTGGCCATTCTGGATCTACACCATCGAGACCGGTCTATGTCTCATCGGCATCATCCTCTTTTTGGATGAAACCTACTACGACAGGCGCATCCCTCTTGACAAACAGCCACCTCGCCAATCCAGACTTCTCCGCTTGATAGGCGTCGAGCAGTTCCGCTCCCGCCATCTACGCAACTCATTCTGGCAAGCCATGATCCGTCCGGCCAAAGTAATCGTCAAACCGACCGTCTTCATCTCCGTCATCTACTTTCTCTTCACTTTTGCCTGGGTCGTCGGCATTAACACCACCCTCTCCATCTTCATTGGGCCTCTCTACAACTTCGGGCCCAAACAAATTGGTAAGTCAGCCTCCCATCCATCCTCTCTATACTTCCCCTGCTTTCCTCCCGCCCAACTTCCCCCGTCCCCACCCATGACCCTGCCACAACATCTCCCTCGCCAGCCTTTTTTCATCCATGTCCTGATACCCCAACACAGGCTTCCTCTACTTCGCCCCCGTCATCGCCGCCATCCTCGGCGAAGTGACGGGCCACTACTTACACGACTACCTCGCCACCCTCTACATGCGCCGGCACGCCGGCCGCCTCGACCCGGAAGCCCGCCTCCTGGCCATCTACATCGCCACGCCCTTCATGCTCTCGGGGCTCGTCCTCATCGGGTTCTGCCTCCAGAACGGGTACCACTACATGATCACCGCCCTCGCGTGGGGCTTGTACGTGTTTGGAGTGATGATCACCACCGTTGCGTTGAACGCCTATAATTTGGAGTCTTACCCCGAGGCGAGTGGGGAGGTGGCGGCATGGATCAATTTCGCGAGGACGACGGGGGGTTTTATTGTGAGTTATTTCCAGGTGAGATGGGCGCTGGCGATGGGGCCGCAGGGAAGTTTTGGGGTGCAGGCGGGTGTGACGGCCGCGGTCTTTTTCTTGGTGGTCGGCTTGAGTTTGGGGGGCAAGAGGTTGAGGGAGTGGAGTGGTGGGTTGAGCTTCAAGACTGCGTGAAGCGGAGGAAGGTATAGCATTTAGATCAGGGTGCTTTCGATTGGTCTTGGAATACAGCAGGACGCTACGTTTGGAGATTGCCAAATCAGCTGCACACATATCTGATGCCAGACCAAGTCATCATCACCAATTAGAGCAAGAAATTCCCGCAATTGGAAACCTTTCGCTCAGCAACTTTTGCGAAGATCTCATGAGGTATATCATGATCCTCATCACGGTTCTCAGTCCCCTTTAAACCCAAACTCCCCAGCTCCCTTTCGCCCCCCCCTTTTTCCTCACACCCCCTCTCCGGCTCATCCCAAATTGCTCACAGACCTCGGCACGCCAGCCAATTCCTCAAATACCTCTTTGAGCACACCAGTGGTGGAGCAGCGCCCAGTAGCGGCTGGTCTTACGCGATTATCATCGATGTTGAGCTATCCTGCCTGCCGCGCTACTTGACTTAGTGGCGGGGAAAACTGTTACAGCAGAAGAAAGCATCAGGAGCAGCCGTATGATGTGGAATGAAACATGCGTGGGTTGGCGAGACGTGCGTGGTGCATCTGTCTGTCTTGAAGTGTTTCAAGCTGGAAGAGAAGAGGTGCCGTTGGTTCACGCTATCAGCATTCGAAAGGATGATGTTGCGTGACTTGTCCATGGAAATAGTTCCTGGGCCCATAATGTCACCACTTCGAATTGAGGTGCGCAAGGCATAAGTTGAGTCCTCCCCCAACAGCGGGCACCAGTCGAGTACATCCTCAATTCACCATCTCAAAGTTTACGATATTGGGAATAAAGCATACTCGGGAATGCAGATGCGCATTGTCGTCCGATCCCGCTAATCAGCTCGCCTGCAAAAAAACGGGGTTCGTGAGTTGTCGCAGGTTCTATCTCGGCGTCCACCAAAACCTGGAACGACACCATGCCAAGCATCACCAGAGACTTGGCATTCCCGTCACTAGAACACAACAACACCAAGTACTCGACCATCCAACCCCCATATCTCAACAACCGTACGTCCATAAGTGGATTAAAAAACGGCAAAAGAAGCCGGCTGGGATACTCCAACCACCAGGTTCTTTAAGGACGATCTCTCGCCCTGTCCGATTTTGGCGTATTTTCATCTGGGTCACCTCGGGGTCGAAAGCGCGGCTTTCGCTGGGAAGGATTTTTGCCTCCGAACCGGACGGGGAACCAAGGATTCAACGACTAGGCCATTTGATTCATCGGAGGTTTGATCAAGGAGCACCCGATTGGATGTCAATGTTACCGGACTCATGGGGCCTAGGGTAACCAAGTGATTGTACCCGTTCCGCAGATGATGGTGGAGTAGGTTTTATTTTGATATATATACTGCAAAAACTTCTTGCATTCGCAGGGAGTGGAGTTTCTCGTTTCCCAACGCAACCACGCAATGATGATGTACTGCAGCTTTATGATCTGAATACATCAAATACCCTGCATGTAAACTTGAAGCAAGAAACATAATTGACGCATGCTTTTGCTGCGATGATGATCGAATCATGCTTTTGAACAATGGAATCACCATCACTTTTTCAAGAACACCAAGATGGCACGCTTGGACTTCATGCAAGTGCAGTCTCTTGAACTAGAGGTGATGAGAGAAAGGCAATGCTGATATACCTAAAGGCTGCATCCATCCCAATCCACTGCATCTTGCCTGAGGACACCCTACTCCGAATGTGGACTGTCTTCCCCAGAGCAAGACGACAGGATATTCCTCCACACTTACATGATGCACCCGACTCACTACACCGGCAAGCTTTGCTCACTACCAACCTCTGATCTTGGAACGGCGTGATTGCGCTCCATATCTAATGCGCATTTGTCATTGCAAGCACTGAGCCCCCCCCTCTGCTTCTGGTCGCAATGACCTCGATGTCTTTCCAGATACAGCACACAGTGGCATGTCTGGAACGATCTTTGACATTGACGGCCCTGTGAGAGTCAATGGTAAAGCACGCAAAATTTTACAAACGTGCTGCGAACAAGGGTTGGTCAAAAGGTAGGTGCACCAAGAACCGTTCTTCTGCGTCGCTCAAGCTTTCTGTCTTATACATGATTATCGTCCCATTCCAGTGACATGGCTTCAAGCGAAAAAGAGTCTCATTGTATCATCAAGATGAACTAAGGCCGGTAGGGCGTCACCTGGAAGCAATTTTTCTCACAGTCGCACAGTCTCCCATGAGGAAGCATTGCAAATCGAGTGCCAGGAACAAACTTCTCTAAGCTAAAACTTTCTTGATGTGAAATGGAAGCCTTCATCAAAGCACCCTTGACTCTGCCATCATTCTCCCATCGCCTTTGTGAGGATTCAATGATACAAGGAGCTCCGTTCTGATGAACGGGAGGAGAGAGGATGCGGTGAAGGTATTGCGATATACTCGTATAACTTCACATTTGAGCCTCAACCTATTTCTGAACACAATGCCTCAGGCTTCAAGGGACGCTCGGGAGGAAGCATTGCTTGAATATGTCGCACATTGAAGCTCTGAGGACGTTGCCAGAGACTTTCATCAGGAAAGGCCGCACAACCTAATCGCCGAAAATCTAGATTTTTGCGTGCATATCTGAGGGTGGCAGTAGAATCCTTCAGCACGGCTGTTGGCGATGATATGATATTTTCTGTCGCTGTCATAAACGTACCAACATCGCACGACGCACAACGAACCAGACGCAACCCCTACCTGGAACGAGACAAACCAGCCCAGTCACCATAACAACATGACAAAAGTAGGGTTCTTCTTCCTTCAATGACTCCACCTCAACACTCACTTGCCTGCTGCTCTGTGGGAGACGATGCATTATAAGGCATTCCGGAGAGGATTGAGGGGCAATTATTTTATGCCCATGAAATCCAAGGGAAAGACTTGCAAACCACAGCGGCTAGATACATAAGGATCTTCACGACTGGAAAACTTGAGACCTGGACGGTATCGAACTTGCGGAATCATAAGGAATTGATCCTGGACAAGCATCACTGCGGAGTCATTGGGGGGATGGTATAACATTTACGGTGAATTGAACCTTTTAGGGTTCGTGATTGCCTATGTAGTTGAGGGCGATGCTCTCTGCTGAGATGCATTGTGAGTATATAGCGTCTTGCGCATGGTCCTGGGACGGCATACGAAGGCTCCGCAATGGGACAATATGTATGGTCCACCAATTCCAACAAAATTGGCCACTCTGGTAGTTTCACGAGAGTCTCTGAGGTGTTCTGGGAGTTGTCTCACCTAAGGCTCTCCTGAAACCATCTTTGCCTGCCTTGAGTGAGCACGCAGATCGATAGCGCCTCCTCGATTGAGACCGAGTGGAGAAGGTAAGGCACACGGGAGCAAACATTTTCCCTTTCCTCAAGACAAGTCATCTACTGCGATGGAAAAAGCCATTCTTCCCATCCTAACTCTTTTGGCGTTTGGGGATGTTGACCTCATTCAACCGCTCCGTACGTTTCAGAATCCTGCCGCGTCGCAGGTGCAGTCACGCTTCATTGTCAGCCTTGCCCGTTTCATGTCAAGACGAGCACACACACCGCGTCGAGTCCGTGCTTCGATGATGATGAAGATGCTATAGATGGAAGATTCCCAGAGTGTATATACCGAATGTTTTGGCCTTTCAACCATGGCTGGTATCGCTTGAGTGTATACTTGGCTGCAAAAGATCCGCTCTCTGTTTAAGCAAATATTATGGCAATAGCTGTGCTCTGCCAAAGGTATCAAGCCGCACAGAAACAATCAGAATCCTGTTCGTTCCGAGTGAGCCTGCCCAGCAAAGCCGTGCCGTGCCCATGTCAAGTCTGCTCCCAATCTACCACCCGGTGACTGTTGCCATGGGACGTTTTCAAGGATGATAGTGCATGTGAAAGCGGCCGTTTTCAATTGCTGCGTTCACCCTCATTGGTCGAGCGCTTGCCGCGATTCGGAATCCATAGGCTTCACTGCCAAACGCGGTATTAGGCGAGTACCCCAGTGGTTCGAGGCATATTCTGACTACCTGGTGGTGTGAACGAACCCTCTACGAAGAGATACCTCGTCATGCCCACAACCTCCCGCCAATTCAGGTCGCACAGTGATACGTACAGGCGAGCTAGTTGAGACTTGGTAGATGTTTGATCGAGCTATCGTGTTGCTGAGCATGGTATCAAGTAGAGACAATAAGCAGCCACGAGAGCTATGTGACAAGGGATGGGATGTAGAAGCTTGCCTTGGAGGTTGCGTATGAAGGTCATCGTCATGGCTAAATTCCAGGTATTTAGGGCCCAAGGGATCCTGCTGCAAGTCTCCAGCAATTCATTGCAGACAATCAAGAGCGACATCTTCTCCTTCAGATCATCGCAATTCAGCGCAGCTATATTTGGACCTTCATACCCGCTCCCCAGACAATTACTTTACTCCTCCAAACCACTTCACCATTTTAAACTTCAACCTCCTCGCGGCCCTGTCCCTGTGTGGCCAGAGCTACCTAGCGTCCGCTCACGTCCTCCCCCGACAAGCCGCGGGCGACTCATCCAGTCCTCCCCCAGGCTACTCTGTCGGCTTCTCAACAGTACGACGCCTCCTCCCCTTCCTCCCTTCCCACTCCATCCAATCACTAACCCTTCTTCCTCCCCCTGAACAGCAAGATACCCAACCCATCAACCAATAATCCATCTGCACCACCTCCTGCCCATCCTCCTCCTTCCTCACCTCCACCTCCACCACCATCGGCAAAGGCACCTACGCCGCCGCCATCAACACCGCCCTGGGTGGCGGATCCAGCGACTGCGCGCCCTGCGGCTCCTGCTACAACATCATCAACGCCGGCGTGCCGTTCTGCAACCCAGATCCGTATGATCCGAGCTGTGGTGCGCCGTCCGGGTCGATGGCGCAGGGCGGTCCGAATAACATCACGGTCATGATCACGAACCATTGCACCAATTGCAAGAGTGTAAGCTTCTTTTTCCCCTTCACCATCGATATTTGACTACTGGCGTTTTCTTTTTCTTCTCTCTCCTTTGCCGGAGCCTGTTGTGGTATCAAGGCCGAGAAAGGCTGACTATATGTGTGTGTGTGTTCGTTGCAGAATCAAATCGATGTCAATGACGCGCCGCAGGGCTGGGACAATCCGAGGGTCTATTTCATGAAGGTGGCGGATGAGGAATGTCGCTGAATTAAACTGTGGTGATGAGGAGGGGCCCAAGTTGTTTCTGCGAGAATGCTTCAAGGGACCTTCCTTTGCAATGTTTGAAATGGGAGAGAGAGAGGCATTGGAATCAAGATTTATATATTGAGCATGAGGAATGATTAGATGACCCGATCATGAGCAGGCAAAGCTTATGGCTCATGAGGGAAGCGCGGTGGAAGCATCACATTTGTGGGATGTCAATGGTCAGGCGCGAGGATTATGATAGTTGGCACGACATGTCATAAAAATTTACCTAGTAGAGAATTCATGATTATATATCCCTCCTCACCTGCTCTCCGCTCTTCGCGCATGTGTGTACGCAAACACTCACACGTCCTTACTCTTGAAAGATTCTCCAATGAGCTTCAAGTAAATGCCTCTTAAATAATAGTCTATATAGCTGGCGCAGGACGCTGCTGTTGCATCACTTCCACTCTTTGACCCATATTAATATTTCGGCCGAGCAGAGGGTCATACGCGTTTTCTTTCAACTCGCTCTTGCAGAAAAGGGTCCCAGAGTTCGACTGAGGTTCCACCTGCCCCTGCGCCGGTCCTTGTATCTATCAGGGAATCGCGCAAGAATTGGACGATATCGGGAACAAATGATGAGCGAGGGACAGGTCTGGATTCTGTGACACGCCGGAAATTTTATAAAACATAAATTGGAAATGAGGGTCGTAGAAGGCTCACTGGCCATTTACCGTGGAGAGAGAAAAGTGATTGTTGCTGAACAATGCCTATTCTCCAGGATCCAATGAAACTACCAGCGGGCTCAATCATGTCTGCCAACAGCCTAAGGGAAAGGCTAAAGGCGCTAGAGTGTTGTACAGCAGGATGCGTTGGCAGCGCGTCAACAAGTGCGGGGGACGCTTCTGTGGCCCAGCCAGCGGGACTCAGAAGCCTTGGAGCGAAATGGACGAACCATTTGGCCAAAAGCGCATGCAAGTCGGATCGCGAGTCGGCACACTTCACCAGTAATCAAGTCATCCTGATTCTTGGGTCAGGATACCTAATTCGGAATGAAAGACTATCCATGCAACTTTCTATCGTCTTGACCTCCCACTCCACCCACGGCTCCGAAATTCAGGAGAGAAGGATGCAAAACGTCGCGAGCATGGTCGAGCAAGCCGGCTTATATCTATCCCTTCTATGGCCTCTGTCTTCAATGGACGATCTTGATTGACTTCATCTGGAGGAGAAAGTCTGAGAGTCAGGGTGGTACAAACACTTCTACTGATTTCCATCATTTCTTCGCCTTCATGCACGTTTACGTTGCTCAGACGTAATTCTTCATACATTGCTTTGACTGTAAGAGCTCTGTCAAGGATTTCGATCATTGTGTGTGTGTTACCCGCTTTCCTTCACTCTGCTCGGAGTGTTATAACTCCATCAGCTGGAACCTTGATCACAACGGAGAGCATAAACAGTGCAAGCACGATTGGGTTCGAGCAGGCCAGTCAAACTGTATCATTACTTAGTATCCTGCCGAGTTCCGACATGATGGATATGGCAAAGAGCACATCACGAGTGCAGGATGTTCTCAGCAGTGCTAGCGGTATGATTCATCAGGGTATCAGCTCTATACGAGATATAATGCCAGGCACATGGACTACTGCTATCTTGCCAATTGTGATCTGGTGCGTATCTATGGTCGTGTGGAAGGTAATGGAGTCATGTTCCGCTTTCCCAAACGTCATAGATGGATAGAATTGATCAGAGTTCAGATCATCTACAACAACTTCTTCTCACCACTGCGAAACATTCCTGGGCCCTTTCTAGCCAAGGTCACCACCAAATGGCTCACAATCAACGAAGGCTCAGGGAACCGGAGCTTGGTCGTCGCTCAAGCACATCAGAAGTACGGGCCGGTGATCCGGATAGCACCAAACGAACTATCATTTTCAGACAGGTCATGCATCAAGGACTTGTACATGAATGGAAGCAAGTTCCCCAAGTCACCCCGCTATGGGGGATTTCGATCCACAACAGCTGCCTCTTTTGACATGACTGACCATTGGGAGTGAGTTCAAACCCTTCTGAGACTGTTCAGATCTAAATTGGATCAACAGACATCGCGAGAGGAGACCCTTGGTTCGCCATGTCCTTGCAGCGACCAACATCGACGACTCCGAGCCTATCATTGGCGACATGGTTCGGAAGTCTATTCGGTGGGTCAAGCGTGCGGAGGATGACTCGCTCGAAATCGTGCTATGGATGCGAAGAGTCATGCTGGATACGGCAGGTAAGCCAGGAATCTTGTCGCAGATGACTTGTCTCCGAGATCATGGCTCAATGCGATGTAGGTGCCTTATTCCTGGGTAGATCATTCAACGCTCTTGAGAGTGAAAAAGAGCCAGAATTTCTTAACGACATGGATGACTTCTTTGCCATTACCGCACTGCGCTGGTTTGCCCCTTGGATCCTGACCGTCCTACACTTGCTCCCTCTTCGTTCGATCCAACATTTCCTCAAAGCACAGGAGCGAAGCTACATTTACGGCCGCAAAGCATTCGACGAGTACATTGAGCAATACGGACGCTTTTCCGGCCGCATTGATCTGCTCACGAAGATGGTCGGTACTGCGGAAGATCAGCCAATGACCGACGAGGATATCAGCAATGAGCTTGGAAGTCTACTAGTCGGAGCTACAGATACGACAGTCGTGACGGCCACGTGGATGCTGTGGGAACTAGCCAAGCGGCCAGAATGGCAGCACCGGATCAGGGACGAGCTGAAGAGGAACGATGTCCCCTTCCGCGAAGGCGTGCCTTCTTACAAGGACATCAAACATCTCCCAATCCTGAACGGCTTCATCATGGAGAGCATGCGCCTCCACCCGGCCCAATCCATCGGCCTTCCCCGCATCGCCGGCACAGACACCGCAAGCATCGGTGGCCTGGTCTTACCCAAAGGCGTAAGTCCTACGAATCCCCATTATTTCCCAGTCCCTTACCCATAGGCTATTTCCTGATACGTCCCACAGACCTACGTATCCGTCCAATCCCGCAACGTCCACCGCGACCCCGAGATTTACCCTTCCCCGGACTCCTTCCTACCCGAACGCTGGATCGACACCAACGGCGGCACCAAGGCAATGAAAGACTCCTTCATCATCTTCTCCAAAGGATCACGCTCGTGCCTGGGCCAGTACGTGGCGTACATGGAGTTGAAGCTGGTGATCAGCACGCTGATGCACGGGTGGAAATTGGGGCTTGCGAGCCAGACGACGGAGGAGGCGATGCGGCAGACGGATTTTTTCCTGGCGTTTCCAAAGGAGAGGAAGTGTTGGCTTACCTGTCGGCCGGTGTTGGAGGAGAAGGTGTAACGGAGAGACGGTTCACTGATCGTGAAAGGACGAGGAGGTCTTTTTCCCTTGGAGGAGGTTGTTAAGACCTCGGTTTCTGACGATTTGCGATTTGGTTTTGGAATGCGGTACAAATGAGGATGGAGGGACATGACGACTGCAAATTGCTGGTTGGTTGCAATTCTTGCCAGATGTTTTGCGGTCGTAAACGCGATGGATCGATCATTCGACAGCTAGCTTAGTTTAACGCAAAAAAGCCATGGTCAAGGCGTCTAAAGCAATGAGCTCTGATTTGAGATACTCAATCTTTATATCATGCGAGAACAACATCATCTACATCATCATCACCATCACCCTTCTAACATACCACTCAAAGAAGATGAATATAAAAGAACTAAGAGGTAGACACGTCTTTCCATCCCAGACTCAAAACCAACCTACCTACCACATGGTGCCATGGGTCATTTGGCGATGCATACATACATACATAGACTGCACCTCTTCACCTCTATGCCATCCATCCCATCTCCTCGACGGTTCTGCTTTACTGGAACCCCCTCGCCTTTTGGAAGCCTGCACGCCTAAATGGCATCGCATCCCCTTTTCGACGTATGTGAAGATTCGCCTTTGGAGCACTCGCCTCGCATGTGCTCTCGCCTTTCCAACCCCCCCTGCCCCCCACATCAACCCCCCCCACACACCCTCACCGGCAGCGCTACCTTACCTTACCCCATCCCATCACCAATCCACAAATCCATCCAAAAACCACCCACCCACCCACCCATCCATCCATTCATCGAATCACCGCCCACCAAGCCCCCGTCAGCACCCTCCATTACTCACGCCCCCCATCCCTCTGATGAGCTTCGTTGTTGTTGTTGTTGATGCATGCATGCTGTCCCCCACCCCCCCCGCCCCTGCCTACCAGTCAGTCAGCCAGCCAGTCAATCAAACTTGATCAAAGGCCGTGTTTTAGATAATAATGCATGTATATCTATCCCCGGCGTCTATCTCGCTTGTATCCCCCCACGCACCCACATAACAGCTTATAGCATGGATCTGTCGCTTATCGCTATCACGGTGTCTGTTCAAGCCGAGTGGTGTACCAGACCAGAGAGGGAGGGGGTGTGGGGTGGGGTGGTGGGGTTGGTATACTAATGTATGTCGGTCCGTTGTAGCCATATATATATATATTTGATAGATGGATGGATGGATGGGGTGGCGCGATTTCCCTAGGTTTGTAACCACGACGACGACGACGACGATGACGCACGTTCTTTCAGCAGAGAGATCGAGCTTCATTGTGTGTGCGGTTTTATCTGGTCGGATTATTCCAATCAGGGTTGGTCAAGAACCCATAGGAGTAGGAAACGTTGTTGTTACTTGGATTTTATTCTCTGGCTCTGCGAGGAAGGGGGGTGGCTCAGGAGTGGGTTTTGTACCTATCACAAAAAGCTCGAAAGGGAATCTGATGGCTGTGGGGCGGATTTCTGGTCACGGGCTCTCTCGAGCCGAGACTTTGAAAGCATTGTCTACGCATTATCCAATTCAACCGGGGGCCAAAAGAAAGGCCGACCAAAGAGAGTGAAAAGCTGCGAGAAGAACAGGAAAGATGTACTTGACGCGCGAAGACAATGCGCTAGTAGTGACCCTTGCCGGATTAGGTGCATGTGGCTAATGATTGACCTATCGATCATCTGCTAGCATGGGCCACCTCACTTTGCCGGCGCTAGTGCCGCATATTGGAGAAGGAAATCGGTTTGCTAGGATCACAGAGGGCTGATTAGCAATGGCCTCAAGATGCCCAGTGAAACCCGGAGCAAGCGGCACGAGGTCAAGCAGTTGATTAGAAGCAGAAATATAGAAACCAGAATCAGCCAAAGAAGAGAGAAATCACTCACCCTAACCTTCTCCCACCCTCTCTGATTGAAGAACACATAACTCCCCAATTCCTCATCATCGCTCACCCTCCTCGGCTCCGGTAACGTACTGTCTTTGGTCAACCACATCTGGTGATGCTTGTGATACCGCCAATTTCGATTTGTCAGTTCCCCTGCCGCTAATTCCTGCAAAATGTCCTGCGGTTGGGTGTAGAAGATCCAGAATAGCGTTTCGTCGGAGAAACCCGGCAGCTTATCCCGTACGCGGTGGACATTCGTGACGGTGTAGCATTCCGGGAGCGAAAAGTCAGGTTGGAGAGGGCGAGAGCCTAATTCGGCGAAGGGGCCTGACCATGTGGGGTAGAGTGGACTGGAAGGGGGAGACCAATGATTATTCAATGCATCTACAGATACCCGCTTGAATGAAAAAGGGGATGGAGCAAGGGACAATACTACGAGGTTGGGGAATCAGGCGAGCTTTGACTTACTCTGGAGAGCTCAGGTTCAATCCCAACTGCGTCAGGTCTTGACCTCGTGCCAAACCAGCAACCATGGGATCCTCGGAGCGTATTCTCGCAAGGAAACCTGCCAGGCCATATCGGTCAGACTCGCTCATCTCCTCGGGCTTCTGCGATGCTGGGATTTCGCCAGTTGACGGTAGTGGGGGTTCAAAGTCGGAGTGATGTTGTTGATTGGTGTTTGATACAGCAGCACGTTGAGAGTTCGAGGAAAAGTTGGATAGCAGGGACGTGAGATTGTTTGTCGGGTTTTGTCCTTGGCCTTGACCGAGGCCTATTGGACGGGTGGGATCAGCTGGGGAACGGTTGTTGAGGGCTGAGAGTATGAATGGTATTAGTACTCTCCATGGAATCTCCAAGGGCGTGTCAAGGGTACATACGGGGGTAACTAGGCGGTGACATCGTACGATCTACCGCGGAGGATGATCTGGTACTTTCGGGTGGGTTCCCAAACCCCGCCGGCAGACTAGGTCTCGCACTGCTATCATGTTGATTGGAAAAGGCATTTGGCGCTCCGAAGCCTCCATAACCGCGATCATTATCACTCCCGTCAGTACCATTCCTCCCAAGGGGTGGGAATTCATCAATGCTCTGTCCAGGCGGCTGACGCATGCTGCCAGGTATCTGCTGTCCCTGTCCAACGCCTTGCCGATAATCATCTAGCGAGCCCTGAAGGTGTGAGGAGCCCATGAACATATCATTTTCGTTGGAGGGAGAGCCAGGATGTTGATTTGAAGGGATGTGCTGCTGCGGCTGTTGGGATACATTGGTATGAGATTGCTGAGGGCCAGGGCGTTGAACGGGGGTATGTTGCATTTGACGTTGCCATATTGGATTGTTGTTTGCCGCAGTCGCGGTATTGTTTTGAAATTGTGCTTGCGAGTTGCCGGAGAGGGAGGGGAATTCTCTGTTGGTTTCCCAAATGGCTGGCATCAGCGGTGTCCACTTCTGCTTTTTCTTCTTCTTGTTCTTCGATCCCATTTCTGTGTTCTCGACGGATGATTCCATGCTCAGGAGGGAACTCACGACATATCGAGAGGAGTAGCAGGATGGCTGGCTCCTATACTCTGAGCGAAGCTGCTGGGTCCCACGCCTGTTTGGCCCGGTCTGGTGTTTGCCAGACCTGAAAGGCCATTTGCAGGCTGCCCAAACCCCCAGCTCGAGCCTGTTCCATTGCCTATTTGGGGCACATATTCTTGAGCCTTCACTTCATGTGGGGACGCCTCTGATTTTGTGGGGTTTCTTACCAAGCTTCGAGGTATTCTGTAACCTGCCTGAACCGAGTGGGGCTGCTGGTTGACGTGCTTGGGTTGCTTGTTGCGGATAGCCTGAGAAGCGAAGGGGCTGACCACCTATAAGACGAGGTCTTGAAATCAGCTTAGGGGATTTGAAATCGGACATGATCAAATATGATTTGGAATCTGTTCCAGCAAACAGCCCCAACAAACAGCTTGAAATCGCATGAGCTGAAGCAGAGCCCAGGGCTTTGATGGTGTTGAACGCGGTCGCACAGGAGACGTGATTTTCATTTTTCACAGGGTCTGGCATAACACACCTTGACGATTCATACTCGCGAGGTCTGGTTTGGATTTGTGTCAATCGCTTACTTCAGCAATAACATCTGAGCGCCTATTTACTAATTATGACAGAGGTGGTTACCGATTGAGGTTGCTTCTGATGTTGCGGAAACGTCCCGCGCAGCTGCTCGAATTCTCAATTCTCAATCCTCAATCCACCTTGGTCTTCTCTTGCTCAAGCTCCTTCCACCTCACAACAAATCATCATCCCGAGCTCTTACAATGTCCAGTCTCACTCATCGCCTTCCATCCACCGTACGCGTGCCATGTGCTGAAACTGTTCCCATTTTCCTGGCCCCTGCGCTTGCCCGCCCATCTCTCGCTCTCCAGACCTCCGCCTTTTCGACTTCACAACCCCATCCTGCGCGCATGCGCCAGCGACATCACAACCCCGATCGAGGCGTATCGGCACTTCGTCGAAGCGGCCTTGGTCGACCTCTCAGCGTCAATGAGGTTGTCCGTAAGGAGGGACTGCCCAAACCGGTGCTTGACCCCAAACGTCGCTCCAAGGTCTCCGTGGATCCAGAGCATGCTCTGCATGGCTTCTTCAACAGCGAGAAGGCACTCTTGACCGATTTAGCGGATGAGGCAGCGCACGGTACGTTTCTCTTGTCCCTCGAAAGCAAATTGGGATCGGATTTGGGGTTTAGGGGAGACTGCGACTGGGGGTCCGAGAATGGTTGTGTATAGGGGTCATGAGGCTAATTGGAAGGCAGGTCGACCTTGGGCGGGCCCCGAGCTGCGACAAAAATCATGGGAGGACATCCACTCGTTGTGGTATATCTGCTGCAAAGAGCGAAATCGATTGGCGACGGAGAAGAAAGAAATGGAGAGGATGAAGCTGAAGGACGAGAAGAGGGCAATTGCGAAGAGGGACCACGCGGTCCGCAAAACGCAAGCAGCCATCAAATGGGCCTTGACGGAACGATGGTACGCATGGGAGGACGCATGGAAGATGGCGGAGAAGGATCCATCGATCAATTTGGAGAAGGGCAACCTGGAGGACCCGATATATACGCCGCCGCAGGAGGCGGTCGAGGACGAAGCAGCGATGCAGGATGTTGTTGCGATGGAAAAGCCCCTGAAAGCAGCTTCGGCATAGATACTATGGAACTAGTTGGAGGCATTTAAGACCCAAGTGGCCACATACGGTGCAAAGCTTTGGATAAGCCCCTTGATCTTCTCTTCCGGACAAGCACAAGTGATCTGCCTGCATTCAAATGGCGCCCTGGGAGTCCAGTGGTCCCGCGGACGCATGAGCAACCCTGGCCAGGGTGATTCAGCAACCAGCATCTGGGCGCCTCAAGATTGCACGGTATAAATGCCCCTCACAGTATCCTCGGGCATTTGATCTCTTGAGGTCTCGGTATCGCCCAGAGGGTCGGAAGTCTTATACAAACGCCTCATCTCAAGGGTAAACATAAGAGGTTGGCTTCCTCGTATGGAGATAGCCTAGTAACATTTGCTCATCTACTCTCTCTCCATGATCCTGGCGATAATCACATCAGGGAGAATAAAGGCTCAAGCTCGGCAGACTACCACCTCCGTCTTCTGATACCCGGCAGAGGCTATCAAAGTCTTCGAAAGTGTTTAAACGAATCAGCGCATAGCAGGAGCGACCAAAGCTTTCTCCTATGTTCGTACCAATCTCCCTCATCCGCCCGATTGATGACCACCAAGATTCTTTGGTCGTAAGTGAGATATAGCTTCAAGCGTTGAAGTAGCGACCATCTCCCGCCACCCATCTGCCCCAATCTCATCTCTGACTTCAGACAATTTTAAAATGAGATAAGAATGTGAAATATAATTGAAACGTGAAGTGACTCCTTCAAGGTACATTACAAAGAAATCGAGAACTCCTAATATGTTCTGAAGTCAAAACGTCTAGCGTTGAGCAGAGCATTTCTGCCACTGACTCGCCCCAAATCTCAAGCAGGGTAACTAAAACCATGCAAGAGGATATCACGATCTGGAAAGTATTTGAAATGTGTGGACAAATCATTCAGACCTACGTATAATCCCTACTTTAATAATATGTTGCCATCCAATGTTAAGCAAAGAATTTCAGCCACTGATCTACCCTTTCTCAAAATACAGCTTCAATCATCTCCTCCCAAAAAAGAAGAAAAAAAGAAAGCACTGCGTTTCAAAACGAGCCGAAAGATGGTGATTGTACTCTTCCAACGTTTTTTGCATCCATGTCGCTGTCCTCTCAACATTGAGCCACGATTTATGGAAGGATTGATTGCAACGAGCTGCTTTCTGTTGCTATTCCGTTCTCTGGCTACCTCTTTACTTTTTTACCCCGTGGGTTATGTTACCATGCTGACTGTTGGCCTGATGCCGTGATTGAATTTAATTCTTGACATTTGAAGAGCTATCAGAGCCACATCGAAACTGGTTGTTCAAAGGCCCGCCTTGACATGTGAATCCTTCTCAGACGGCTATCCAAGCCAGTCCCCCGCGAAAGCATGGGTCCTATCAGTCATCTCATAGCGATCGAATTGGACGACTACCTAATGATCGACCACTCCATCCACCACGCCTACACGGGATCAAACTCCACAATACCCTTCACAATGTCCACCACCGCCCGCACACCCTCCCTCTCGAAATCCAAACACTGCCCGCCTTCCACCTCCTTCACCGCCATCCCCATCCCGCTCGCCTCCAACCCCTCCCTCACCCCCCCAACCGTCCAATCCTGATACTGCCGCGGCAGCGCCCCGTCCCTGGTCGCCACTACATACGTACAAGGCACCTCCCTCCACGCACACCCGCTCCTCTCATCCCACAATATCCCACCACTCCACTTGACCAGCCCCTCCATGTACTCCTTCCGTTCTGCCTGCTCCTCCTCCTCCTCAGCAGACGCAGGTGCCGCGGCGGCACCACCAAACCAACCCTCCGGGCGTCTCGGCCTGCCCGTCCTGCCCTCCTCTTCGGGCGAGAAATCGATGACGTGGCGGACGAGGTGTTCGGTGCCGCAATGCCGGAACGTGGACGCGATGGCAGCGCGTAGGCGCAGAGGTACAGCAGATGGAGCAACGAACCCCTGCCCTTTGCCCTCGCCCTCGCCTCTGCTCCTCCTGCCGCTGCTTTCGCCGTCTCCCCGCTGCGCAGCACTCTCAACATTCGTATCGTGATTGTTGTTGTGACGGGACCGGCGGTTCGTGCTGCTAGGCCGCCCCCCCCTCCGGCACAACGGGGCCGCACAGCGCGTTCGTGCCGACGACGTCGCCGTATGAGTGCATCACCGCGATGACGGTGTGGCGCGTGCCGATGAGGCACTCGGCGTAGCGGCGCTCCACCGCCGTGTCGGTCGATAGGTCTGCGGTCGGGTGGTGGTGGTGGTGGCAGGGGTGCTCGTTCGACGGGAGGAGCGCGGTGTGGACCTCGTGGCCTGCGAGCTGCAGGGCGGCTGCGAGGCGGGAGGAGTGGGTGGGGTAATGCCAGGCTTCCGGTTGTGATGGGGATGGTGGGGAGGGGAGGAGGTGGTGGTAGTGGTGGTTTCGGGCATGGACGAGCGTGGAGGTGAGGACATGAGCGAGGAAATCGGACCGATTTGGGATAAGAGGGAGCGGAGTAGCTGAGCAGGGCAGGCCATCAGGATCAGCACTTACTTCCCTACCAAAGGTGTGATTACGGGAAGGAATGTCAGCCTCGCGATGCCTTCCTGGAATGGCAAAGGGCGGTTCCTGGACGAGTGGCCGTCCTCGTAACGGAGAAAGCCGGGGGAGCGGCACGTTGCTGACTTTTTTCCAATGTGTGTGTGTGACTGAGGAGTCTCGGATGGTAATTATGGATTGGATGATCCATATACTCTTCCGAGGCTTGTGATGGTACATTCAGTCAGTTTCGATCTGTTGCATTGCGGCAGGCCGAGCCTTTTGACGGGACTTGGACGACTTGGAAGGGTTGTGAACTATGGCATATAGGGTTTGTTTTCCCTGTGACACCAATGCTTTTGAACGCGTTTTACAAGTACGCTCAGAAGGAATTGAATATGCAACCGGAAGCTTTTGCTCAATGATGGAATGCGATTCGAACATAGCCTGGGTAACAAGAATGGTTCATGGACTTTAGGCTAAGAGGTTCGGTTCGCGATTGACTTACGATTCAACTTGGTTGATGCCTTGAATTGTGTGCGGCATGATATATGCGGCAGATGGGTGGCAGAAAGAACATCTCCTCCTCAAGTCATCGAGCCAAAAAAAAAATAGGGACCATGTTGAAGCTCACTGGAAATTGAAAGCAGAGTAGTGGTCTTTCGATCAAGCACAAAATAGGCGATTAACAGGACAATTTCATTGAGGATTGTAGTGGTGTGATTAATTCTACTCTTGTCTATGCTGGCATGCCTTCATGAGAGTGATCTCTTGACATTCGTCGAGATCTACTTCTTCCTCCTACCTAATGCTATCGTCATTGCTTTCTATTCTCTCATGTGGTCCACGACCAAGAAGCCGTCTATCGCTGAGGTATTATTGGATCTGAGCATCTCGAGAAGGTCCAGGATTTTGGTTGTGAGGTGTGTATGAATTTGTGTAATCGGCACGTGGAGTTTCAATCACCATCTGATGGTGCATAGATTCAGTCCAAGTCTTCGGCCCTGGATGTTCCGAGGGCTGGGTGTCACGTCTTGAGACTGCTTAATCGACTCCAATACGAGCAAAGTCTGGGGCGCTTTAAAGTATTCATAGTAATCTCGAAGGGCTCTTCAATCTAAAATAGACCCAGCCTTCCAGTTATGCGGTTACCCATAATTCTGCACGGCGAATAGTATGCTTTTGACGCACGAAGTCGTAACAAATAACATCACGGGATTGAGTCGTTCACAATGTCTGTTCACGCAGCGCCAGCGGTGGCGACAGGCTCTGCAATCTTGGTAACCTGGTTGCCAGCGCGGATGATCTTCTGACCTTGCCCATCCTTTGAGTACTGAACGTCCTTGTTCTCCCGTTGTGCGCGCTTCCAGATCTCCACTTCACAGCCGCCGCGAATGACACCGACGCGCATCGTGCTGAGCAGATTATGGGCGGCATTGCTATGCATGTAAACACCACCGTTGAACATGGCAGTGGCGTCTTTGCCGATGCCGGAGCTGATCATGGCCTTCCCTCCTGGATGGTCCTTGATGAAGGTCGTCACATCATGTACAACACCAGCGACATCAATGAGAGCACGACCATTCTTGGCTTGATCTTGGAAGTCTTCATACTCCATGACTGGAAGAGCATCCAAGGGAACACCCCAGTCAAGCTTTGAGCGCTTCATGTCGAGTTTCTTCTGTAGCTGCTGCACACGACCTTTCTCGATTTCATTGGAACGGAACTGCTTCAGATCGTAGGCGAGACCGAGTTGCTTCCAGCACCAGATAGACCATTTGGTGGGGTCGTACTGCCACCAGTCCAAGGCGTTGCGGTAGTCTGACGGAAACTCGTGGTGGAAGTTGTGATAGCCCTCGCCAAGTGTCATCAATGCTGTGAAGACATGGTCACGAGGAGAGTTGCGGTCATCAAAGGGCTGGTCGCCAAGCCAATGGGCCAAGGAGTTGACACAGAAGGTGGCTTGCTGAACGAAGAAGATACGAAGGATACCAGCGTAGACAAAGCCACCGAGGAAGTCGTTGAACATGAGGCCGCAGAAAATGGTTGGAAGGATCAAGCCCATGAAGAGGACGACCTTGAGGTAATGACGGTGCTGCCAGATGACGACTGGATCTTCGTTCAAGTCTGAAATGTCGGTCCTGCCAATACGCTTCGGATTTTGCTTCATGACCATCCACCCAAAGTGAGAATAGAGTAGGCCTTTGCGGACCGAGTAAGGGTCTTTATCAGTACTGGAGACTGTTAGTTGTTTTCTTGAGAGACAAGGGCGATTTCGACACTCACTCCGTATAGCGATGATGTGCGCGGTGATCACGTGCCCACCACCTCACACTGCCTTCGACAGCACCGCCGCCGACAAGAGCCAGGAAGATTCTCAGTGACGTAGTGGCCGAGTAGCTGGAGTGTGCCCACAGGCGATGATAGCCTGCGGTGATACCGAGTCCAGAGAAATAGTAATAGATGACGGCGAAAAGGGCGGTCTGCCATCTGACTGGAGTCCAGAAAGCTGCCACACAACCCATGACAGGCACGGCGACGATGAGGGTAACGTTCAGCCAGTTCACATGTCTCCACCAATTCTGCTTGGTCATTTTCGTGTCGGTGATGTGAGTTTTCTTAGGATCATAGTGTCTATTCCTGTTGGGCTCTGACGGCTTTGCTGCCGCAGATTGCTGCTGTGATGATTGATATTCAGGCTTAATAGCCAAATGACCTGCCGCGGGTTGGTTTGATGGCATGTTGATGGTATGGAGGAGTTTGCGTAAAGGTGTGGAAGGAGAGGCGGAAGGTTGAAGTATTAAAGGGAAGGAGGAAATCGGTTGGGAAGGAGTGGAGCGGTGAGTAAGGCCGTGTTGAACGGATGACCGAAGCGAAACGCTAGGAAAGCTCAGGAGTGGTGCGGTGATAGTTTGATGGGGAAAGTGACGAGTGGTTTATTTGTGGAGTCAACGTCAAAGTGTTGTGGCCTTGTGGGAAGTTAGGATTGATTGCGTCAAAGGTTGACAGAGAAGAAGCAATAGAAAGTTGGCGCCTGGGGCAGGAATATCAAGATGTGTGGTGTCAGTGTGTCGAAGCCTGAATCGAGCACTTTACAGACCAATCAAGGACATTCCAAAGCTGCAGGATCGCGACAGGTGATGCGCGGCTTGCGATCCATGATTCTGTTGGTCTGGGCTTTCTGTGCCTCCATGGCCCATCACTGGCTCACCGTGCCGTTGGGATTTAAGGATGCTCAACAGTTTTTTAGTTTTATACCACTAAGACGCCTTAGCGCCAGGGTCCGTCGCACTGGAGACATGGCTGACCACCACTTTTCTATTGCTTATGTCAAGTCGTTACTCTTTGATCGAATGGGAATATAAATGATCATTTAGAAATGAGATGACTTTCGTCTTGTTGCTGTGGCAAAAGGTAATTCTCATTCCGGGTCAATGCGTGAACGGCGTCGCATAGTTCACCGACTTGTCGAATCCGGTACCTGCGTCAGAGCACGCAGGTTAAACTCCCTGCGTCAAGTTGACGTCATTCACTGTCGCGTGTAAAGTTACTCAAGTGGAAGCCGAGCCGCGAGCGATCGCTCCACGCTTCTTAACTTATGAACACGTTGAGCATCTAGCCCTTGTTCAACCGGGATATCAGCGACGTATGCTTCGTTTTCGCCTGAATACGAAAGCAGAGTTATATTCCTGGAAACGTTCGGGTTTTTGATGTGGTCCTGACTACTGTAGGCTTTGCTAGTAGTACAAGGCCCTGAAATATCACCCACGTCCAAACACAAATTTGATGACACCTTCATCGAACGGAGATTTACGCCTCTCTGGCTATTGCAACTATCAGCGCAAGCTCACGTGTCCTCCAAGTCATCTCGTCATAATGCGTATCATCATGTCGCAATGCTCTTCATGCCTTGAGAAAATGAGCCCCTGAATCACATCGTGACGGCCTTTGAGCTGTTGGAAAGAATGGAAGTTGTTGCCAGACAACCGCATTCGTTGTGTCATTGTCGTACGATTCTCTTACTATCTATCTCAATCTATGGTTATGACGATAGACTTTATATTCGGCTCGAAATGTAAATGTATGCTCATCGGAGTATTTGAAAGAGCACTGCAAAAGACAAGAATCATTTGTGGCGCGCACTGCTAAGTCAATCTCATAACTCGAATGTTTTTTTGGGGGGAGACATGCAATCCCTGAAAAAAGAGTACGAAGCAAGATACGTGATTTTATCCAGTGCATCTGCATATGTTATGCTATGTTCGCTCAGCCTCAATGCGTTTAGGCTTATCAGGTAAGGTGCATATCTGATGTCGCTGCATGCTCCCTTTATCCTATATTGGACTTGATGCATGGACAAACCTTCAGATAGAAAGTACCGTCACCGCGTCACTCCTCCCTCCACCATCCTACTTCCTACCCTTTTCCCCCTTCCGCCATCTAACTCCCTACCCGTCCTCCTTGCACCCTCAAACCAACCGCAAGAGAGACTTGACCTCCTCCAGCTCCATCATGATCAAGCCCATACAGAGTGCCCTTCCCCTCCCTTCCTTCCCACGCAACAATAGTATCTTAAACCCCTTTCACCCCTCTGCCTCACCATCCCCTCCACCCCCTGACCATCAAATCCTACCAAAATCCCCCCTTCAATCTCCCCAGCACCGACACCTCCATCACAGTCCTCCAACACCCCGATTCCATCGCCTTGGAAATCATACCCCCCTTCCCTCCATTCAACGCTAAAACCCACTACTAACCCCGACTACTCACCCAGCATCGAGAGACGAATCGCACCATCTACCCTCCCCCTCCCTGATCCCATTACACCACCACCAACCCTCTCCCCCGCCCCGCGGGACTTTTCCTTCTCGAACCACTCACTCCCTCCCTCCCTCCAACCCTTCCACCACTAAGGCGCTTAGCGTGCCGGAACGAACGACAGGTGCAAGATAGATGACGCACCGCCCGTACGCAGTAGCCGCGCGCGCAACTGGGAATCGAGATGGTTGTGTGATGGCTGCACGTCGTCTACTACTAATACTACTCCTCCTAAAAGTTTTTTGTTTTTTGGGGGCGGGGGAAGGGGATCTTTCACCAACGACCAAAACCGATACAGGGAGTACTACCACCCCTGTGTGATGCCTGTCCGGCTGGCTGGCTGGCTGTGTGGGCAGACCAGCGATTCATCGAAACCATCCATGCATGCATGCATGCATCAACAACCTGGGGGGATCCGCCAACCCGGGGTTTTTCTCCCACGGCACGGGGGACGGGAGTGTATGTGCATGTTCAGCAGCAGTAGCAGCAGGGATGCAGCGTGACGGGGCTTGTCGACGGTGGTGGTGCTGGGATTCTCAGAATCATCAGAGAAATGAGGATGAACCGTTTCATCTGACTGTGTTTTCGAGGCCCTGTTCGAGGTGGTGTGGAGGATTATGGTATTATTATTTGATTGGCAGGGTCTATCTGGCATGGCACAGGCCGGGCTCGGATACAGGCGTTGATGGGCAAAAAAGGGTGTGTAATGTTTGGAGGGGAGGTGTATGGTGACGTTTGCGTTTTTTTGCTTGGATGGCTCAAATCGTGGCACCGATCTCATTGGTTTTCTTGGTCGTGAAGCAACACTTGTTGCCGCTTTGAATCTTGGAGCTGTTGGCGGATGGGGCAGTAGGAACTTTTGATTTGGTGGGGAATCGGATGCAGCATTGTGAAGAAGGAAAAGAGGCTTGTTTTCTAATCGACATCGCATGCGCTGTTCATTTCTTGTATTCACACGCCTCAAAGTCAGTCGCCCTCTTCTTTCAGCCTTGTTCGCCCTGGGGTTGTCGCTGAGATGATGCTCACAAGCTGTATTCCGTAACCATATCCTCTCCTCCATTCCCCTCCTCAAATGAACCGTAATATGTACAAAGAATAATCCCACCTTCCTCCCCCTATAATGCCATCATCAAAGTTGCCTCTGCCTTGTCTACCAATTTTGTGCCATATTGACCATCCTTCTCTCACCTAGGTCATTCCCCACCTGAACCACCCAAATTTACAGACTCAACCGATCCACACTCCCCTCGTTACTCCTCCTCACCATCCCCAACCTCAACACCCTCTCCTCCCCCGCCACCGTGCGTCCACCAATCCACCAGCCACTGTTCGTCTCCCTGAACCCACCGACCCCACCCTCACTCGACGTGTCGCTGCCCCTCCTCCTCATCTGCTGCTGCTGCTGCTGCTGCTGCTGGGATAACAATTTACCATTGGCGCTGTGGGGACTGCCTGGCGGTGAAGTGAGGGGGCTGAGACTACGTTGGCGGCGGGGTGGGGAGGGGGAGGTGGAAAGTTGCCTGTTCCTGTTATGCTGTTGGGATTGGTGATGGTTGAGGGCGGAGGTTGTGGGGCCCGGTTTGGTGCTGTTGGTAGGGCGCGGCGAGGATGCAGTGGGGATGTAGGAGGGTGAAGCCGGGTTGGTCGCGGAGAGGGGGTTGGGTTGCGAGGTGGAGGTTGAGCTGCTGGTGGAGGTCGTGGTCGTGGTGTATGGGCGGGAAGAGGCGCGGAAGACGGCGAAGAGGGAGGAGAGGAAGGAGCGGTTGGTGGGCATTTTGAAGCTGTTGTTGTGTGGAAGATGGAGCTTGTATGGCAGATGATGTTTGGGGTGGGCTTGTTCGGAATGAGAAAACTCGGAGGAATGGGGATGGTCGGTATTCTCGTCGAGCGGATATGGGTGGAAGGTTGGTCGGTGGTGCAAGAAGAGAGAACAGGTGGAGAGCAGTGAATCCGTTCACTCTTGAGATATTATGGAGTAGAGAGGGGTCGTCCGTTCCAAATCGAGGTTATGGTTGAGGCATTTGCTCCATTGGCCCCTCTAATTCTCCGAATCTTCCTTAATTCCCTTGGTACTTTTCTAGTACTTTTCTTGAGGCTATCACGGATGCGCCGGAATAAGACACCACTGTTTTTGCTGTACACTCCTCATATGTCCCAACCAAGAGTATTCTCTCAAGGATGAGAGGAGGTATGAAGGAAGATATTCATGAGCGCAGAAGCAACGACACAAAAGCCTCGCAATGTGGGGAAATCGGTCCTTTTTTTTGCGTGCAAACCGTTCTTGCTTTTTGCGGAAGCCGAGCGATTTGATTCACCGGAAGGATCCGGGATTGGTCTGCTCCAATTCTTCGCCAGGGTGTATTTTCCATCCTGACTGACGTAAATTTAAGAAGACTCTATAGGGCTGAAGCTGGTATTGATGCTGCGTCGACATCATCTCAAGCTTCAATAGCATCTCGCACTCAATATTGATCTCAGTCCCTCTTCCTCGTGAATTCCTGTACCGCCAATATGGTATGGCGCCCCCCGAACTTCCCCCTCCAGCATATTGAATAAGCAGCAATTGCTAAAGTTCTTCTCCATCTAGGTTCAAGGACACCACGGCATCGGCTTCGCCAAAGTAAAGCCCAGCTACAACACTTACCGATCCCCTTATGGTCCCGAGTATGTATCTCCTCCCTTTGAGTGGATGAGAGGGGGTGTGTGGCCCGCCTCCAACCTCCCGGGCGGGCTCTTTCCCTCCTTCCCCCGTCCTTGGCAACCAAAACCTTCTGACCTTGTACGTCGCAGCTACAAGGTCCTCCCCAACGTCCGCGGCATCGACTTTCGGCGCGCGATGAAATTCAGCACCACCGCCGCGGGATTCGGCGTCGTCGCGGGCATCTTCGCGATGCAGTTTTTCTCGGACGTGCCGAAAGTGCGGACGGATATCATGCAGAAATTGCCGCTGGTGGGGGATCATTTCGTGAGGGAGGTGCCGCCAGAGGATAATCCGTTTTAGAGTGCGATTGTATTGGGGAGGGCCGGTAATTGAGGAGGAAGGGTCATAGGGACGTGGAAGGGCACTCATTGAGAAGAGCGGAGGGGACGCGGAAAGATAGGGTGGTGGTGGGAGGAAGGAAGAGTAGGCGGGTGGAGTGGGTGGTGAGTCGAAGCTGAGGGGTGGTTGGGCGGCATGGAATTGTTCCAGCGTAGCGAGCCGATGCCAACTTAGAGCCTGTAAAAATCACACAATGTTCTACTACTTCTGGGATGACTTTGTTGCTCGGAGCACCTTTGCTCTCTCACAATAGGATGCAGCTTTTTTTGATCAACAAGAATATTTGTTCCCGTGTCTATACAGCTAAACCAGCAAGGTGAATCCAAACGACCTCCCGCCACTATGCTCGCAGTCGAGAAAGATGTCTGACCGCTCCCAGGAAACGCCCCAGCAAATGATCAAAAATACTTATACAAGAAAAGACGTCACGGGTGGCAGACTATCCAGCTCTAATCAGCCTTCCCATTCCCTACATTCCCCAAACCCTTCTCATCTAACCCTAGGAAACCTCCTCCACTGAGACTTATTCCTCTCCGCCTGCCCACAATCCCGTTCAATCTTCCCTTGCCGACCAGCCAGCTACCAACTATCCCCACAATGAGGAGGATGGCGCTTGAGTAAGGATGACTCGTCAGCAGCCCCGTGCAGGCGAAAAAGATTCTCTGCAATCCCCCTGTTGTAGACTTGGACGATATCTTGGGTGGGCTTGCAACCACCTTTGGTACTGTCTCGAGGATGGAGGTGCGGGATGGGGTAATCCATGCGCCGGAGATGGTGGTATCCCAGTATCTTCGGTTCTGTTCACTATTTGTGAGCGCGCTGTCGGATGAAAAAAGGGCAATCGAGGGCAATGACTTACGTCTTCGTCGTTAATGATCACTCTCTCACCCTCTTTCACATTGATCCCGTATGTCGTGCGAATCCATCTCTCCCAGAATACACCATCCACCCATGCGAACCCTACCTGCTTTGTGTCTTCCTGCCTGATGTCGATATGGATTGACTTCGCCGCTCGCTTCGCCCTCTCGTCGTTTCGATCTTCGGCCTCCTCCAGCCGCAATTGCTTTGCATCTCTCAACTCCTGCCTCTCTAGCTCGAACTTTTGCGTCTGCTTCTCCATCCAGTCGAGCGCCGCATTCTTGATCTCCCGCTTGTCGAGGAGGAACTCGCCCGCCCGGTCCCGTGATAGGATACCCAGGACCACATACTTCCCACGCATGATGTCACGGGAATTGCTCGCCGTGAGTTCTGGGACGATGGGTAGCCAGACCCGTTGCATCCAGGTAAGTACTTGGCGGTAATCCCGCATGTCTTTAGGGGCAAGGGCTTCATAGAGCGTGGAGTGACCGTCGCGCGAGACCAGCAGACGGGGCCAGGTAGAGATCTTGAAGCGGTCGGACAAGGCTGGGTCGTTGGTCTTGACGAGTTTGGCGTGGCCGATGAGGGAGAGAGTGAGCCGCTCCAGGGCTTCAAAGTCTTCGGACGTGGTGGCGTGGTCGTAAAAGTAGATGAAGATGACCTCCTCAGTCTCCTCCATCTTCTCGAAGGAGGCCTTGTCGACCTGTTGGACACCGCTGCCTACATCGAGGGCTTTTTTAGCATAGCTGACAAGATCGCCTAGACCGCGAAGGCCATCGTATTCAACTCTCTCGCCACCTCGGAAGAAGTGAATTGTGGGGTAGGCTTTCACACGAACGTCTTTGCATAGTCGAGGGTTGGCCTCGCAATTGACCTCGCCAATGTTCAATTTGCCTTGTAGTTCTTTTGCCATCTGTAGCCATGAAGGGGCGAGCGCTTGACAGTGATGGCACCACGGAGCGTAGAATTTGATAAACCATGAATCTTGCGTGTTGGTGACGAGCTTCTGAAAAGCCTCTGCGTTCAGATCGACTGATGTTCCTACTGGGTTGGCAGGTCCAGTAGGCTTCTTGGCTTTCGATTTCCCCTTAATTTTGGACGGAGACTTGGTTGAATCGGTCTCCGCAACGTCACTGGTAGCAGCAGCTGCAACATCTTGCACACGAGCAGGAACATCAGGCTCTGAAGGCTCCGCAGATGATGCGCCAGGCTCCGGTACCTTGAGACTCTTTGGTCGGGAGCCAGGCCGGATCGACTCCAACATTTCTTCGACAAATTTGCTTAGATTCTCCATGTTCTTCGCTTGGGTGAAGATGTTCACAAAGAGGCCATCCTTGTAGACTGAGAATGTAGGGTAGGCATTGATGTCATGAGTCTTGCACGCATCCCCAAATGCTACACAGTCGAGACTTGCGAAGTGAAAGTCATAGTATCTCGTGAAGGAATTCATGGAGTCCTTGTCGGTTGCGCCTTTCTTTCCCGGCACGGGCTTCATGGTATAATAGAATTCATACAGGGTCTGCCATGTGGGAGCAATGTCCTTGCAATGCCCGCAGTAAGGAGAGTAGTGTTTGATAAACCAGTATCCATTCTTTATTTCGGTTTGGATGCCTTCCCCCGTCAATTCCTTCATCGGCGGTACTTCCATCCCATTGAACTTGGTGTTGGTGCTTGATATAGCTTCGCTATTCGTGGCCCCTGCTTGTGGTCCATCTCCTTCAGGGGCTTTGACCTTGGGCTCTTGCAAAGAGTCTTCGACTGTATTGAGTTGGTGCTGAACATCGACCGCAGCTGCCGATATGAAGGAAGGAAGTAGGGAGGCAACGAGAAGCAGGAGAGAGGTGGTGGAGGATGACCTCATATTGCTGGTCCGGCAATAGAGAAGCGATTTGCTTTGCAAGATATATCACGGTGAGGGGTACTGATTCGTAAGAGTTCGCTCGTGGGGAGATGAGAGTCACGCTCGTCAACGAGCGCTATCGTAGACACATCTGTAGAATTGTAGTTGTGTGACTGTCTGCCGTATGAGAATGGAGAAGGTGTTCAATCTTCATTGCGGCAATACGTCGATTCTCCTATCTGCCGCTTTTTCTTGGCGATGTTCCGTAGGTAGTTCTAAGGAAGCGTCGACATATCAATCTTGCAAAGAGTAGTAGTAGAGTCTTCAAAGCTCTACGGATCCGTAATTCTCTTCAATTAAACCATTAAAATCCCCCGTCAATTCCAACATTCCTCACCTCCTTACTTTGGAGACTATTACATACACCATTTAAGAATGCGGCCCACGTTACGGTTGAGCGCCTCGGTCAAGCCAGGCTCAGGACGTTTCCTCGAAGCTGGCAATCCTACCGGTTTGACTGGCCTATTCACCCATCCCTCACCACGTCCTACTCTCCTCTATGTCTACAGCCGTACCCTTGAACGCTTGAAACAAATACCGGAATCGTCAGTCTATCGAAAATCCTGTGAAGCCCTTACCAAGCACCGCATGCGGATCGTCGACGATGTCAAGCCTGCAGGTTGGGAGGAGTGGAAGGGCCGTGCAATGGAGAAGATCAAGAACAATCCAGAGATGCTAAAACCAGGTGCGAGTAGACATGTGTATGAGAGCATAGGCGAAAGAGCATTTGTAGAAACGGCGCCGGAGCAAGACATGAGTGATGTAGAATGGGACGGCGAGAAGGGAATGGCTCCTCTAGAGGGCACGAGGACTCCGGAGGAGGTCTATCTCAACTATCGGGCACTGAGTGAGAAGAAGCCGGACTTGGGCGACCCACTCAAGTGGGAGCCTGAGCCGCCGCTGGACTCATTGCAGTGCGTATCAATCTCAGCATAAAACTTTTTGGCTAATCATCACTGACGTCGCGCCAAGAATCAATGACATAGAAGAGCAGATTGGAGCAGGCCTCATCGAGGAGGTGCTTCAGGTTGCAGAGGGAGAGCTTGAGTTGGTTAGTACGATGGCAGAGTCGAAGGCGTACGTTTCCCACTTTGGTGTAGTATGTACCTAGATACTAATGTCCTGCAGATGGGAGGAGCTTGAGGAGAAGCCCGAACCCGGTCAGTGGGATTACTTTACAAGAGATCAGCATACGAAGCCCACTCAAGCGCCTTGATAAACTGAATGGCCGGCAATCAAGCTTGTTATCACTCAAACAATGATTCCCAGACTCATGATACCATGAGCTCGGTCATGCTTCTTTTGCTTGTTGGCTTGATTGTAAATTGGTCATGACAATACTTGCTGCGGACGACGTAACAAGATTCATCGATTGGACGAAAATCGAAGGTGGAAGGACAAACCCACGGCGTGAACAGCGTAAGTTACGCGTCCACTCCTCAAAAGCTAGAGCAAACGGCCGACTCGAGCTGCCACATTAGCTCAGGGACAAGCGGATAGGGGGTCAGGGGTCATAGGGATCTGCGAGGCGTCCGAGAGGCAAAATACAATAATATTAATGATTATTACTACTATTGAAATGGGCGTGAGACGGGCAGACGGCGAAGCTTCCTGAACCGTAGTTTAATCGGTATTTCTTCTCGTTGACTCGCTGGGAATAAACCCGCAAAGAAAAATAAGCAGAGTTCGCCGAGGATGGGATTTCTGCTTCATAAAATCCCTTCATGTCACTCTGATCTTTTCCCTTCCGTCTTTTACATCACCAGGCTTTTCTCTCATGCAAGAATCTGCATAATTGCCTTTATTCCTGCTTGAATCGTGCATGCTCTCGCGCTTGTTGACGGTGCAGGCATCCACCACCAACACTAACACCGGCCATCTTCTTTCGAAAAAACCTGCATGACATAAGATCCGGAACTAGATTTAGCCAGGGGATTTGCAGACTTTCTACAAAACAAGCTCACCTGCTGGCCCCACCTCGACGCCCATTCACCTCCACTCCAGCCGTTGTCGGCCCCTGGAACGAGGAACCTAGGCCACCTGGGACCCACCGGGCTTTCTCAAACATTGTTCACTCTTAGTGACTTACTGATAGAGAAACTTCGTCTGATACTACTGGGACACTCTCTGGGAGTCTGGGACGCGCGACCAACCAATAAATCCCGCTCTACCTTAAAATTGGCCTGAGCCTTATCGGGGGTCGAATACCCGTCGATAAGATCACCTTACCCGTAGGGCCAAAGGCCGCGAAGTCTACAGTTGGTGCAACAAATCCTTCACCACTGCGACGACAAGGATCCCACTGTCTCTTGACCAGGCATGCGATAGCCGCCTGTACTGACTCTATCAGTAATAATAATATTGAAGCTATCTTCACGATCAAGTACCAACAGCCTCTCGAACCGCGGTTTGGTCTCCGACTGACGTGGCTATTGCTTCCCGGCCTCGTGAGAAAAAATTCTTTCTCGAGCGCTTCGGAGGCCAAGGCAAATTTCTTCTTCGACTCTACTCAATCTTTCTTCACACAAAACTTGTGTGGTTTAACTGCCCCCCTGAATTTCGACTTGCCGGGCTCCTCTGGTCTTCTTCAACTGCCTCCTCAAGGGATCAATGACGCTGGACGCCCCGGGCATTCTATTCGGTAAACTTCTCAAACCAGTCGCTATATGATGAGCCAACGCTATCCCTCCGATGGACAAGGCTTCACTTCGAATCAATTCCCCAGCATCCGGCATCCTAATCCCTACACACACAATTCCAGCAACCACCTTCCACCAGCCTCCTTCCCACCATCCCAACACCTGCCGCCTCTGTCAGCCTCGAACAATACCTCCAACCCTACCTCCAACTACAGCCACGATCCTTTTCTCTCCTCTCGATTACCCAATGTGAATCAATCCGCGCAACCGGGTCACAATGCATCCACGCAACCGTCAACCTTCCCTGCCTATGCGCCTACAGCATCACAATATTCCTCGTACAATGGACTGCCCACGAATGCACAGCCTCCACCAAATGCTTCCCCCAATCACAATCACGCAACCAATGGGGTACCCCGGCCCTCCTATACAGCAGCCGCTCCAGCGAATATCCAATTACCCAAGATTCAACCAGCGCCCTTATCGAACAGCGACATAAAACCTGAATTCATACCCGAAACCAAAAATGGACACTTGATGACGCCAATACATGCCTCGAACGAACAAGAGCCTCCACCCAAGCACGTTGTTGGATCGCAAGGCCGACGGGGAATCCTTCCGAGTGCTTCGGGCCGGCCACCAGCAGTTGGGAATGCAAGCGCATCGAATGGGGGCAAGAGTTCGCCGGCCCTGGCCAAGGATTCGAATGGCAGGTATCCATGTCCGCATTGCAACAAACCTTATCTGCATGCAAAGCATCTCAAAAGGCACATGCTCAGACGTGAGTCTTTTTTCCCTGGCCCTGCATGTCATTATTAGGTTGCGAGATTACTCACAGGGCCGTAGATACGGGTGTTCGGCCCTATGAATGCGCGCTGTGCCATGACAATTTCTCTCGAAGCGACATCTTGAAGCGCCATTTCCAGAAATGCTCTGTGCGCAGGGGCAATCCAACGGGAGAAAACCATCTCGCTTATTCACGCGCCAACAAGAAGGCCAAACAGCAAGATGAAGACGCAATGGCGGCTGGCCTGAATTCAATGGCGACTGACTCAGGACCGGGAATGCCGCCATATTCGACGTCGTTGGATAGCCCGATTGGGCTGGCGGCAATGGATATCGGCCAGTCTAATTACGAAAGGCAGGAACCCTTGGCCAACCAAGTGACGCGTTCGAATGGGATGAGGAAGGTGAACAATGGGATTGGGACTTCTTCGCACCGGGGTAGCACTTCTTCACTCAATACCAGTGGCTTTGATCCGGCCAATCCGACCTTTTCGACTGGGCATGTCACCCCGGACTCAGTCACCACCAGTGGCGCCGCCACCCCGTATACATATCCTCATGAGGCGGCCAGGTCGAACCTCAACTCTCCCGCGGACGCGTCGTTCAACCATGGCATGGGCCTTGGTCTTGGAGGATCCAGGATACCGTCCGGATCGGGCTACAGCAGTGGAGCCTTGCCACACATTGTGGGTCAGCCGAATGGACGCAATCACGATCTTGATTGGTCAAGCCTGCCTCAGTACTCGGGCCATGATGAATTCGGGAACGGCCAGTACCATTCGGGTGCGAGCACGCCTCATCACAATTACAAACAGGAAGTCGACTTCCCATCTTACGACTGGCCTCAAAATCTGCATAATTCCAAGCAATAGACAGCATCGAATCGATTCAACCATTTTTGACACGCGAGATCTGTAACATTTCGCACCGCATCACACAAAAAGCATCAGATGCACCTGGGCGGCTTTACTCTCACATTTAACGATAAAACGCGACAAGCCTGGCGTAGGCTCGTCATGGACGGAGCTAGGATTAGCATGTGATGTAGGCGGCCGTTGGGTAGAAAAATATTGACCCTACATCGCCGGCTATAGAAGGATGATCAGGATCTTTCAACAGGCTCTCAGGAGCCAAGGAAGCAATGTGACGATTCGGTTTTCTGTTATGATGTGCGTTGCATAGCAGCTCCGGCGTTGAGGTTTTCGTCCCTTGGGAGATGATTTAGATGATAGACACCCGAAAACAGCGGCAAAAAAGGACGGAGGTTTCTTGTATAGATGAACCAAACTCCAAAATTAGACTCTACACTTAGACTTCTGCCATTCGAACACCATGATGCACATTCTCCACTTTCCCATGATTCCCTGCCGTGTTTCTGCCAGGAACAGGTCAAGCGTCGTCGATCACAGATCTGGTTGTTGCAGGTCGAGCCTAGACTACTAGACCGGAAAGAATGAGCCGCAATCCTTTGAACTCGTTCAACTTTCTTTCACCCCGAACACCCCAATTACCCCACATATCATACTCCACATCTCCCACAAATAGCAACCCAGAGCCCCTGACAGGTTTCTTAAACCCATTGCACCATGCTACGGCCCTCATCATCCCTACGAGCTATCAAAGCCAGCTACAATACTGTCATCCCTCCATACACCTGCCCCCGATGCAGCAGCAGGTTGGCCTCCATCCTAGCCGGCCATTCCAAACGTACCACCGCCATCTCAATCCGCGCATCGCCCCTGATCAAACCCCCTCGCCTTCGTCATGCCTCCAGCGCCAAATACGAGGCCCCTACTATACTCACCCGCCTACGTACCGTCCTCTACTCTTCCGCTCTTGCCCTCACTCTCCTCTTGGGTTACTTCTACATCACAGACACCCGCTCCGCAATCCACCAATTAACCCCCAACCTCCTCCGCTACGCTTACGACGACGCCGAAGATGCCCACGAGGTCGGCAACAAGTGGCTGGGCCTGCTTTACAAGTTCGGATTGCATCCACGGGAGAGGAACGCGGGGAGCATTGAGCGGGATGGCAAGGCGGACATCGATCTGACCGTTGAGGTAGGACAGACACCCACCTCTCCAGTTAAAACTTTCGCATGGGGACTCATCGCCTTCCTTCATCGCAAAAAAAAAAAAAAAAAGATGAAGATTCGTAAACAACCCAGGCTAACGTGTGAGGTTTCAATGGATGGGCTCACAGGTCTTCGGTCACGAGCTGGCTTCCCCCATCGGCACATCCGCCGGCATTGATAAGCTCGCCCTCATCCCCGATGCGCTCTTCGCTCTTGGCGCCAGTATCGTCGAGGTCGGTGGCGCCACGCCGTTGCCGCAGGATGGCAATGATAGGCCGAGGGTGTGGAGAATAGGCAGTCAGAAGGGGTTGGTAAATCGGTATGGATTGAACAGCCAGGGCGGAGATCACATGGCTATGGTATTGAGGGAGAGGTTGAGAGCATTTGCTTACAAGCTGGGTTATGGAGTTGGACAGGAGGGGGAGCAGGAATTGTTGGATGGTAGGGCGGGGCTGCCGCCGGGGAGCTTGACAAAGGGGAAGTTGTTGGCTGTGCAGATTGCGAAGAACAAGAGCACGGATGAGAGGGATGCGGAGGCCGTGAAGAGGGATTACGTGTATTGCGTAAATGCATTGGCCAAGTATGCAGATGTCATTGTCGTAAATGTGTATGTCTTGCCCTCAAGGCTCGCCTTTCTCGCTCAGAAAGCTAACGATACCCTTCACTATACAGCTCCTCCCCCAACACACCGGGTCTCCGGTCTCTTCAGTCGGTCGAGCCATTGACCTCGCTCCTCACTGCCGTTACAACCGCCACTGCCCAAACTCGCCGCCGCACAAAACCCGCCGTTATGGTCAAAGTCTCCCCTGATGAGGACAGCGAAGAGCAGGTTCGCGGCATATGCACTGCCGTCATGGATAGCGGGGTCGACGGCATTATTGTGGGCAACACCACCAAATCAAGACCGGCTCCGTTCCCTGAGGGTTACTCGCTAAGCCAACGGGAGAGGATGGCGCTGGCAGAGCAAGGGGGCTATTCTGGGCCACAGCTCTTTGAGCGGACATTGAAGTTGGTGGGAAGATATCGGCAAGTTCTCGACGAGGAGGTGGGAGATGAGCCCAATCTCAGAGGCGAACCCCCGAGCAACGAAAGTAGTTCTACGGATATTGCGAGGCAAATCGAGAAGACCGTCGAGAGGGATGCGGCAAACTTGAAGACAAATAGCGACAATGAAGGAGCCCAGCCTTTGATCCGGTTTCCAGAGAGGCATTCTTCCGAGCCTGGATCAGCCTCCAATCATGGCGAGACGCCAGCACTCTCATCGTCCTCACACGTGGATCAACTGCCCCCGGAGCCAGCAAGTAATGCTCAAAGCCAAAGGTCAAAACGCAAAGTCATCTTCGCCACGGGTGGAATAACAAATGGCGCTCAAGCTCTAGCAGTACTAGAAGCTGGGGCGGATCTAGCGCAAGTGTATACGGCATTGGTGTACGGGGGTGCCGGCACGATAACAAGAATGAAGACAGAAATGAGGGAAGAGATGAAGAGGAGACTCAGTAATGGACCTACGAGATGACGCAGCACCTTACATCTTCATATCCGAACACCATGGTGTCATGGCTCACAAAGAATATCTCGACGACAAGTTTCGAGGGGTTCCTCCTACCACAGTCCCATACACAATGGTCAGTTGTTAACATTGCCCCAGCGATTCATGAATTGCTTGGCCAGGCTGCCTCCGTCCAACCTGTACAGAAGGTAAGCTCCCACATGGGTCACAGACCGTCATTTTCTCGCTCCTCTTGATAGCGTCCCTCGCTCTACTTCCACGTATCGTTGACATCCCTTTTGCCACAATCGTTTACATTTCAGCAAGAAGGACTTGATCGGACGAAACCACTCCGTTCCTTTCTCCAATCCAGGTCAACAGACACATAGTCACACATCAGACTTTCTTCTGGCTTACCCCTGGCCTTTGTTTCACATGTGTTGGCAGCATTGTCCTGTGATTATGATAGGATCCAGCTGGACTGGTGGAGTAAGCCCTGAAACCCCTGGCCTTTACACTCAGCATAATACATATCCTCCTCCTCCTCCTCCTCCTCCTCCTCCTCCTCCTCCACCAAGCAACAAGCCAAGAAGCGTCAAGAGTAGGTGGCGCAGTTGGTGCGTTGCAATGGCAAGGCGTTCCATGATCCCACTGAGCAGTGCGCGTGGCGGGGGAGATCCCAAGTACACATGTATTGGGGAAGGTGGACAGGGCGTTGCCGGCGGAGTATCAGCGGTGGATGGTCGGGAGGATGCAGGAAGTATTGGAGGTGGAGGAGCCAGGGGAATCAAAGACAATCCAGTATGAGGGTGGTGGAGGTGGGGGGGGGCGGGCAATTGTGTGAATTTGGAGAATCCGGATAGGGTGGTTGGGGTTGTGAGGGAGGTTTGTTGAAGGGGCATTCAGTGGTGTAAAAGGGGGAAACTGGGGGTGTAGAAAAGGGGGAGTGAGGGTCTTTGCACATGTTCTTCCTGTTGATGGAGCACGGTGATGGGGCCACACATGCTGATGACTTTCGTGGATTGGATTCGGGGCGATATATATTCTCCATCATTTTGGCTTGGGGGATGATGCCGCTCCCTTTCGCATTCCCCCATCTTTTGAAAGGCCGGATAGCACAGATCAGATGGCAAAAGGATTGAGGTGTCCGGCATGGTGTACTATACCAGTTTCCTCTGGCGGTTATATCTGAATCGATCAATCTTTTCCTTAGAGCTTCGAGACCGTTTTGGCTGGTTGATGGTACTCCCAACACTCTTCTTGGGTGTGATTAGGATGAAAGGGAGAATGAGGGATAGGTCTCTGAAGAGACTAGGAGAGTGACATGAGGAAGTTTCAAATACTGCACCGATGAGCTAGACGAGGGGGGGGTACACCCGGTTTGGTCTGGATGAGGAAGATGGAAGAGGCAGGCTGAGTGCGCCTGCCTATCTCGTCCTGGCTCTTGTACCAAAACACCCCTCCTCGTTATCCGACTTGAAACCTCTTCCTCAATTCAACCAACTCCTTTCATCACCCCGTTTATCATCAGAAAATACTACTTCTTCCCTGGCCACTTCATTCATGTGACTAGCAGCTTGTACGGATCTGGTACACCTGTTCCTGGATGACCCTTTCGCCTTTATCATTAGGATCTCACGCGCGTTCAGCCTGATCATCCAGTTCTTGGTTGTCATTCATGCATACCTACGGACTCGCCGTCAAATATCTATGAAGCTGGTGGCATCTCTCACTCCTCAATTGAGAATTACATTACTTTGAAATGTCGATCCAAGAGCTCTCCTCGCCCCCCATTGGGCCCAAGTTACACGACCCCTTACCAAAGGGTGACTTCATCCGGTTATTGAACCTCTGTGGAGGAGAGGGCGATCAGCCAATTACTTGTGAGATGTCTATCTATGACATCGCCGTGGCGCCGCCGTATGAAGCCATCTCTTATGTGTGGGGTGATCCTGCCGCCAGATCTCAAGGTACGTATATCTTGAACACACATTGATTTCTTGGGCAATTTTCGGAAGGGCGAAATGCTTTCTCATATGATCAACGTATCGAGACATATCCCAGCACTTTCGTATCGGTCTCGAAGAAAGTCTGACTGATAATAAAACTTTTCCAGTGATATGCAATGGACAATTGATTGATGTTACAAACAATCTAGCGGGAGCTCTCAGGAGAGTGAGATTGGCCGACCGGGCCAGAATTGTCTGGGCTGATGCCATCTGTATTGACCAGTCCGACAGTGCTGAGCGAGGACATCAAGTCAATCTCATGGGCATAATATATGCGCGCGCAAAAGGTGTCCTGATATGGCTAGGGGAGGATGTGCACAATGAAGCTCCCGCAGCGTTCGAGCTGATTCGGTGAGTCAATTCGGAGGCGTTCCTTCCATTTCCATCAATTCTTGCGGAATTCTGTGTTGTATCAATACTGCTGGCATCGTGATCTCCCCAATTCTATTAATGCCTTCGATATCTTTGGGGTTGCAGATTATATAACGTGATGTTGACTCTGCGATTCAAATGTTTATATCAATGTCTTGGGAATGTGTATCTAAAGAGGCAACTCTGACTTCACTTTGTATCTAGGGAAGTATTTGTATACTTTGGAACCAAGATGACAGAATACGGCGAATTCGGCCAAATTCCTCAACCAGCGAAAACGTTGCCTTTCATGGAACTTTCCAGATGGAAGTCTATTACTTCCCTGCTTCTACAGGACTGGTTCAGGAGAGCATGGGTCCTTCAGGAAGTCGGCCTCGCCAAGAATGCCGAAGCGTTTTGGGGCTCAGCCTCAATCGAATTCAGCCAGATAATTGAAATGCTAGTCATTAATGAGCAATTGTGTATGACGTCTGTGGACTATCATCTTACAGAATCGGGACGTCTTTTAGACGCGTACATCTTCATATGGGCTACTTTTGATAACGAAGAGTCATGGAGGACACAGTGTCTTTGCGTTCGGTCGGTCTGGAAGCACGTATCCACCAACAAAAAAAATGATGATGAATTGCTCAGTGTACTAGTGGTAGGCTCCCGATTCGAAGCATCTGATAACAGGGATAGAATTTACGCCTTCCTTGGCCATCCTACTGCAAGAGTAGCACATAGCAGCGCTCAAAGGATTGTGGATGCCGATTATACCATAGGTCTTTCTGAGTTGTACTGGAACATTGCAGTGAAGCTCATTGACTCCGTAAGCAAATCTGCGAGGTATCTTCTCAAATACCATCGATGTCTTGCGCATTTTGTATCAATTCAAGCAGTGCTGATTCCGCATTTCTTTCGATGAAGTAAAATTCAGAGGCGTCTTCCTCGGCTTCATCAATGTTTTTGATGCTTTGGCGTCTTGTGAAGCACTACTGATCCAGCCTTTTGATTAGACAAATTCGAGACCGAGCCTTCTCTTACTGTCTGCAGTTCAGCATTCTTCTGAGGAACAATTGAACTCAGCACTTGTCTCGTGGATTCCCCAATGGCATGCACCTGGCAAGGCCGCTGTGATCGGAGGTGTACCCGGACTGATTGACGACTACTCTGCTGGAATTTCCACAAATGCTTCGCTGCAGGCCTTTGCAGAAATTTCTTCGCAATTCCGAGATGACAAGCTCAAATCTGGGCTCCTTCGAGTCCATGGAATCAAATTCGACGAAGTATTGATAGTATCTGACAGAATGGGAGGAGAGGATGAGATAATGGCTGGAGTCAAGGAAACTGGTACTAACGTGATGCTCTCAACTTACCCACTTGGTGCAGCATTGTCTACAATATCATCCGCTGTCGATCTGCAATGCAAGCCGAAAACAAAGGCAATTGAGGACATAAGCCTGACACTTGTAGCTGCACCCTCACTTAACGCATGTGACGATTGGATGATAGATGCTATCACAGCCTTCGCGGCCCACTGTAACCGAATATACAATCCAGGCTTTAATACTATGATTCAGGACAAGTTGGGGGTAGCAACACCGTGGTCAACTCAAAGTGAAGAAGCAAATGACTACCTAGTCAACCAGTATCATGGCGTTTCAGCGTTTTTTTGTTATGATAAGCGCTTTTTCATTACCAACGATGGCCGCTACGGTGTTGGACCTGCTGTTATGCGAGCTGGTGACATTTGCTGTATCCTCGTAGGAACTAGGGTACCGTTCATTCTCAGGCCGGCTACTCCGACTCCCGATCCAGGCTCGGCTTCCGATGCTGCAGAACAATACCGACTTGTTGGTGAATGCTATATCCACGGTGTGATGGAAGGAGAGATCCTGGAGAAAAGATTTGAATTCGAGCCTGACGGTTTTCGGGACATTGTACTTGTGTAACAACATCATCTATAGGACGATCAGGAGAAACACAGCACGAACAGGATGTCAGATGATCATGCAATGTCCACCATTCACCGACACGAAAGCAATCAGTGCTATTGAGAACAATGCCACGGACAGAAGTGCGATTCCGAAGGCCAACAACGGGTTGATAAGACCGTCAGGGAATGAATGGGCTGCTCTCAATCACATCCGATCCCCCCTTCGAAAAGAAGTGCCGGCCTGCCGGCCCTCACACTGGTCCTGGAGACGCACAGCTGGGTTTTATCATCGCGCGAATTGCTTTTCAGAAAACGTGTGGTGATGGGACGAGGGATATGCTGCCCCAAGGAAGTGCTGCTCCAAGGAAATGCTGCCCCCCTTGTAAACGGGGATTGTTCTGTGGTGCCCTGCGTGGTGCACATACAAGGGGGTCAAGGACGCACGCAGTCTCGGAGTCAGATCGTGGAAGGGGGGGTCGTCTCACAGCCGATGGATGGACGCAACATGATGGTAAGGAGGGAGGGAGGGAGGGGATACGCTGGATCGAGTGCATGGACAAAAGAAGTCTGGACGAACGTCGAAAATGGTATATGTATGTAGCTTGCGCATACCTGTTCCGATATGACTTGGATACAGCTACGTAGTGTATATATTGTTACAGTACAGATGTCGTTTTTATCTCATATGCCGTGGCCCCCCTCCCCGCCCCGAAATCCCCCAGAAATCTAACAAGGCGTGATTTTGAATGCATCCTCGTCTCATCCCATATAGGTCGTCAAGTATATAAGTTCATATTTCCATCAGAATCATCACATGCGTTCCCGTTCCCGTTGAGGGTTCGACTTCGAGAAAGAGAAAGAAAAAAGAAAAGGCACTACCCCTTGCGAAATGGCCCTTACCTTTGCCCGTCTTCTCTGGGTCCTCTGATATTGCTTCCTTCCTCCCTTCTTCCGCTTCTTTGGGAGACATGATTCAGCTGCAGTGACGATAAGGTGATGCTCCCACCATGGTGAGTTCAAGGTTGAAAGTGGGGGGGGGGTAGGCCACATTGCTTGTTTTGTTTTTGGGCAGCTAAGTTCCCCTAAATCTCCAGGCGTGAGCTTGCATCGATGTGCATGGAAGCCGCCCAGGTCTCTGTCTCTATTCCCTTCCATGTTGAAGCCCTTTATTTATACGAATAGCTCCATCGGACCATTGAGCATGAGCCTGGGGGAGGTCACTGCAAGCTGATCGATCCATTTTTAACCAGTGGTTCACTCCATCTTCGACTCTGTCGTACGAGCAGAATGTCTATGGAAGTGACGTTGCCGGATTGCCCGGGTGCCTGGGTAGATGGAAGCTCTCTCCCAGAAGCTGGTGTGTTGTTTCTCTACTGCTTGTGCGGTGGACCATGCTATGTCTTCCTGGCGTCTCTGTACCATCCTGTTGACTGGGGCTTTATTGTCCGCTGTGGCTTCCTCAAATCCCTGTTTGATAAGCTCACCGTGATTCTTCTTTCATTCGATTTCTTCTGGGCATTTCCGCTTCACCTCATGTTCGCATCAACATCTGCTCGGTACCTGCCAAGGCAGTTTAACCCACTGTCTTCCACCTCGGCCTGCTCCAGTCCTGCACCAACGTTTTGATGAATTCATTGCCAGAACAGTAACCTCAGCTACTTGCTTGGACTGTGGGCCCCTCACTCAACGCGTCCTCGACGGCTGAACTCTGCTTCGCTCCCAAATCACCCCTTTGCGCACGTTCCGAAAAGCTCAGATTCTCATTCCCGCCTATGCCAGCAAGATGCATATCCGCGATACCAGAATCCACAGGCTGTAAGTGTCTTTTGAAGTCGCCTTCATCAAGTTTACTATGTCCCTTCAGATGCTGCCAGCGGGATGTAGCGTTCGGCGTTGATTCTGCTGGGGGAGGCTCGAAATCCAAACCCCCAAGGCCAGAATCGACATGCTCGAAGCTCCGATGAGGAGGAATAGAAGGATCAACTGCTGAGCCTGCCCAGCTGATATGTCGACTTGTATCCGCAGCTGGAGTGAGTGGGTCGAGTGTGGATGGGTGGATTAGATAGGGCTCTTCGGTGATTTCGTCCCAGCCAGGCTTGTGATGGGGATTGATTGGGATGCCGGGCGTTTCTGGGTCCGGTAGGGTTTCCGATGCTCCTCCTTCTGTCTGGCTAACCTTTTGCTTTAGGGTGGGCGAACGAGGGACAGGTGATTCGATACCAGGTTGGCCTGCTTCAGCTTCTGTGAGCCGACCACGGCTAGGTATGGTGGTGAGAGCGGAGAGATCTTGGATGAACTGATCTCGCTGGGCAGGCTGTGAGGGGGCCAGTCTCGGAGTCTCAGGAGAGCGATGCTCTTCAGCGGGTATCGATGAGTGTTGAGCATCCACTGAGCTATGGGTTTCGCCATTGCTGTGACTGGGTAAGGCCAGAAGATTGGGAGAGGATTCATGAGGTGCGCTGTAGCGGCGTTCAGAGGACTGTGCAGTCTGAGATAGCATTTGCGTGTACTCGGTTGCAGGTGCCGCTGAAGGTGTCGAGGCCAGTTGACGTTTTGCAGTGGGTGTGTTTGCAGACTCAGATCCAATACAGTCAGGTGTACTGATCCGCTTCGGGTAGTTGACTTCGGCTCTGGACGTGCTGCCAGTCACAATGGCATTTTGTGAGGTTATGGGAGCAGGATTCAGCGTTGGTAGACCAGATTGTGCAGAAACAGCATCGAGGACCACAGAGGCGGGAAACTCTCTCAGTAGGTCTTTTGCCGCAAGTCGGTGCTTGGGATCATCTGATAGACAGATATCGATGAGATCTCGGAAGTACAAGGGGACATCTCTCGATGCCTTGGCCAGACTTAGGGGGCGTTGATGTTCTGGCTCATCGTCTTCCATTGCCAGACCCCACAACACCATGCCTAGCTGGAACAGATCGGATTTGACTCCAATGAACATGGAGATGCGCTGTCCGCTTGCGATTATGTCGCTAATCTCTGGTGGCTCCCAACCAACGGGACATCCTCTCCGGTTGATGTCAATGATTTTGGCTTCATCCTTGCCATCGATGACGATATTGGAAAGGGTGAAGTCACCCTGGACAAAGCCGGCCTCGTGAATCTCAGACAAGCCTGTGATGATCTGTCTGGCCCATCGCTCACGGCGAATCCAGGGCAGATTATCTTGATTGTCGAAGATGATGTCAACAAGAGCGTTCTTCTCCGCATAGGCAATGAGCAGGCCTTTGACAGTCGACTCATCATCGCTCACGACAAAGCCCTGCAGCTTGATGACGCTTTCGGAGTTGGTCAGACTACTCAGAGCGTTGATCTCGTACAGGAACTCCTCAATTGCATCAGGGCCCGGTATTTCCTTCTTGATCCACGTCTCTCCTGCGACATCCACCTTGTACACGAAGCCGGACATGTGTTCCACAAAGTGAAGTTCGCTTTGCTTGTATCGTTTCACCCGATCCTCAGGTATGTGACTGATGGCTCGTAAAGGTGGATAAGGGATGATCTCATTGACATCTTCCGTCACATGGACGTGCAGTCGTTCATCCCTCGTCTCGAGCTTCAGGTTGGTAACGGTCTCGTAGAATTGAATGTCACCAAGACTCGCTCGAAGACTCTCATAGATTCTTGCCGACTTTTCTCGTTGAGACTTCATGTCCGACAGGTCGGCCTCCAGAGACTCTGGTTCAGCGTTGCGATAATCGCAAGACACCGTCACGCGACGCCATTTCCTCGGCTCCTCGGCATATGTGATAAAGAACTTCTCGCGAGGCGACTTATCGCGGAAGTGCATCGACAGGTTCAGAATCCATTTCTGCTCCAGCTCGAGGCTAATCTCATCATCCAGAGTATTCGCCGTGCTGTACGACGCCATTGAAGCGCCATCGTCTGTATCGGTACTGGATTGAGGCTGAGGTGGAGGTGGCGGTGGTGGAGCTGGTGATGCCAGTGGGAAGTCGACTGGATGTTCGCCATCATTGGACCCAATCAAGCTAAGGTGATCTGTTGGGGCAAAATCCTGGGTCTGGATGCGAGCATCAATGGACATGTAGGCATCGCCGTGATATCCTAGGTCTGGAGCGGAGGTCTCTCTCTTAGGCGTCTTATCTGATGACAGCCTAGGCTGAAGACTGAGGGCTCTCGAGCGGACTCTTGACAATTCCCTCTTCTGCTTGGGCGAATTCTGCACCGGCTCTAGATTCTTCCGCTGTTCCTCCTCCTGCCGTTTGAAGGTTGTCGAGCGTGGGATACCTACACCAACTCTCTTCGACGCCTTTCGAATCAAGCTGGGTCTTGCTGCGACGGACGGTGGTATCTCAGTTTTGTGGCTCCCTTGTCTGGAAGTGAGAGTACTACTGTTCTGCTCATCACGTCTCAGCTTCCTGAACCAATCCCACAGCCGCTGCTTCTGCTCGACCTTCTGGGGACTATCCTGGGGTCCAACCCCGACTGGTGCCTCGAAATCATAGGTCATGGAGGGTGGCGTAGGCGTGCTTTTGATGGTGGACAAGGCCATGGGTGATATTTGGCTCAGATGGAGTATAAGAGCTGGGGAGCTGAGCTCCTGATTGGATACAAGAGACGTGGCTGGTCCTTCATGCAGCTACCCTTGGCAGACAACGGCTCTTTGTGAGCAGGAGGTGATCGGAGGTTGCAGAAGTTGCCTCGTTCATTGAAAGATGATGATTAATAGGGACCGAGATGAAGAGTATGGGATAGCTCCAGGGTGGTTGGGTGAAGGGTCAGTCAGCTTATACTGGTACAGATATTTACAGGCAAAGTATAAAATCACAAACAATTGGATCGTAATTCGATGACCTGAGGCCCCAACATGTCTATGAAGTGAACAATGACAAAAGCAGTGAGAATGGCAAATGATTTAATGCGCGCGCAAAATTCGTGATTCGTTGAAGTCGATAAGAAGTAGATGTGAATTGCTGTTGTGGTACCTTTTTAGTCTCTGGCTGGGGTTTCCATTAGCGTCATCATAGCCTCTACTTGTTCGCCGACGAGGCTGCCAGTCTGGCAGTCGCCGGGAAAGTAACTAAACGGGATGGTATGGGCTAGCGGAAGAGATTCAGGGCAATGGCTGGCCCTTGTGCGTTACGTTGCAGGGCGCTGATGCAGCTGTGCCTAAAAACCATAAGGTCACTCTGCAATGGAGCTACAGGCCTACAGCTCATGTCTGCCATACCCAATCATGACTGCATCGAGTGATACTTACAGCTGTATGGTGTCTTTGCAGAATGCAGGATCACGCTCAGTGAGGAACCTTATCCCTTTGTCTATCCATCAATCTATGCCAATATAATCATGGGATTCGCAACCGACTGGTCATCTTCGTGTTGGATAATAGATCTAATCCTGCTTGCTTGTTCTCACACCGCCACCATCCTACTTCTCCCCGAAGTCCGCGATTCTGCAGCAGCGCATTATCGTAAATAGCCATGATTCCGCGAGAACTTTCGACTTCCGCCCTTCCGCGAGATCCCAGCCTCTGAGCCTGCAGAACCAATGCGGGTTTCTGGATCGCGTGAAGCCTCTGGCATCAGATCGAGTCGATTTCCCCAACTCTATCCTGCTTATCCGTCTCTTCCTTGCAAAGCTCAATGCCCATCTTTTAGATTGTCAGCTTAGGCACCATTTCCATCAATCCGCCCTTCTCACCATTTTGGCACCCGTTGCCATCAGGTCTCAATCCCACACTTGTCATAACCACAGCACGGCTGTTCAAGGCCAACGGCCTATGGCGGAAGTGTGACGGTGGTCGCATCACCTCGCGATTGACTTTCGCTCCGTCTTTGTGCGCTGTTGACGTGGCAAGCTCGCCCCCACATGTGAGGACCGCTTGCAATGGTACAAAGATCGCTTCACTCCATTGCTATTTGCTGTTTGCCACTTGACTTTTCTTCTACCTGCAACATTTCACATGGAAAAGGAGCTTGCTATCATATTAGCTTGCGTTTTGACATTGCCGTCCCGTTTGGGGGTGCAGAATACGTCTGACGCAGAAGCACGATCGTTTCACCGAGTACCAGGATTCGAAGCGGTCCTTCGCACCGCGTGCAGCCAGGCTTTTCTTGCTGCACGTTTCTACCTGCGATGTTCGCTTGCTCGGTGTCTCGGTGCGTTGGCGTAAAAGAAGTATTCAATTAGACGTTCGTATCTGCCTCGCTGCTTTTGTGGTCCCAACGGCTCGACTATGAAAAGAAACGCGAGCTAGATGCCCGAAGGAGGCCCCTTGTCTGTCATTGCACCTTTTCACTTCAAGTGCAATTGAATTGGTAAGAGATAGGAAGACGTTGAATTGAAGCTTCGTGCACTCTCGCAACTACGCAATCGACGAAGGCGCGGCGGACCCAGCAAGCAGGGCGTCATGCAAGTTTAAATATTCGTATGCATTTCCGAGGCGTCACGAGGAGCGCTTCGCAGAAGACGAGAAATGGTTGGCCCCTGCTGAAGCTTTGCATGCTTCAACAATTGGCTCTAGACTGGGGCACTCAATGCACGAATCATGCGTCAAATCATACCGGATCTTAAGTGGGGAGAGGAATTTTCTGTGGGGTCGGTACGGAGGTGGAAAGCTTTTGATCACGAAGAGCGTCCAATGGCCCAAGAAGCTCTTGTTGCTGCTGCTGCTGCTGACTGTTTCGCCGAGCGTAGACACGAGACTTAGGACGCTCAGACCATCCAGGCTTTTTACAGTCAGCAACGCTTCCTACCTATTACTGTTGCTGACTGATCTCTCGAGACCTCATCAAAGTGATACTATTCCCAGGCTTTGTCAGATTGGGCTCTTCATGTCCGCAATTATGCCAACCCGAGCAGGCCACGATGGGCTCATGATATTAGCTATCGAGTCGATGGTTTAGGGATTAGCCTTAGCCTTTCTTAATAGCTTTGCTAAAGTCAGAATCGTGCGCTTCTGACCGCTTTTCTCGAGGGTTTCAGCTGAACTCTCTCTATGATAAGTGGAGTGTTGCTCATATCAGGAGACAGGAGCCAAAAATCTATCACGTTCACACCTTGATGATACTGCACATCGTTCATTGTCTAGAGGTTGACCGGTGCCTCTGTGTTAGTTCGAATGTGTGGATTGGTGGACTTGCAGGGTTGTTTTCTTTCTTGTCGAAGCTTCTTCCATTTCTGGTCTTCCCATTAGTCTACCGTTCAGCATTGCTATAATACACTTCCGTAAAGCTAGGATCAAGTACCCCTGTTGTGTCAAGAAAGGCTCTGGGAGAATGCTTTGAGTTTGTCAATCACATTTACAAAAACTTCAAACGGATTTAAATACGGCCTTGTCTATTTACAGATCCTTCATCATCTAGAGAGGAGTAATGTGCCCGCCCATTTACACCCAACACCAGATAGTGCAATGCGTTGCTCCCCGAGTTGCCATGCACCTGGGTCTCTCGAATTACTATGCAAGAGCCCCTTATCATGCGCAGTGATCCGTGTCAGTCACATTTTTGCTCTAAAAATGACCCTTCGATCCTAAGGTCTTTCCTACCAATTCCCTTTCCCGGGGCGATTCACAGGCAGGAAATTTTTGCCATACCTCCTGTGCTTCCGTTTCACAGCACGCTAAGGTAAGAGCTAACATTTCTGATAGGGGAGCATTGCTCAAGAGTCGGAGTCTTCACCACCACTCTCGCCCCTGGACTTTCCTCGCGGTCGCGCCTTCAAGGCGTCTTTCCATATGTCGTTGGCGCGCTGGCGATCTATGTTTGGGAATACTAGGTCAAAGACGTCGGCATACCAGTTGGCAGGATGGCCGGAAATGCCTTCTTTGATATTCTGTAGGATACCATCAGCCCTTTGCCCATGAGAGGATATAATGAACTAAAGAAAAGGGGAAAACAAGGAAAGCAGGGCGTCTCACCTCGGGCAACTCCAACCAGTCACTCATGTTGTCCACTGGAAAGATGATCTTCGTCGCACCCGCTCTCCTTGCGGCCACGGTCTTCTCCCTCAACCCGCCGATCCGCAACACCTTCCCAGTGACAGTCAGTTCACCTGTCATCGCGATCGTCGGGTCAAGCTCCCTGTCGAGCGCTAGACTCAACAAGCTTGTCGCCATGGTGATACCTGCAGAAGGCCCGTCCTTCTGGACAGCGCCTTCTGGGCAATGAAGATGCACCTTCGCCTTATCGAAAAATTTGTTGTCTGGGAAGAGGCGGGTGAGCGTCGACTTTGCGAATGAGTATGCAATCAGCGTGGATTCCTTCATGACAGATTTTAAGTTCCCCGTGCGCTCAAGCCCGGGCCGAGAGGAAGAGTTGAGGACGTTCTCGAGAATCGATTCCACATACAGGGCTGCGCCTCCCATTGAGGTCCAGGCTAAGCCCATAGCGACGCCCGGGGGTGTAGTCTCATAAAGACGGTCGGAGGTGAACACAGGGGGACCAACATAGTCTTTGAGATTGTCTCGAGAGATGGAGACGGAGACTCCAGGGGGGACTGACAGTGGTTTACGAGGGTTCGTAGTAGTCTCATCAGAGATGGTCTCAGGATTCGTGTCCCTGACGTCGGAAGTGTCGCGATTGGACTGTTCGGCTGCGGCCTTGCCAGAGTCGGTGAGAGCTTTCTCTTCTGGGAAGGCTTCTTCCTCACCCAAGTCGCGGATTATGTTGAGGGCGGATTTGCGATACACTTTTTCGATTTGTTTCTTTAGGTTACGCACACCAGATTCGCGGCAATATTTGTTGATGAGTTCTTCGATGGCGTCTTTGGTAAGGGTGACAGCGGCTTCTTTGAGGCCAGACAGCTCCTTGGCTGCGGGGGCAAGGAAGCGGTCGGCGATGGCCATCTTTTCGTCCGCAACATAGCCAGAGAGTTGGATGAGTTCCATACGGTCGAGGAGGGGCCGTGGGATGGTGTCGGTCATGTTGGCGGTGCAGACGAAGAGGACTTTGGAAAGGTCAACGGGCACGTCCATATAGTGGTCAAGGAATGAATTGTTTTGTTCTGGGTCAAGGAGTTCAAGAAGCGCAGACGATGGGTCACCCTGATGTCCACGGCCAATCTTATCAACCTCATCAATCAAGATCAGCGGATTTTCGGTTTGGCATTTCTTCAATGCTTGAATGATCCTGCCTGGTAGAGCGCCGACGTAGGTCCGTCGATGACCTTTGATCTCAGCAACATCTGTGAGACCTCCGACACTGAAGCGGTAGTATTGGCGGTTCAATGCGCGAGCTATCGACTTCCCAATACTGGTCTTGCCTACTCCAGGAGGCCCAACAAAACACAGGATCTTCCCCTCAACGGTGCCTCGCAGTTTACCAACTGCAATGAACTCCAGGATACGATCTTTCACATCTTGAAGACCATGATGATCTTCGTCCAGGACCGTCATTGCATTCTTGATACCAAAGTTCTCAGCGCTTTGCTGGCCCCACGGTATCTGAGTCAGCCAGTCCAAGTAATTCCTTGTGACGTTGAATTCCGAAGCTGCTGGTTCCAGATGAGCGAGCTTGCTCAGCTCTTCATCAAAGGTCTTTTTAACCGCCTCAGGCATGGCAAGCTTGCTGGCCTTTTCTCTGAACTTCTCGACCATCTTCTCCTTACCATCGGACTCGATGCCCAACTCACGGCGGATTCCTTTCATTTGCTCCATGAGCCAGTACTCTCTTTGCCGCTTCTGGATCTTGCTTTCGACATCCTTCGATATCTTACTTTGCAACTGCGCGTTCATCAACTCCTTTTTGAGCACCATTAATGCTTTCGACAGCCTCTCTTCTATATTCATAGTTTCCAATACATCTTGCAACTCTCGAACCTCCCCAGCGGAGACAGCAGCTGCAAAATCAGCCAGCTTGGCTGGATCCTCATGGACATTTCCAGTCGATTGAGTAAGGGTGAAAGTCGAAATCTGATCTCGGAATAGGTGATTCAGATTCGCAACTTCCCTGAAGACACTAACGATCTCACTTGTCACAGCTCGCATCAAGGGGCTGTTTTTGTCGTGCTTCTCCTCGACCATGTTGTCGACATTGACTAAACTGACCGGGTAGTCTTGAAGAAACGATGTAATCTCGTATGATGGCTGCTCAGGTGCCTGCGCAGTTGCACTTGACTCCTCGAAGCTTGCTACCACATCGCCGCCTTTCTCAGAGAGACCATGCGGATCCTTCGCACCTCCTTCTGCCGGTTTCTCGGCCTCAATGACTGACGGGCCAGCATTTGCAGTTTTGGGAGGAATAAGCTTGGATATCTTTATCCTTCGGTGAGGGTAGAGGACGACGGTCAGGCTTTCTGACTCGCCCATGACTGGAAATGCGCTCGTAATCTGTGCAAACACTCCGACGTCATGAACATCGTTCATGGACTCTATAATGTCTTTATCTGAATCTTCATCCTTGAACAAGAATGCGCCGACATAGGGTTGGCCTCGCTTCAACATCTCTTGGATTGCTGCTGTGACATTTGGGTCCCGAACAGTGATAGCTTTGTAGAAACCAGGGAACAGAGGACGCTTAGCTATGGGGATAGCCATGACCTGTGGGTAGATCTCGGGTATGGAGGGCTTCTGAATGGCCTTCTCATTCGATGCTTTTCGCCCACCTCTACGGCCCCCATCTCCACCGCCAGCCCCTGACTCCCCACCTACTCCTGATGTACTGCTGCCTTTCGTATCAGTAGCAGATGGAGGGGAAGCCTCGGGAGCTTTCCTCGCTTCGGCCACATCTTCACTCTGCTTTTCTATTTGCGCCTGTTCCTTCGCTTTGTCTCCACCAAGGTCACTTTCTTGCTGTGGTATTGGATCTGGAACTTCATCTGGAATTCGATCTTTCCGGCGAGGTGGCGAAGTTGTGAGTGGTCTCGATAGGATGGGGAGTCGCGGCGAGCGAGAGCGCAGCTGAGGAATGGATGTGGAAGGGGGGAAACTAGAGGGGTTTGAATAATATTGACATTGTCGAGGTCTTATGGTCGTGGCTTTGTTGCGTATGAATGTACGGGGTACGTGGCGCAGGGCTGACCTCCATGGCAGAATTTGATTATAAACCATACTCTGCAAATGGGGCGAATGCTGAGGAGACGAGTCTTCCTATATCTGCCTTGACATCGGAGATGGTAATGTAAAGAGCTCTATATAGCCGTCACTTGGACTGTGTTCTGCAGGTATAAAGAACACTAGGGCGTGTGAAAGCCCTCTTATAGTTGAAAAATGTCTCTGGATGACCACGCTAGTGAGACCCCTGTCTCCGCATCCCGCAGTTCTGCCGACTCCGCATCCCATTGTCACCCGCTCGAGGGGCTCGCCGCAAACTGGAGCTGTGGTTGCAATCCTTCGACATTGCTATCACATATCGCTCGTCTTTTTGCATCCAGACAATATATTGTACTTTTGAATCCGGGCCTTTGCACCCGTAGCTACCATGGACGAGATTGCCCCTGAATATGACGTCGTTGTACTTGGGACTGGTACTCTAGGAAAGCCCCTGCCAGATAAGTTGCTAGACTAACATTGTCCAGGTCTCACAGAATGCGTTTTATCAGGGTATCTCGCTATTTCGAAGCTCCAAATGTCATCGCGCTGATTGCTTTCGTTTAGTGTGATGAGCGTGAAGGGAAAGAAAGTCTTACACATAGATCGAAACGATCACTATGGGGGGTCAGCATACCCGTATTGGGCATAGAAAGCTACTGGCTGATCGAAAACACAGAGACGCTGCCTCCATCAACATAGAATCAGTATGTCCTTCAAACAAGTATCAGCCCAGCTGCTCGCTCACATACGGTAGCTTTTCAAGAAGTATGGCAACTACACACAAGGCTCAGAGCCATGGAAGAAATACGGTCGCGTCAATGACTGGAACATCGATCTCGTTCCTAAGCTACTCATGTCCAACGGGGAGCTTACCAACATCCTGGTCTCCACCGATGTCACAAGATACCTCGAATTCAAGCAGATAGCGGGAAGCTACGTACAGCAAGGTAATGGCACAAGGGCGACCGTAGCCAAGGTACCGTCAGATGCTTCTGAGGCTCTTCGATCACCTTTGATGGGTCTTTTCGAAAAAGGAGAGCCAAGAAGTTCCTGGAGTGGGTGGGGGCTTTCAAGGAAGATGATCCAGCTACGTACAATGGTGGGTAAATTACAATGCTTCAGGGGGTAATGGGCGCCCAGCTAAAGTATAGACAGGCCTTGATCTCAACAGGATATCCATGAGGGAAGTCTATGAAAAGTTCGGACTCGAAGCAACGACACGGGACTTCATCGGGCACTCAATGGCTCTCTATCAAACAGATGAATACATCAACGAGAAGGGTGCAGCCAAGGAGACCGTCCAGAGAATAAGGCTTTACGTCAATTCGATGGCACGGTACGGCAAATCACCTTACATTTATCCACTCTACGGCCTAGGCGAGCTGCCACAAGGATTTGCTCGTCTTTCAGCCATTTACGGCGGGACGTACATGCTCAATACTAACATAGATGAGATCTCCTACGATGGCAACGAGGTCGCAGCCATAAAAGCAACCATGAAGGAGCGAAGCGACGATGCCGACGGAATGAAATTCGAGACCAAGACCAAGACCATCATTGGTGATCCATCATACTTCCCTGGAAAGGTCCATATCGTCGGCCACCTTCTGAAAGCAATCTGCATCCTCACTCACCCTGTGCCAAACACTGATAATAGCGATTCTGCTCAGTTGATTATCCCACAATCCCAGGTTGGGCGGAAGCATGGTAGATCCCCACTGGCCCTCTATTTCGTTTCTATTGTCCATGTGACTAAGCTCGCCGAACCAGACATATACATCGCGATCGTCTCCTCAGCCCACAACGTCTGTCCCAAGGGCTACTACATAGCCATTGTCTCCACCATTGCCGAAGGCTCCGCAAATCATCACCTCGAACTTCAACCAGGCTTTGACCGGCTAGGCAAGATCGAGGAAAGATTCATGGGTCCCGCGATACCACTCTATGAACCACTGGAGAGTGGCAACAGGGACAGGATTTTCATTTCCAAGAGTTATGATGCTACGAGCCACTTTGAAACCACGACGGGTAGGCCTTTGTATTCTCATAATCTAATATCCCACAGATGGTTGCTGACATGCTACAGATGACGTCAAGAACATATATCTTAGAGCCGCCGGTGAGGAATTAGTAGTTGACGGTCTCAGGGGCGAAAACCTTGTGGCGCAAGAATGAAGGAGTTTGTATATGTAGGTTTGGGTGAGGCCTATGGTAGGAGTAATAGCATGCTGAGATGATATTCCAACACATCAAGCACTCGGATCACCACAGTGTTGTCTCGATCATGTCCGTGCACAGTGCATCCACTCCTTATCCGGAAGAGTAATACTCAAAACCACCCATTGCCAAAACAGGTAATTTCAACCTTCTGAGCGCTTTCCAAGACCAGCCAAGTCTTCTGGGTCTTCTTCTTTCTGAAGACCGAGATCTTGTTCTCATTCATCACTTCGCATAAAAACGACTTACGTGATGCTAAAGTATACTAACTGAGCCGCCGTGTGGAAAAGGTAAGCTGATGCTCCATCATCTAATCGAGATGACTTGCATCACTGCAATATTTCTCACTACGAAAGCGAACTATTGAAGGTCCCAAGCGTTCACGTGGCGATCGAAACTTGAAATCAAACGCCTGTGCGTAGTACGGATAACACAGCTAATCGACGCCTCCAGCAATTCGATGAGGATTCACTCTCTTCCAGTCCCTGTCATCTAATCAACCAATATAGCCTCACCAGAATTGACAAATACAAGTTCAGCCTTAAGGAATTATTATTATCCTCTTTTGGGACAGATCAAGGATTCTCTCTTACGATCAAAGAGACGTATCCAACAATTTCTTTTGCCCTTACAAAAGGTCTTCGTAACCTTGTGCTATCAATATCATACCATTCGCCATTCTCTTCGAAAAGCCTTGTGATCAAGGCAACACTGACTCAAGCCACTCAGACCTCATGGTCTTTGATGCACTTCCTTAAGTAGTAGTCGAACAACAATGCAATAGGAAACATTGCTTCGCCCTGAGATCATGAAGGCTGAGAGCTGTGAAAACAGTCGAGGACCCCTCGGACGTTTCATTCCATCCGTGGAGACTCATCGTTCCCAGCCCGTTCGTTCATCAAAACCTCGATACCACGGCCTTTCCGAACCTCACGAGACCCTGCGTCATCTTGAGGAACCTGGGTACAGTGACATCTTCTACTTCAAGCCTTGCAGACCAATGCTAAGTTTTGTGGGTTCAAGGGACCTTACGCTCATAAAAGTCTTCTACGACCGGGGACGAAGATCACACTCAGTCTCCAGGAAAAGGGTCGATGAGCTTTTCCCAGACACCGATATTTTCAGGTCGACATGCGGACTTACCTCTTTCTCATTGAATGATCTGGAAAGCCAGAGCTTCCAAATAATCAAGTCCTGGCTCCAGGATGGCCATCCCGAGCCGCTTTCAGACAATGACCACAAGGCTAAGCAACAATTGATGTGGTATCTCAATCTATATGTCCATCTCCCAAGATTGAAGATGGCCACAGTGCAAAATCGGATTATCGATGTTGTCACGGCGAGGGAGACTTGCCATGAGGGTTGGTTTGACCAGATGCTGGTGTCTAAGGTCTACAGTACGACTAAACCAGAAGACGGACTTAGACGGTTTCTCGTTGACAATTTTGTCTACAAAAGCTCTAAGCAGGCCCAGAACGACCCGACTGCCAGGCTCTATTGGGCGAAGCACCGGAGCAAATGCCTCCTAGAAAATCTCGCGAAGAATAACGAGCAATTTGTGGTTGACTGCTACGATCTAGTAGCGAGCAAGAGGGCCGTCGATCCTTACACTCGTGCCGGTTGCTTCTACCATGATCATTTGCCGGGCATTAAGTGCTATCGAGCCACAGAACAGAGCTTGAAGAGAAAGCGAGGAAATGCAAGGGAGGATTGCTAGAGAATGAGCTATGACTGAACAACGATGTCAGCAGTGACCATTGTCAAGATCGGGCGATCGACGCGAAGTTGAAGGGTGTGATATTTCTCTGCAAATTCAATCCGATCTTCGAGCGTGGCGATCTACACAGTGGTCTGATATGGATAACTCACCATTGTGAGTCATCGAGCCCGGAGAAGCGTCACTCAATATCTCATTCAGCTATCACTCCCCCATTCATGATGTTTCACTTCATATCGTCTAGCCTTCCACAACACGCTCGCTATGCAATGACGAGCATCACAAAATCTTCAAATGAATGCAGACATGAACAACATCTATAGTCAACATAGCATTACAATAACGATTGAGTATTTTAACGCACTATTATATTATGTCATTGACATGTACTTCAGCGGTTTGTATTGATTCTGCTACCCCCCAGTACCTTTCTCCTCGATTCTCACCATAGTAGCCACAGATTCGGAGCTCTTACTCCGCGGCAGTTTGGGATCATCCGCTTTCCCAGTTCCTGCATCTATGGGATTTGATTGACCTAGGCCCCTTTGATCTGTGCTCTCTGTGGGACTATCATCGATCTGGATTAGTGGAGGCAGGCCATCATCCTTACGCGGTGACGTTGGCGCTGCCTCCCTACTCGGCTCACCCGACCCTGATCTCGCCATCGGATCCACCAACCCAGTCCTCTGCTCATCCTTGACGGGCGACCTATCTCCCTTGTCATCCTCATCACCCTCATGTATCGTCCCAACAGCACTCCCCACACTCGGGGTAGCCTTATGCCTCCTCTGCGTCGCGCCTGGCCCCCCGACCCCAACTTGATCATCCTCACCCCCTCCGCTCCTACTCTTTTTCTCCGGACTCCTACTCCTCTCCCTCCTCACCTCCTCTTCCTCCTCCGCCTCCAATCCGGCGTCATCCTCCCCCATCGCCTCCCTGGGAATCGTATAATTCTCCACCGGGATCAAATCATAAACATCACACACCGTCTTGAACAAACAATACAACCCTTCCCTCCCCTCGACCTCCCAAAAGACCCCTCGATGCTGAAACCACGCGTGCGCAAAGATCCGATACACCCTCCTCATAATATTTGTCAACTGCCTCACCCCCGCATTCCCCTCCCCCAACGTCAATCTGCTGGGGAAGTGCTTCTGGCTGGTGAGGATGTACGCCGCCCAGTCGAGGGTATGGCAGGAATAATCGATGGCGCAGCACGGCTTCGGGGGTTCGTGCACCGCGCAGAGGTACTGCCACTCGGACGCGCGCATCTCCGGGCAGGTGGAGGCCGAGCAGGGCGGGGATTCGCGGAAGAAGGAGACGAGCAGGTCGTTGGCGCGGAGGACGAGGAAGCGGGTGAGTTCGTAGAGCCAGAGGTGGCGGTCGATGCTGGCGGCCGGGGGGTTGGCGAGGAGGCGGGCCGTGCTGAGGTTGATGGGCTGGGTGGTGTGGGAGGAGGAGGGGGACCGGGTGTGCAGGGTGTGGAGGTCCTTGAGGTGTTCTTGTAGCGCGAAGGGGGAGTCGAGCTAAGCGGGTGTGTGTAAGCTTGATTGGGGAGATGTTGCGAAGGGGGGAGGAAAAGGGGGCACAGGGGGGCCAAGACGGACTTCACTTAGGGGTATCATTGGGGTGCCGGATGCCATGTCCGCGGCTTTAGTACCAGGACGGATACGTCGTAACGGTTGGGAGGCTATGGGTGGTGATTCAGGGGTGTCTGGATTGGAGGATGCAGCCATTCCGGGCGATTTGGGAGGGAGTTGGACTTCTGGGAATGGTGGTGGGCTGGGCAGACGTGGCGAGATGGCTGGCGATGAGGCGCCCATGGCTACAGCTGCCATTGGGGAATTTGGAGTCGCTTGATATGCACTGTAAAGGAAGGACGGTGATAGGAAGAGCTGGGCGCAAATCCTGTAGAGCTGGAGAAGGGGTGGGCGGAAGTCATTCCGCTTCGATTTCCATTCTCTATGGGGTAATCAGGCTTCCTCTTGCACTGATACCACCACCTCGTTCATCACTGTTCAGGGTGGCCAGTATGGATTTCAATCAAGATGAACCTCCCGACCTTGTCGATACCGATGCGCCGAACCCTCAATCCAATCCACCTCCCGCGCCGGATCCTACAGCTACGCAAATGCAAGACCTCAGCATCTCCAAAGTCCCCCTCACGATCATTACGGGTTCACTCCCTTTCTCACTCTTCCCTTTGGAACAGATGTCTCTGATGCTCATCTCCCAGGTTACCTTGGCTCCGGCAAAACCACCCTTGTCAATTACATCCTCCGTGCCCAACATGGCAAGAAGATTGCAGTCATATTGAACGGCTGGTACCCTCCTCTATCCCCTCGACCCCACCTTCACTTTTCATTTGCCATATCAGTCCTCGCTTAGACACTTCTGACATGGGCGCAGAATTTGGCAACACCGCCGACATTGAGCAGTCGCTTTCCATCTCCAATTCCGATTCTACCACTTCAACACCAGACTTCCTTAGCCTTGCCAACGGCTGCATATGCTGCTCCGTCAAAGACGCTGGCGTAGCCGCCATTGAGGAATTGATGGCTCGGCATGCCTCATCCTCCTTGGACGGCAAACCATTCGATTACATCATTCTCGAGACGTCTGGCCTAGCAGACCCCGGGAACCTGGTCCCGCTATTTTGGGTAGACGAGGGACTAGGAAGTGGGCTGTACCTGGACGGTGTGGTCACATTGGCGGATGCGGCTAATTTGCTGCGGAGTCTAGAGGAGCCGAGCAATGATGAAAAAGCCATTCCCACCACAAATGTGGCCGGTCAGTCGGCCAAGGGAGAGGAACCAGATGGAAGTGAGAGACAGATCAAGCATACCCACGAAACGGTAGCACACCGCCAGCTTGCCACCGCGGACGTCATTGTCCTGAACAAATGCGATACCGTCCCCTCCGGTGAGGACCTCGCAGGAATAGAAGCGCGCGTCCGCAGTATCAACGGACTGGCGAAGATTCATCGGACAGCATTTTCCCAGATACCGCAACTGGAAAGCTTTCTGTTAGACCTGCACGCCTATGAAGGGTTTGATGCTACAGACATCGCAGCGCGGAATACTGAATCGGGGCATGGTCACTTAGATCCGACAATCGGAACAGTCACTCTTATGTTGCCGGCTCCTTTGGACTGCGGGCGGCTGGAAAAGTTGGAATACTGGTTGAGAGCGCTGCTCTGGGAAGGATTGTTGCTGGAGCGGCCGGAGAAGGGTAAAATGAAGGATTTCGAGGTGCATAGGACAAAAGGGAGAGTGTTGACGGTAGAAGGCAAAAACAAGATTGTGCAGGGTGTCCGGGAGGTGTTTGAGTTTGTGGACGATGATAGTAGCAATACATCGGGGTGGGGGAAACTGGTGTTCATCGGGAGAGGATTGATTGGGGAAGAGATGGAGGAGAGCTTGACGGAGTTCTTGATCGCGACTGATGATGTGATGTAAGAGGCTCGGAGGACAATCTTGGTCAATACATGAATGATGAAGTGTCCTAATCCTCTGATCGGAGTGTACGCCCCCCTACGCAGTGAGATATACTAGTAGCCGAGATGAGAAGCCTACGAGGTTGTGTGGTGGTTCTTGTCAACGTAGGACCAACGGCATACGGGAACGAAAAGGGGCATAATAGGGGGAAGATCAATGCCCTAAAGCTAAGACCCTCCCATCTTGCTCAGCCGGGTAGAGCAAGTGAGAAGAGTTGCAGTAACTCAGCGCAGGTAGCTGTGTCATTGCGTAGACCCAAAGCTCAGCAACAGCTTGAACTCATACTTCACCTATTCCACCCTTTACTGCACCCTACGCGACGTGATCACTCATTGCTAGTTCTTGCTTCTTACCCCCAAATATCCCCATCCGCTCAGCACCAAGATGTTCATAGCGCGGTCAGAATACGGTAGACGCTCCTCTTGCATTCATTCCACTCTATCGTGGACCGTTGACATTCGAGTTGCTAATGTAGCTTCTCACCAGATCGCGGCATCAAGTATGCCCATCCCTCACCCTTCGAGCCCTCAGCTCATCCAATACTCACACCTCCCTTCACAACAGCACATTCTCCCCCGAAGGCCGCCTCTTCCAAGTCGAATACTCCCTCGAAGCCATTAAGCTCGGCTCAACCGCAATAGGCGTATGCCCTCCCCCCCATTCCCATTCCCCTCTCCATATCGCTCCCCGCATATCATCCAACACCTCTACTACCCACCAACCCACCTCCGCTAACCCAAAACCCCACCCACCAGATCGCCACCTCCACAGGCGTCCTCCTCGGCGTCGAAAAACGCGTCACCTCCACCCTCCTCGAGACGTCCTCGGTCGAGAAGATCGTCGAGATCGACAGCCACATCGGCTGCGCCATGTCGGGCCTCCAGGCCGACGCCCGGAGCATGATCGAGCACGCCCGCGTCGAGGCGCAATCCCACTCCTTCAATTACAATGAGCGGCTCGGGGTCGAGAGCTGTACGCAGGCCATCTGCGATCTGGCGCTGCGGTTCGGCGAGGGCGCGGAGGGGGAGGAGAGTGTGATGAGCAGACCGTTTGGGGTTGCGCTGCTGGTGGCTGGGTGGGATGAGGGGGGGGCGCAGCTGTGAGTTTTTGGTCCCAATCTGATTTGGTATGGGGAGGTGGGGGGATCTTTGATGGGGGCAGGATTGCATGGGAGGGGGGCGAAAGATGGGGGATGATGATGTCGAGAAAATTTGGGACGGTGAAGGCTGACTCGTTGCTCGGTTGGGGGGGTCCCGCAGATACCACGCCGAACCTTCGGGCACATTCTACCGTTACGACGCCAAAGCCATCGGGTCCGGGTCCGAAGGCGCGCAAGCGGAGCTGCAGAACGAATTCCACAAGTCTTTGACGTTAGAAGAGGCGGAGACGCTGGTGCTGAAAACGCTGAAGCAGGTGATGGAGGAGAAGCTGGATAGCAAGAACGTGCAGCTGGCGAGCGTGACGAAGGAGAAAGGGTTCAGGATATATGCGGATGAGGAGATGAAAGAGGTGGTGGACAGGTTGCCTGCGAATTGAAGGGACCGGGGAAGGTCGGTAGTTGGAGATCAAGCATGAAGATTTGCAGATGCCTGCATTTTCAGACTCTAAGTCCGGAGATTTCGCCCCTTTGCTGCCGGTCGTTGAAATCGTGAGTTTTATCTTTACATCATTCTTCCCCCTCTTTTTCGCCCTCCACGTCTCACTCGTCAAGGAGCCCTCTCGCTCCCCATCACCCCACGATAGCATTGCGAGGCATACGCCGCCTTCATAGCCTCCATCCGATAAAAGATGCTATAATCGTGCCCATAGCAATCGCTATCGTCCCGATCACGGGGCACGACATACTCCCGCTCATCTACATCGTCACCAGACAGGAGCGGCACAGACCTTCGCCTTGGCAGATCCAGTGATTCTTCTTCTTCATCTTCTTCTTCTTCTTCGAACAAGAAATGCGTCCGTACGTGATGATGATGCTGATCCCGCGCCGCGCCATACGAGCCCAGCGAGTCCCGTTCGGAGTAGTCGAGGTCGTAGTCCATGCCGTCGTCGAACAGGTTCTTGGTGCGGAAGAGGCGGCGGCATGGCTGCGTGATCGTGCCTGCTGTGACATTGTCAAGGGTTGATCTATATATATGTGCAAAAATGCTGGGAGATTTGGTTTGGAGCAACGTACGTTTCGATTTGATGCAGGAGTGCCAGCATCGTGTAATGCGGGCCGCACATGAACGGGGGGCTTTGGATATGCAGCGTCGTGTGTGATGGTAGCGGGACTGGGCGAGGCAGAGGAAACGGGGCATGCTGGGGACGTGTTGGTAGTGCATGCTGGGATGAAGTATTGCTGCTGGGGTAAGGGAATTGATTGGGAGTCTGATGGTGGAGTATAGGATTGGGTTGGAATCTTTGTTGCTGGTAAATGAGATTGGATGGGGTTTCGTTGTTAACGTGAGAGTATCAGATATTAATTCGATGCGAGAATATGTATTTTGAAGGTGAAATGGACGGGAAATGGATGTGGGAAGTATTGAAATATCTGTGGATACCTACGAGCTCCGAACAACATGCTTTGAAGCATGTTACAGGCAACCTCAACATTGTGGAAAGGATACTGACGCCTTTGCCGGCGCTGTAATGGCTGGCATGGCTATTCACTGGACTCACTATGCTTTCTCTTCTTCTTTTCCTTTCCTTCAGTACCTCCTGAACCACTGGTCGTATCTGTAGCTTCCCTCTTACGCTTTTTGCGTTTCTTTTTGGCGTCCACATCCCCATTTTCGGTGGGTGGTACGAGATCTCTATTTTTGGCTTCCTTCTTCTCCCTCTGCTTTTCCCGTTGCGCCTCTTCCCTTGCCTCTTTTTCCTTTCGGTCCCTCGCCTGCTTTCCCAGGAAGTATTCCCCGCTCTCAATCTGCAAATCCACCTTGCTCTTTTCTCGGGGTGGCGGGAAGGGCGTGTATGTTTTCTTACTCTTATCGGTAATCTTGAGGGGCTTCTTTCGTTTGCTCAAGGTCCGTCTCTTGAAGTGCGGCAGGAAGCGATCCCAATTCTCGTTCTTCAGGTTTGGGTCATTAGCAAGCTCGCGCTTGATCATGAGCTCTTTGATGTGATAGATAGGGTGAATGTTCGCCATGCAGTCTTCGACGACCCGCCTTACTTCTTTCAAGCCCTTGTAGGGTCCCATCGCGCTGACCGCATTACCTTGGACTAAGATGTAGCATTTCGTCAGCAGCTCTAAAGCTTTTAGTGTTGATCCATTAGGGCCCAGTATCCTCTGCCTGCGCTTGACGAAGCGCTCTTTGTTGTTGACGAGGTTGCGAATCTTGATGATGTCCGCAGCTACCCCATCTTCGAGGACTTTAACGGCTTGCGGAGCAGGCACGCTCCGTGATAGGAGTTTTATGAGGTCTCTGGCGTTGAGGATTGAGGCAGGATCGTACGTCTTTCTGGTGGTGCGCACAGACATGCTTCCTTCTATGAGATCGAGGGTGCATGCTATGTGGTGGGTCGCGAGCGTGCGTGTGATGAGGGGCCATGCTTCTTTCAGGTAGATCTCGCGATACTTGGGAAACAGAGTTGCGAATGATGATTCCTCAGCAAATGTTCCAGCTTTGTTGTCTTCTTGGGTGAACTTATCGACCTGCAATGAGATGTCAGTATGGGCTCTTCGGATTTCGGATCTTCGAAGAGGTAGCATGGCGGCCAGTTTACCTTCCATTTATCTATGTCATCGGTGTCCCATGGCTTTTCCTTGCTATGCGTACTCGGCATAGTGAGATATGTGGTGATAAGCTATCGGTATTGCGATCAGGATTCGATTTGTCTGGTAGGTTGAGGGGAAGGTGTAAGCGAGCTCAGGTGATCGTTAGCGGCTGCGTGTGCCCGGGGCCCCTGCCGTCAAAGCTGCCGCTAAGGCGTGCTTTAGGCCGAACGCATGAAACATCTAGGCCTTCCCGGGCCCAAAGGGACTGAAACGAGGGAATATCCGACTCCACAAGCTTTGCTGTCTGCCGTCTTTGGATGTGAGTAGGTGGTGACGGAGAAGCACGGGATAGGATAGGTAGGCGCCAGGATCTCTGTCGATGCAGGGCATGTCACAATGTCACGTTATCACACTTCATCACATGGCCAAATGCAGGATTGATATAAAGGAGCAGTGGAACAAAAGTCAATCAGCATTGTCGTCTACGGGAAATCGTGTATGATGTACATAAGCGGGAATTACTCCCGGCGAGCTTGAGTAATTTGATGGGCAATGTAAACACTGGTGCTTCCACTTTGCATTACATCTCGCTCATCCTACCAACTCCTCCGATGGACAGTTGTTGAAGACAAGGGCGGCTGGGAACTAGCTGTCATATCCCAAGCTTACCAGAGTATCAGGTTGGTCGCTCCTACCTCATTCCATTATTCTTCCCTTATATAAGAAGGCTGCAGGACCAACGTGATTTTCCCCCACATACATGATAGGTAGATCAGGTATTAAAACACCGTTTCACTCTTACTTGAGAGTCCTTCTTTTTCATTACACAACATAACTCGAGCGTGGCCATGGGTGTAAACCCATCCACGTCAATATTGGAACTCTTATGGTTCTCATCTCGTCATCTCAAAAACGTTCTGTATACTATCACGATGGCTTCCTCCCAATGCAAACGTATCTAGTGTGTAGGTCAACATAAGTCAAATACCAGAAAGATCGGAAGGTTCATCTCACAGCGGAAAATATGCCTTGAGAGCAGGAGAATTTGCATCTTGCGTCGCTTCGTCAACTAGCCTTTCTATTTCATCCAGTGACATTCCCAGGCGTTGAGAAAAAGGTGCTATGGCGAGTGCGGTCAGTGTCCGACGTGTGTTTTCTCGATTCTCATTGCCGATTCTGTTCTGTCTAAGATCTGTAATCCGCACAAGTCAACATCCTCGCGGGAGGGCGCCGAAGGACTTCCTCGCAAGATTGACCACCAGAGTAAGGGTTGAGGCCTCACCATTGGACCACGGGCATAGAGGAAGTGGTATCATCCTGCTCTCTATCTCCACCAGGCCCGCAGCTGTAAACATCGACTGTAATCTCGTGACAGCTCTTGGATCTTTCAAACCCTCCAATGATCTCATGTAATTCTTACTCCATCTCCGAAGGGCATGATCATCCCTTATCGTGCCATTGTCTGACTGACACATGAAATAGATCTCGACCATTTGGAGCCAGCCGCCAGGCTTGAGGGACCTTCGAGATCATTAGCCGCTTTGCCAGTTCGACCAATTCGATCAGGTCGAGGTGCCACCTTTTGATGTCTCGAATATATGAGTTCCATCTTCCTGCGTTGATACCATTGCACACCATTCTTGAGTTGACCAGGTCGAAACGGTCGGCGCCAAACGTGAAAGGTTTGTTCAAGTCGTCTAGCTAAATCACTAGCGAGTCAGTTGATTGTCCTTGAAGCAGCGCACTTTTGAAGTAGAGCCTGTTGTTCTATGCTTGAACAAAGAGGCGTTCTATTCGGACCGTCTGGGACTGATACACTCGGAAGAAAACCCAGTGGGGCACTCACTTGAGGCCAAAAGTTGTCTGGCATGTCCTCGGGTTTTAAATGTGCTGATATATCGACGCCTGTCACCTATTGGCTGTTGAGAATAGATTCCAGCGACAACGACAAGGGTTTGTACCTCGCAATCCTCATACACCTCGGCGACCTCGACAGCCCAACAGCCAGAGCCGTATCCACAGTCGAGGACTTGCTCAAGGTTAGAGACTGGGGGAAAGATCAACTTCTCATCGAAGACAAGATGCAAGACTTGATGCTGCTGGTAAAGCCTCTCTGCTTCCTCCTGGGATATCTTCAGCTCTCTACTGGGATCTTTGATAGGAATTCTTCACCTCATCCACGGGTAGGGGGTGGATCCTATGGTCGATCGAGTACGCTTGGAAATCGCGTCCATGAATAGGGACAGTCTCGAGGTATGTCTGGTCAACCTCCGTGGTGTCATCATCAGATTCACTGCGTCATGGTCAATCCCTTGTTTTTCGTTTGAGGAACATTCCGCAAACGCCATCAATGTGCCTGTACACTTTTCTCGAAAGCTTCTGGTGCTTCTCGTCAGGATAGCACTACGCACAACGCAGAGTCAGGATTCGTACATGGGATCGAAGAACCCTGATACATCGACAAAGCGGAAGACCGCTTCTGAGATATGCGGACCAAAATATTACGCGAAGTCAGTATGGCTTCATACGATATGGACCTCCTGAGACTTCAAAGGAATTGAAGTAAACGCCTGGTCCATTTACCCGTAGCTGGTGGCAGAGACAACGGGCAGCGCCTCACAGAACATCAACCCGCTGATGTGGGTTCAAATAGACATCAGGTTCGGCCATATCTTGTGGCGCTAGCCTTACGCTTCCTCATGATTCAATTAGAAGGCACGGCACTTTGATCAAGCCTGTTGAGCCAAAAGGACACCATCTGAGGAAAGATCCAATGAGAGGCTTTTAATTTCTTCTGACCCCCATTTATGACCAAGTCCTCTTGGGAAGTCATGTACTCAAGGTTGCAGGATTCAAAAGCAGGAAATGCCCATCTCAGCACTTGTGTCAGCATCACGGCGACCATTGCTCCCACCTGCAGATGATCATTCCAAATATCGCAAAGCCTCTCTTATCAAGGTACACGGCAAACCTCAGTGCCGAATGTGAAGGCCATGACCATCATGCTGAAGTAGCCAATTGATCCTGCGGGCAAACTTGGTACCATGGCCTCTAGTTCCGACCTATGTATTCACAAGGTCTCCCATGTTCCCTCGATCTTCCCTGCTTAAGTTTGCAGACCAGGCTGCAGCACAGCATTTGGTAACACACCCCAGGCATGTGGATCCAAAAGCCAAGGGCAAGGATGTGCAAATAGCCTTTATTGGTTCGACGCTTGCCAGCGAAGACATGCTTCTTTATTTTCTCTAGGTTCCGAAATCGTTGAAACCCGCTCATCTTCGGGAACAAGACGGCGGAATGTTGTCAAGGTTTAGCAGAGAAACCCCCTCCCCCCTCCCCCCTCCCCCCCACACAATAATGAGCATGTCTCATCAATTGACACTAAACAACGTGGCATTAGCTAAAAGCAGCCTGGTTGGAACGCGGCTTCTAGCATGCCGCATGGCCTACTCGGATAGAGCTGATTCCAGTACCATGGCTTTGGGTCCATTGGTCACCCCGAGGTCGTGTCAGCAGTCTTCTGGCGACCAATAAAGCGTTCTGTATTGCTCTAACCTCACCTGTGTGCAGCTACATGGAGGAATGACACATTATGCTGGGCCGCAGTTTGATCAAGACGCTTGCTGAGGCCTCCCTGTGGCCTGTGATCTACGTTGAAACATGATGTTCCATACCTTTTCTGTGAATGGCATGCTGGTACATGACAACGAAGTAGCGAATCACGGTAGAGAAGCTTCGAATCGCTGTCCTACCACCTTACCATGGCCTTTCCCGATCTATGTAACATTGCCTGGGGTGGGCACAATCTCGGGGTCTGAAACGTGTCCTCTCCTGGTCTGGCAATTCAGAAGCGTGAGTTGCATCAGTACTCTGACCAGCATCTTGGGTCAATTGCTCTTGAAATTTGGCTTAGCTTCCTGGCCTCAACAGTTCATTGTCTCGTTAGATCTAGTGATGACGCTGCTAACAACACAGACATACAAGAAGCTCACAATCCCTGAGTTGATCATGAGCTCCTTTACACAACTTGCGAGCTTAGCTCCAAAGTATCTCTATGAGCAGTGATATCCAAAAGAGGGCTACACGTGTCTCTATGGCTTAGCCGACAAACTTGGTCGAATACCAAAACATTTGGCACCAAGAAATTCGACTTATTTTGACTCTATATGACTATCAAGAGCTCCTTCTATCTTCGAAAGTCCAGATCTGAAGATTTCCAAACCGAGGAAGCTTTCCCTGAACCAACCCTATGTAAATAGCAAGCATATGTCTACTGATTCTGGGCCTTCTCACGCATGATGAGCGAGGACCAGCTTCGACTAGGGATCAAATCTCTCACTTCATGACCAAGCAGCCTACAGGAACTAGACCTGCTGCGCTTCTCCTAAATACAATTGTCCACGCGAAAAATGCGCACGCTGAGATAAACAGGCATTCCTCACTGGAGATAGAATCCCCGTTGCATAAACATCCACAAGAGACTGGCATGAGCTACAAGGACTGGCCCAACTAGACCTCGTCCCATCTTCGCCGTTCCAAACACAAGCCATTCGGTTAAAAAGTGCCCCGAGGCAATGACAAAAGTTGCAGTTGCCAAAGCATACATGGCCGGGTCGTTGACTTTGTATGCGGCGACGAGTCGGACCACCGAAGAGAGCAAAGTCCAGATCCCAAAGATTCGAGATTGCAAAGGCGTGACGTTAATGGTCGTCTTTGGCGTGGATGACGGGGACTCGACTGATGCAGCGCCAGCATAAACTTGACTTGTGCCTTTCAAGGATAAAAACGCTTGGACTGTGTTGCCAACAGAGGTGACGGAGATCTTTGAGCAAGCATCAGCAGAGCAATTCTTGTTACCGAAATAGCATCCATTCGATCTACATACGAAGAGGAGCCAATATGGCAGTAAGCCATTAGCCTGGGGTAGAAGTGACGCCATGAATGATATGTACAGCGCTCTTCTGGGGTGAAGACCAGATGTGTGATAATAAGGGCCCTTTTACATCTCCATCAACAATTGCTTGATTGTTTTGGGAAAAAGAGGGATTGTAGAAGGATTTCAAGCTGAAGACTGAAGACAGCCTCCGGATTTCAGGAGGAGTCGCCCCTGTCTGAGGGATCTAGGTAGGCAAGGTAGGCAAGGTAGGCAAGGTAGTCTCGTAGTGTCGAAACGGGCCAGTCGCGCCTCTGATTGGCCAATTCTAGCACTCACGGGAATCCATTTCAAGTGGCCACCGCGCTAATAATTTATCGATTTTCAGGCTTTTTTTGTATGAGTAATTTTGGGTTTTAATTAAAAAGTTTAAACCCAAAAATACTCATACAAAAAAAAGGTGCAGACTCTTAGCGCGGTTGCCACTTGAAAAGGATTCGACGATACTTCCTGGACTCCCTCGGTCATAGCACTCCTATGGATCCGTACAAGATAGGTAATCGACGTATCATTTCCTTTCCTTCCATGTAAGAAGTGCATATAATCCGTAGTAGACATCCTTCTCCGCCAAATATACTGTCCACAGAAGCTAAGATGGCATCCAGCATCCATAACTTGAGCTGGTTCTACCCATCACAAAATGGAGGCGTGCAGCCCCTTGCGACCCAGTCGCTCCTCCTCGGTGGCCTGACACTATTGGGCGGCTACATCTTCACCCTCCGGCTCATATCCTTCATCCGCTTCCTGCTCTCCCTATTTATACTCCCGGGCAAATCGGTAAGCTCCTCCTGATCGGCACTGAAGCGCATGCACTCTCCCTACCCCGCATAAACCATAAAAAAAGGACCCAGGTGACTGATCTCCCACTGCTGCAATACAGCTCCGCTCCTTTGGCAGCCCCTCCAAGAGTTGTGCCGTTATCACCGGTGCCTCAGACGGGCTGGGCAAGGAATATGCCCTCGCGCTCGCCAAAGCCGGCTACAGTACCATTCTGATCTCGCGCACGGCCAGCAAACTCGAGCTTGTCGCCCAGGAGATCAAGCAGAAATTCAACACGCCCACACGAACCCTGGCCATCGACTTCGCCCTCAACAGTGATGTCGATTACGCCCGCATTCAGGATCTGATAGACGGCCTGGACATCGCGATCCTGATCAACAATGTTGGCACCTCCCACAGCATGCCGGTACCCTTCACGGAAACGCCCGAGCAAGAGATGAATCAAATCATCACGGTGAATTGCGTGGCGACACTACGCATCACCCGCCTCATCGCCCCTGGTATGGTGGCCAGAAAGAGAGGCTTGATTCTGACAATGGGGTCCTTTGGCGGACTCATCCCCACACCTTTACTCGCCACCTACTCCGGTAGCAAAGCGTTCCTGCAGCAGTGGAGCACAGCGCTGGGCGCGGAGCTCGCTCAGTATAACATCACGGTGGAACTGGTGCAGTCTTACATGGTCACCACGGCCATGTCCAAAATACGTCGTCCTACCGTGTTTGTGCCGGCGCCGCGGCCGTTTGTGAGGAGCGTGTTGGCCAAGATCGGGAGGTCGGTGGGGGCGCAGGGGTTCATGTATTGCAGCACGCCCTGGTGGGGGCATGCGTGGATGCAGTATGTGACGAACTGCTTCGTGGGACCGCACAATTTTATACTCTTGAGGTATAATGTCTGGTTGCATGAGGGGATCAGGAGGAGGGCGCTGAGGAAGATGGCGCAGAGGAAGAAGGGGCAGTGATGGTTTGGTCGTAATATGGTGGGCTCGTCGGTGAGAAGGGAAGGGAAAAGGGCACTTGATTGTTCTTGGAGAACCAAAGGGGAAGCATCAGACTGGGTACTGGAGTTGTTGAATATGCTTTTGGTTATTTTCTTGGCCCGTCTGTGATGCAGATGATTTTGTTCCTGCCAATGGGCGCAGTTGACTTACGACTTACATGACAAGGGAAGACCTCTCATTAATATTAATTCGGTAATTGTTTGCGCCTTGTGGTCTCAATAGAGTACAATCGAAGCATCCCGTTAGATGCTTGCGCGTCTGTGTGTCTTCACGTCCACCTCCCTCGAGCACAGGCCTTCCCTGTGGACCCTATCATGCCCTCCTCTGGTATATCTTCTGCCTGTCTGAAAATCCATTCGCTGATGACTCAGCAATCACCACCTCACCCTCTCATATATCGCCTTCATTACCAGCATAGCCACATGCGCATCACCGTAAACGCTTATAATCATCCTCTTTTTTTCACCCTCGCCTCCCCACCCAAGCCATCATCTGCACCAGCCAAGTGTGTCACAGTCAAGAGCATCGACAAACAACCGTCTGGACCCCTTTTTTCCCCACAACTCCGTCGTAAATACAGCGTAGGGTTTTTACACCTCTCGTTGATCCTTCATAAACATACGTCTGTTTCGATGTGGGTCGGTGTCGATGAGCCTGGCCTGCCCGGTGAGCAAGTCCTGACCAAAGCAAGCGATCTCGTGTTTTTGCTGCATTGCGGGAGTCTGTCTGCTTCCTCGCTGGAGGTGATAGGGGGGCATTCGCTTGAGGGTTAGAGATGGGTGTTTGGCCTTTACGAATTGTGTTGGGGTGACCAGATGATGGGGGGGCCGGCATGGTGATTCTTGCCCATGAAGAGGTCAGAGTGTGGCTGGATTCATCTGCCGGTTTGTCTCGAGATGTCAGGTCCAACAAGTTGCATGTTGAAAATGTTTCAGCCCAGAGCTCTGAGCACGTTCCTGGCCTCGGCGGCGTCCTTGTGATCGGCTGCAATAGCTGCAATCAGCGCGCTGTCCAGTCTCGGGAACTCCGATTCCAATGTAGCCTGCGTCCCCTGTGACGTTTCGCTCCGGGCCCCGGAAGACTTGTTGCGTGCTGCTTTGTTCCTGCTAGGTGCCTTCATATAGTCTGCCAAAGATCGGGAATCTGCTGCCACATCGTCGTAGCGGTAGTCGTCCTGGATGCCCCTTCGGTCACGACTTCTTGATCTTCTCCTCTGAAAGCCCTTCTCGATCGCCTCGCCTCCTACTGTTCCCCTCGGATCACCCGCATTGTCTTGCTGTCCTTGCCCCCGGCTCTTTCCCCCAGTCGTTTCCAATCCTGTCAGAGAGTGCACGCGTCCGATCTGACCATCCGTAAGCCGCACCTTGATGCCTCTCGGGTGATTGCCCCGCGTCAAGAGCTGGTCGATATGGCCGGTCGTGAGTTTGCCTGTGGGTTGGTCCGCTTTGAGGATGATGCGAACACCAAGGCCTCGGCGGAGTTGGGATGCTGAGGGGATGGACATTCTGGACGCGCGGATTAGTCGGTGGGTGTGACTCATCTGTATAGCATCTCCTCGGACCCAAGTGTGATTGCGAGGTACGAGGTGCGAGGTGCGAGGTGCTAGGATTGTAATTCTATGTAGAGTAGAAAGGCGCAGTATAAAGGTATGAAACGTCATACGCTAGAACTAGCATCAAATTGTGATGGTGTGGAGCCAGGCTTGCCAGGCACAGCTGTGACTTCAATCCGTATCACCATATGAGTTTCTTCTGCGAATGTAAAATTATTTATTGTTAAATTTCCTCAATATAGTGATGATATAGTGCTGACGTTCTTGTCATATAAGCGCCCTGTTTGAGTCGGCATACCCCACAGATCACCTACATAAGCGGCCTCCCACAAGCTGTCAAGCTGGCTTTCTTCAGACGCTCTTCGACTGTCATTCTTTCCATTTTCCTTTTTGCAGGAGTCTTCTACGTCCTGGCTTACCCTCTCAAGCCCTTGAGACTCACTCAACGTCTCACCGTTATATTCAATCACCTCAGACCCCAGGGAGGAGGGGTACCGTTCAGACCTCTTACAACTTCGACAATGGCACCCAACAAGAAGCCTCCTCAGCCTCCACCTCTCTTCCACGACACTGGCGATTCGATCAAGAAGAAGATAAAGGAGTACATTACCACTTCCAAATCATTGACCGATCAGCTGGTCATGGACATCAAGCAACAAGATGCCACTTTCGACAACACCATGCTACCCGGAGAACTCCTGGGTAACGAAGAGAGTCTGGAGTCAGACCTCCTGATGTTCTACCAAGCAGTCTCAGATAGCCAAGAGTTGAGGGATGCTTCCACAGAGGCCCAAAAGCTAGCCAAGGACTATGCGGTGGAGACCTCGATGCGGGAGGATATGTTTCAACTGGTCAAGGCTGTCTACGAGAAGAAAGAGAAGCTTGACCCTGAATCTGCCAAGCTCTTGGACGAGTCCTACAAAGATTATATCAAGATGGGCCTGAATTTGCCAGAGGGTCCAAAGCGTGATCGATTCAAGGAGATCAAATTGAAGCTTGGTAACCTTGAGACGGACTTCGAGAGGAATCTAGCAGAGGAGAAAGGCGGCTTGTGGTTTACTTCGGAAGAGCTGACTGGGGTGCCAACGGATGTTACCTCTTCGTGGGAGAAGGGCACCGGAGAGAACGAGGGCAAGCTCAAGATGAATTTTGCATATCCAAACCTCTTTCCTACTTTCAAATATGCCAAAAATGCCGAGACGCGAAAGAGGGCGTATGTGGCCAACACCAACAAGTTGTTAAAGAACAAGCCCCTTTTTCGGGAGGTGATTGCTCTGCGTGATGAGGCTGCCCGGATATTGGGCTACCCTGACCATGCCACCATGAGAATAGAGAATAAGATGGCTAAGACACCCAAGAGAGTCAATGACTTCTTGAGCGATCTTAGGCGCAAGCTTCAAGAAGGGGGTGCGTCAGAGAAAAAGGCTTTGACGGAACTCAAGAAGTCAGATCTTCAATCCCGCCGTGATTCAATAGACGACTTTGATGGTCATTTTTGGCTATGGGACAATCCGTATTATAATCGACTGATGCTCGAAAAAGACTACTCTGTTGACCACGAGAAGCTCTCAGAATACTTCCCCTTGAGCACCTGCATTGCCAAAATGCTGGAAATCTTCGAACAGCTAATGGGCCTCTCGTTTGTCGAGATCTTGGGCAAAGACCGCGACGCGCTCTCTCCAGATGGTGACGGATCACATATCGTTTGGCATGAAGATTGTCATCTCTTCAGCGTTTGGGACAGCGAGGATCAAGGTGGCAATTTCAGCGGTTATCTGTATCTGGACCTGCACCCTCGCCCTGATAAGTACAAGCACGCAGCCAACTTCAATCTCCAACCAGGCTTTATCAACCGAGACGGCTCACGCCATTATCCAGCCACAGCTCTTGTGTGCAATTTTTCTCCCCCAACGAAGACGAAACCCAGCCTACTCAAGCACGACGAAGTGACGACTCTCTTCCATGAGCTTGGCCACGGTATCCATGACCTGGTTGGCCGCACCAAATACTCGCGGTTCCACGGCACCAACGTAGTCCGCGACTTCGTCGAAGCGCCCTCACAGATGCTGGAGAATTGGTGCTGGACCCCCGGCCAGCTCAAATCTCTTAGCAACCACTATAGTTATCTGTCTCCAGAGTACGAAACGACGTGGCGAAGAAACGCGCCCAAAGACGCCAAGCAGCCGGACAAGACGCTCCCAGACGACCTGATCGACAAGCTGGTCAAGTCGAAGCATGTGAATGATGCATTATTCAATTTGCGGCAACTGCACTTTGGCATCTTCGACATGACTATTTATCAGCCAGAGAGTCATGAGCAAGCCACTAGTTGGGACTTTGCTGAGCTTTATAACAAGCTTGGGTACGACATACAACATCTCGATACGCCAGTACAGATGGGTGAGGGTAATGATTGGGGTAGGTTGTTCATATTCATTTCTTGCATCTTTTTCATTCTTTCACTATTACAGCCCACTCTGGATTAGTGTGCTCCGACTCTTGCTTGTAATCCAGTTTCCCTGATGGTGTACTAAAGGATATGCAGGTAATGGCCATACGACCTTTGCCCATGTCATATCAGGATATGACGCAGGCTACTATGGATATTTATTCAGTCAGGTCTATAGTGCAGACATGTTTCACACCATATTTGCCAAAGACCCTATGAACCCCACAGAAGGCCGGCGATATAGGCGGACTGTCTTAGAGAAGGGCGGCAGCATCGACGCTCTGGATCTGTTGAGGGAGTTCCTTGGCCGAGAGCCGAGCAACGAGGCATTTTACCGGGAGTTGGGCCTGCAGGTGTAGAAGAGACAGGTCATGGGGTACTACTCGTCGACGACAGTGTCCGGGTGCGAATACGGCAAGGCTCAGCAGTCCAGCCTTCATGAGACAGCATAGAGTAGCCAGATGAAAAAGTGGTGAGAGTCCTGCCAATCTCGAAGGCACGCATCTGCCCTCGCATACATGCGTAAATACGAAGCCGAAGAAGGCAAGGGTGAAGAAACATATTCCATTTAACCGACATCCCCCTTATTGCAATCCTGCAGCGGATACAAATCAAGGTAGGGTCATTGCATATAACCGCAAGGCCATGGTGGCCATCCAAAGTCAACAAGAAACAGACATCCTCATTGGGCTACTTTGGCTGCATGCAGAATGCCCACCTCCTCGCCTTCCATTGGCTGATGGCCGCTTTCATGTCTGAATGCACAACGTTGAGCAGCTACATGCCTGGGGTAACACGTTGCGGGTCCTCACCCCTAGATCATGCGAGGCAAGGATCAGCTCTCTGCCAGCACTCTCCGATCAGGAGGTCATAAATGAGAAGATCGCGAGTGTTGGACGACGGCAACATACGCGAGGCATCGGCGATGGGCAGGCATGATCAGAAAAGTGATAAGAGAAAGAAGATAGAAAAGTAGCACCGGAGTGGCGGGGATAACCAACACTGCCCCCCCGGCGGATGATGGCGAGGATGGATGGGGCTAGACTTTCCTACTGCTAGGCCTGGCTCTTTGGGTAGAGGTAGTAGTGAACGCACTGATCGCCAGGGTCCCTTCCAAAGTCGCGACGACTTAAGGTCAAAATAGGGTCACCTTCAGGTCAGACCCAGCTGTCGGGAATTGCGGCAGCAATGACTTCTCTCGAGTCTCGACTGAATTGTAATAATATGCTGAGGCCCGAGCTTTCAGCCATGTGTGATGTGATGAGGCGAGGCAAAGGCTTGTGGATCAATCTTGGAAAGAGAAGCGCTTTTGCACGTTTCAAGACAACTGCCGTATCCAATTCCGTAAAGCGCAAGGTAAGGTACAAGGGTGGGTCATGGGTTACAGAAACTGTTGATAAAGTAGAATCATCTTGGAATCCGAGGAATGTCATAGGTGCCTCGTCGTCATATCGGAGGTTCGTCCGAGCTACTGTCAACCAATCATTGCTAGTTTGCTGCTGCTGTGAAGTCTGTGCAGGCTTGCAGAGGCTTGCAGCAGAAGTGCAGACAACAAGAGTGGAAGAGTGGTAGCGGAATTATTGGCGGCCACCAGTTGGCAGTTTTACCTCCAACCCTCGACTTCCAAATAATAACCTCCTTCAACCCTCTGTCATAAGATTTCCTGCTATACGGATCCGTACGCTCCTTCGATCTACCGCATGTAGCCAGGCACCAAACTTCTTCCCGATTCCTACAATGTGTTGATCCACGTCCTCGAAATTGTATGAGGCTCTGCATCGTCCTCGAGATAACGCCACCCGTTGGGTTTCTTGAAACTCACATCTTTGGACTCCTATAAGGTTCCTGGAATGATACTATTCAGCGTGTACGGAACAGAACCTGGTATGGGGTAAAAGTCTCGGAAGATCAACAGTGTCGCTCAGGACATCCGTCAATAGAGCACGCCCTTTGACCCAGGAGGTTTATCTATTAACCAGAAACCTTGTCGACACCAACGCGTACTCTCATCTCTCAACCCATCATGGAGACTACGTTCATCTCGATTCATGGTACGTGTCGTGCACAATGATGAAAGAGGCTCACGCTCACCGACGATACCTTAGACCTATCCCTCGACGCTCGCCTACTTTACGTTTCCCAATCGATCGAGGCAATTCTAGGCTATGTCCCCGCAGAAGTAGTGGGTAGATCGTGCTGGGAATACTTCCACCCAGACGAGATCCCATTTGCCAAACACATTCATGGCAAGAGTGTACAATTGGACAAGGCTGCCGTACTACACTACTGCAAAATAAAGGACAAGAGGGGAAGATGGATTGGCTGCGAGTGTGTCTTCACCATCGTTCACGATGTACTCGTCGCCAGTACGAGTACATACAAGCCCTACAGCAAGAGCAGTGAGAGTGAGATACCATCCTCCCAATCACCGTCAACCTTGGCTAATGTCCGGTGCAGACCGCTTTCGAGATGCTCCCGTTATACGCCAACTCTTTTCATCCTCTCCCCGCGACCCTCGTTATCACATGTTGCAGTACATTTCCTCCAAATTCTCGCAAAACATTCGACCCCAACCCAACGAGCCTCGCGCTGCCCTGTTTCTGAATCGCTTTTCACGTACGCTGACCATTATGTACGCAACAAACGGTCTGACGGATCTGCTTGGGATAAGCAGCGACCAATTGGTCGGCAAGAGTTTCTATTACTGTATACAGGAGAATTGCTTGAGGGAAGGGGTGAAGTGTTTGGAGAGTGCCAAAGCTAATGATTCTATTGCGTACCTTCGCTTCTGGTTCCGTGATCCCCGCCAAGATGACATATCACTGGACCAAGACGAGCCAATGACTGATGGCAACAGCAGTGGGGATGATGACGATGGAGGTGTCCAACTCTCAGAATTGATGGACCCTGAAGGCAGTGAGCACGCCATCAGCACAGACTCCTCCAACTCCATGAGATCCTCAGTCGAGAGGGAGACCAGACACGTCCACGAGTTGGATCCCAATTCTCGGTCTTCGTCGGGCAACAGCACCGACTTGGACGGAAATGCCAATGACAGGATATTCGACCGAGCCGAAGGCCAACAATCCCGCACGTCGTCCATTTCCACTCCCGACGAGCCTAACAACACGTCTACGCAGCCGGAGTCTAGTCGGTCTGAAATCGAAGTCGAGGCTGTCGTGTCATGTACTTCGGACGGATTGGTCGTCGTTCTTCGAGGTGCCCGGCCATTCGTACCCCACCTGCCCGTTCCTTCTGCAGAGTCGCCCAAGTCTCAGTATCGTAACGGCTTCTTCGCATCACCCTGGGCCAACGATCCTGTGGCACCGGATGTAGACCGCCGCAGCGGACCACTTCCCCACGACGCTCAACCGCCTCGATTCCCCCTTGCTCCTACCGCAGGGCAAGCTGCTACCGCTGCAACAACGGGTCCATACAGCGAAGACTTCATGAACTCCATTCGTGAGACCGCTGTGTTCGCGTGGTCATTGACCGGCATCAATGGTTCTTTGGCCCAGTACGGTCGCGGCACACCATCTGGAGAGTCACAGCCGAGCACATTGCAAATATGGCAACCTGACGGAGGTGCGGATCCCTCGCCCTACAACCACCTGGCGCAATCGCAAGTCAACGGCGGTATGCCCCCTGGTCCTATGCCAGACGGGGCCCCTATGGATGCTGGTCAAGCGGGCGAGAACTACGACTACGGAGGACAGCACAGTTTCAATCCTCCACCGACAAATGGCTTGCCTGAAGGTACGGGATATCACAACTCGGGCTATTCCAACCATACCTATCATTATTCGGGGGGCGCTTCCATCGATATAAATGATCAACAGACCGTACCCAACAACGGGGCCGCACCGGGCGCTTATCGACGAGACTTTGCGATGTCGAGCGGGCATGATCCACCTGTGAACCAAACGAATGGTTGGGGCAACCAAATGCATCAGCAAGCAAATGGCGAGTTTCAAGCTTATCAGCAGCATCATGACAACGGCACTTCGAATGGACCATACGGAGCGCAAGACCCTTGGCCGCCTGGTTGATGCAGGCGCCTATTCAATGCTTCCCACTCTCAAAAACCAAAGTGCACTCCAAAAAGGAACGTGACCCTTGGTTCAGGCAGTCAAAGGTCCATTGTGGTGGAGGCGGATTCGCGAAGTCATGTTCGTCATGGGTAGGATTGCAGACAGGAGTCTCAACACAAGCAAACCCGAAAGTTCTTAAGAGCTGGGGAGCTCAAGGGGATGATCGGGATTTGCGTGCATTTTTGACGATATTGACTGTATCTGAGACGATGTGACGGTTGCAATATCCCCTTTGAGCGTTGCATGCGAAACAGGGTTTACGGAGCAGTGGCTCTTTATTTTTATTCTTTCCTTGGCCCAGGCCTGCAATTTTTCATGTACACTATCATTGCTAGAGAAGTTTTATGATTGCTGCGCAGCAACACTAATGGCTTTACCTCCACTCAATATGATTTTTGTCCTGTGCTGATCATTGTAGTTGATTGTATTGCTTTTCGCGGCCAGGGGCACCCCTTGTCCATTTTGGACCTGCGCCTCAGGGTTCTCTCAGGTTGACTCTTTCGTAGTCCTGCCCCAGGGTGCAACAGGCTAAAGGCCGGGCACCCAAGCTACCCGAACCAGGTTTTGTTGGCACTGGCAGATCTGCCGCAAAGTCTAGATCTGAGTTTAAATTTCCCCAAGAGTTAATCCTGAATTTTCTACCTTATCTTGTGCAAGCATCGTCATCGCAGGGGTCTGCTTCTGATCCACGGTCGCAGTATCTTCATGATGAATCCATCCTTCTCAATTGAGTTTCGAGCACAAGACACAGACACAAGGCATCATCAAGGAAAGCCCTTCAACGCTGCCTGTTCATAGAAGATCTCGTTCCAAACACCTGAATTCAATCGGCACTTCCTTCGGCCAAACTCCCCATCTCCTCCACTTGCATTGCGGGCCAATTCGCACTCGTTCGCTCACGTTCCTTCAACCTCTTGATCCAAATCGCCTCACCTACAAGCCCCTTCATGATGGCTCAGAAACACGGTGAAGCGGACTCCTACTACAGTGCAGGCCAGCAGCAGCACCCACCAATGCAATACCAGCACCCACCCCAGCCAAGCTACCAAGGCCGGGAGGATCAAGATCCCAAATACCAGCAAGGGTCCCCCAAATATGGCCAGAACTACAATGCTGGACCGCCGCCTCCACAGGAGGAAGGCGATTACGGCAAGCAATCGTACGATCAGGTGTTCAAGCTCGACAAGCCCAAGTACAATGATCTATGGGCTGGCATACTGGTACTCACTACCCACCCAACATCCTTCAATTGCTTCCACTCGCAGCAGACTTGCAATCAAGATTGCTAACCCCGTCGACTGACAGTTCCTTCTCACCTTCGCTGGCTTCGTCGCCGTCTCCGGCCTCTCTCTCGAAGGCTACTCAGCCAACAAATCCTTCACCGGCGGCGGCATCTACAACAGCGGAAACACCTTCTCCCTCAACACCAACACCGTCGTTCTCTTCGTCTTCGTCCTCGTCGTCGCGCTGGTCGTCTCCTGGACCTACTTCACCCTCGCCCGCCTCTTCACCAAGCAATTCATCTGGATCACCGGCATATTACATATCGTGTTTGGGATCGGGACGGCGGTGTATTATTTTGTGAAGCACTATTACAGCGCTGCGGTTGTGTTTGCAATATTCAGTGTTTTCAGCATCATTTGCTTTGTGAGTTGGATACCGAGAATTCCGTTTAGTGTGGTCATGCTACAGCAGACGATGGATGTGGCCAAGGGGTTCGGGCATGTGTTTCTCGTGTCAGCTATTGGGGGCATAGCATCCGTGGCTTTCGGGGCCTGGTTCAGCGTCACGCTGGTGAGTGTGTATGTCAAGTATGAGCCTTCGAGTGGGGGCACGAACCCTGCTTGTACTGCTGGCAGTGGGTCCAGTGGTGCCGGGGGGTGCAGTTCTGCCAAGGTCATTGGGTTGATCGTTTTCATTACTTTTGCGGGCTACTGGATTACTGAGTGGATTAAGAATACCATGCACAGTGTCGTGGCAGGAGTGTATGGGTCCTGGTTCTTCTGCGCGGGCAAGCCAGGCGGCATGCCCAAGGGAGCCACGAGAGGTGCCGCCAGAAGATCTCTCACGTACTCGTTCGGGAGTATCTGCTTCGGCAGTCTCGTGGTTGCCATCATCAACATGGTTAGACAAGCCGTCAGCATCGCGCAGAGCCAGGAAGCTGGGCAAGGAAACATCGTTGGATCGATATTGTTCTGTGTCCTGGGCTGCATCATTGGCCTGATCGATTGGGCCGTACAGTAAGTCTTCCTTCACGGAGTCCCTATTCCAGCGCAGCGGCCCGTATCAAATATCATCGCTGAAAGCTTCCCACCATTCCATGGGCTATTGCCTCAGAAGGGAGAGAAAGTCCATGTAGCTGACTTGGGGATGAATAGATTCATCAACCGCTACGCTTTCTCCCACATCGCCCTCTACGGCAAAGCCTACATCCCCGCCGCCAAGGACACCTGGAACATGATGAAGAACCGGGGCATCGACGCCCTCGTCAACGATTGCCTCATCTCCCCCGTGCTCACCATGGGCAGCACCTTCGTGGCCTACCTCTGCGCCCTGCTGAGTTATCTCTACCTCCAATTCACTTCTCCCGCATACAACTCGGGCGGAACTTTCACACCAGTGATCATGGCGTTTAGCTTTTTGATCGGACTGCAGGTGTGTCAGGTGTTCATGACGCCAATTGGGAGTGGGGTGGATACGTTGTTTGTGGCCATGGCGTGGAATCCGGATGTGTTGAGGAGGGAGCATGGGGATCTATATGAGAGGGTGGTGAGAGTGTATCCCAAGGTGCAGGAGATGATTCATGCGTGATGGGCGTGGATGTGCAGTAAAGAGGAAGAGTTGGGCATGGGTGGCGAAGGGAAGAATTGGGGATGGAAACGTGTGGGGGGTTGGGCTTAGTGGGTAAGGAAATGCAGAGCTATCTTAGGATCGTGCTTCAGCGAGGCGAGTGAGCTGCCCGATTTTTCATTCTTCGCCTGGTAATCTGAGACACCCCGGACCAAAAACACACATTATCAAACCCCCCCCTTCCTTTTGGGGTGGGCCTAGCTTATGAAATAGACTTGCAAATATTCATAACCATAATCCAAAGCATGTTTCCTGATTGCCATGTATGAATATGTATGATTTCCATACTTTGGAGGAGAAGCCGCTGTATCTGCAATACCCATCCCTAACTTCCATCCATTGAATATATATGTATCTTGCGTATGATTATGCAGCGCTTTGCCATGAACAATTTAATCCAATTCGATCCAATCCCAACGTCCTCCTTCTGAAATGATAATAATGATTTGGGGAAGGGAAACAAGTGTCTTTTTCTTCTTTCGATCGGAAGAGGATTTTGGGTGGGGGGGCGACGAGACACAACGATTGAAAGAAACAAAGAAGGAGAACTCAAGTTCATGGGTGGGGTTGATACAGTGGAATGCCACTACTTATGATCTGAAACACGTTTCATGCAGACATACACACAAAGATATATACCTTGAGAGGAAAAAAGTGTATATATTTATACACTAATATAATGGACGGGATTAGCGTTGAGTGGTTTCGTTGCTGGAGCCGAGACGAGAAACGTGGGAGGCGGGGGGCAAATATCATGCACACTCCATTCAGTACTGGAGGTAATCGAGGAAGAAGAAGAAGAAGAAGGGGGAGGGCCGGTGGAGAAGTCTCCCCCCTTTCTTTCTTTCCCTGGATCTTTCGATGGACTACGCCTTTGATTGTGGGAGAAAAGGGGGTAGGTGAGTGGCGATAAGGAAGAGATCTTTGCCAGTTTCGACACAGGGAAAAATGGTGAAGAGATAGAGAAGGCGAGGTATTATTGGCCCCAGTTTCGTGGCGCTGCGGGATGATAGATGTTTGGTTTTCGGATCGGATGGGGATTACTTACGATGAGGGAATTATATGCTTGAACGGGGGATGTGGGGAGGCACGTTGCTGCATTCAACAGAAGAGGGTAGGGAAGTCTGGTTTTGTCCGCCGGGAGGGATTGGCGTACGTTTCGATTGTGTGCGGGCATGATTCTTGGGAGAGGTCCATGTGCGAGGAAAACCCATCGAGTTGAATGCCGGAGGATAGCGATTGACAACCGTTTGTGAAGTATCCATTCTAGGGTCGTTTGCACTCCCCATATTTCACTAGAGACGAAATATTTTCATAATGGGAAGCACAGTGGCGGAAGAAGCTGATTGAATCTCCCATAGGAAAGGTACGATTCCATGATATGCAATGAAAGTCATTCGCCTTTTTGAAACTGCTGTGATGGTCCGAGGCCTCAGTCTTTTCTTACAACATAATCATCACTAAGGTAGGCCGTTGGCAATATATTCTTGCAAGACTGTGCCACATTTGAATTGTGAACAAGACTGTTTTACCAGAATCTTTTCGGGATTTAAGTTGTGGTGAAGACGGTGTGAAGATGTCCTTGTTCAAGGGCGGACCTCTGTGCTTCGAATTGTGTGGAGTGAATACATCCCCCGTAACGTGTTTCGCAGAGAGTTTGGCCCTTACAGCATCAAGTTTACTGAATGATTCAGGTGGATATGGATAGGAGCTGGTGCTGGCTGGCGCAGAAAGCGATCACTGCAGGTCGCAGACAGTGAAGGCCGTCACTTGACAGTAATTCGCGGAGGATACAGGAGTCATTGAAGCTACTCCTATGACTGGGATGTACGCTTGAAGTTGAGGAAGTGGTGATGACGTAGCTGTGAAGTGAACTTCATTTCTCGATTTCGACCTCACATCTTTACTTCATCCTTACACATCCTTCGGGAAACTAGTAATCTGGACCCGTGCATCCCGCTCTTTGCAGAAGACTCGCGGCCGAACTATGATTGATGTAACCACCCTTGGAGCTCGTCCGAAGTCAACGTCAAATGTGAGCAACTGCAGCTTTGTATGTCTAGACGTCAAAGTCACAAAAGATATACGTTCATCCGTCTTGTATAGTCTAATGTGTCATCGGGTTTTACTGGCGTAAATCTCTCATTAACTTTTGAACTGTGAGTCTTTGCTTTGAGATATGTGATCATTCATGTGACTTCAGAGAAGCATTTTCCTTTTGTTGGGGGAGCATCCAATGTCAGGGTTCACGCAGCCCTTCAGTGAAGAGGATCCTCGGGTCAAGAATTACCAGAACGGGTCTTGACATGCATTTTTCTCGGGCCTCAAATCAACAGTCCATGTACAGAACGCCATGGCAAAACTATTCTCATTCTGAAAGTACTAAATATATACCCCAAATTCTCGAGAAAGCATAACGTCAAGCTGTCAACTAAGCATGATCATTGACGACCTATGTCCAAGGCACACAAGAAACTCTTGCGTCATCTGGGAATTCCTTTTTGCTTTACACAATTGAATTTCGGTGAAGCTTTCAACCACATTCTTCATTGACTTTTGGCGTCCGAATCCACTCAAGCCACCTTCACGGAAAGGGTCTGGGACATGAGCATACTCTCTCACACATATCTTCACAGCTCTTTTTCAAAACTCAGCAGGTCTTTTTCCCTGTACTGTGGGCAAGACTCGCTTAATAGTGCGGCTCACTGGTGAGCACACTTCATTGTCACAGGAACTGCCTTGAAAACCTTGCTCTTGCAAATCGATTTCTGCTGATTGGACAGAGACTATCAAGCCCATTTGTTTACCTTCAGATCCTGGCGCCCAGCGCACAAATCTTGTGGGCCAGATTGCAAATTCTGTTTGGGTGGTGTCCATGCCTATATAGACCCCCAATCTCCCAGCTCTCGTCTTTCTTCTTCAGCAAGTGATTGAATGTGACACACAGACACACACAGGATCACACGCTTCGACCTTCGGGTCTCCTGATTTCTCACGCCAGAAATCAATCATCTGTTATGTGTTATCACCCTGCAGCCAACCTCCCTTGCTTTTCCCTCCATTAATTTCAAAATCCTCGCTCGCTGTGAACAGTCATGGCTTGAACATTTCTGCTCGCTCAAAAACTACTTCTTTCAACAGGAGACTTTTTTGGGAGCATATATATATTCTCTGGGTTTGTCTGCCTCCCGCCTCGTCCAAGTGCGGCATCAAAGCTTGAGTCATGCTCACTGGCAGTCCCAGCTCCCTTCTTTCTTGTGGCAGGATACCCAAGAGCGGTGCGATGCTGATGCACGACCGCCCAGACCCCATTTCTCCGCCCTCCACCACTCCCATGTCTCCTATCAACTCAACCGCTGATAGTGACATGACGGGCGAGACCTTACAGGCCGGAAGAGAGACGCTGCAGCTCCGCCCTGGATCCAACGGCCAGGCACGCCGCCCATCCATCCTTGATGAAAATGACACTACCCCCTTGGTGTCCCGGCGTCCCTCTCGAGAAGAGAACCCTTGGTCCTCGATTCCAGATCCGGCAGGGTTACCGATGATCTTTGCCCGCACATTGAGCAGGCACGCCCATCGTACTTGTTCTGGACCCCAGGGCCCCAGCAGTCCCAATGACGCCGATGACGAAGCGGAGTCGACCAGGGCCTTGGATCAGATTCGCCAGTCTCTGCATCGCTTCAAAGGCAAGGTCAGCAGTGGATTCAAGGGCGTTGCTAGGAGAGTGACGTCTCTTCAAGCCTCTCGGCGCAACAGTGGGGAGCAGACAGAGCCTCTGTTGCCTTCTCAATCTCAATTTGAGGAGCCAAGCTTTTCGGGGCTGTCTGCCCCTGACGCGAATGGACGGGAACATTGGCCATCTCTGGACCCTGCGCAGTGGGCAGCGTTGTCTGCCGAATCGGGCGTCATGATGCAACCTGTGCGTTCGACCATCCGTAGATCGGGGCCTGCGTTGACTGAGACGTCTATCCGTGGTCAGACCATGATCACGGCGGTCAGCACGGATGAGCAGGGTGCTTCCAGTCTCCGGGAAAGAGCGTAAGTATCATCCTTGTTGGAAGATTTTGATTCCGGTCCTCTTATCCTATTGCCCTGTCGACTGGGGCATTGATCATGAGTCCTTTAGCATCTCTGGCTCTTGCATGAGCAATTGAGTCCTCAGATATTGCCATACCTCCTCGGGTACATACATGTGACAAACAGGAGATCTGCACAAGCACTTCGCTTCTACCTTGTCATATTAGCGTCCCCATTGTCCTAATGCTCTTTCTTTCTAATGCCCTTTTTGTCATTCATTATGGCTCTCCCTGTTCATGATGACTAGACTGGGAAGCGTACCATCTGTCGATGAATCACATGCTTCATCATCCAACAAGGTCGCCGTCTGCGGACACCACTAACAGTCTCCTACCCAGAACAAACAACACACAACACGAATGCCTGAATTATACTAACACACTCACCTAGTCTCCGCCGCCGCCCCTCTTCTGAAGACTTGGCCGGTATGTCCACCATCCGCAAGGCCACCCTCTCCCTCCCTTCGCCGCCCATCCCTGCCTCACTACCCGGCCCACCATTTGACTTCCCTCTCCTCCCGGAAGTCCGCGCAGCGTTGGAATCACCGCCAATGCTGCAATACCGCCTCATGCGCGCCGGCTATCCCCTGGTCACCCTGGACAACCTCCCTCGCTACACCGATCCCGCCCCTACACCACCTCGCCGCACCCGTTCCGCCCCTGTGCGACCATCTAGGCGATCCAGTCAGATGCGGGTCTCGTCGTGGGGCAGGTCTGCGGGACAAAGGGCGATGGATGGATTTCAAGGTGTCAGACATCCCCGGAGGGGTACAATGGTGGGGGAGAGGGTGGTAAATACTGATGGGTTGGTGGGAAAGAGGGAGGTCAGTGTGTTTCGGGAGTTGATGGGGGAGGAGATTGGGGTGGCATTGTGAAGGTGGGGGGGTGATGGGTGGTTTGCTAAACGTTGCAGCTGAAGCCTGTTTGCTAATCATTTCAAAAGGTGGTGTCTAATGTGGAAAACAATTGCATATGCCACCAAGTCCTGTTTGAGTGTCCAAACGCTCGCTACGTGCCCCAAAATCATTCCAATGCAAGCTTGCCTCATTCTCGTTATTTTTTTTACAGGTCGTCGCTTTCGCTGCAACGTTCAAACTCTTACAGCTTGCTCTTCCCTCCAGCAATCAATCCGCTCCCCCGGTTCATTTCCTGGACGGCGTCACGTACCATCTCGTCAACAATCGCTTTGGCGCTTTTCCTCTCATTGACCACCGCTGCGGCCTTGCCCATCAAGAAGGGTCGCGCATTGTCCATGGTCTCATCATCGATGTCATCTCCCAGTGTCTCGAAGTCATGCTCGACAGGTATGGTGCCTTCGGAGGTGAGTTTCTTGATCTCTTCTGAGCGATTTGTCTCCCAATTCTCGATGTAGGAATTTGTGCGTACACGGAGGGGTCGTCCCTGTTGACCCATCAGCCGTCAGCGCAAGAATGATACAAAGAGGTGAGTCAATCTCATACCGTGAAAATAATCGTCCTCACGTTATCATCGAACCCACTCGTCCTCACCGCCTCCTGATGTGCCTTTGGTGCCCCCGCCTCCTCACTCAGCACAAATCTGGTCCCAATCCACACGGCATTCGCCCCCAACATCAATGCCGCCGCGAGACTCTGTCCATTAAACAAACCCCCCGCAGCAACCACTTGCACCGGCCCCCCTGTCAACGGACTCTTCCGCCCCTTGCACATCTGCGCCACCGTGGGGATTAATACCGTAGTCGGTACGTCACCAGTGTGCCCGCCCCCCTCGCCCCCCTGCGCACAAATCATATCCGCACCCACATCCAGGCATTTCTTGACGTGTTTCGGATGGCCGATCATGTTCATGTACAAAACTCCGGCCTCATGGAGCCGTTTGACCACATGCGGTGGCGGGACGCCGACGGCAGAGACGAAGAGCTTGGCGCCCGAGGAAATGATGATTTCGACCAGTTCGTCGAGTTTGCCCTTGGTGTAGTCGTAGCTAAAAGCGGCCCCATCATACATCAGCAACTCCCAAACCCCAACTCACCTGAGATTCGTCAGGGCGGGGGAAAATAAAGATGTATACACACTTGGTCTTCCTCGCACTCCCGCCCACCTGCGGGATCAGCAAGTCCACACCGAATGGTGCATCTTTGTTCTTCAGGAAACCCTTCAGCTCGGCGATCTGCTCACGCAGCATGTCGGGAGTGTAGCCCACGCCACCGATGACGCCCAGGCCGCCCGCATTGGTGACAGCGGCGGCGAGTTTGGGACCAGCGGCGACATTCATGCCGGCGAGCATGATAGGATGGTTGATTTTGAGGAGGTCGGTGACCGTTGTGCGGAGTTGTTCTGGGGGTAAAGAGTCAGCATCAGCTTGGTCAGTCTTGCGGGGGGTGGGGAGGGGGAGGGGGAGGAGAGGGAAGGGGCCTACGTGGGGCTGCCATTATTGAGTGATCTTCGTATGTGGAAGCGATGCGTTCACTTTGGAAGTACGGTAAGGTATCTTGTGATACTGTATTTATGGAATGAGAGTGAAGATGGAAGATTGAAAGAGTGCTTTAGATGATATCAGAAAGACCATCAGACCCATTTGAACCGAGGCTGTTTGGAGACAGCCTAACCGCTTTAGGTCGTATCGATAAGTATAGCCGCTGTCGGGGATTTGCATTCGCCACAGCTTATATAATTCATCGTTCATAAATATTACACCCACTCTATAGTGCATAACAACAATCTTCAGGGCACCCTCGGAATTAAAACCGATCTACATGGCTCGTTAACAATTATAAATGGCAACGAGGGCGTGTTAGAATCCTGCCAAAATCGAATTTCTGCCAATTCAGCCGTTAATTTGTTTACAAGGTCGCTGCATTCAATTCTATATATTTTGGATCAAGGTCTTTGTCACAAAGAATATATTTGGTGGAGTCCAACATCGCCTACGTTGCAATTCTTTTTGTTGTTAACGAGGCATCCGCCATTATGTCGAGAACATGAAGCCTTTTTGCGCGCGTCGGGATCTTCCAATGATCTTGAAGGTGGCGAGACCAGCAAAATCTATCACTATCGCCGACTTTCGAGATACACTGGCGAAGAATATTAACACAAGTCAAAACTATCACAAAGCTTTCATTGCCTTGGGAAGCAACTTAGGCGATCGCCTCAAATTCCTTGAACTAGCATGTACCTCCATGGTCAAAGACGACATTAGGCTCGTGAGAACAAGTGGTCTGTATGAGACCAAGCCAATGTACTTGGAGAAGCAGGGAGACTTCTTGAATGGTGTCTGTGAAGTAGGACCATGTGAGATGTATCGCACTAGCTGAAGCTGACATACTGCCTATACAGGTTGAAATTTCTCTTGGCCCTTTGGAGTTACTGCGAAGGTTAAAATGCATTGAAACAGAGTTAGGTAGAGTCAAATTAGTCGACAACGGACCTCGTCCCGTAGACCTTGATATCCTACTATACGACGACCAGTCCATCAACACGGACGAATTAACCGTTCCGCATGCAAAAATGATGGAGCGAGAATTTGTTTTGAGACCATTGTGCGAGTGAGTAGCCTTCTCCTTGAATCAAGGAGAGTATGTGTTGAAGCATCATAGTTTGATACCATATGCCTCATTGCCAGAACAGGGAATGAGGGAACCTTTCAAGGATCAACTAGAGCGACTTCCTAGCACAGGCCCAATCCTTTCCACCAAGACCCAGCTATCGTCCCACCTACCTCCAATAAGCTCTCAATCTCCCGACAAGCCAACCCATCTGATGACCGTCCTGAACCTAACACCAGACTCATTCTCAGATGGTGGCCTCCATGTAGCTGCAGACCCCACACCATTCCTTGCTAAATTGAAGGATCAATTGTCATACAGACATCCCCCCACAATCCTCGACATCGGCGGCCAATCGACCAGGCCCAACGCCCCCTCCATCTCCTCGAAAGAAGAAATCTCCCGTATCCTCCCCACCATTAGGGCCATCCGCTCAGACCCCTTCTTCACTAAGCTAGCTATATCAGTAGACACCTACCGCGCCTGCGTCGCCTCCGCAGCCAGCGAAGCAGGCGCGGACATCATCAATGACGTCTCTGCCGGCCAGCTCGACGCCGAGATGCTCCCCACGATCGCCAGGCTGGGCTGCACTTGCATCTTGATGCACATGCGTGGCAACCCCTCAACAATGACAAAACTTACAAATTACCCCAACGGGATCATTGAGGGCGTGGGGAGCGAACTCCTCGCCCGTGTCCGTGACGCCGAAGCCGCGGGGGTCAGACGGTGGCGTATCATGCTCGACCCCGGAATCGGGTTCGCGAAAACCCAGGCGCAGAATCTGGAAATACTGAGGAGGTTTGGTGAGTTGAGAGCATATGAAGGGTTGCACGGGTTGCCGTGGGTGGTGGGTGCAAGTAGAAAGGGTTTCATTGGTAAGATCACGGGGGTGGAAAAGCCGAGTGAGAGGGTTTGGGGGACTTCAGCTTGTGTAACGGCGGCTGTGCAGGGTGGGGCGGATGTGGTGAGAGTGCACGATGTCAAGGAGATGGGAGAAGTGGTGGCGATGGCGGATGCAGTTTGGAGGGTCGCTTGAGGTACAATCACAACAGTATGAAATCATGACGGTATTTTGGAGAATCGATCTATGACGGTAGGCATAAGCCATACACTGGGCGGAGGACGTTTTATGTTTTGTCTTTTGAAGCTTTCATGTCTTTCAAGCGCTGAAGGACAATCTTGAGTAAGTGGGTCGGCTTGTATTCAACAAATTGTGGGCTCTCTGGTAAGAGCACTATTTCGATCTTGTCAACAATATCATCACATCTACCACGCTCACGTGATATTGCCTGTTCCTGCCCGCGTGCTTCTTGAGTCATCCGTCGTTCCGGAAAGAATGCGGCCGATGACGAGATGTGAGGCCGTCGCAGTGAAGCAAAGCTGAAAGATAAGTCTGCCCAAGATTATGTGTTGTTTGTGAGATTACATTGGTGTTTTGTATATTGCAAATCAACCTTGTACATGCATAGCAGCATAAGTCTATTTGCCACGTAAAGCCTCAAGCTTAAGCGCTGGTCCGGTTCGTGATGACCAAATAAGCATTTGCAGATCTGACGAAGCAGTTAAAAGTATCTGCCTCCATAATACCCTCATCACTGGCTTGAATTTACTTGCATTCCAGGTGTCCATTGACAAAACCTGTGTAGCCTTGTTTCTTCAAGTTAGGCTCAAAACAACTTAGGGCCCCTTCACCGCTCAGACATATATCCGCACCAGCTACTTGAACAGACCACACGCAAAGGCTTACCGTACCACGGTGGCGCAGCTTGGCGAGATGATCGATCAGCATTTCATGCCACAGTCTTGCGAAATATGTGGGAGGACTTAGCAAACAGTCTTCCAGCGATCCATCCATCTTGTGCAGAGCTGTCACCATTTTTCCATACCCCAGATCTAGACATGAACGGTGAGAGAACCCTTCACCACGCACCATGACAGCTTCTCTTCTTCCGGAGAACGCTACTGGCCCTCTTCCACCTGTACATCCCCATCTTCCGCTCCGAAAAACCATCGCGCTCCTCGAGCCCCGGGCTCACTGATCCGGCAAACAGCAATCAATCCTGTTCGACAAGGCTGATCGCCACATCCTTCCATCCGTCGGACTTCCCAGCAGCAGAAAAGTCTTCATACCCCGCCCAACGGCGCCAGCTCTCTCCTCTAGAAGACCCCGAGATGCCCTGCCCCCCTTTGCTTTCTACTTCCTCACACACACACTCACTCACTCATCCACTGATGATAATGATGAGACCCTTCTTCCCAGTAGTGCCTCAACCCCCCGCCTCAGTACTCAAACGTCTTTTCATTCTTCAACGACCCTCGAACATGGCCAGCGGTAGTGGCACTGCTCACCATTCATGGACGCCGACGCCACCTGGCGCTGTGGTGGTGGTGGTCGTGGGGGTGGAGCAGTCTCGTCGTCGTCGCCAAGGAGTAAAGCTGTGAGCCGGCATTGCTCAAGGGCATGATGAGCTCGTCCTTCACGCTCGTGATGGAGTTCGCCATGGGCGGTTGTATTTGTGGGGATGGCGACGTGGGTGGCGCTGCCTTTAGGGGGGTTTGAGGAGGTGGTGAGGGAGGGGGAGGGGGATTGGGCAGGGGAGGATTCATTGGGTTGGGGGATGTGGTGGATAATGGTGTGGAAGTTCGAATGGATCGGAAATAGCGAAGGTGGTGGGCTTAGGCCAAAAAAAAAAAAAGCGAAAGGAGTGTGAATGCCCCTCCCTCTCAGCGGCGACGACTCGAATGTGCCTGATGGGTGCGTTCGAAGATTCAGCCTTCTTAACGATCAAGAGGATTGGATGGGAGTTGCGTTATTGATTCTCTCCTTCAGCAATTCAACGTACTATCTGTGCTTCCCACCCTGTTTCGCGCCGCTTTTCCATCAGATGGTAGAGAAACCTTTGAGGCGGGCCTGAATAGGTAGTATCCGGATGTCCGTCGTCGTTTAGATGGTACCTCGTCCTCATACTTTCAGCCGGCACTGGTTCTTTTGAGCGAGGAGAGGAGCCAAAAAGGTTTAAATATGCGAGCGCACACAGTCCATGTGAAAATGAACTCAAGACTCTTACTAAGCTGGACATGTGAAACCAAGTTCTCGACGGTCGAGTCCTTGGGCACCAATCTACCCCTTGCTAGCTCTAGCTGGCGTTCATTTAATGGCCACGCCGTTAGAAAAGGAGCATCAAGAATATAGCCACTAAGATAGCCACAACCAAATACATGCATACCTTCATCTTTATGGCTGGATCCCTGTCTTTCTTCACCGCATAAGGAATCGACCTTCGCCTCTTTGCTGCCGCTTACTGGCTTTAACTCAGACGAATGCACCTGAGGTAGCGAAATGGCTAGATAGTCTAAGATGGCAAGCCAATAGTCGGCAAAACTTTGAAACGGCAGCAAACAAAGTCTGGACACGAACTTTGAAACGGCAGCAAACAAAGTCTGGACACGATGCATGTTGGAATGATTCGTTCGCATTAGACAGCAAAGTGCTCTGATACTTGAAAGCTGGGCTGTCTCACTGCCTCTCGCTGACTTCAGCTTCTCCTGTGTTCTTGTGGGAATGGTGAAGCGCAGTTTCTTTGCAGATGGAAGCAACCAAGGTGTAAATATATTGCTGTCAATATATGCTGGTTCCGAATCGTCTCACCATTTCCTCAATAGGATTCTGTTGAATTTATTACTGGCTGTGTGAGCCCTTGAAGTTCAATTGTTGAGCGAAAGCATCAAGATAAGCATAGGGTACTAAGTTGAGGATGGAGAGATGGACATGAGCCCCTAATTGATCCAAAAAGCCGAGCGCTGAGACGCACATCGCGCTCAGATGATTATGACTCTTGCGGTCGGAGGTAGAATTCAGATGAAGAGCTCACGCTGTTTGCTAGGGAAACATGTTGATTGGCTTGCGGCTTGCAACTCTTGATTCAAGCAAAACCTGAAGAAGTGTGTAGTACCACTTGCGCTGACTGCGTGGTGGTATGGAGGAGAATGTCCATGTTACCCTGTCAAGCGACGCGCAGAGTGTCCCCTACACCCATTGAGAAAGCAATGGCATTAGTGAGCGTGCGCAGCTGCCTTGAAGATATCAATGCCCGCTCTGGGCTTCCTAGCTAGTATCTGCCCTGGCCAAGCAAAAAAACCACTTCCTCACGTGTTTCCCAACAAATTGGTGCTGGACGTATATTAACTCGTACATGAACGCGTTAGCGCGACCAGATATGCATGGCGACGATGTGTGTGGCTGAACAGCCTCATGAAGATGATACCAGTCCCAAAAAGGTAATCAGAACGTCCTCCCAGGTTCGACGCTGGACGACCAGAGAATTCTTCTGAAAGAGGAAGGTGTGGAAGAAGTGTCACCATCACCATGGTGGTGGTGATGGAAGATTACCGTTTCGGGATGGCTAGCCACGCGAACATTGCGCAGGTGGCAAAATTTTGATATCCGGGTACGTGTGCGGGTAGAAGCCGAGCCGCGGCCATATCGTATGATTGCACTTTTTGAATTGCTTCTTCAGCTCGGAATCATTCATGGAAGGCCGCTCGACGTGTCTGAAATGTGAGGCTTTCCAACCTGATGATGACTATATCTTGAGATTTAGATCCTCGATTTTGAAGAGGATTGACTTGGAGAACTTTCGCTACGCAGTGTCTCTCCATGCGTAGTAGAGACTGATCATCGCTTACCACAGGAATCTCTGTACGTTGCCCGGTTCCTGCTTCCATTCAAATCCTCGGTAGAGGAGCATATAGCCGGTCACAGCATTTATGAGAAATAGCCAAAGAGTTTCCAGCCAGAGGTGATGGCTACAAATGACACGACCGGCCTTCTGGAAAATGTTTCCTCCGGCGTGAGGTGTCCTTACGGACTTTTGCAGCGGTATGTGAAGCCGCCACATGATCCAAGGTAGGATGCAATAACGGGGCTCAACGAGCGGCGCCGTGCAAAGGCTGAGAATAGTCGCGGCTAGCCAAATAAGGAGCCAAGAAGCGCACTGACTAGATTTGATTTCTCGTGGCGTATTATCATAGCCCTTGTCGCTCGACCGCTTATCCTCAGGCTTCTCATAGGTTGCACTCAAATCCTTTGGTGGCTCATTGTTACTAGTGACAGCTAAGAGAACCACGTTCATGCAGACATAGTAGACTGGTACCGCCAAGTATTTGATGCTAGGGTGCTTTAGCAGTAGGCGGAAGACGTAGAACATGTAATGGCGGTTGTCTGCGAGGGTGAACGGGTGTACGATGGTATTGTATCGAACAATGATTAGCATCAGACCCATTGTGGGCACGGCCAGTATGTGTTGAGTCTTTCTGACATTAGGTGGCGACCAAGGGGCACTAGAAGGTAAGTAGCTGCGAGGTAGTACAGCGGCAAGCAGATACGGAAACAATAATGGTAAGGAAAAGAAGGCTAAATAAGGCCAGATGTAGAGCATCTGTGCAAGATGAATGGTAGCAATGTGATTGCTCTTGTCACCTGCCGACATCAGCTGTGGATTATAATACTCAGAGCGGGGTTGATGTACCAAGCACAACGCCCCCATTCCAAATTATGAAACCAGCAAAAGCCAGCAATATAGTGATCGAAGATGTAACAGATTGTAAAGTTACTCGCCAGTGAGACAGCATGGCAACGGGGTAAGATATTGCTGTCTGTAGGTAGTCTGTATCGATTAATGAGCTCACGGAGTCATCCATGGCATGAGTTTCTCGAGTCGGTACCTTCCATTGAGGCATCGCTCATAGCCGGGTCGTACACGCGGCCGCTTATCCAAGTCCTTTTCGCGGTAGACCAAAAAGTAGAATCTGGCGAACGATCATTCAGCCACTTTTTGTAACTCGGTGGAGGTTTCAACTCTGCTCTTCTCGGCAGGTCCCGCTGAAGCTGCAGACCGCCAATATATATTGCGACCCAGAAAATGTTGGTCTGCCTGAAGGCAAGAGAGATCAATCCGGCAGCTGCTATACTACTGCTCGGCCGACCGTCAAGATGGTAGTAATAAACGATCAGCACAGATCGAATGGAAAGGATGTCCGTATAGTAAAGCCCGTAGAAGAAGAAAAGGGGTGGAAAGAGCATGATGTTGACCACGGTGTGCACTTCAGCAGTTGAAGGAATCCAGCCCCGTTTTTTCTCCCCAATTAATCTCCCATAGCTCGAAATACGCCTCACAAGTGATAGAACGATGAACACAAGCTCAAACGTTATAAGGGAATTGATGCTTCGGAAGTCTCGATCATTCAAGTTGTTTAAGCCAACAAGTTGGGCAAGACGCATCTGCACATATGAGACCACATAGAGTCCAGGTGGTGTGGTGATCTTGGGATCCCAAAGGCGCCATTGCCCCTGTAAATAGGCCTGAGCCTGGCGAATGTGAAAGACTTCGTCCTTGATTGGTTATGAGTACGGACATCTTCACTTGAATGAGATTGTTATGCTGTTGCATGAAAGCGATCGCTTACGAGATAGGGTTCAGGTACAATCCTGTAGATCAGACTACTCCAGTAGAGGGCAAGAATGCAGGGAGTGAAGATACAGAGATATTGCAAAGAGGACAGCGGTGTCATGCCTATCCGGTCCAGGTGTCAGATAGATCTATGATATATCCCAACGTTGTACAATGAAGTCTACGGCCAAAAGATTCATTATTTATTGTTTCACATACTGTACCTTATGATCCAAGGGTGTGGGCCCGCGCCTGGCGGCCGACTTTAGGCTTTGTTTCAGGGTTCAGAGGGGACAGCAGGCGCCAAAGCTGCAGTCTTATTTTCGCCCGCACTCGACAGCCAGTGACGAGCATTCGAGACCTGCAATTCAGATTGTCAACTCTGCTCTGTTTACAAGATAGGCCACCAATTAAGCTCGTACTTGCTGTCAATAGTGTAGGCTACCTGTGGAGTTCCTGCAATGTCTCCGGGGAGCGCTTCCTCCCTTAATATTCCCTCTCCAACGAGAGCAGTCCCCAAGGGAAGTTGAGAGCTGATTATCTCTGGAAATGGCTCTGCCCCTTCCGTCTGGCCTCACACCCTCAGAGGTGGCCTTCCTATGTGAGATGGAACTCGTCACGATCATCCCACGTCAAAGGTTAGAGGGTTTGGAATTGCTGGGGGTCGGTCTCATCTTGCTTCTTCCCTTCATCAGCTCCCATCCGCCGTTTCTGACCTCTTGGTCCGCATTGTGAGAATAGATCGCTAAAAAGTTACGTTCCAACAGGGCCCAACCCCCCCCTTGATCCCACCCCAACGCGCGGACCTCCCCCTCTGGTTTGCCCTCCTCCTCAAACGCCAGCGCAGAGCCAACATCCTTGCCCCCGCGTGGATGACCCCATTATCCCTTCAAACGCTGCTCGAGCTGGAAAAGCAAGAGGAAGGCTTCACGCCCGGCCCTCCATTACCTGCCTCCAACGAGACCGCGAAGGAGGGTGGGGGTATCGCTCTGTCTCCACCCTTCCTGCCGCAATCCACTGCTTCAGGGCAAGCAGATCGCTTGCCGTATCATTGGCTGGAGCTGGCTACTATGCTCCTGAGGGAGGCGAGTGAGGACGTGCCGAATGCGGAGCAATTGACTCGGCTATTGAGGGATCTGCGGGAGGTGCGGATGGCGAAGTTGAGGGCAGGAGTCAGTGTGCTAGAGGGTGCAAGAGAGGTTGGAATGGATGGAGTGGGAGGCTTGGAGGTCGCAGAAGGGAGAGCTTTTGTTGGGGGAGTGGTGGATGGTTTGAGGGTTGTGGGCGCTAGTATGGAGACAGAGAGAAGAGAAAGAGAAGAGGAAGGTGGGCAGGGGTACGATGATGAAGACGATGATGATGGCATGGATGAATGAAGGGAATCAACCCGGCATCTTGTGAGCAATGGCCTACGAACACCCTTCTGATGCTATCTGGTCCCTTGAAACAACCAGTAGGGGTCGTACACGGCCTAAAAACGCAACATTGATGCAGCTATTGGCCAGGAAGAAACCAATTGAGGTATTTGTCCTCCAAAGGCTTTGAATCACTGGTTCTTGGATCGGTCGGATCATCTTGCTTCAGCAAAAATGCCTTGATAGCTTGCTCAGCATGCGCTTCTGCGTCATAGCCATACATATCAAGCACTGTTGCTGGATCACCGTACAGGTTTGGAGAGCGCAATATCGGCTTTCCCTCCAGTTCTGGAGCCATTGCCTCGTCGCGAGATCTCTGCAGCGGACCCTCAGGGAGCTGCCATATTGTACCATTCAGGAAGGAGACCTGCTGCTTTACATATGCCTTGGGCATTCGCTTTCGCTCATACAATTCCACAGCGTCTTTGATACTGAGATTGCCCTGGATGACTTGGCCCAAACATTTAGCAAGGAATGCTCCGTCTTCCATGGACGTGGCAGCTCCCTGGGCCATGTGGTTTGTCATCGAGTGAGCAGCATCCCCCATCAAGACAACCCTACGACAAGGTGTAGACCACGTCTCCAGAGGACCAGTGACTAGCAACGGCCAGCGCTGGGCATAAGGGATCATGTCGACAACGCGCTTGATTCTGGGATCATAGTCATTGTACGTGGCTCTTAATTCGTCCATGTCGACTTCTTGCACGGTAGTCACCAGCTCGAGACGATGATGTAAGAGGACCATGTTCAGATCTTTACCCGCAGATATCGGATAGGTGATGATATACGAGCCTTCAGCCATCCATACTTCCATGGTGGGCTTTTCAATCAATTCCCTTGCGATTGGGTCTTTGCGAACCTGGTCGTATGGTACGACTGCTCGATAAGCGGCGTTGCCCGTCGGTGGACGAGGTTGCGCTTTTGGCTGGAGGATCTTGCGGACGGTTGAACTGACGCCGTCACTTCCAATGACCAAGTCAAAGTCATAGCTTTTCCCTTTTGTGGTCCGAACTGTGACTCTCTCACGGTTCTCGTGGTCGAGGTCCCCAACTTTGGAGTCGATGAATACTTCTGCTCCCTCTCTCTTGGCCACCTCTACAAGCCCCTGATGAAGGTGTGCTCGATGAACGACCCACCACGGCTGGCCAACCGTCTTCTCCACTCGTTGCATGGGCGTGTGGCCAATCTTAGTCCCGTCTTTCCGCCTCATGTTGATTTCCTCCAGTCGGACGAGGTTATTTCCAATGACATCGGAAACGCCCCAAGCCTGCAGTAAACGACTGACGTTTGGCGTCTTTTGGTGTTCAGTGGGATTCCACATCAATCAGGGCCCAAACTCACCATCTGAATTCCTGCTCCTATCTGCTAATTGTCAAAGGAGGAACGTTTTTGAGGGGTAGATCGCTCTCACCTCTCCAAGAGAAGAAGCAGCTTCTAGTACGGTAACCTTGACTCCAGTGCGTCGAAGGGCAATGGCTGCTGCCAGGCCACCGATGCCTGCCCCAACCAAGCCTACATGGATATCGTGGCCGGCCATGTTGCTTTTGAGGGGCCAGTACCATCAAAACGACTTGTTGCTTTGGACTTCTAAAAGACTTATACAAGTGGCAGCTCATTCTCGATCACTACGCAAGCACGGCAATAAGGCTAGACGCTGATGGGGGGCACAGTTTTCGTAGGATGATACCAAAGTAAATGAGAGTTTTGCGGATTATTACCGGGAAGGGCATCCTTGCGATAGATGTACATCCAGCTTTTACCTCCGCAGAGTCCGCAGCGCCCGACCAGGGGTTAAAGGATCATTGGCTGATCCTACGGTTCTTGTCCAGCACATAGCTTAAATACAGTGATCAACGTATGGGAGGCAGACGAGTACAAAGGCCACACATAGATAACATAGGGTCAAAGAAAAACCTACCTCTTGAGCAACAAGTTCATGACGATGAAAACTGGCACGACATAGCGGTGGAAGTATATTAAAGCGACACCTTCCTGCTCAGCTTCTCCAAGTCCGTATTGTGGTATACATGGGCTTTGCGCTCGAAGGTCTACAGGTCTACATCCTTGCCTTTACTTGATACTGCATCATGCAATAGTGTCACTCCACTACTGCAGCCCTGGCAATAAGTGCTTATTACCGACAGCCGGAAATAAGCCATTGTTTACAATACCGCTCGCCAACTTTCTCCTACTAAACATTTATTATCGCACCGCGAGAAGCACAGAATCCCACGCCGACGATCAGTGATCTTTGACTCGTCTTCGATAATCGAATCTGCGCCTTCCCATCCCACCAATTCAACTAACGCCACCGTCATGGTAAGTCCACCTCGATCCTTTCCCCCAGGACACCCCCCTCACATGCTCTCTCACATCTATCCCTCCAACCCTCCTCCGGCTCTTGCTCCACATCTTCGATCATCATCTTCCCCGCAGGTCATCCTGCAGCCCTTCTCTGGCACCGCTTCACGCGATCCCACATCTACCCTTTCAAGTCAAATGGAGACTTACTCATCATCACCTTCTTCTCACCAGGCCTCGACAAATTACAAAGAAGCCTTCGCCCTCTTCGATAAGCGGGGCCAAGGTCGCGTGCCCTGCGCCTCGCTCGGTGACCTCCTCCGTGCCTGCGGTCAGAACCCGACGTTGGCGGAGATCACGGATTTGGAGAAGGGGATGGGGAGTGACTGTGCGTGAGCCTCTGGATCATCAACCCCCTTCTGTGAGGATAGATGGGACGATTTGAGCCAGGAGAAATAAGTGAGCAAGAGGCAGGGTTGTTGAGAGGGGGGTGGGGAGAAGAGGAAAGAGTATAACAGAGGGCTGATGTCGAATACAGTCTTTTGACTGGGACAGCGGAGACGGGAAAGGCTAATTGTTACGGGTGTGCGAACAGTTGACTTCGACTCCTTCCAAAAGGTCCTCAACAGACCGGGCGGTTTCCGGGATCCGGGCGAGCCCGAGGATTACTGCAGAGGCTTCCAGGTGTTTGATAAAGATATGACGGGGTTTATTGGGGTGGGGCAGCTGCGCTATAGTATGTGTGCCCTTTCCCCCCCTCTTTCTTCGTGCCTTCAAACGAGAGACTGCTGCCAAGGAAGGGACAGGATGTACTGACGACTTGTGACGGAACAGTCCTGACGAATCTGGGCGAGAAGATGAGTGATGATGAAGTGGACGAGTTGCTCAAGGCAGTGGATACGAGTAGTGGGGAGATCAATTATACTGGTTCGTCTATCTCTGCTGAAATTATACCTATTTATATTGGCACCTTTTTGACTGATGGTCGCACAGAGCTTGTCCGCACCATTCTGGCCAACTAAGTTGGTATCCATAATTCCTCGTCCCTCGAACTTGACATCCCAAGATCGACTCGGCTAGAGTACTCCAAAGGCGTTGGTGGTGATCAAGAGCATGTATACGTATGCATACCGAAAGAAATATATCAGGTGTTTGTTTTTGCATTGGGGCATGGTCGCCTCCTTGCTGTCAATGGTTCAAGTGGTGAAGAGTCGAGCATTTGATAGCCATAGTAAACCCTGAAGAGGCCAGACACTCCTATTACGGAATCTTCGTCTTGCTAAACCCTCCTCCGTGCTCTTCGTAGCTGAAGTCCCTTCATCCCATCACATTGCCGATTTTGCTCCACTCAATATCTCGTTCTCATCCTGAATTCTGTCACCTGCTCCGCAATCCCCTCGTCTGCTTTTCATTCTCCAACATCCCCAGAATCCCTCCAAATCCATCCTCTCCTCTCCACCCCCCTCTCCACCTTCCCAGAAAAGAAAAAAAAGAAGAGAAAAAACCCATCCACATGCGCCGCCCCCTCACCCCCTCCTCCCCCCATCTCCGCCTCCCCAACCAAACCCCCTCAAAGAAATACATCACCCTCCCCATTTCCCCCTCCCCCTCCTCTTGGCCACCCACCATCCCGCCCGGAGGGCGGCGACGCACAACCTCATACCCGACACCACCACCACAGGCCCCACAGCGCCACTCCCTCCTCTTCTCGAAGCCATCGCTCCTCCTCACGACGACGGGTTTCCTCCGCGGTCTCATCGCGTTGCTCAACAGACTCGGTAGTAACTGCGGGGTCTCCTGCTTCTCCTCCTTCTGCTTCCGAGCGCTCATTATCTCTTCTGCTGCTGCTGCTGCTGCTGCTGCACTCGTATGCATCGTCGTCGTTGTTGATGGTGGTGGTGGTGGTGGCACAGGCGCACAACCATCCGGCACCGACGAGAGGGGGAGGGAGACCGTTGTCGTGGGGATGTCGGTGGATGATGTGAAAGCAGGAGGAGGAGGAGGAGGTGGTGGTGGTGGTGGTGGTAAGGGGAGGATGATGGCGCGGTCGAGGGCCGGGGCGGCGCGCCGCGGGAGCGAGGGCAGAGGGTAGGGCGTGCAGAGCAGGAGGGTGGAGCAGCTGCGGTGGTGGTATGTGTGCAGCAGCAGCGGGGGAGGGGGCATTGCGTCCTCGAAGGAGCGAGCAGGGACGGGCGAGAGTGGGTGGGGGGGGATGAGGTGTTGCGATCGTGATATGAGAGAGAGAGAGAGAGACGGGTAGTGGTGCGGTGGTGATGGTGGAAGGGGGGGAGGTGAGGGTGGAGAAAAGATTTAGCCAAGGTTGAGCAAATTGAGCCCGGGTTCTGTAGGTAGTAGAGCAAGGTGGTTGATTAAGCTACCTACAGTAGCTGCTAGTTATACTATGAAGCTGACTAAGCTAAAAATCCCCAGGTGGTGAGATTGGAGGTGTCGTGCGTTCTGAATTGCGAGAGGAGGAGGGGGGAAGCGTGATGCTGCTAAAGGAGGAGGAAGAATGGCAGATTTGAGGGTGAGGGTAATGACAATGGCGCGCCGAAGCAGGTCAGTCAGATGTAGGGGACGCAGTGGGAGTTGAATGAAGCGATGTGGGCGTGATGGCGCAAAAGTCTGAGGGTACGGCCACGCGATAGGATCAACAGGTATTTCAGTGGAGGTATGATTTCAAAGCTGGTCGTCAAAGCTACCTCCATATAGTTTCATACAGATATTTGCGCCACATCCGTTCCGACAATGCGCCACACCCGAAGCTGCTTTTCGCTTGCCAACGTCATAACGTCAAGCATAAGGTATCCTGACAAGTTATTAGCTGGCGACCTGGCGTCCCACTCCATACAGATGACCTCATGAAAGGGATGGTCATGATGATGTTTCCGGAAAATCCCACATCCAGAGCTCTGGAAGCCCATGAACGGCTAGACCTGTGGATCGGCACTCATCAGGACGAGAATCACACGAGCTAGTATTGGCTGACATCGAATTCTCGCCATGGCATTCCTTCAAAACCCATTTCCAAGTGGTGCAAAAGTCAAAACAAGCCGCATGTTTCAACTTCCACTGGACCGGAGGTAGCTCCGCCTTGATATTCACGATCCATCCTATCAGACCCATTACCAGGCCCCATGAGGCACTTGTCACACTCGGCTGGACCTGGGGTGTTGCACTAATGCGCAGAAGCACATATATTGATAATGCATAGCCTGGCCGCTTTGCGACGCAACCTCCCCGGCTGCGTGGAGTTTGAATCCGGCCAACTTGGGGGCGTGAACTGCTCAGGCATCAGCCAATCATGAGAACGGAAGTTGCGACCATTAATGGCTCAATCGAATGGGCCGCCGCTAGAGGCATTTCCACGCACATGAGGTCCCATTTTAAGAGCGAGCGTCCATATAATTTGCGCTTTGACACTCGAAGAAGTTCGTTCAACAGATTTGTCAAGGGCTGCGTCCTGCCGAAATCTTGGTATCCGTCCAGTCCTGCACCGGACAGTGCCGGTTGTACTGATATCTAGTTTATGTAAAGCTGATCATGCTCGGATATCAGGGCAAAGTTGGGGCTCGGAGCAAATGAGGGTGGTTCGGATGCGCCGGTCGCAAGAATGTAATCCTGTTTGCCCATTGTCCAGCACAGATCCACACTTGTGCATGCACCATCGCTTGTGATGTATTGGACCGGCCCATCTTCCGTCAAAATCAACGACCGGCATTGTTGTGCATTTCCGGACCTTTCCTCGGCCGTTGGGCGCTTGTCATGGCTTGAGGTTCCGATATATTCTGCCAGCAATCTGTCCTTTTCTGTCCTCCTCTTCACGCACTTGTCACTCTGGAGTCATTGCGAAACACTCACAACCTGCAAGATCTGACTTTGGAATTTTCATGGGCAGCGCGTTGTTGAGGCATCCTTCCCTCAGACTACAGCGATCAACATTTGTACTCCAATTGTGGTTCTTCGAAGCCTAACGTGGTGCCTTCGGCAAGACCGCTTTATCGAGAAATCAAAAGTAGGATTGATTAGGCAACGGAAATCAGGCTGAAGGGATGAATGCTGGAGGCGCGAGAAATTTGCATCGCTAACAGCCATAATGAAGCAGCCAAAAAAGTCTAGGTCCGGCCTGCATGACCGTCTATTTACCACTTGATTGGAAGCAAGAGAAGGAAGAGACTTACTCCAGCATGCCTCTTCTTACCAGCATTCACCAGCGACATTTTCTTTCGATCCTGCTGAATCGGCCAAAGAAAAAAGGGTACAGGAAGAGCCAGGAAGCATCGGTCGATGGTGGGTATGAGCAGGCGATGTGCAGGCCCCCTCTCGTGCCGACCTTCCTCGCCGGTGAGACACCGAGAGAAAGGAATGGAGAGGGGGAAAGGCCAGATGATCGTGGTGTGGTGCGAGCATCTACCATTGGGGTAGCCGTGGGATGACGCTGCTTGTCTCAAAACCGATGCTGTTGATTGATTCTTGGGAGATCTCGGATCGCTGCCAACGCAGGCGATGTCGAAGGCGGAGAATGGCATGGAATCCGACGATCCTCTTCTCAAGATTCTGCATGGTATGAAATCTGGGGGAATGTATGAGTTTTCCATCCTCCGTAGGTCTTTGAAACGTAGATCGCAGTCACAGTGGTGAGATGGATCGTGATCAACGATGATGTATCTCGCGTAATCAGGGACCAGTAGGATCGCATGGAGCAGACTGACCATAGCATCATCGATAAATGATAGCCACCCCAATCGAGATGAGGCAAGTCATCCTCAATTTTAGAAGTAGATATCTATAGTTCCCCTGAAGCCCAACCAGTCTTCCGACGTCTCTTCCTCAATTCAGCACATTTCGACATGAAAGATCGGAAAGTAGAAGCTGCAACTGTGGGGCTTCAGCCCAGCTATTAGCGATTGCATTTGCCTCAGAGGCACTTTATCCAGAATGGTGCTTAGATTCCGCTTAGGAGATACAGATATTCCGATTCCTGGGGACACATCCGAGCGTACGTATGAAATCATCGGTTGCCACCCATGACCTGATGCTTTCCTGACTGGAAAACTCCTGTTCCACACACCGCACCAATCACATGAAGGCGTTGACAATCGTAACGTAACGCCTAGTCTATTTGTTCTTGCTCTTCTTTGTCCAGATGAAAACATGGGGAGCTTTGCGATTTCAAGAACTTTGCCCGTACGCATGACTGCCAACGTACATGGCTCATACTTTGACCCAGGCTAGCTTCTAGGATCCGCATTCATTGTCTACTTCGGAAGATTCGGAAGATTCGAGACCAGAGCTCTGGCTTGGCGGCCACAATGTCCTTCCGTGAGCTTGCTCCCTATGGCACGCCAGGCGAGTCCTCTGCATCCTCGTCCGCTAGAGCAATCCAAAGCACGGGATCCACCTCCACAGCCCCGACCAGTGCGGACCCTGGTGAGAGCGGTGGAGGAGGAGGAGGACGAGGAGGAGGACCTCCTGGCAAAGGAGATGACGGTTCTTCTCGACGTCGAAGGGGAGCAGGATCTGTTTCACAGAAAGCTTGCGATGCCTGTCGTCATGCCAGACAGAAGGTAAGTGTCGTCATGCTTCGAATAGCGATATCTCCTTCCTTCTTTCATGGGGAGTACAGAAAACTGATGTGCTTTCAATATTTTTTGGTCATGAAGTGTGACGGAATCGAACCAAACTCCTGCAGCAAATGCGTCCAACGCAAAATCCGATGCGAGTGGACGCCTCATACCAAGGAGTCCAAAAGTAACTTGATCCATCAGATTCAGCGACTACAAGCTCGCAATGAACAAATGGCCGGGGAAAGCGCCAAAAATGAAGCAGATAGGCGGCGTGATTTTCGCCAAAATGACGAGTGGAGACGCGTGATCATGGAGACAATAGCGCAGCACGGTCATGACTGGGAGATCATCGAAAGGCTCAAAGAAGGTCAAACTTTCGAGTCAATTGCGAATGGGCTCCTGGCTGAGGATCCCGAATTGCATAATCCATTGAGCGAAGTTGTCAAACGATTCGAAGAGCAGTCCAGGGGCTATGACGGCAGTCGGCGAGAAGAGAATCTCTACAGCTCTGCCCGACAGTGGACCAATGTCAGCAGCGATCACAAACTCATTGGGCATTTGATTGAACTATATCTTACCTGGGTCCATCCTGTACATATGCTGTTCAGCGAGTCTCACTTCGTCTTGGGCTTTCGGGAGATCGCCGAAGGGAAAGAGAGTGAGCATTGTTCGGAAGCACTGGTCAATGCGATATGTGCCATGGCGTGTCACCTGTTGGATGAGGGTACGACTGCACAAATTCCACCCACGGGTGACGTGACAAGCCGTGTGAATGTTACCCGGCTTCGGCAAGGCTTCATGGATGAGGCCAAGAAGAGACTACAAGAAGCCAGCTATGACGCTACCGCCTCCATTCAGTCCTTGGCAATCATGTATCTCGTGGATTGGAGCTCGGGCCGTGCTCGAAACGCGTTGGGCTATCTTCAGTCTGCAAGCGAAGCGCTCCGTCCATGGTATGATGGGCAATCCAATGAGGCTGCTAAGATCACCTTCTGGGGGATCAGGACTCTTGTGACGTAAGCCCCTTACCTCGTGCCATCGTCCTCAACCTTTGCTCATTTTGCTTGCCAGTGTGTGCATCGGGGCTACCCACCAGAAGCTCCATACCCCCCCTGTGACCAAAGCGGATGGTGTCTTCCACAATGTCGATCTGAAAAGAGATGGAGAGGTCTGGAAGTTCTATAGACAACCAGGCGATGAGAAAGTGATTCCGCCGAGCCCCAGCCATGCTACCATGACGGCTTGCTACCAGTCACGACTTTTCCGTCTCGTGAGCCGTATCAATAGCCTCTATTGCGGCACAATGGGAAAAGTGAAATGGCCGACGGTTGCCGAGTTGATCGATAGAATGTTAGCTTGGAAGAGAGGCTTGCCTGACGAATTGCAGATCGGGTTTGATGGGATAAATGCTTTGCCACACATTCTTTACCTCCAGTACGTGGAAGACCTTACTGTCTCAGCTTTGACTGATCCAAATCATAGCATCCAATATCATTGCGTGAATGTCCAGCTACTAAACCCTCTGGCCCAAAGTGGCATCTTTGAAGGCGCCCAGTTGCAGGAGATCTGCTCGGAAATTGTACAGCACGCCAGGCAGGGATTGGACATTGTACAACGATCATGTGAGTTGTACACGGCGCGGTTTCACATGCCACTCTTGTCCCTCTGTTGCATCCTTCTTGCGGATGCTATCATGGTGTACGATCCTCACCACGCATCTCAGGCTCTACGAATTGCCATGGGAGCCCTGCAAGAGGCTCGGATTGGCTTCCCTGTGTGTGATCCGCTCCAGGAACTGTTTCGCAAACGGGCTGTTCGTCAAAAGGTCCAGGTGCCATCCGAACTGGTCAACACCATGAGCTCCAAGGTTCGCTTCAGCATGGACGACGTCCTTGACGCTTGTACTCGGCTTTCGTATGAACAGCCACTTTCTCAAGTCACGTGTCATTTCGACCCTGCCATGGCGTCTCAACGCGCTGATTTCGAGGCGATGAGCCAGTCACCCGCTACTGTGTCGTCGACAGGCAAGATGCAGATCGGTGCCGTACTCAATGATGGTGACGAGGCACGTCACCGACGGCCATCCTTGTACGAGGATCCAGGGTCTGACGAGTGATAAAAAATACATATACCCAACATAGTGGCCAATCGTTCACAGATTGACAACCATCAATGCTGGTCGGACTCGTCTGGAGCTGATGAAAAAATGAAGGAAGGCTACCTCGCGGACCAGGCCATCAGAGTAGGGGATAAGTAGACCAGAGTACAAGGAGAGAAGACGCATATAAGATTGCTTCATAGCGCGATTCTTCAACGAATCCCAGCATCTCCAGAGTCCAGACCATTTCATCAAACATCCTTGATCGCATGTGAATCTTATCCCACGGCATCATCTAACATGTTCTCTCTTTCCAAGTGCAGTGAATTTTCTGAAGCTTTGGAGTATGGCCCAAGGCTCTGACGAAAGTAGAGCCCAGATGACGGTCGAATCCTAACGGCGGCAGCTCGATGTCCTCAGCCCTGCATACACGACGGATCTGATCAGCCATGACATTCCAGGATTGCATCCCACGTTCGAATATCCCGCAATCGTCTGCGTTTGGATCTCGAAGCCACCTTGAATACCGCAAAACATGTTGCGGAGGCACAGGGACAAATGGGTGTGAAGAGGAGGTAGAATCGTCAAGATATGTGGTGCATTTATAGCTGCGGCTCGCTATCCGCGGCAGTCTCACTTGACAAGTGGATACTGTCCCGTGGCTCTGGCTAGGGGAGCCTCATATATGGCACGTGTTGTTGCTGGGAGGTGTGGCGCCGTGAGCAAAGAGTGAGAAGGAAAGATTACGACCGTGCCATCCTTCTGTTCAGCCATCGTTAGAGATACGACATTTCCTCGACTGATATTTGTTTCCGGAGAAGGGAAGAGGTCGGCATTGTATCTGCGGGCAGTGGCAAGCGAGTATATGATAGGTATGATAGGAGCAGTGGGGCGATCTGGAGGATGAAAGGACGGCATCCGGCAATTTGCCACTGCCCAATCTTACAACGTTTGTACCCCTTTGAAATCTGGCCAGATGATGTACGCCATCTTTTCGATTATGTGCTCTCTAGCCAATCTGGGAGCTTTTGCGCCGAACTAACGCTACAGAGCATACGACTGATCACAAGTCATGAAAGGAAAGCAACCGCATTAGACTAGGTAGGTAGGTACGCTCCAACCGGCCTCAACCGGCCCGAACAGGCAATCATTCAGGCATGACTGCTCGGGCAAACGAGAAATGCACAGGACTTCCTCCAGACTACCTAGCAAGTCTCCAAGCGCGAATGAAGAAGGCTTTTGGTGGCCAATTATCGCAGGGATCTAGACTTTTCATCTTCGATGAAGATGTCTGATCGACAGAGCATGACTAAGCGGACATCTGGGAGCCTGGACGTGGCGAAAGGCATTTCTTTGCCACATATTACGCCTGGGCTCTCTCCCATTCTTCTGGTCACGATCTCGATGTCATTTTTTGTTTTCTTTCTGATTCTCCTTGGATCTGAAGACAGGGGGTGGAGGCAGCTGGAAGGTGAGAGGAGCAAATCGGCAGATGTTCCTTGGCATCAAATATATCAGTACTCCCGTAGGCCGTAGCCCATAGTGATAGAGACCCTGCAGCGGGAGGACCGAGAACGGCGAGAAGACCCCTGGAGACCCTGAAGCGAGCGGGCAAACGTGCCATAGCAGCCGCGGGAACTGTGAAGCGCCGTACGGGTACGATTTCTTTCCACACGTACAAAATGATACCTCCCTAAATAGTAACAGATACCGATGCCTTTGCAGATGCGATGCTTGCCTCGACTCTCATCGAGATCATCGTCTTTTGGTGCTTCTAGCTTTGAAACGATGTCGGGGTGCATGCACGATCTGCGCTGACCGCTCGATGCGTTTGTCACATACATACTGAGCACTCTCTGCTCAGCCATAATAGTGTCATCGTTGTCTGTCATTCAACATCTCGGCCCATTTACAAAAGGAAGGAGCTGGCATACGCTTAGTTGAATAGCAATCAAGGTCCTCCAGTGGTGGTGTATAGCGCTCTGTGAGCAATTCATGGAGGCAATTCCTACCACTGTTCAGTGTTCTTTCAAACTGCGTGGACGTGTCGGTGTTTACTCTATTCACGCGACACTTCTCGTCTGGAGAAGTGATTGATTATCCGTGTGCAATTTCAGGAGCGACGACCCTGGCGGGAGAATGTCTGTGAGAGATGAGGCCTGGGGGATGAATTCCTTTTATTGCGACCTAGACCTTGATGGCCCCACGATATTGCCGTTGTGTTAGTCTTGAGAAGCATTATACAGTGGTTTCTGAAATGAAGAGTCTGGTAGCCATATGGTGTTGGGGAAAATGTTAGGTAATACAGCTGGGAAGTGCCAGTCAGGGAATTGAATGGGCCTTGATTAGACCGGGGCGACGGTGTCCGTCTGAAGCGGAAGTGTTGAATCTGGTAAGACGAATAAACGCAGTAGATGATGCACGAGCGCACAAGTCAGAAGACAAGAGAAGGTCAACCGAGACCACAAACCAGATTTGAGTATTACGACCGTACGTTGTCATCAATATCTGCTTATCAACAGATCCTGTACCCAAACTTGGTTCAAAAGTCGAGCCCTGTAAAATGGTGATCGGATTTGGTGTAGATGTTGATTCTGTATCGTCCATCGGTGCGACTAAGGTTCAATAACAGCTAACAGCTGTCTTCTTAAGTACCATTGGAGGAGAAGCCGAAATCAGCATGGTTTCTGGGAAGTTGCTCGTATTGAGACCGCCCGACTTTGCACGCGTGGAAGCAAAGCTGTCGTGCATTGGGCGCCTCCGTTCGAACCAGCTTGCATGTCGCAGCCAAAGCTCATAGTAATTGCTTCCGCCTTCGTTTGCGGCCCTTGCTCGTCAGCATTGCTCCAGGAGAATCCAGGGGCCGCCATGTCCCCAGATTGCCATTCTGATGCAGCCTCATTGCATAGCGCATTCTCTAGCCTCCTTCACGGCTTCACTCCCCCTCCCCTGTGCCTCCTCCTCATCCATCTTTCTCCGCTCCCATTGAAGTCTGTTGTCAGCATTGTTGGTCGAGACATATCCGTCCTCTCCGGGTAATCGCCGCTTATCACGACCATACTCAGCCACAGTGTACACCCTCCGCCCAGTTACTTCATCGTCCTCACAAAGGTCTACATATAATAGATTGTTATCGTCGCGGATGTACATTGGTGGGTGGTAGTCATTTCTCCTCGATGGCTTCTCCCGAAATGGATGCGTCGGCTCATGTATGTAATGGTTAGCTTCTGCCAGTTCCTGCAGCCGTGGTTCTTCGTCTGGGTGCGCTAGCATTGGGGCGGGTGAAGGGCTGGGGATTGCGAATGGGCGGGGAAGACCGTTCATTTGCGTTGGAGTGGTTGGCGCATCTGGAAGGAAGCCCATTCTTCGAGGGTCATGAGGACCAATAGTGACGTACTCTGGGGTGAGAGAACGCTCGTCGTCAGGCAAAGGATAGCCGGTCGATTCTTGTGCACGCCTTCTTGGCCTCAGCGTCGGGCTTGAAGATCTGCACATGTAATACATGAGCAACGTTGATCATTTCAAAATTCCACATGGCAGCATTGATGGGGTGACTCTTCGCCTGTAGACCATGATGAAGGAGTGCTGCAACAGAGGAGATACAAGTTAGCACTACGTACCCATTTGACACGGTGGCTCTAGGAGTCGTCATGGCTGCCTCCTTCTCCACTCGTTTTCGCTCCTCATCAGTGTATTCTGGCTCGGCTCGGCTATTCCCTGCAGCGCGAGCGTGAGACTCCTCGATTGCCTGGCAGACATCCATTTGACCCTTTGTTGGCTTGTTGGTTGGTAAGTTTTCCAGGATCTCAACGTCGTTATCTGACTGGGTCATTATGACATGACCAAGATCTGGATCGGCAGCCCTATTCTCTGCAACAAGTGCCTCAGACTCCGCGATGGCTTGGCTTTCTTCCATTTCCTCCTTGGCCGACTCCTTGGACATCGCGATAGCCTGCTCGATATCCTGAGAATACTGAGCATCTAGGTCCATCTCGGCAGAGACCATGTCTGTAACAATGTGACTAGGTGGTGGTGTTGTGGCGGCACCGAACCTTTTTACCTACAAAGTCAACAAATCGTCACAATGATGTAATATGGATTTTGAAAGAGGATGCCAGTATGTGACGTCGTACCAAATGCTCAAGGCGCCGTCATGGCGTTATTGGCCGGACTCTGTGCGAGTGTTCCTGTGTGGTCGGATATTATGAGGAAGCAAGGTTGGTTGACAATTAGATAAGTCGGCCCAGAGACGATGAGTGTCACGACGCCTGAAAAAAAATTCAATGAAATTCGCTGATTTGCGTGGTGGAGCTCTGCTTTGACACCTGAATAATTCACTTTGATAGGTCAGCCGGCATTGCGATGCCCCAACCCTGCTCGTACCAGATAAGACAGCTTCAGGAAGTTTAACGGCTTGAAAATTGCAAAGACGCAAAGCTGGAACCAGAATCGCACCCAAGTCCTATGCGGACAGATGGTTGTTAGGAAGGCCTGTATCTCAGCTCCTGTTTGTCAAGAATCATGAAAGCCTGGCAGATGGCGGACAGCCTTACTTCTTGGACAAGACCACGAAAGCAGTCTGCCTGTAATTTGTAACCCAGTCAATTCTCGTTGAGATCTTCTTACCGAATTTATAGGATTATCAGCCTTGATGGGTTGGCCAGGAAGAAGCAAGGTATCAGGTATCAGGCGCCAACATTTGCCTGAGTCACATCTTAAAGACGATGATGAAGCAGCAGGTAGCCGACGTCGGAGTAGATGCTGAACGTGAACGGTAGTGAATGGCAGCCATGCAAGAGTCCAAACGAAGGATTGTATGTGGAAGTCTGTGGAGGGAGGAGAAACGTGAAGAATAGAAAGGCCTTCATGTTGTACGAAGTGGGCTCGCTTCATTGGAGCTTGCAAGCCTTTCCTTGGCTGGCATCCGCCGCAATGAGATTGTTGACCGAAGACTTGGGGAAAATGTTCCAGGAAGAAATGTTCCCAAACGCTAAAGCGTAGCTGCCTACAATAAACGTGGAAGGAAATGCTCGGCTCCCTCGCTGCTGGCATTGATATCATTGTCGCCGGAAGAATCTAGTTGTACGGAATAGGCTATTCAAGTTAATTGAGAATGCTTGGCGCCCAATTTCCTTGCACGCAGCGTAGATTACACATGTCACGCGCCAAGCATTCCCAATTGACTGAAGCAGCGAAGCAGCGTAGGTATCCTTATTCTTTTTTCCGAAGGTACACATGCCACAAAGTCGAGGCTCTCTCTCGGCTCTCTCTCGGCTCTCACTGTTGAAGCAAAACCCATTGTCCTACGAGACCTTCTCCTTGTAACCCTGCACCGCTTCACTTCGACCCGTGTTCGCAATGTGTTGGCTTCCTAGACGGCGGTAGACCCAACTTTCTCCGCTTGCAACATCTTCAATAGCCACGATGCGTTTGGACGTAAAGGTGGGCAGTTCATCGATTCAGACTATTCCCTCCCGGACGCGGTTCTAATCTGGACAACAGAGACAGCTTTTTGCCCGCTCGGAGCGGGTCAAGGGTATCGATTTTCACCCCAGCGAGCCATGGGTCTTGACAACCCTATACAGCGGTCACGCCTACATCTGGTCCTACGACACACAAGCCATTGTCAAGACCTTTGAGCTCACAGATGTACCTGTTCGTGCAGGCCGCTTCATCGCCCGCAAGAATTGGATCGTCTGTGGCTCAGATGACTTCCAAGTCCGAGTCTACAACTACAACACCTCCGAGAAGATCACCTCCTTCGAAGCTCACCCCGACTATATTCGCGCCATTGTCGTCCATCCTACACAACCCTTTGTACTCACGGCGTCTGATGATATGACCATCAAGCTATGGGATTGGGACAAGGGGTGGAAATGCGTACAGGTCTACGAGGGCCACAGTCACTATGTGATGGGGATGGCAATCAATCCAAAAGACACCAACACATTCGCGTCGGCATGCTTGGACAGAACCGTCAAGATATGGAGCTTTGGCTCAGGACACGCCAATTACACTCTGGAAGCACACGAGACCAAAGGGGTCAATCATGTGGACTACTACCCTCAAGCGGACAAGCCATATCTGCTCACTACCTCGGATGATCAGACCGTCAAGATCTGGGATTACACCACAAAGTCTTTGATAGCCACCCTCGAAGGCCACACAAGCAATGTCTCATTCGCCTGTTATCACCCAGAGCTACCCATCATCATTTCGGGGTCTGAAGATGGAACGGTCAAGATATGGCACGCAAACACGTACCGATTGGAGCAATCATTGACTTACGGGCTGGAAAGAGCATGGTGCGTCAGCTACCAACGCGGCAAGCAGGGCGTCGCAGTTGGCTTCGATGATGGGGCTGTTGTGGTGAAGATGGGAAGGGAGGAGCCCGCAGTCTCGATGGACAATTCCGGTAAAATGATTTGGGCAAGGCACAGCGAGATCACCTCAGCCATCATCAAGCCCGAGAGCAGCGCAGGCGCCAAGGATGGCACCCCGATCAACTTGGGTACAAAGGATCTCGGCAACTGCGAGATCTACCCCCAGACTCTCACCCACTCGCCTAATGGTCGCTTCGTGTCGGTTTGCGGAGACGGCGAATACATCATCTACACTGCCCTTGCATGGCGAAATAAAGCCTTTGGCTCCGCCCAAGATTTCGCCTGGGGCGTCAACACAAAAACCAACGACTACGCCATCCGTGAATCCAGCCTCACCGTCAAAATCTTCACCAACTTCAAAGAAAAAGGCGGCGGCGGCATCGACGTCGGCTTCCAAGCTGAAGGTCTCTCGGGCGGCCACCTCCTCGGCGTTCGCGGCCAAGGCGGCATCGGCCTCTTCGATTGGGATACCGGCGCCCTGGTCCGCCGCATCGAGGTCGACCCCAAATCCGTCTACTGGTCGCCCTCTGGCGAACTCGTCACCCTCGCCTGTGATGAAACCTTCTACGTCCTCCGCTTCTCGCGCGAGAATTACGAATCTGGTCTCTCTGCGGGCTTGGCCGATGAAGATGGTGTGGAATCCGCCTTCGAGGTCGTCACCGACATCAACGAGTCCGTCACTACAGGGCAGTGGGTAGGCGACTGCTTCATCTACACCAATACTAGCAACCGGCTCAACTACCTCGTCGGCGATCAGACTTACACCGTAAGCCACTTCGACCAAGCAATGTATCTGCTGGGCTACCTCCCCTCCCACGGTCGCGCCTACATCGCCGACAAAGATGTCGGTATCACATCCTACACCCTCTCTCTATCCGTTGTGGAATACCAAACCCTCGTCCTCCGCGGCGACATGGACACGGCTGCCGATATCCTCGCTACCAGCATCAAAGACGATGAGAAGAACAAGATCGCCCGCTTCCTTGAAGGGCAAGGGTATAAAGAGATGGCTCTCGAAGTGGCCACCGACCCCGAACACCGCTTCGATCTCGCGCTGGCGTTGGGGAATCTACCGATTGCGCTAGACATTGCGAGGGAGGCGGATGTGGAGCATCGATGGAAAACGGTGGGGGATGCCGCCATGGGAGCGTGGGATTTGAAGCTCGCGGAGGAGTGTTTTGGTAATGCGCATGATCTGGGGAGTCTCTTGCTGCTGGCCACGGCAACGAATAATGCCGCTGCGTTGAAGAAGTTGGCAGGCCAGGCGGATGAGGCGGGCAGTCATAATATTGCGTTCAGCTGCCTGTGGTATCTGGGGGATGTGGATGGGTGTCTAAATCTCTTGCTGCGCACGAACCGGACGGGCGAGGCGGTGCTGTTCGCGCAGACGTATCGGCCGGGGCGGTGTCGGGAGGTTGTCGCTGTGTGGAAGAAGGGGTTGGAGAAGGGTGGGAAGGCGAAGGTGAGTCGGATGTTGGGCGTCCCGCCAGCGAAGGGGGAAGATGACGGTGATGAGGAATTGTTCCCTGAATGGGATGAATATCTGCGGCTGGAGACGGAAGGGAAGAATGGGGTCTTGGTTGATGTCGCTGAGGCTGGGGAGGAAGATGGAGTAAATGGCGAGACAGTCCGGGATGCGGAGGGGGAGGCCGGAGAGGATGCGAAGGAGGTGGAAGCTGAGGCCTAATCCACTGTGTTCCGGTTAGACATGTCATACGTAGCAATTTGCCGAGAAATCACTGAGTTTCAGTCACCGAGGTTTGTCGTGAAATGATGTTCACTTCATCGGCATGCCTATTGATACACACTCTCCCATCTAGACTCCTCATTGCCATCAGTCCTGTGGGCTTATCACATGCTCTTTCGTAACCATATCTCATCGCGGCGACATCACTCGAAACACGCGGTCCTCATCCCATCCATTGTCAATTCCTTTCTTACCCGCAACTCCATCTACCCTGGAGCTGCTATACCTACCTCTTCTCTCTCATCCATTCCCTGAACCCCCTGCAACACCATCCCTCCCCTCACCCCCTGCAACACCATCCCTCCCCTCACCCAGCCTAGCAAGCGGACTCTCCCCACCCACCCCGACATCCCCATTTTCACCCGCACCGGCACCCGCTCCATCAAAGCTCTCCCTCGGACTGTTCCCCACCTTGGGCCGACTCCTGAACACGCTATCATACCCGGCCCCAGGACTCATCACATCCTCCTCCTCCCCTTCCGCCCCACCCGCAAACTCCTTGATGCCGCCCATCCCGTTACCATGAGGCTTTCTCGGCGTCTCAAATTGATTTGTTGGGTAAACGTTCTTCGACATCCGCCTTGAATGCCGCTTTGCTGCGGCTTTGGGTTTCGTCGAAGGGAGGAGGGATATTGACTGCCGGGTTCGTTCGTGGAGGTTGAGGAGTGGAGTAGGTTCCGTGGTGGTCTGCGAGGCGTTTTGGTGAAAGGGGAGCTTGGCAGGAGACGGAGAGGAGTCTGGTAGACGGCTGGCAAAGGCCATGGACTGGCGGGTCCGTTCGAGGAGGGAGAGAGGGGGTTTGGCTTGTGGTGTTGGAGCAGCGTTGAGGGTGAGGGCGATGATGCGGGCGGCGGTGGCGTCGTCTTCTGAGGGTGCTGATCCTGAAACTTGGTCGGAAGTGGGTGGCCCTGAGCCATTGGAAGCGGCCGTGGAATCGAATACTTTGGTAGGGGACGTTGTAGGCGTATCAGGGTTGCCAATGGGTGATGTTATGTTGTTCACACCCTCTTGGGCGTCATTGTTGGAGATGTCACAGGAGGAAGTTTGCACGAATAGATTGGTGTCTTCCTCGAGCCGCATGGTCAAGTCCTGTTCATTGATCTCAGAGAAGCCCGAATTGTCATCAGTCCCATTTGGACTACCACTGAGGGTCGGCGAGTAGAGCTGCGACGGGTGACGCTTCAGGAAATCTAGGCCTGCCTTGACAGGCGAAGCTGCTTTGATATTCGGTGAACGACCTTTGACAACATGCCCGACATTTTCCCGACGCCATGAGGGACTGTCAGCGTCTCGCGTACTTTCTAATCTTGGAGGAATTTCGCTCTTCCTTGGACTCTTCCTTGGACTGAACACCGATTCTTTCTCTTTCTTCAAGAGGGAGCTAATTGTCCCTGGTTTCGGTGATGGCAAGTCCACCTTCTGTGGAGACTCAAGCTTTGCATGCTTCTGCATCTCGGCCTTGAAGTCTTTCCATTGCTTGACGCGTTCTTTTTGGGCCCTGACCCTTCTTTCCAAGTCCTGGAGCAGCCCAATTGGCACGTCAGATGCATGGCTGTTAGTCGTATCTTCGTCCACATCCTTCCAAACCTCAGAGAAGGGCCGGTCGAGAAGCGTGTCCTTTACGGGCTTTCCCTCGCCTTGGGTGATGATTTCAAGGTATCTTCCGTCCCCTTGCCAATGCTCACCGAATTGCTTGGTCACACGCGCCACCGTCACCTCGGCCGCGACATTCTTGTCCAAGAATGCCTGCGTCTCTACCACATTGTCAAACTTGCGATTAAGCTCTTTCTCTCTCAGATCCAGTACCCCGCCGAAAGCCAGATACCGTGCCCTCAGCTCAGCCTTGTGTTTCAATATGCCACGCAGGGATGCTCGATGCGCTATCGCCAACGGCAAATACGAGCGACTTTCTTTAGCAGCCACTGTATCCGCTGTGCACAGTCGCTGAGCAATGCTACCCTTCCCATCTTGTCCCACCGCAACGACTTTCCGCAGAACTAGGCTAGAGAATGCAGCAAGCAGCTCGAGAAACTTCTCGCCCTTGCAGTCGTCAAACATCGTCTTTCGCAGGATGACAACCTTGCCTAGCGTTCCATTCATCTTCAATTGATTGAGGCAGCGGAATAGTGCGGCTCGCAGGTTGAGGGACTGAAGGGGCTCGTAGGCTGGGAAGAACATGCGGAGTTTCTAGTCTCTGCGTCAGACTTGCAACGGAAAATGACGATGCCCGTATGGCGAATTCTTGAGCTTACGTCCTCTGTCTCTTTGGGATCCCAGATTTCGAACAACCGGTAGAGAGTCCATTCGGCATACTGGATGCGGACCTTTTGGTTCGGCCCGTTGTCCCTCGTAATCAGTGTTTGCGCGTCGGTGGAAGGCCAGTCGGGCTTCCGATCGAGGTCCAGAAGGCGCAGATTGGCGAGAAGGGTATTGAGTGCCGGCTGTGAGGGCGGGGCATTGCCTGGTGTTTTTTGTTTACTCATGTTGGTGGTGATTACCAAATCGCCCACTCGTGACACTTTTCCCTATGCCCCAAATCCTGCGGGACCATGCCGATTGCAGTCATGAGTAGGGAGCGCTGAGATAAGTGGAGCACCCGTGGAACGATATGCCTTTGTGGTAGCAGTTATTATTCACGATTCACGAGACGCGAGGGCGGGGAAGGAAGTGCTCTTACGGCGGTCACTTGTCTCAAGTCCGCATCTAAATTCAGGGGTCATTAGCGAGATCTTACGGAGTAGATGAGTATCAGCATTATACTTTGCTTTGAGAAGTTTGACTGCTTTTCGATGTAAGAAAAGATAGTATATTATGTTGCTGAGTCTACTGCTTCGTCTTGTCGTGTCAAAAGCGGATATTGTATTCACCACTGATCCTCTCTCACAAGCAGAAGTTGCAACCTATACTATAGCAATGCCATGCTGTGGGGAAGCTGCTTGATGAGAGAAAATGTGAAACTGAAGGCTCTGCCCAGACCCTGGTCGAAATCATGGAACAATATTATCAAGTAGGTGTACCGTCGTTAAAAGCGCTGAGGTATATGTATTAATTCAAGTCCGTGGATCAACGGGCACTGATGATACATGTTGCTTTACCCTTGTCGACATTTTCTTGATCGAAGATTGTACTTTTCGCATAACTGAGGCTTCGCATTCTCCTCGGTTACTTTGGATCCGTCCTCTAGATTTTCACCGGAAAGTGGGCACAGCCCCTCTATAGACTCGCTGAGACTAACAACCACTTTGGCAAAATTTTCACGCATTGCTGTCAAGGCCCGTAGGTTTTGCGGATCTCCTTCGCTGAGACACCTGGCCTGGCACTCGATCGCTTGCCGATTTAGTATCTGAAGCTCTCCCACAATACTGGACGCTTGCCCGAGCCAATCCTCAACAACATCGACTGCCGCTGTAAGATCCATAGGCCTTGAGTCTCGTGACGTCCCCCTGGTGATTCTTTCGCCTGCGGAAAGGATATTCCGACACATGGTCCAGATTGCTTCCTCAAGCTTGTCGGATTGGTAATCGCACTTGCTCGCTTGAAGCACATCCATGTTCATCTCTGGGTTACCTTCCTCTGGTCGGAGAGTGATGGTCCAAAAGAGCCTCGGAAGCATGACAAAAAACAATGTCCAAATGGGTTGCGTTATAAGTTGCCATTGCGACCTCAGTAGCCTTGCCCAGACCAATCTGTTCGCTGACTGACAATTCTGCAGGTGCTCGAGTAGTGTTTGCTTCGAATACAACCGAATCACACCAATATCCTTGGCGCAAGACTCGATATAGTGCTCTGGAGGCGGGGTATGCTCGTTTGCTTCAACATCAATACCTCCTGGCAACGAATATTGGCAGTAGGGCGACCTTCTAAAGACTCTATCATGTTTTCCTTCATGATTCTCACAACAGTATGTACATGCGCTGCAGTGCAGACCATACTCGACCTGTGACGCTTTGAAATTCAATACCCCAAGTCTTATGATACACATGTTACGATCCGAGCGGTACCACAAATGGCCAGGCGTCCACGTCAGATCCTTCCCCCAGCGCAAGTCCTTGCCTTTCTGTGTGCCAAGTCGTCTTGCTTCCATCCGACTAACCAAGCGCCGTTTCTTGGTGAACTTCTTCACCGTCCCCTGATCGTTCGAGTACTTGCCTGGTAGAGTTTCCAGGATTGGTAAGTCACTAAGGAATTTTTGGGGCACCCCATATTGCCGCTGTGCCTCTGTAGGCGTGATCGGCCGGAACTCGGGGTCGACCTCCAGGCAGCGAGGACAGCAGCGCTGCATCCCTGGCATAAAGACATTGACCGCGAAACGGCTACACACAGCACATTGAGAGTTTGTCAGGACGTAATACATCCGCTGAAGAGCGAAATGAGGCGCTAACTGCGTTGAAACGAGTAAATAACAGAAGTCAGGTGCCCTTCCTACCAGGACCTGATATTCCGGCGTGTTTCGAAGGACTTGCAGAAAGTGAGAATTTGAAGTACGAAAGGCCCGTAAGCTGATAAGGTCCAGCTGCAGTATGATCATCCTCAGAATCTCCGTTGGAAGATTGAGAGATCCAAGAGGGTTCCGGCGATGCATAGAGGTTCTGTGCTCCTCGGGAGACAAACACATGCGTTCGGGTCGAACAATCCTTGGAACAATCCATTTTGGGCTCCCCAGAGTCAGGGTGTCGCCAGCATTATCCATACCGAAAAGATTCAATTTGCAGTGCTCAAGCATGACATCCATGTCAAAGCCACTGTGAGCTCTTTCTGCGGATAGTTTCAGCGTCTGAGAGAGTAGGTCTTCCATGTTCAATCTTTGACTGCCAACGGTTTGCTATGCTCAGGTGGTGGAGGAGATGATATGAGCACAAAGGAAGGGAAACGCCAAATCAGTCACGTGTCTTCACCATTATCCGAATCCTTATCTCCATTGCGGCAATTCGACCTCACATACATCCCAATCTCCCCCACCAAGGCTGGTCGAACTTTCTGCCTCATCAGCATCCTCCTCCCTTGTCCCAATCCCCAAACCTAAAAATGTCCGACCCCGACCAAACCGTCTCTATCCCCTCCCTCCTCCTCCTCGCCGCGCTTGGTGCCCTCGCAGTGAAATACTTCCTCTTCCCCTCCCCATCCTCCCCCTCCACCTCCGCCAGAAATCCCACCACTACGCGGGGCCAAGCGAACCCTGCCGACGTGGAACAAGTCGCCAACATGTTCCCACAGATCCCGCGGCGGGACATAATGTGGGACCTGCAGCGGAACGGGGGCAGCGTGTCAGGGACCACGGAGAGGATATTGGGGAGAGGCGGGTTAGAAACTGTGAGTTCCATTCATGTTGTTCCCCCGCTTCGATGTGCGGGGGGGTTCTCCGGGATAAGCTTTTTTCGCTGATCCTGCGCGTTCGCAGCCTCCGCCGACGTTTCAACCGATGAACATTCCATCCCCGGGCGCCGTGCGACCGAGCACGGGTACCCCGCAGCAGCAGCAGTCGAAGCAGGAGTATGTGGATCTGATCAAGCGGTATAAACTGGAGGGGAAGGTGGGGAAAGAATTGGAGGCGCAGGAGGGCAGCTCGCGGACGTGGAGTCCGAATAAGGATGAGAGGCAGGCTGCGCTGCAGAGGCGGAGGGAGGAGATGGTCCTGAATGCGAGGAGGAAGATGGAGGAGAAGGATAGAAGGGGAGCAGGAAGTGCTTGAAGATTGGGCGCAAGCTCATTGTGTTGGATTTCGGGATTGCGAGCGCATTGTACGGTGTTCACTGTGCGAGGCAGTGGGGGACTTTGACTTTGACGTGCGAGCGATGCACATATATCACAAGCTATACCGTAATTACGACCCCTCAATTGGCACTTCAATTAATTAGACGGTAATGACCACGTTACCTCCACTGAAGCCTCGTCATTGGGTGGCGTGCAGTATCCCAAGACACACTTCCAGTTTGAAGGACCATTGTCCAAGCCTACACTGAACGTCCCTATTCTCACCTTCCAATAGTTTCCAATGTACTTGCACTTGCGGTGCGCGTCTCATCGACGGCAACGTAATGGGTCAATTGCATGGCGAAGTTGTCCGGTGTTTGATAGCGCTGCAGCAAGACTTGCTGGGCGTCATCAAAGTCGCAACTGTGCGATGTGTTCACAGGAGGCAGTTGGGAGGCGGCGGGGGACCATACAAGACGGCAAGCAGCTGCTGGACTGATGCTGTTATCGTTGAAAAGAAACCGGATGGATGTTTTCAGAGTGCGAGCGATGTCGCGGGTGTTATTTGCGCTATTGGGAGGTAAGGCTCGAGTTTGGTCTCAGATGTAAAAGGAGCTGATTGTGAAGAAGTTCGAATCGCTTTGAGCGTATGTAAGATCAGAACGAAACGTAGTCAGACCCAAGAATAGAATAGCAATTGAAGGGCGAAAATATCGCAGCATAGCTATAATGTGATTGATTCCAGGATTACTATTGAGTAAAAAGAAAAACAGAGCTGATGTCTCCGAACTTATAGCAAAAGTCATCATCTACATTGACGTTCAGAAACATGCTTATTGTTCTGTCTAATTGTAAACCCGGGCGGGTGAACAGGTGACTTGATCAACGATGGACTTCTCCAAAAGGCAGTGCGCAGAGCGGCAGTGCGCAGAGCGGCAGGGCCGGACTTTAAATCTTTGTCTTTACCAAGACTGCCAGATCTTCGTAATCTGTCTAGGATCATGAGCAGCAACCTGTTGCGTGTCCGAAGCGTGATATCTGCCCGTCGTGTACCGCGGCTGAGAAGGCTTGTCAGAGCCTGTCCATCACCCGCCTGAAGTGCTTGATGGAGATTGTTAAATCAAATTGGCAAAACTTCGTAACCTGCCGAAGAGGATCTATGAGAATACACTTTCAGAGATATGCATTCGGCGCTAGATCATCTTCCTGGTAGCTGAGCGCCATACGAGTAAACCCTAAGCCCATTGTTGGGTGAAGGACCAATTGCACTCGCCTGTATTCCTCACCGGTTTCTAGACCTCATGATTGCCTGCTGAAATGGCTAGATAATTGAGCGCAGACGAACATTCAGGTCGGCGGGTGATCGTCAAGCCATAGGATGATTGCATCTGGAGCCATTCAGAGAGCCGCGACGCCGGACTTCCAGTAGAGGCAACTCCAAAGCCTACACCATAGGGGTTTCCGTTATTGGCCGGAATTTACAGCCCACAGGATGGGGTGCAGTGGTTGATACGACCCGATCATCCATCACAATTTGGCCTTTGAAACCTCCGTTTCTTTAGGTGGCACGTACACAGAGTCTACACCTGGCACATGAACCTTGCCATGTTCGCAGGTGGCAATAATTTTGCCAACATTTCCTTGGTCATCGACCTTCCTCATCACGCCCCTAAGATGTGCCATTCTCTTTCCGACCTTGACCAATTCCGAATAGACCTCCACGGTATCGCCTTCTCGGGAAGAGTCTAGGAATGCGATGTTCAGTGTCCTGCTCACACCCACCATAGTCCAGAACCCTTGAGCTCGCACCAAGGCAAGAGGCAACGATGTCATTGTATCAAAGATGATGGCATAGGCACCTCCGTGCATATTTCTCATCTGGTTGCAGAGATTTGAAGTGATGATATGACGGGTGGTCACATTCGGATGAGGCGACATAGAGGCAGCGATAACTTTCAAGCTCTTGAGGCAAGCAGCATCGCTGCCTTCATAACCCTCTGGACACATTGCCGCTGCAAATTCTTGCACCACCGTAAGTGGCTCCATGATTTCCTTGGGTGACATGTTGCGGTCTCTGTGCCTTGAGAATTCGAATCCGAGATGTCAAGTCGCAATTGTTAAGGATTTTCTAGACGCCAATGCGATGAGGGACCCCAGTTATTGAAAATTACATAGCTAATGCAGCTCATTATCATCATGGCTCACGAATGTAGTCCCAAGGTACCTCGTACCCTCGTACCTGAATACATAGCCGAAGCTTTTCTTTCTTCGCACTAGTGGCAGTTTCTATAGTTCAGGCGTTTTGTATTTTTGTAACGGTAGCGCGGCCCCGCTATTCTCAGGGTGCACGGGCTAACTGAGGCGTAAATCACACTTAAATTAAGTATAATTTACGCCTTGTACCGCCTTTATAAATATAATTTACGGAGACCTCATTATTATCGATTTTTTAAAATTTAAGACGTCGCCGTTACTTATATTTTAAAGCTATATATAAAGCTTATTTTCCACCCTTATTGCGGCCGTTTTTAATTTTATTATTATTATTATTAACCTTATTATCGCTATCCTTACCGTTATTACCGCTTAATATTAAAGCCTTAAGGTTATAACCGGCTTTATTAAACTATTTAAGGGCTTTTATTATATTTCGCTATTGTATTAAGCCAGTAATCTTACGTAAAGTACTTATAAATTGCTTATTAACTTTATTACGTTTATTAATATCTTAATTAATTATTATTTTATTTATATTATAAAATATATTTTTAATATTATTAAAGACCTTTCGGATTTTAAGGAAATATTTATTTAAATTACCCGGCTTATTATATATATTTTTTATAACGTATTCCGTTATTATATATATTTTTTATAACGTATTCCGTTATTATTATTTTATAAATTTTAAATCCGGAATCTTTAAATATATTAACTTATATATCTTAATTCAATTTTTTAATAACGTTAATAAGGAAATTAAATTAAAAAAAATATTTATAAAGGAGTTAATATTAACGATAGAATAGGTAATTATATAAAAGCTTATTACCTAATTCATATAATAAATTCTTACCTAAGTTATTAATTAAAAACCACTTATAAAGTTTAAGTTTTCAACTTACCTTTTATAATAACCTTATAATCTTTTTTCAGCTCGGTAATAATAAGGTTTTATATAGGGCCGGGGAATTTAATTAAATAGGGGTAATCTTTATATTTAACCCTTAAATAAGACCTTTATTTTACTTTTACATCCCGGACTCGTTATTTGTCACGAGCATGTACATAGTGATAGGACACTGTCCTATGGATAGGACACGTACATAGTTAGTAGTTTGTCCCTTCAGGACAAACGATCATTCATATATACATTGATCACTTTACCACTTTGTCCATTATATGCTCTGTACCCATTACATTATTCCTATTAATTATTAATCTTTAAAACGTAAATAGTATACCTTAATAAACTAAATTTTTTAATTATTTATTTCCCTTTAACGTATTTCTTTAGCGATAAATATTAGGTTTCCATTAGATTTATCAATAGTAGGATATTATAGTAAAAGGGTAAAGTATTACCTTATAAAATAGGCTTATTAACGCTTTATAAATACTTACTCCTTTTTAATATAATCCTTAACTTTTTTATTTAAAGTTATATAGATAGCTTTTTTAATAGAATTATTGTAGCCGGGCTTATTAAGTTTAAAGTATAAGGCCGTATAAAGGTATTTTTTAACGTTTTTATAAGTATCGTTAATTAATTTTTTACTTAAGGTTTTTTCGCTATATTTACGATATAGTAAATGGTTTACCTATTGTTTACCGTTAATAAGGCCTTAAAACGTAAGGTTTATACTTCGTTACTCCGCCGCGGAATTATTAATAATTATATATTTAAAAAGTTATCTTTTTTAATCGCCGTATTACCGTTTAACCTGCTTTAAAAATATTAAAATAATATTACCGTTCTTACTCTTTAATAATATATAAATATATAATAATTATTTATTATATTTAATCTGAATTATAATAATAAAAAGAAAAAATTTAAAGCTATTAATATTATAAGTAAAATCTATAAAAGTAAAATAGCCTTAACGTATAAGAACTTTTATCCGGGTTAAATATATTATTAATATTTATCTTAAAAATCGATAAAACCATTATTATTTAAATTTACTTTAGCTTATAAGCGTAATTATATATATAGTTTTATTATTAAAGTCTTTAAAAGCCTTAAAATTGCTGGATAAGATACCTTTACGGCCCTTTAAATTATCCAGAAGCTCCTACCGTTATTACTTTTAAAGTACCTTTATACCTTAATACCGTAGATCCGGATACGTACGTTATTACTTAATATTAACGTTATAAACGTTTTTTAAATAGAAATAAGTATTATTAACGGCTTTAAAAACGTTTAGGTTATTTATTTATTTAACGCCGATAAAAACGTGATAAATATAAATTAATTTATAATTAAAAATAACCTATTACCCTATAGTATTTATAATATAAAAGTTAATTTTAATAATATTTAAAAAATCGAAATTATAATTATAAATAGAATAAAGGTTTTCATTATTAACATAAAGTAAAAGAAAAACGGATTTAAGTTAATTAATATTAATAAAGCTAAATTTCTTTAATATTTTTAGTTTTATACCGTATAACGGCGAGATACGTATTTATTTTATTCTTTAATTAAAGCCCTTTAAATTAAGAGTATTACGGTATAAACGGCATTAATAATAGGATATTTAAGTGAATTTTTTTATTATTTTACGCTCTTAATTATGGACTTAAATATTATTTATAAAGGGTTAAATCTGCTTTTATTTAACCGCTATTTAAATAATTACCTTTTACTTTATATATAATGAAAAAACAATTTAACGAATAACTAATAAATTCGGTAGAAGCTTAAATATAATAAATATTAATTTATCCTTACGTTTTTTATTAAGCAACTTATTCTTTAAGGTACCCTTCCTTTTTTAAGTAGAGTAGCTCCTTTTTAGGGGGAAAAATAAATCGTATCCCTTTTATTAATTAACGCCGGTAAAGTAATTTTCGAGGTTAACGGCGTTTAAATAACCTTAAAAACCGTATATTATATCTTATTTTCTTTACCGTTATTAAATTTATTATACTTTATTTTATCCTTATTATTATTATCCTCTTTATACTTATTATCCTCTTTATTTTTACTTTTTATAAAAACCTTTATTAATAATGAACTATCCGGTAATCCAGGCTGGTTATTAATATTTAATAGCCGGTTTTCTTAATATTACTTTTTATACTTAAGGCCGTTACCGACGTTAAAAAGGATTAACGGTATAATAACTTACTCCTTTATAATAAGGGGTAATAACGTTAACTCCTCCTTAATAACCTTATAGAAAATTTACCTTATAAAGTTATTATCCGCTTTATTTATAACGGCAATAAGGTCTTATTATAATAATAATAATAATAATAACGATAATAAGGTAAATAAAGGGTAAAAAGAAAGCCATAATAATAATAATAAGAGTACCGGCGATAGCGAAGTAATTAAATCTATAAAATCGACGATATAGCAAGGTAAACTATACTTTATATATGTAAAAGCGGTATAAAACGTAAATTATACTTAATTTCAATATAATCTCTGCTTAAGTCCGCCCGCAGGCCCCACTTAACTAGGCCACCGTACTACCGTTACAAAAATACAAAACGCCTGAACTATAGAAACTGCCGCACTAGTCTGCTTTGGGCTTACGCGATATCAAACTCTTCGTTTCAGTCCATACTCCTTCAATCGTTGGATGTCGAGCGAAGTGTGTGCTCTGGAGAATCAGGGAATAAAGCGGACTGAAACGAAGAGTAGTGTGGCGAAGTGCGCCTGGAGAAGTATGCAATAGTAGGTCGACTTTGGACTCTGAACACCTTCAACCCGCTGTAATGAGAGTGCGAAAAGGGGCTCCTACATGCACACGGAAGCCCACGAATGCCGTAGCAGTCCGACGCGGGAGACACCGTAGTCTGAAAAATTATGTCAATGTAAGAAATATTTCTACATCTATTGCTATGCGTTACAAACGTTTGTGACATAAATTTTCTTAAGGTATAAAAGTGGCCAAAAGATTTGACATCAATTGAAAAATTGTCCAAGAATCGCCGAGCGCAATCCACAGGCAGACCGATTTTCTCATGACGATGCAGGCAATTTGAAGAATGTGCAAAAGAGACGGGGACACCTGGCATGGTGAAAGAAGCCGTTTCCTTAAAGGACCGTAACCTATTCGTCAATGGAGCGCCCAAGGTGAGATGATCAAGTCAAGATGTGCCCGCCTGATCCCTACCCTCTGTCGGCTTGCCTTCAGCTGAAGTGGCAGGTTCGCCCCTATGTCATAGGTGTGGGATCGTACTGCCTCACCTTCGTAGGATTGGTCGGATCATTTGATACTCAATGCATGATTCTTGGAAGAATTCAACATTGAGGCTTGCCGTCTATATCTCCACCCAACGGTGTTCCTCTTCGGATTCAGACCTCTACTCTATGGCAATCAGACAAAGTGTATATGTATCCTTCAAAGCAATACTGCAGCCGCACCTGGGGCAAAGCGCTTGGTATCTTCGAGACGCAGCCGTAATAGTGTTGGCATTGGAGAATCAACAGTGTATCGTGGGCAGCACCTGTTACCTGTTGTTGCCCTTTGTGGTGATATGCAATCAAAAATCAGGGTTTGCCAAAGAAGGCTGTTGTACGTTTCCATGACAGAAACCTTGTTTGATCAGACATTTTTGAGGAGAGTAAACATCGCCGCTGCCGTTTCTAGAAGATGCAACTGCCTGATTGTTTTACCGTCCTTTTCTGCAATTAGTTCTCGGTTCTTTATAATGGATCTCTCAAGATACAAGACCTATAGCAACAATATCATGCAGCTCTATTTCACAGGACAAATTGACAGTATTGGAATATGCCTTCTCTCAAACGACCTAACGCGCCTCAACGTTTGCCTACCTCCGCCATCGAAGGGTCAGCTTTTCGGCGCATACGTCATGAAAGCACAAAAGCGCCTCCATCACCCCTACCATGGCCGACGCCTCTTCCATTAGCCAAAAATTCGACGCCTCCTCTTTCGCCCACTGCAGTCCCGAGATCCTCAAGAGCTGATCGTCCAAGTCACACCGCAGCGAGTCCCAGCGCACAAGCATCGCCTAACCACAGGCCCACTGATTATGTATCTCCAATACCGAGGATTGATGTCCTAGTAGCAAATAATACGCCTTCTCCCGTATCGCCAGGGACCATCCCGTTCCAGCCAAGTCAATCGAAAATTGGTTCTCGGAAAGCCAGCTCGCCTGCTGCACTTCCTACGAGCACATCATCTGTTCAGCGACGAACTTCCTACAAGCTTGTCTCACGTCGCATCAAGTCAGACAACGTATCCAAGCCAGTCCTGGAAGACCTTGGATCTGAAGGGGTCCCTACTGTGACGGCACTCGAGTCTATTGCTCCAGGCATCTCTAGCGAGATCGGGTCGATGGCTTCTCGTCCAAAGTCTACCGAGTCCTTGCAGTCCGGGCAGGAGTCCACAAGGTCTTCTCGATCCTCTCTGGGCGCAAAGACTCGCAGATTGTTGAAGTCCCCCAAAGTACGCTTTGCGAACAACGCAACGAAGGACGGTGGTCCACCTCGGGAACCCAAGAAGGGTTTCATGTGGCAGCACGAGATATCAGGGCATTGGCTCGAGATTCGAATTGGAAAGAGAGGTCGATCCGAAAGTCGTTCGGGGAGCCCGCCCCAGGCTACGACACCGGTTGCTGAATTACCAACGGCAGCACCAGTCAGAAGAGTACTCTCTCCAGACCCCGTTAGTCCTCCGAATTCTCCTCAAAGCCCTCGACCAGACAAGTTCGCAGCCATGTCTGGTATCAATCAAGAGCCTCAGTCGACGGTAACCTCACAGATGGGAAGCCAGATCCCTACCCCAAGAGAAGGCTTATACGAGAGAACCAAACGTCGGCTAGGTCTGCGAAACAAGACACCCGATGTGCTAAAAACATATCATGAGGGCAACTCTCGCACCAAAACATCGGAAGTCCTCAACCGCACAGCCAGCGCCCTCCGCCTGGTCAGCATAAAGCAGCACACACCTCTAAGCACCTCAACAAGCAGCAGCGCCCTCTCCATGGCCACCCACCCAGCACCCTTCCCAACCCGCCAGCGTCTCAATAATCTCGGCTCAAACCTTCAGCGCCACGACTCCACCTCCAGCTCCATCCGCTCCCTTTTAATGGGCAAACCTCCGCCGGGCACACCAGAGGCACGGGAAACGTACACAGGCTCGGATCAGCAACAATACTTCACTGTTGAGCTGACCGACCCTGGTGCACCCACTTTCTTACCCTCAGAAGCCAGACGCATCAATACGCCACCGACTGGTAAACATAAGGGCCCCGGGTTTTTCTTCGACTACACCGCCCCTGTTGACGCCCCGCCATTCGAGCAGCGCCCCACGGACAAATATGGTGGATCCGCATCCCTCTTCTCTGACATCAACGACAGCGACAAGGAGAACGACGATAACGATTCCTCATCCATCCAGGTCAAGCACAATAACAAGAAGTCCCGCCGTGTGTCGGAAACTGACTGGTACCGCGTGAAACTCGACGCCATCGATGCGGAAACGCCGCGGGAGCAGACGAGGATGGCGTTTGTGGAGGAGGTGCCAGATCATTTGCCCAACAGTCCGCTGTGCCCGCGGAACCCGAAGCATAAGAGTGGCGGAAGGGGGATCTGTGCGATGCATGGCCGGGGGGAAGGGAGTACACCGAGTGAGGGGCGAACGCCGTTGCCGCTGCCGAGTAGTCTGTTTGGCCGAGGTAGGGATGGGATGAGTGAGATGGAGGAGATGCATCGCTTGGAGTATTAGCGTTGGAGCCGTTGTTTTGGGTAAGGGAAGAGTCGTCTGTAGAGGGCATTGGGACTGGATTGATGATGAACCCATGTAAAATAGCCTCGACTGATACTTTAGCTTTTCAGGATATTCCAGGATGTTTTCGCTTGTATCCCTCAATGCGTGGCGATAACATGGTCAGCTTGGAATTTCTTGTCTACCCAATCTAGTCCTCGATTGTTGATCTCTAGATGAGGACCCAATCGTAAGTCCTGCGGCGCTTGCTACTACCGTAATACGTATCATTTGCCATTCAACCAAGCTTTGAACAGGCATCTCGCAATGATCTACTCAGGAAACATAATGATTCATTCCCGGGCACGACAAGCTTTCCAGAAAGGTAGTTAGGTATCCTTGCGATAAACCTTCTGAGACGAACAACATGGGGAGCGCAAACCCGGATACACATGAAACGGCCAGGGAAAAAAACAAAAATCGTGGTAAAGCATTGCCCAATCCTCACTATCAATCTCACGTCTTCCTCCTTCCCTATTAACCACACAATAGCACCTCACCATCCCCTCCCACTGCCCACAACTCCCCCCCACTTCTTACACCTACCTACCTACCTACCTTCCCTAGCTACTTTGTGGCTCAAAGAGCCACGTCATAATTTCAATGTTTATGTATAATGATAGTTATCCCATCGCCACTGTGGTAGCGCAAGTCCCTTTGACTCTTGACACGGATGCCCCCCGGACAGGTTAAGTGGTCGAGAGCTTGTGAGTGCTTCAACCTCAACCCGCCCCCCCCCCTCTCTCTGCTGCACGAGTAAGAAGAACCAGTGATTCTTTCGTTTTGTCCCAATAGAGAGGCTCGCTTTCGTCAAGAACTCACCAGTATAGTTTTCAGGCGAGAACGGCTACTTGATCACCGTGACGTGTATCTGTCATCGCATCTTAAAATCCCACTCAACACCCTCATACCCCTCCCTCTCCCTGAACTCAACCTTTATGTCTTTCCTGGGTGGGAACACGTTCGTCGCCATGCTCTCCTGCTTCTGCGCCGGGATCCTCCACCCTCCTTTGTTCGCCCCGCCTCCTACACCATCCTCATCCACAGGAACGACATCAAACCTGAGCACGAAGACTGCCGTCAGCGCCATGGCCTCCAAGGTCACCAAATGCCTTCCGGGACACAGGCTTGCTCCACCGCCAAAGGGTCGGTAAGCCGTCTTGGAATCCTTTGTGTTGTCCAAGCCTTTGAGGAACCGTCGGGGCTCGAAGTCGTTGACATTGGCGCCCCAAGATGAGATGTCAGAGTGCATGATAGCCATGGGCATTTGTACTACGTTACCCTTTTCAGAAGGTATCGGTCTGCTAGTAAGAGATCCTCGCGGACGTAGCGGACAGATGAGCCGAGGGCGTGGATGCGGAGGGTTTCTTGAAAGGTGGAGTGGAGTAAGGCGCATTTCTCTCGCATGGTCATGACATTCAGTATCCATGTCGGTCCATCTGGGGAAAGCTCGACGGAAGTGGCCTGCAGTTCTGCACGGATATTGCGTAGGAGGACTGGGCCGGAGAGGACGTGGATCAGCATGTAGAACATTGTGGGAATGGTGTTGGCGAGGACGCCGAGCAAGACGCCCCCTTCGAAGCGGCCTTGGTTCCAAGGGGTCAAGCCGTAGAAGGTGTTTGTGGCATAACGGGCTTGGATCATGGCGGCGCTTTGGGAGGTCTTCGGGTCGTAGTTTGAGAAGTACTCTTGGAAGGCCAGGCCGAGCGTTGATCGAGCACGATTGCCTTTTGGTGCAGAAAGATGGGGGAAAATGTCGATGATGAGTTTGTTGAGGTCTTGGTCAAATTCCCTGGCATTGCAGTTAGCTTCCTGTTTTTCGATCAGGGCCTACTTCAAAATGGTATCCCGTACCAGAAAGCGTTGACAAGCTCATTCTCACTTAGATTGAAAGGATTGTGAGGAACATAGATGGCTCTAGTGCTACACAGTGTCACCATCTGCTTTATCCATGCAAAAAGCTTTATCTGATCGGCCGGCTTGAGATTGTGCAGAGATGACGAAGCTTCACAGAGCATAGTTTTGGTCATATTCTCCAAATTAGCACCAGGAGCCAAGGTTGCAACAATCCCATCATGGATTTCAGTCACGTAGCCCGGACCAGTCTCGCCATTCAGGTTGTGCTGCACCACCTTGCTGGTCGTTTCATCGTGGCCTGTGATGCGTTTCCCCAATTGAGCAATGAAAAGATTAAAGGCTAAGATTTTTGCATTACGATTGACAGCATTCACTAGCTCAACGGAGGTGACCACATAGATCTTTCCATCAAAGTGGGTAGGGTATAGATAGGAAGCTTGCTTTTGGCGCTGTTCAGGGGTAATCACTCAGTCTAATTTCGGCGGTGGTCGGCATTCACCAGGTGCAAATGTTGAGAATACCTTATTCTTTGATAGTAACGGGTACCATACTTCAACAGTCCTATGATGTGTCCAACATAGGGTACAGAGGACGTAATTATCGGCGGCTCATTTGTAGCATGTTTGGGGATGTAGTAATTGTGTGAACAAAGTGCAGCAGCCAGCACAGCGCCAGACACATGAGGAGTTGAGGACGGTAAAATTCTGTAGAGCTATGCCTTGGCAGGATTCGGTTGAAAAGGTTAGCGTGCTCTAGGCTGTAGGAGCTGTTGCCGCCTGTCAGCAGGGACCGGCCCGTTGACGGATCAGGGGCTGGGTCTTGGTAGGTGACAGGACACGCCAGTAACATCGCCATTGTGCAGCAGCAGGCTTGCCCTTCTACATGGGCGCGCTTGTGCTGAGAAATGTGGACGTGCACATGCCAGCATCGAATCTTTAGCTCATGAGCCTATCTCCCAAAGCCGTAGGTTAGTTTGTACCTCCTGAGGTCATGAACGGCATGCCCCCTGTCACTTGACAAACCAAAAGGGCAGAAAGGAACAGCAGATGGTATAACGGCGATGACGCCCGTAAGGCTTCATGACTTCGATCTCCAAGAACCAGTGCTGAATGTATGATATTCCCGCTGCCAATTCATGTTCGACATGAAGGGAAATCTCGAAAAGTCACAGCAACATCGTCTGATGCATTGTAAGGGAAGAAATTTGTCTTGCTGAAAATCCGAATTTTTCCTTACTCAGATGGACCTCCTTCGGCTCTCTGTATAAGGCATACCGTACTGTGTGAGTACGCCATTGGCGTTTCCTCTTTGGTGCATGGCATTGCCAACCTGCTGCAGCGACGTATTGGATTCAAGTACCTGCCTGTCGAAGATTTTCTTCTAAGAAGCATCGTAATGGAAACCCGCCGCGGCTTAACCTTCTTTGCTGATATTCGTGAAGATCTTTAAGCCTGGTAGTGAGGCTCATGTGTGGTACAGCTTCGATGGCCTAGGAAAATCATGTAATGGAGCCATGAGCTTACCATCCAATCGTGTGCGAAACGGCCGATTAAAATTGGAATGAATTGTTATGCGACACCTATTCCCTCGAAACACTAATTCAATCAGATACCTTTCACGAGGCTCGAAAAAAACTGTGTTTAATAGACATGGGGGATATCCTGTCTGGGTCTGTCTCAGTCGTGGCAAAAATCTCGGACTTGTAACCAAATGCAAACTACGCTTCTCCACAGAGGTGCATTCAATGCCAACGGAAAATAATTTGCTGCGTGATGCACCTACTGCCCTCAACCTCTCGCGTATTGTTACTATTACTGACTGAAGTTTTACTCAGTCCGCCATAAGCCATTCCAATGGCTGTAAGTATGGCAGACCCATTGGCTCGTGAGCTACCCATGAGCAGCAAATTCTCTTTATGCTGTCCTGCCGAAGAAGACGATTATGCTTCCATGGGGTGAATTTCTCGAAGAGAGGGATTCTTTAGAGCTTGACATGCTGCGCAAACGTATCACTCTCTGACTTCACCAGAATTTTGGGCCAGATCAATGTATGGTTTTCGGAGCCACCAGAAAGCCAAGCATCAAACTCAATATCGGAATTCACGGACTCGTCACTTGAGCCATATTTGAACGCCTGCGTCTCGGAGACCACTTGATGAGGCGCGCTCCATGGATTGAAGATCCTCGGTTGTGCGTCCTTTAGTCTGACCTGCACGCGTTGCCTTTCGCCGGTTCGTGGATATGTTTATATCTGTGCTGTCGGTGAAGCTGTTGCCACTCGCCTTACCCGGTGGTGCCGGCTAAAGTAAGACGACCAAAAACGCTTAGTTCAAGGGCTTCTTCAGAGACTACCTCGACGCGTTATTCGCCTTTGGCTGCGTGGGGCAGAGATACCGCGAATTCATATGATTGGGACGACTGAGATGATGATGATGCGAGGGCTGCTGGGTAAGAGGAAACGGACGATCTCCCTTCAATGTCGGGCGGGATGAATGCTCGTTCCACTGCACAACACGAGCGAGTCCCTTCAGCATCATTCAGCCTGAGGGGCCCTGCAGCGCGTGCTGCCACAAGAGAGCGACCCAATTCCTCCAGTGAGGTTGCGCCTGATGATTCCGCAAGCAATGTGTCGCATCGAAGGGTAGCTCCAGGTCCCAGCAAGGTCAACGGCAGCTCCAAAATCTTTAGCGAAAGATTGACTGAGAGGACCCGAACCACAACCAAGGATCTTGTACACTCTCAAGCCCGAAGTCCCCTCAAGACTTCATTTGATAGCGTGGGTAGTGGGCATGGCGCGAGAGGTGCGATATCTGCCCAAGATGGGCAGCAATCGGCTCGACCAATGTCTGCCCCACGGAGGGAGAAGAAAACTCCAAGTACGTCTACCCCAGTGTCTCCCTCGAAAGGACGTAGGACAATTTGCTGAACCGCTGCTGAACAGTACCCTGGAAACCCACGGCTTGTCTTGTCGCCCATACCAAAGCCCCACTAGCATCTCGTGTCTCCAACCCGCCACCATCTACTCATGTTCCCGAATCCCTCAACCCCCAACCATTCAAGCAGATCCCTTCGGAAAGGCAAGAAACTTGTATTTTGGATGATTTGTTATTCGTATTGATGGGTTATGAAGGGCAATGGATTCGTTATGACGAGAAATATGACGCATCATCAGAGAAGGCTCGCTTGGCTGGACCTGATTTCAAGATTTTGCCGGGTCTGGACCCCAGCTTGCGGGATCTTGCAACATCTATTCTCAAAATAGCCACCTATCACAAGGCTCTGGAAGCCTTTGTGGAGGTGCAGAGTCGAGAGGAGCTCGGCATGATCAATCACGCCTTGTGTGCATCAATTTCGAGATATCTGAAAGAGTATCTCACCTTGATACTGCAACTCGAACACCAATTAATCACGAACAAGACTTTCACCTTGCACCAATTGCGCCTGTACACGCTGAACACAAGTCATGTTATGTATCAGCTGTATGCTTTGGCCCAGGAGCTCCTCAAAAAGAACGCTTTGCTCGAGGAAGATCTCGATGACTCGATTGACGGTTTGGATGATGTAGACAATATCCTCGAGCAACTGCGGGAGGGAGGCGACCTGGTGCCCGGTGGTCTTGCTAAGAAGGTTTGCAAAGGGGGCAATGTCATTCGGCTACTGACGGAAAGGCTTGCCTTCATGTCAGGAGATCCTGCCGCAAGAGAATTGCTACAGAACATGCTCCGTGACGCGAGCCGACCATACATGAAAATGTTGAACGAATGGCTACATCATGGCGGGATCAAGGATCCACATGGGGAGTTCCTAATCAAGGAGCAGCAAAGTATCAAGCGTGAACGGCTCGAAGAGGACTACACCGATGAGTATTGGGAGAAGCGCTACACCATCCGAGACAATGATGTTCCACCGCAGCTTGAAGCCGTGAAGGAGAAAGTGCTGCTTGCCGGCAAGTACCTCAACGTCGTTCGAGAGTGTGGTGGGGTCGATGTCAGCAAAGAAGTCAGAGATGTACCAACGACGTTCGACGACCCTGCTTTCCTCGACAACGTCAATGCGGCTTATGCATACGCCAATTCCTCTCTCCTTAACCTCCTCCTTACGACACACGCATTATCGGATCGCCTCCGCTCGATGAAACATTACTTCTTCCTTGACCGATCCGACTTTTTCACATATTTCCTCGACTTAAGCGCATCCGAATTGAAGAAACCGTGGCGACTTGTCAATGTTGGCAAATTACAATCCCTACTTGACCTTGTCCTACGGCAGCCGGGCACAATAGCCGCCCAAGATCCTTTCAAAGAAGACATCAAGGTGCAAATGAGTAACGTCGGTCTCACTCAGTTGGTCATGCGAGTGGTAAACGTCAAAGGATTCGACGAAGCCACCGCCAACGACGAGCCTGCCGCGTTGGACAAATATCGCACTCCAGCAGCAGCTGCCAAAGACAAAGTCGACGACGAAAACAAAATGACTGGCTTCGAAGCCCTTGAATTTAAGTTCTCCGTCCCCTTCCCCCTCTCCCTAGTCATCAGCAGCAAGACCGTCTTCCGTTACCAGATCCTCTTCCGCTACCTTCTATCCATGCGCCATCTAGAAGGCCAACTCGTCAACAGCTGGGAAGACCACAATCAGATCCTAAGCTGGACTCACCGCACCAACGACCGCAAACTCGAAAAGTGGAAACGCAAAGCCTGGACGTTGCGCGCCAGGATGCTTGTCTTCGTGCAGCAAACGACCTACTACTGCACCGCGGAAGTCATCGAGCCGAATTGGCAGGCGTTAATGGCCCGCGTCAATGGCGAGGACACTACCTCAAGACCGTCGTCATCCTCGCAATCATCCAGCAGACCTGGCGGACCGACAAAAGTATCAAGGACGGTAGACGAGCTGATGGAAGACCACGTTGATTTCCTGGATACCTGCTTGAAGGAATGCATGCTCATGAACTCGAAACTACTCAAGATCCACTCCCGTCTCCTTTCCACCTGCACTTTCTTCGCCACCTACACTACTTCATTGACGCGCACACTCTTCACCCTCTCATCTTCTTCTGCTGCTTCCTCAGGTGGGGCCCTCCTTAACACGCCCGCTCACACAGCTTACCTCACATCCATCTACCCACCCAACCGACCCATCCCGCCGGAACAATACCAAGCTGCCCCACCAGGGAAATTGGATGATCTTTACGAGATGCTTGGGAAATACGAAAGCAACTTCGAACACCATCTTAAGCTGCTGCTGGATGCGCTGGACTACTACGCTGCGACGGAGACGGTGGCGCTGGGGCGGCTATGCGCGGTGTTGGGGAGTGCGATGCCTGGTGGCAATGGTGGGAGGGAGCAGGGTGCAGACAGGTGATAGGTGTTAAGAGTACTCGTTTGGCGTTGCAATTTAATAGGTGGGTACGACCGAACCTATCAGGGGGTTTGGGAGGGATAGGGACAGCGGGCAGAGATTACGCCAATAATGATTTTCACGTAGGCGAACCATCTTCCCTGCTTATCTTCCCAATCTTGCATTGCGCATACACGGTACCTAGGCTTGTTGAACAATTCCCAACCTCAAGTTACCAGCATCGAAGTAACAGGTACAAATATTCCCGAAAGAGATTTCCTCCCTCTTGTTCTTCCCAAGTCCTGTCATGTGATACATTCTCCTCCCCCCCTCCTCCTTTTCTCCCAAAATCCTGACACTCTTCACCCCTCCCCCTCCATCCCACCATCATACGTATTATCGTGGAAAAACGGGCGCGGCACAGGGCAATCCCCCAGAAAGATGCGAAAACCACACATGAGGATCAGTCTTTGAACGACAGAGCCTTCAGAACATCGGGCCGTTTCCCTTTCGTAGAGACTCGAGGCTCCGCCCAGCTGGATGGGATCCTACCTTTCCCGCCACGTTTCAACCCTCCCTTTTTCTTTCTTTTCTTTCTGAATACGGAAAGTATGTTGCAGAATTGCAATGGTTGCAATCAAGGAATCCGGAAATGTCACCCCCTCCCCCTCCCCCACCCAACACATTTATTTACCGAAGGAAAGGTGGGAAGCAATGAAAGAGCAAAAGTGATGAAATAACAAGTGGCAATGGGGTGCAATTGAAGAGGGCCGAAAACCCCATACACGTGAGTGAGGTGTAGGAAGTATGCTATGCTATCTCGTCTTGCCTTTGCTTTTCAAAGTGTGTACGAATTGATTCCACCCTTAGTCAGCCCTTTGTGGTGGTTGTATACCCTTATGCACCCAATCGCATCCCTGGTGTCTTCCGTGATCTCCCCTTTCCAACCGATAAAATATCTTGCGCACACAAACGTCGCCGATGTATACATGTCGGGTATGAGATGGGAGCATGAAGATGAGATCCGTAGTTATTGCCAGGTAAATACCCATGCTTTGCCCAAACGCGTAGATCAGCAAAAGATTGGAACGGAGAACGGAAGCTGAAGATTAATACGGATTATATCATGCATCCCTTGTAGGGATATTCTGGCTACTTCTTCTTTTCTACGATAATGTGCGATATCTGGACAAGGGTCGCCACAATAATAACCGTTTTTTCCCCCAGCATAGCTCTCTATTCAGGGCCAGAGAGAGAGACACACAAAGAGAAGAGAGGGGGAGAAATGGGGGGAAGTGATCCAAAGGTATAGGAAAGCTCTTTTTTTCTTTTTTCTCTCTCTTTTTTCTTATTCTTTCCCCCCCCTTCCAATCCATTCTGTATAGATTGCATTCAACTCCAAATGAAGATTTACCCAATGTCAAGATCTTTGTCACTGCTTTCACACAACGTGTCCCCGTAGGTTGTGCCATGCAGCTAGGTGTACCTGATCTACCAGTCAAACGGAGTGAGGAGATTGTGCACAAGCTGGCAACGTGCAAGGTTGCCCGGCTGTAGATGGTATCAACGCTGCTCTCTATTCGTACACACGTCGGAATATCATGCTGTACTGTGCAGCTAAGTACATGAAAGGGTCAGTTGGCACAAGGGATAAGCACAATTTTCGGCCCAGACATCAAAGCAAAGCACCGTGCCATCTTGCTCATCGTAGAGTCATCACACATCGCATCACATCATAACACCAATCACAAACCTCCACGTTGATCCCCCGCTATACTTAATCACCCAAACTCAACTCCCTCATATCCTCGTCCACGGACAAAATCCCCATCGCCCAATACACCCTCGTCCCCGCATTCACCTTCACAAACCTGCGATCGTTGTTATCCTTCGGCACCTCCATCAACTTCTCCGGATCCCGGCTCCGGCCCGCGATACGATCATCTTTGGCCCCCTTATTCATTGTCCGCTCATAAGGTGGCCCTCTGCCCAGCTCCGCGAAATGGATCCACGCGCGCTCACACCCGGAAGCAATCAGCGCGCTGGTCTGCCACCCTGTCAGGCGCGCCACGTCGCGGAGTTTGGTAATGGTCCACCCCCGCTGCGCCGCGTCGCGGTATTGAATCCCCGCGTGGAAGAGGCCCATGCAGACGTCCATGAGGGCGGCGCCGTGGTGCGGGTTCAGCGGCGCCGTGTTGGAGACGGGCTGGATGCCGGCGCAGATGCGTCCGACGGTGTTGGCGTAGCTGGCGGTGGACGGAGCGGCAACGCCGGAGGCGACCATGGCGGCCGGGGGCATGGATGGCGCTACGCGGTTGAGGATGATGCGGCCGCTGTGGAAGAGGCAGAGCACGCAGGCGATGCTGTAGGAGCGGTAGTAGATGGCCGGGCCGAAGGGGGTGGATAAGGGGGTCATGTGCTCGGGGGAGAGGGGCTCGTAGGAGGGGCCGAGGGAGGCGTGGAAGGTGTCGAATGCGGTGGCGATGGCGTTCCACTCCGCCTGCGCCTCGGCGAAGGCGATCTTGAGTGGTTTGGATTCGGATGGTACAGGGCCGGTGTAGATGCGATCATGCGAGGCCTGGTCGAAGCCACTGGGTACGGTGACAGGGCCCGGGTCCGGGATCATGCCGTACATGGGTGCCTGTCTGGGAGGGCTAGGATTGTTTGATGGCCGCGGCGACGAGCGCTTGGCCGCCTTCTGAGACTCGTTGAACGCGCGCTTTTTGCGGGGAAGATCCCTCCCTGCAAATTCCGCCAGTCGAGCCATTAATAGGAGGAGATGGTCCATACTACCATAGACGGCGTCCTGTCTACCGACTGCTGCTCGTGGCGGAATGTGTGCCCAGCGTTCATACGTCAAGCTTGTTGCAGAAGGGGTTAGCAGATGGCAATCCATGGAGCTCAGTTCGCTTACAGAAGACGGTTACCGCTGATGATACTTTGATACACGTCTTGCTTGGCATACCACCAGAACAGGTCAAGCTGAATCTCGTACTCATCAACATCCTTTTGTGACAGTGGTCGCTCTGGCTGAGGAAGGGCTCCCACATCCACGATGATCCCTCCTACCCTGTCACTGCCTACCTCCCAGCCCATGATATTACTAATTAGATTCCGATCAAGTCTCTTATCATTCAGAGTCATTATGTCAGTGGATGTGCGATGAGGAAGATGATTGCTGCTGCGGTGACTGCTTCTTGAGCGACGTAAATTCTCCTCCTGGTCTTTCCTCTGCCGGAAAGCCTCCACTCTCTTCGACATCTTGTCAAAGGGGATTTCCATGACAAGCTCCCGAGCACCAGAAAGGTGGCTGTTCCATTTGCTGTGCTCTGCAGTCGTGACTTCATAGAAGCCGAGCAATAGTGTTGCGGCAAGGGTGGCTGGCTCGTTCCTCTTTTTGGGGTGACCGAGAGCTTTGGCAACCCGCCTCAAAGCATAATGGTAATGACGGAGAGAAGGCGTTGGAGAAGTTTGCTGTAGCTTGGCAATGTGCAGACTGGCCAGAGCCAGCATGGCGTGCATAAGACCTTGATCATGAAGCGCGAGCATGGGCAAGGTATATGACCACAAGGCCTGCTGAGATTTGGGAACGGCATGTCCACTGAAGACCACGGCTGGATTTGAAGGATGTCGCTCACATACATGCAACGTTGGCCCGGTGGAGGTGATGAAGTGGCAGAATACCCGGGCGGTCTGAGCATCTTTCAAGGGAGATGCTGCGTAGCAAGGATTATACGCAGCCAGAACATTCGACTCGTTCAAAAGATTGTTTATCGACCGCATGTCCCCATTATTGACATGTGCGTGTCTTGCGATGATAAAACCTAGATCGGATCGTGAAGTATCTGGCCTGGATACTGCACCTTCCTCGTCCGATTCGACGTCAAACCAATCGTCGTCCGGCTCCATTTGAAGCGAGGTGTCGCCCGGCAGTCCGTATATTTGATTTTGGTCTTTCACCTGGGCATTGACGAACTCCTGGGCATAGTGAGCGAGAGGTGTCAAATGCCTATTGCCAATCGGGGTATTGGCCCACACTGGTTGTATATGCATGTTCGGCTTCATTGTGGAATCTGGGATGGCGGGTCGCTGCACCTGTTGATTTTCAAGTGTTCGCCTGTTGCTGAGGCTGTGGGGGCTGAAATTGTACTGAATATCATTGGGAGTCGTGATATTTGACTGAGGAAATCGGGAGTCTGGACTGTATGGCCACCCCTTAGACGTCAGGGGATAGCTCGTAGTGTCTGAGCCATGTGATGTTGGGATATCCTGGTGGTGATACTGGTTGCCGGTGGTGATGTGGTGATAATCCGATGGATCCAGCACCCCCTCATGGTTATGATATGCATTGACATGCCGGGGTGGGGTGAAAACAGGGCCTGCGGGAGCGGTGGTCGGTACGTATCCATTGCTCGACGGGACAAAGCCAGAAGGATCAGGCATGACACCGAACGCATCTTGGGGTCCCCAAATGGAGTTAGTACCAGAGATTGGGGTAGAAGGGGGCTCCATGCCCTCCATGGAAGGTCGTGGTGCAATGGCAGTGTAGGAAGCACCTTCCATGGGAACCATCGAACCAGGAGCGTAAAGATTGGTGACATCCGGGAGTTGGTATCCGTGCTGGGTGTAATAAGCTCCTTGGACAGGGATAGGGGCTCGGCCTGATGACTCTTTGAAGACGACCCTGGGAATATAGCCCTCACAATCACGCTTGGATTTGGCACAATTCTTGCATGTCGGCCTTTCTTCACCGCACTTGATGCGCCGTTTACGACATGCTAGCCTCGATTAGCCATCTGGGGGGGTGAGATGATGTTCAAGCAAGCTCACTCAGGCATCCAGTCTTGGTCCTCTTGCGCGCCTTGAGCGCGGTTGCGACTTTGCTCACCTCTGAAGTCTGAGCATTCTCTGGCTGCCGGGGCGCAGGCATATAGTCTTGCGTACCGCGGTCGTCGTATGGCATAGTACCCCCTTGCACCGAATGTAAAGATGACAAAGGTGGGGCAGTGGTCATGGCTCCTCCTCCCTCTTCTGAGACGTTTGACGGAGGAAGTTGACAAAGATGGGGCAGAATACAAAGACAACGGGGCTGTATACTTGCTGGGTCAAGGAATGAAGAAGACAGTCTCACAGGATGGTAGAGATTGGTGCCTTTTAGAGGGTTCAAGGAGGGACGATTCGAGCAGTTTAACGTTACATCGGCTTTCAGCGAGACCAATTGAGATGCATGAATGCTTTCCTGCAGGTCCTTCAGGCTGTGGCAGCGTCAAGTTTGGGGGCGACGTGGGGATATGGAGTGGAGGGTGTATAAGGTGCGGATCGATTGGCAGCGCGTTTCAATTGATATGATCCTGCTCCAGCAGGAGAGTAGGAAGCAGTCATGTTTTATAGACTGTGGAAAGGAAGAAGAGGGTAGGTACGGATGATCACAGACAATTGCGCCGATTGAATAGGATGAGGAAGAGACGAAGAGTCAAAAAACAAATAGTCACTAGAGGTACCAACCAAGTACAAACGGCCTCCTAAGGCTCCAAAACCACTGTCAATAATAATAATACTTCGAATGACCGGTGGGACTGAGCCGCTCCCCGCTGGGCCATGAACAAACCCGCGATGCCAATCACGGGAAGAGCGTCATGGACATGGTCAAAATGGATCCACGGGTCGTGCTTAAATGTGCCAAGCCTTGGACTGTCAAGGGAACTCAAATTTTAAGAATTTTCGGTACGCCACAAGCATCTCACTCTCATCATCTGCAACCTTTAGTTCTTTACTGCATAATTACTGCATTATTTATCAACTAGTGGGAATCTTGGATTAGGTGTGAGCCTACGAGACAATCAGCTTTGCGTCCGATTTGATTTTCTCATGACATTTCTTAAACCGTGATGATTGATACTACCTTACCCCTTTCAATCCTTCCAACCTCTTAGCATTGCAGGCCTAATCTGGACATGGACAGGAGGCAAAGCATTAGCCAATGTACCTTACCTGCTCCTTGCATGTCAGTGATCGCGGTCACATGCATTCGCATTCTCACTTGATGTTTTCTTGTAAGTTGCAATCTCTCAAATTGGCTTCGACGAAGATAGCTCCCCCAGGCCCAAAAACCCCATTTTCCAACATAAGGCGGACGCTAGACCAGGAGACAGCAATTAGACGCGGTTCTACTTCCCTAGGCTGAGATGTGGAGCAGCACAGACAGTAAACTTGGCCATTGGTGCATTGGGAAGCAACCTCATAATATTAATAGGCTGCCTGGCGGCACGACCATCTTTCGAGTAGAGTGCTAATAACGAGCAAAGACAACTAGAGAACAGACGTAAGGGGGGGTGGACCGTAGTACGACCGTACAGAATATTGACCCCTGCCTGATCAGCTATTTCCCGATCATTACTTCACAAAAAGATCCCTCTGCATTGTAATGCTTAATACGGGTCATTTGATCCTCAGGCCTCAGCATCGATCCAGATGAATGGCCTTGCTAGCCTTGCAGTGTCGAATGGTGTCTGGCAGCTTTCACAAATCAAAATCGAAGGATAATAGGTACCCCAACTAGGTAGGCTGATGGGCTGGGCCCCACCGAGCACAACCTACGGCCGTAAGACTACTCTTTGCCGCTGCAATTGCTGTGTAAAATGATAAATCCAATCAATTTCAACCGAATCTTTTCTTCAACTATTTCGGAAATCTTGCAGCTTTTCCATCCGGCCGATGGTGAGCTGATGCTGGATTGAAGCCTCCAACATCGTGGAGCACTACCCTTTACCCCCTTGCCTACCACTCATAGTTTGCCAGAAGACGGCAGGCGCACACTAAGCAATCACGCACCGGCCGCTAGCTAACCTCCTCACCAAAACATAGGCGGTGACACGAAAGAAACGACTCCCAGGATAGCACGGCCATCTCATGTGTGTCATCCGTATCACCCTGCAGCAGATATGCCGACAGCATGAGTGCATTACTGCTGCAGCTCTCGGCAACTCTGAGAATAGCCACCACGCGACTCCGTAGTAAGTGGCCCAGACCACCGCGCTCGCTGGGATCTTTAATAGGTCATTGCGCATGGCGACATCATGCACCTCAGTGCCCTCAAATCGCCCCATTTTCCCAATCTTCCTAGGTACAATCTATTTGGCAGATTCCATCCCCATTTGATGTCCACGATGATTGGAGCTCCCGAAAGATCTTGCCGACATGCCTATTTGGGGCCACAGGTCAATCGATGCCACGCGCATTGGTACATTTGTATCGTTGTACCAATGCCACGTAGTTCTATGCGGCTGCAGCGTTTCGACCCGACGGCTGCAACTATTGCATGGCCATGACATGTGCCTCCGTGCCTCGTGCCTCGTGGGGTACTTGCATGCTGGTGCATGCGACACGGCTGTATTAATGGTTGATGTCCGTTCCTACATCATCGCCATTTTTGTGATTGTCATTGTGGGAGCGTAAATCAAATAGCAAGGGAGCTGACCGCCCAATCCTAGGCCATGTGCTTTGCGCTCACTTCCGTCGCATGACATCTTTGTCACAACCCTTGACAACCTTCGGTCCTTACACAAGTGCCGACAGGCCATTTGTCTTGCCAGTACTTCTCAGACAAGGCAGACGGCCCACTCCGTAAGGGTGGTGATGATGTTGATACCTGCATCAAAGCCATTGAAGAAGACACTTGCTCCGATTACCACAAAGACTACAGGCAACACGTGACTACTTCATCCGTGTCTGATCATGTAGCCCAATACTTGATCAACGTCCAAGTAAGGAACAGTATAGAACTCCTTCAGCAGTGGGAGTCTGGCCTTCGCTGATGCTGCTTGCATTGATCGAACCTGAAAGGTATTGCGATTGGACTTTCCTGTTGCCGTGACTTTTCTCTGGGGACAACACGGACTTACACGTAGGGTGTATGAATGCACATTCCCATCTGAATTCAATGGTCTCCAATCAGGAAGATGCTCCTCAATCTGTTCATGAACCAATCGACTTGATTGGCCTCCCAAATGTTCCGAACATGATACATATGGACTAGCCGCGTTGCACTTGAGACAAATCTGGCCATACTTGTTCGCTTTCCAGAGCAACATATTCAAAAGCAATCCTCTTTACTAAATGCAATCTAACCAAATCACTTCAATCACGCTCTTTTACCCTATCCTGGCCACGTTTCAACCAGCCAAAATCTTCATCTTGCAAAACTAGTCCGCCATCCTTGACCACTTACAGATCTTCACTGATGACCTTAACCAAATTCACAGAGGACCCTATTTCAACCTATTAAACCCATTCCAGCAAACCTTTCCCACCTTGTAAAATAGGTACACCATATCGAGCCTCGTACATTCTACATAAATCTGACAATCACCTGTGCCTGAAAGGATATGTGCTATTGGCATCCGTTAAATGCAGATAAATAGCTCATCCGCTCGCATACCCAATTCATCACGTTCCGCTACTCTCCTGCCCTTGCTTGCCCCTTACCGACACTCTTCTCCTCCCTGCCGTGATTCCCACTCGCACCATCTCTACCATTCCCCCCCTGCTCACGGTGTCACATCGACACTCGGCCTCGGCCTTCTTCTACCCCCAAAAATGTTCTATATCTTTCCATCTCAAGCAACCCCTCATCAAGCCGTAAATACAATCCCCCTCCCATGCTCGGCCACACCATTCCACTCCTCCTCTGCCATGTAAAAGCCATCCCAGCGAGCAATGCCGCACGTACGCCATCCCGTCCCCTCCCTGTGGCGGCGGGGTGGGAGCCCCGGACATAATAATATTGCTCGCAATCAATCCAAGGCAGCGAAGACGCCACGCCTCATGGCTTGCCTGCGCTCCCCTCTCTGGCCCCCCCAATTTGCGAGCGCGCGTACGTTTGCGGGTGCGGTAGCACATCACAACTGAGAGGGTTTTAGTTTAGTTCGGGGCCAACCGTCCTCTTGACATTGGGATTTTCGATTTGAGCCGCCCGCGTGGGAGGGGGGAGGGTAAGGTTACACCGCCCTTCTTGCCTCGCTGTCCCCCTCCTCATGACCCGCTTCTGCTCTTCCCTTCTCACCCCCAACCCTCCGTATGCTACCGTCGTCCTCATCGTCCCGACTAGAGGGTTCATCGGAGCGCTCCTCACGTGCATCCAACGCCACCGAATCCCTTGCCTCTCCTGCACCACGCCTCCCGAGACGGATCTCGCTTCCAGCAGTGGATGTATCTAACTTCTGCATATCCTCCTCCAATGATGATGATGATGTTCCATGGCCTATCTGCGGGAACTTCCCCCACACGTTTCCCCACTCAAAGCGCCACCGTGCCCAGTGATATGAGGAGAAATGGGGAGGGATACAAGAGACCACAAAGCAACATTTTTTCGTAATGGGGCCACAAACAGGGTTTTTTGCACCATCCAAGCCAGGCCCGGGGTCGTGTGTGGTGGGTGGCATATGCGATTTGTACAATGGGGTGGAGAGCATGTATGTTTGTTCGCGGGGCCGTGGCGGTGGGTGGGTGGGTGGGTGGTTTGGAGGAGGCGGTTGTGAGTGTTTTATGGAAGGAGAGGGTTGTTGGATTCGCGACGTGGGATAGGGATGACAGGATCGAATTGGGGGTGGGGGGTTTGCAGTGGTGGAGGATGCAAGTTGAGTGGGCAGGCATGGTGCAGGCTTGAGGTGAGTCGGTGGAAAGCGTTGGTGGTGGAAGGGGGGGCTGGTGCAGCATGTAGAACAGAAAGATGAGAGAGAGATGTAAGCGATAAGGAGAAGATGAGAACCGTAGTCATGACGACGGCCGTTTTAATTCTTAGATCAGAGAAGAGTGATAGAGTTAACCGGAATTTTGTAAACAGGGACTTCAATGAGGACGAGACTACCACTCATTCGAATATTCGATCGCTGGAGGCAATACGTAGAATAAAACCTTCTGTAGTAAATCCTTGCAATCATTGTCTCATCCAAGCTTCTGCCGATAAAGAGGCCCACCACAGTCCCTCAACTTGGCTGCCGCCTGCTCGGGCGTGATGTCTCTTTGCGGCTCTGCCATCAACTCGTATCCTACCAAGAACTTCCTTACCGATGCGCTCCTCAGGAGTGGCGGATAGAAATGCAGGTGTAGATGGCTCGCCTCAATTTCCTCGTCGCTGCCTTCGAGGGGTGCTTGATGTATACCCATGGAATAAGGAAACTGCGTTTCGAAGAGATTGTCATAGCGTCGCGTAATATCCGATATGGCCTCCGCCAGATGCATCTTCTGCTCTGGGGAGAGATCCGGGAGGGCGCGCAGATGGGAGCGGGAGACGATCATTGTTTCATACGGCCAAACGGCCCACCATGGGCAGAGTGTGAGAAAAGATTCGTTTGCGAAGACGACACGTTCCCGCTTGTCAGATTCCATCTTCGCGTAGTCTTCCAGCATGTGCGCGCCACCCTGGTCCCATCGGTAGCGCTTGAGGTTGTCAAGCTCGACGGCCGGCTCTTCCGGTAGACCAGTCGTGGTCCAGATCTGGCCGTGAGGGTGTGGATTCGAGCAACCCATTGCTGCACCCTTGTTCTCGAAGATTTGCATGTAACGGTACTGCGCAACCGGGCGCGAGATCGAGGCTTGCGGACTGCCCGGTTGCAGCGTTGTGGGGGGGGCAACCTTGACGAGCGGCGATTTGGGTGACAAGTGAGTGGTATAGATCTGGGTCCACGCGTCTATGACGGGTAAGATCTGAGAGGGGGTGAGGTCGGCGAGGGTGAGATTGTGTTTTTTGGAAAAGGTAAGCACGTAGCATTTCCCAGTCACGGCTTCGGCGCGGAGGAGTAACGACGAGAGAGCTGCTTTCGTTAACATCACTACCACCAGTCAAAGGGTTGACGACATACTGCCATCCTTATCTCCTTGCTCATAGTCCGCTTGCTCTTCTTTGACGGCGCTGTAGTCATTCACGAAGACAAATGTGCTCTCATAGTCAGGGTTCGTATCACCCTGCGCTCTCTTGTTCCGTGGACAGAGATAGCAAGATGCGTCATAATCGGGAAGAGTCGTCTTTGAGGCTTCCTCTTGTTGGCCCCTTTCAGGTAGGACTTCAGCTATCCAGATCAGGCCTGACTCGACCAATGCATTGAGAAAGCACTCACTGCCATGGTCTTTTCGTTCTATGAGGCGACACGAGTATCCAAGTGCCTTTCAATGGATTGAATCTCCTGTGGGATATATCATCAAGTATCGCTTCGGACATCTTCGAAAACTTGGACGCATCGTGATCAATGTGCAATGGCAGGATGCGGAAGGGAGAATCTGTGTACGGCCAGCTGGAAACACGCTACGACAGGGATTGAAATTTACAGATGTACTGGCGGTAATAATCGGTATTCATCAAAAAGGGGCAGCGCATAACTTTCCACAGCTGTGCATGGCTCGGGTTTGGTTGATACCTTATCCATTGCTCTTGATATCTGATCCTGCTGCTAGAAATGAAGTATTTTCTATCCAGCCAGGACTGGGCCCTTGGTTCAGACCTTGTTTTTCAATGGTAACCGAGCTATTCTGAGGTCATATCGTCGTGTCTCCCTTCACGCCTTTTTGCCTTTCTTCGCCGCTTCATTAATCAATGCAGTCGTAAGCTCCATGATCTTCCTCGGCCATCCTTCTGATCGCATCTCCTCCACCACTTTCCCCTCCCCGCATTCTCCCTTTGCATCCAACAGATAGCAACCCTTCCCTGCGTGCGCAACACTAACGCCCTCTGGTCTCACTACCCCAGCTCGCTCCTTGTCCTCCCCAATGACCGCTGGCAGATTCCGGGCGCTGGTCAGATGAGGAAGCTGACCCGCCGCAACCTCCGCGAGAGGGGTTGCGAACGGCGTAAGCAATGGCAACACGATCCAATTCAACAACAAGCCCATCATCCACGTAAAGGACTTCGAGAATACCCCCGTATTCACGATGCCAGGAAAAACGTGCACGAACGCGGTTTCAGGGTGTGTGGAGGCGAGCTGCTCAAAGGCGAAGGATGTCATGGTAATTCCGTGCTTGGCGGCATTGGAGAAAGTATGGCTGATTTTCGATCCGAGGTCCGCTATGATCAAGAGGCCGTCCTCTTTGGTACCGCCTAGGATGGAGAGGATGTGCGAGGGACGAAGAGGGAGGAGCTGGGAGATGAAGCGCATGCGGGAATAGTAGGTCACGGTGAGTTCGCGATTGAGGCCTTCTTTGGTTCCTATTGGAGAATTCAGCGGGCATTACTGTGGGCAGGAATTGGGGCGTGCACTACCAATGTATCCCTCAAGATTCAAGTACCCTGTGCTGAGCACCAAGAAGTCCAACCCCTTTCCCGCAATTTGCTCCTTGATTTTTGGGCAGGCTGCATCCACCTCACCGATCAGACTGCAGTCGGCCTTCAAGAAGCGAACTTGGCGTTTTGATTTTGCTTCTTGCATTCCTCAATTGCCTCCTTTCCAGCCGACTCATTTCGACCAACCAGGTGAATGGTTGGGGTCTTAGTGTGCGAGACGAGAGCTTTGAGAGTTGCGAGGCCGATGCCTGATGTTGCGCCAACGATAACAGCGGTGGGGGATGGTATCGTGGTGGAGAGGAGTGCGTTGGAGGCATGAACAAGGGGGAGGCCGACCATAGTGAGGAGCCTGTCGATGGGATGCTTGGGTAGATAGTGATGGGTGGTCAAAGGTTCATGTCTTGTCAGGTCCTGGGGAGAGCTTCCCCTTAAATGTGGTCGTTGCAATGCGAGTGCGAACTTGCATCACAACTAAGTCGTATATGCAAATGACCTGATTGTTGGCCTTCTTACTCGTCGAAGGGACATATCGTACTCGTAGTAAGAAGCTGTTGCGAAGCTAAGAGCTTCATTGTGCCAGCGAGTTTCGCCCTGTTGGCGATATCTTGTCATTGAAGAGGAAGACCGCAATCTCCGCTTTACGAGTGAAGGTTAGGCCGCTTTTACCTTACTCAGCTAAAATTATACGACGCAAGACCAAGTACCCAAAAAAGGCTGGTCTTCCTGTTTGAAAGTAAGAGAGCAGTAGCGGAAACCTACAGTGTTGGTATGAGATTAGGCTGTCGGATTTAGCACATTTTTACAAAGGGCGTATTTTACGTGTACGAAACATATCTTACCCCTCTTGCCCCACAAACGTTGTGGGGCCACCACGTGAAGTCGGCGGAGATAAGCTTGTGGAGATCGAGATCGCCACCAACATTGAAGTCAGATGCGAATTGAACGGCGGAGTGAGACGTGTGAAATAAAGAGAAGGCGTGCTGAAATAATCTCAACTACTGGCAAGATGATCGAGTAGCCTTCCGGCATACAGTGGATGAAATCGCGAATAGGTCATTCGATCAATGCCAGTACAATGCTAGAAAAGCAGGGGCTCAAGCTGTTAGACCTACCGAACGAGGTCCCGGAGCATTCACTGTTTTTGAATCAAATTGGGAGACTGACACAAGGACAGATCTTGCTGCAAGCTTTGAATAGCATACAAGATACAATAATCTTGCTCCGGAGGCGGTTGATCAATCACCACTTCCGGGATTTGATTGAGCAAACTGTTCGCAAACGCCTTTTAGCCACGATAGCGCTCAACGATTGGAGATTGATGATAGAATGCTATCACCCGTCAAGGTCGCAAACCGAGCTGTACTTTTTCTGCGACTATGAGGGAACCCCTGGACTTGACCAGATACCGGATCACAATCGAGAGGCTGAATTGATGCCGCTGCTGTCTTATTTCAAACCGACCAAGGAGACACCAGAAAGGAGCTTCCTGCGTCCGCATCCTGCTGGAGACATTCCAGGTTCACGAACGATGGATAACGCCCCATTGCGGAAGCCGTCCCTGGCGGACCCGGTCCGGAGGGACATCAACCTTGAGAGCCACGAGAATTTCTCGCAGCTCATCTTCGATGCCAGCCTGGTCAAGTTGGGGCCGAAGAAAGGTGTTTTCGATGCTGTTGCCGGTATATTTGATAGAAAAACGATGCGAATTTTTCGAGACTGGTTGTCTGAACAAGCAAAGATCACCAAATGCAAGGATGACCCTTCGACTCCCCAGAAGTCCGATGCTCAGCTTGTGTGGGTCGATGAAGGGACCAAAAGAGCCGGGCTGGAGGTTGAGGTCCGGGAGAAGCGGTGGAGAAGCGCAATGCCAATCTTGATCAGTAGGGAGGAGGATCAGGCGATGAGCTATTCCATGGACCTTCAAGGTTAGTCACATAGAAAGTCCAGCTCCATGCTTTGCTGATATCCGTCCAGGGTTGCACATAAGTACCTTACATCTGTCGCTGGCCATTGAGCGCGAGTTACTCAAGAGTGGAGATGATAATGGCAGGGCAATGGTTTTTGGATCGTTTCCCACTGAGACAGCCGCCACGGCTTAGGCACCACAAATTTGATAGTCAGAGTACACAGCTGCCACCTTGGCAAGCTACATTTACTGCACACCCTTCTTCAGGAGCCTGCATTTGCTTGAGCCAATCATCAATGGTTTTGAAAATTCCTCGGATGAAGGTGCTGGAAACTTTCTCAGAGGAATCCGTCGACCATTTTAGCCAACGCCTGCTTGTCGACCAAGTGCCCATCCAAGGCTCCCCCGGGGCCAACTAGTGCTTTCATTACACTTCCTCTGTCTGTTTTCTTGCTCTCTGTTCTCATTTCGCCAATCACTTGCTGCACTGCAATCCGGACGTCCTCTTCTCCCATGACATTGCTATCCGTCATGTACGATTCCAGGAGCGCTATCTGTTGAAGCTCCTTTTGGCGAAGATCGTCTCGATTTGCGTTCTGTGCTTCTGCAGCCGCGCTCTCAGAGCTCTTGATACGTTTCCGTATCAGTTGCAATATATGCGAGTCCGTTGGCGTCTGGTTGGAGGATTTCGTGACGTTTGTAAAGTCAGAGAGGAGACCGCGTATAACATCGAGTCTGGATGATCGAGTCAGTGAGGAAGAGGGCAGATCGTAGATGTTCTTAGATCAGTAGCCGCATAGAATTAGTCATGACTTACCTTGGACTATCCTTTTCTCTCATGGCGGTTTTCATGTCCTCACGGAACTTGACCAAAAGAGGCGGAGGAGTTCCTGCTGCAGGGGGGTTGGTAGAGTAAGCATATTTCCTACCACAGAGGCGCAGACGGTGACGGAGATGTGTTCTCAACATCGCGTATGGAGCAGTAATATCTGAAAATAAGTTGTAAAGGTCATGAAGCTCGATGGGAAGCTCTGCCGCTCTGGATGTCAAAATCACCAAATGCTCGTACCTGACTAAGGCCACTTCCAGGCTAGCGATTTGCCATCCCGCGTGTTTTGGTTCTAGTTCTGTGAACAATATAAAAATGTCATGCTTCCACGGCAACTTGACGGTCACCTTCGCTGCATGACACTCGTTTCTTTCCTGTATTTATATGGCTTCCGCGCTGCTCAATGACCGTGAAGCGAAACATTCTTGGCTTCTTTCTCGCTTCAACGAACGACACTGTTCAGGAAGTCTAGGGCAATGTCCTTTGCCATTCAGCAGACACCACAACGACCGCTGCCAGGCGCATACCAGGTAACACCAGCTAATCGCCAGTCAGTATCAGGTCAACCGAACCAACCCAACCCTGGCGTACCCCAAACCTTCAGCTCCCAGCAAAATGCTTCCCAAGGCCAGGCGTTGGCCCCCCAAAGGCCGCCGGAGGACCTCAAGCCTGTAGAAAGGGCTTCAAGAACCATCAATGATGCATTGCTTCGCGAAGCGCAGTATCCCGAATTGGATGCCTACATCACTCGTAATTATCCTCCTTCTTCACAAGATTTCCCCGTTGCCAATCGCCTTTGCTAATGGGTTTGTAGAGGGTGTTTCCTCCGACTATGATATCTCTTCACATCTCACCGCGGCCCCTTTTCAGCGGGTACGCATGTATGATATACCAGAAAAGATCTTCGACCAGTACAACCGGGCTCAGATTTCCACTTCAATGGGGCTATTTGCCGAGCTGAATCATGCCTGGGTCTCGATCGACAATGCCTTGTATCTATGGGACTACACACAGCCTGATCCGCCTCTCATTGGCTTCGAGGAACAGCAAAAGCAAATCACAGCAGTCGAGTTGGTCTATCCTCGGGCTGGAGTGTTCGTGCCTACCATATCACGGCTGCTAGTAATAGCAACATCCACTGAGATCTTACTTGTCGGGCTTGCTACCCAGCCTGCGCCGACTGGCGGTCAAAGTGTAGCACTATATTCAACGGGCATGTCAGTCAGCATCAAAGGTATTGAGGTCAGCGCCATTGCTGGCTCAGCTTCGACAGGTCGCATTTTCTTCGCTGGAAAAGACAATGACGATGTCTACGAACTCACCTACCAACAGGAAGAGAGGTGGTTTCAGAATCGCTGTGCCAAGATCAATCATACCGGTCAAGGCATGAGCATGTTCGCACCAGCACCTTTGCTTGGCTTTGGATCTAAAACACAGCATGATTACATCGTCCATATGGTGATTGATGATACCAGAAGTCTTCTGTATACTCTCTCCTCACGCTCTACCATCCGCGTTTTCCACATGTCCGCTCCCAATAACCTTACTCTCGCCATCCATAGAACATTGTCAGACACCTTGAGAGACATCTCTCACATGCCAAACGCCATGTCAGAACTTCTCTCCATGAACATGTCAATCGTGAGCATAGATCCTATATCATCTTTCGAGGCAGGTCGGATGCATCTCATGGCGACGACATCAACAGGCTGTCGCATCTTCATGAGTGCTACTTCTGCAACGTCCTTCTACTCTTCAATTTCAGGAGGCAGTAGCGCCCCGAATAGCATGCAGGTTCAGCACGTTAAATTCCCACCGCCAGACTCGATACAGACTCCCCGACTCCAGCAACTCCAGCAACAGCCGACAACTTATGGTCAGCCTCAGACATCCGTAATCAACAACTCCAGGGCTTTGACACCCACTCGAAAAGCTCAAAGATTTGCCCCAGGCTATTTCTTTTGCTTCATTCCACGTGACTCTCGAACGCAAGTAGATACTCTCTTCCTGTCCGCTCCTGACTCAGGCCGGATCGCAAGACCGCAAGATCAGTCACGCCCATCAACCTTTCCAGAAAGCTGCGTTTGGTTGGGCCTGGGAGCTCGCGCAGAGGCTGTAGGTTCGATTACGGCCCCTTTCGCCGCGGTAAGGACACCTCAGGGCTTCGCGAACGAGCTTACTGTTCAATATGACAAGCCCTCTGCCGAGCTAGCCGTAATGACGAACACCGGAATTTTCACATATCGAAGACGACGATTGGCTGACATGTTTGCATCGACTATTCGACTTGTTGGAGGCGACGAAGGTCTGGAAGCAGAGATGAAGACCTTCATAAGACGGTATGGGAGGGGCGAGACAGCCTCCACCGCGTTAGCTGTTGCCTGTGGCCAAGGCTTGGACGTAACGTCCGACGCACGCGTTGCCAAAATCACTGATCCCCAGGTTCTGGAGAACGCACGCAAAGCTTTCATTGAATATGGGGGAAAGCCGCAACTGTACGAGAACAATGTGGTTGATCAATCAGTGCCCGCCATTGACATGGTTCATCCTTCTCCACGGCATGAGGGGCTTTCACTATATGTTGCAAGGCTCGTCCGTTCGATCTGGAGAGCACCCATCATCACGGAAGGCACTTCGCCAACCACCGGGCTTGTGGTTCTGTCTGCAGTGCCCATGGCAAAATTGCAGAACATATCTCAGGATCTGCTGAAGCTCAAAGAGTTCCTCAACAGCAACAAGAGCTTTATCGACGGGTTATCAGGGCCTGATGCTCTGGGACGGACTTCTTCAAAACAAGAGGAAATCCTACTCCAAGCGGAACATCGGGCCTTGCATTCTCAAGTCGTCCTGATCGACAACATAACAGAGGGTATTGCATTTATCCAGGTGCTCTTCGATGAGCGCATTGAGGAAATTGTCTTGTCTCTGCAACCGGATATAAGGCAAGCAGTACGAGAACTTTCCTACCAAGCCTTATTTAGCACGTCCAGGGGCAGGGATCTTGCCAAGGAGCTTGTGAAAGCCATTGTGAATCGCAACATTGCTAATGGCTCCAATGTCGAGACCGTGGCGGAGGCCCTTCGGAGGAGATGTGGCAGCTTCTGTAGCGCAGACGACGTGGTCATCTTCAAGGCTCAAGAGCAGCTCAAGCGAGCAGCAGAAGCAGGCAGTGACTCCGAAATAGGCAGAAACCTACTCAACGAGAGCCTGAGACTTTTCAGTGAGGTCGCCGGGAATTTGACAATGGAGCAATTACAATGGGCCGTCAGCAGCTTTACGAACCTGCAATTTTATGCTGGGGCCATACAGCTGGCCTTGACGGTGGCACATGAAGTGGACAGGGGTAACAAGGCATTGTCGTGGATTGAAGCTGAGCGGCCAAGAGATGTAAGCCATGAGATATTTACCTGCAAAAGAGTAAGCTACTAACATGTAGAAGGATCCTCGAGCATCAGCTTTCGAAGCCCGCAAACGGTGTTATAATCTCATTCATGGTGTTATCACGACCATAGAGGACTCGCATCCTGACATGGCAGATGGCCAGTACTCGATTGCCATGAGACGACGAACGGAAGCCTATGAAGTTATTGATACTTCCGAAGATGAAGCTTTCCATACAGATCTTTACGATTGGTACATGGAAAAGAACAACAGAGAACGGCTCCTGGACATCCAATCCCCATACATTGTTTCTTACCTCCAACGAAGATCAGCCAAAGATCGTGACAGCGCTGATCTTCTCTGGCGCTATCATAGTCGGATTGGACACAATCACGAAGCAGCAGATGTGCAGCTCGGATTGGCGAGAAGTGGATTCGCGCTTGGCCTGGACGAACGGATAGAGTATTTGGGCAGAGCCAAGGCCAACGCTTCCATGCCCTCGCCTGGCGTTGCCCGGCAGACCCGTTACAAGTTGTTACGAGAGGTGTCAGATCTGCTGGACATTGCCAACATCCAAAGCGACATCTTGCAAAGACTGAGCAGCGACCCGCGCATTGGTCTGGATCGGCAACCGACCATCCAGAAGGAGCTCAACGGCTCACTCCTTCCAATGAGCGAGGTGAGTCCACTTTTACGTTGACCAATCCAAAATCTTCATACTAATTTTGCTGGTCCAGCTATACAACCAATACGCCGACCAAGCCGGCTACTTCGACCTCTGCATCCTCATCTACCAAGCCGCCGACCATCGCAACCCTTCCGACATCAAAAACACATGGTACAACCTCCTCGACCGCACCCACCTCGAAGCCGAACAGAACGCCGCACAAACCGCAGACGGCAGCAACACGGCTGAGCCCTATCAAGCCATTGTCGAAAAGATCCGGTCGCTAGGAACGCGCCTGAATCTTTCCGAGACCATGTTCCCAATCCAGGACCTCGTGCCTATGCTTGAGGAATACTGGTTTCGCTATCAGCGCGAAGTGGCGCCTGACGGCTGGGTAGTTGATGCTCTGGTGGAGATTGGTGTCAGCTGCGAGAGTCTATTTCCGATCTTGGAAGGCATGTTCTACAACGACGCGGCGCCGTTCCAAGGACGGAATCGGAGCGTCATCTCGAGGGAAATCGTGTATGTCGTGAGGCTCTGGCTGCAGGCGACGAGTCGGGGAAAAGGGGAGGTACTCGGCGGGGAGAGCAATGCATCAGCAGTCAGTCAGATGCTATTGCTGTTACAGCAGAGTGGCGGACTAGACGGGCGTTACGCGGAGGAGTGTGTAAGCTTGAGGCTGAGGATCGAGCATCTTTTGAACTGAGATGGAGGTGTCCTGTATCATCGGGCGAGCGTAATTGTATTGTTGGCGGCTTCCTCATCGTGGGAATACGAATTAGATTAGCGAGATACCTTCAGGGGCGTTCTTGGACAGCCAAGAAAACCGAGCGTATGCATTGTTGGAATGAAGCGGACTACAGTAACCTCACTAGCGTCGAAGAAGGACACAAAAACGATTGTCAATGTGCTCTAGTGTCAGGCAAAGATGCGGCCTAGCCATGCTGATGGAGTGATCATGATCACAAGTGGCGGTTGTTTGCATGCATCCCGCCGCACGCCTCATCCAACGTCCGCCCCTGTATCCTCCTCCGCTACAAACCCTCCTCCAGCTTTTTTCGTCGTTATTCTCTTCAAACCCGCTCGCTACCAAACCCTCTCTTCCCAAAAAACCCCCCCAACATCTCTCGTCCCCGGCCTCCTTCAATCATCCCTCCGTCTTTCCCCCCCATCCCATTCTTCATCCACTCAACCCCACCCAACCAACCACCAAACATCCTCCCCCCCCCACACAATTATTTAAAAATGTCCCCCCTCCCCCTCCTCCATCCCCACGATCCGCCCCCTCCTAACAACCCTCTACCTCCTCTTCTTCACCATCCACATCCCCATCATGCTCCTCATCGATCTCTACCCGCTCTACCCGGCCTCCCTGCGGCCCACCCCGCTCACCCGGCTGCGGGGCTGGTATGTGGATACTTATAAGGATCGGTTTTTTGTGGAGCCGTGGGGTGGTGGTGGGGAGATGGGGATGGGGATGGCGGTGGGGCGGCCGGCGTGGTTTGGGATGTTCACGTGAGTTTTTTGCTTTTCTTCTCTCTTCTTTCCTGACTTTTGTCAGATGCGGGGGTTTTTTCTGGGGTTAGTAGGACAACTGGGCGGGGATTGGCGGCGTGGTGAGCGGGATGATGGGAGGGAATCTTTAGACGCCGAGGGGGGGGGGCATGGCAGGGAGGGGTGAGTGATTCCTCCGCAGAGATGGAAAAGGAGGGGTTGCCTGGATGATGGGAGACCCTGATGAGGCCTCGGGGCAGGAGATTTTGGTTCAAGGAACTGTGGGATTGGAGGGGAAGACACACGGCTGACGAGGCGTTTGGGGATGACAGGTGGATGGAATTGCTGGTGCACATGCCGATCAGTGTGATGGCTCTGATGAGGTTGAGGGTTGGCAAAGGTGAGCGAGCTCTCTCCCTCTCTATCCTCTCTTCTCAGGTCTTCGGTGTGCAAAACTTGTTGGTAAGTGTGTTCGCGTTTTCTACACTTTCCTCCACTCTATTATCAGGTGTCATAATCTCAGCATTGTTCCTGTGAAGTCGATTGCGTGTTTCGGGCGGCTTCACCTGCTGGTGTTGGCATTTCCGGGATTGAGATGATGAAAGGGAAATGCCTTCAAAAGACTGCTCATGGGGCTGGGATGAGAACCACGCCTTCAGAACGACATGCAAAACCGTTGGAAGAAGCCCCATCTCAATTCCTCTACTACCCCTCCTATCCCAAACCCCCCCGGCCCCCAAAAAAAACCAACAGAGCCGTTCCTTACTCTCTCTCTCACTCACATCACGATCTATTCCACATCAAAAGATCCATCCAGAAATCCTACACCCTCGTATCGATTTCCAAGTAGCCTCTCCTCTCCTCTCCTTCACCCCCTTCTGACGAGAATGAAAATCTGCAGATTCACCAACGCTCAATCTCACACTCCTCCTCTTCGCCCTCCAGACCGCCCTCACCACCGCCGTCTGCGTGGCCGAGTACCGCTCCTGGCCCGAGTTGACGCCGGCGGAGAAGACGAGTCTGGGAGGACTGTACGTGCCGTATCTGGTGTTTGGTGAGTCGCCCTTCCAAGTCCTGTTATTGGAAAAGATGGGTTGGAAAGAGAACTGGCAGGTTTGTGGGAAACGGATTTAGGTCCGGGGCAAGTCAAAAAAGTCGGGGAGAGTAAGAGGGATTGAACAGGGACAATGCAGGAGTGTATTTGCTAATGGCTTGGTGTGATAGCGGTTGTCATGGGCGTGGACATGTTTGATCGGGTGAGGAGGGTGCTGGTGCGGGTTGAGCGTGGGAGCACTCCACGGAAGACAGAGTAGAATGCTTGGCTCTCGGTGGTGTTTGAGGAAAAGACTTTATAGCTGAATTTTGCAGAGCTTATGAAAACGTGTCATACATAGAAGATGTGACTCGTGTCAAGCTATAAAGCGAACCAGCAGCTAGTGCTTGCCTTTTCAATGCTCTCATCACTTCACTCGTTGATTCTCAACCTTCCACGAGATTTCTAAGAATGCGACAGACACGTGCTTCTCAGGTGTGAGCAGCAACCGTACACTGCGAGCATTTCATCTACCCATTTGACTGAGCAATGAGAAGCCAAGTGGGATGTTGATGACATGATTCATGTGAGACGACATTAGCTAGTCGCCTTCGCCTCGCTCGCATGCATCGTAAAGAAACAAAGATGTCGTTTGTGCAGGTCAGACAATGGTCCTGCTTGTATGACATCCACGAACTCTTATACTCACTGGATCCCTAATCCTTCTCGGAAACATGAGATGCTCTTTTCAGATCAGCAAATTCACCAAGGCAGGCAACTTCTTGTACTTTGGATACTTTGGATGTCCTTTCAATATAGCATTAGTAGCAAGGTTCCATGAGCAATCCCCGCCCAGGACTGGGAAGGCAATTGCAAAACAATTGTTGCCTAAGGATAGCATTGTTGAAAGCAAAAAAGGTCCAGATACTCCTATGGTTCCATCTTAAATGCAGGAGTTCCTGCAAGGCGATACTCCTCCATCGAAGGGATCTGGAGAGTAGCAGGATGGTTTTGCCAGATTCGTGTGTTTTCTGTGTGCATCTGCCCAACCTCAGTCAACCTTAAAGTTTGCCGATCCTCCGTGTCTACAGTTTCTAGAAGACCCTCTTCTGTAAATTGCATGACGGGTTCAAATTCTTCACACTTGGTGTTAGAAAGCCCCAGCCGCAGGTGGTGTATGTCGGTGCCTAAATTTAACAATTTTACGTTCATGCAAGGGTTCAGATGCCCAAAGTAATTGCTGAACAATAGTGTGGTATCCTGTGGCAGTATCGAAAGGATGTCCCGCGTGAAATCATTCAGGTGGTGGGATTTGTAGGGAATTCCGTAGTTGTCTGGGTCTTCAAGAAGGTTCGAAGTGATCAAGATGTGCAATTTCCGCACGTAAAATCCTTGCTCGGTGATGGCCTTTAGCCACTTTGTTATCCGGGCGTCATCCTTGCCATTCATGTGCCTATCGAATATGTGCGTACACGTTCTGTAATAGAGGGGGAGCCCCTCCCGGCGAGTCATAGCACAGCTCCGGAAAAGGGAAGGCTGCAACATCATCTTGCTGTTGGTACGGACCATTAGGTCCCAATCGAAGCTATCCAAGGTGCCATCGTCAAAGGCGAAGTCATCTTCGCTGGGTACGTGGCTCTGCCTTCGACTATAAGGGTGCTGCGAAGACCAATAGTAAATCTTGTTGCGAATCTCTGGTGGTAGCTTGAAGAACGGAAATGGGCTACCGCTGAATGTCAGCTAGCTATATGCGTCAGAGTTACACTGTACCAAATCGTACTGGTCCTCATCGTTCTTGTCCAAACGGGCAATCATGTCCGCCTTGTTACCAGATACCTTCAATCCTCGTGTTCGAAGGATCTGCTTGAGATCACGGTTGAGATGCGTGTTGTAAGGGTAAACCATGATGGAGAATAGTTCAGTCAAAGATGGGCCCAGATTGATGAACTGGAGTCTTGAGCTAGTACCTAATCGATGAAAGATTATGTTGGCAGTCGAGCGAGGAGAAGACGGATGACTCGCTTGTGCTGGTGCTGGGATATGGATCTTCTTCAGCCGAAATGTTCCCAACGTAAGTTCTGATGTATTTGGTCAAGTATTATTGAATGAATGTTCGTGTTGAGATGGAGAGAAGTATTACGCAGATGGGAAAGAACGAAAAGGGAAGTAGCAAGCCACGTGACATCTTACATGTCCTACTATGGGAATTGTCAACTTTTTTGATCTCACGTACTCGGGACGGCTCGAGCATTCCAAATCTTTAGCTAACGCTCAGCTCATTCTCCTTCGTCTAGATAGCTCCTCCTCACAAACTTCCTTGCGCTCATACCTCTCTTCATAGTTCCGTTCTGATATTGTACCAGGGGCGTCAACAGCGCCTGGACATTTGGATCCCCCTTGCAATTGGGTGCATCATAATCCACCGTGAATACACTGACGGCACTGAAGCACCCACTTGAAACGACTTCAGTCTCACCTGGCAGCCTACAGTCGCCATTTATGCAAGTGTTCGCCCCGGGGCTCACAACATCACTATAACGGAACAGGCCCGTCGTTGCGTTGAAGACGGCTTTGTCGACGTCGGCGCCACCGGTCAGGCGGCTTTGGATGAATTTCGGCTTGACGCAGGAGTCGTTGACGAGAGAAGTGATTGCGGGATAGTTGACGTTGAGGCCGTAACCAAGTGGTAAGAGCTGACTCTTGTTCCCGTTCTTGATGAGCTGCTCAACCAGAGACACGGACAATTGGGCGTTAATGGTGGCGGGGTCTGGCGATCCGCTCTTAGTGGTAGCATTGATTTCTTTGTAGCTGCGCTGTTTACCGCCCCCATCCGAAAAAGCGATGGCAGGTATCCCACGCTCGACAGCCGCATATCTGAATTGATTTTAGAAGGGATCTCGAGACGCCAAACACCCCAAGACACTTACGTTGCGCCAATTGTGCCCGATAGTGTGTAAAGGAACGCACCCAGATTGTTACCAAAATTAGGGCCCGCAACCAAGAGGTCGACTTTGGTCCAATTGGTATACGTTGGCACAACGTAATCGAGGGCCACGAATGTGACTGCAGCGGGCGTGCCGTTGTAATAGAAGATGTGGGGATCTGTGGGGTCCTGACCGAAGCTGGGAGCGCCAGCCGGCACGAGGTTGTATTCAGAAGGTACCGTTAAGGTCGGTGACGATGTGAAGACTGATCGACCCCCTTGGCCACTCTCGTTGTCCACGGGAGCCACCATGCGGACATCGTGTCCAGCGAGCTTCAGAAGCCGGTAAAATTCTAAACCAATATTCAGTGAAACAATTGGACAACTCTGCGAATAAAAGCTGACCGCGAATATTGGCGGAGCCAAAGCCGTCATCGTTGTTGACGAGGATGTTCAGTGCTGTTGATGCTTGGATTATGGCGGTCGCGGCTGTGAGGCAGCTGGCAATTGACAAATGCATGGTAATTCAGTTTCGACTCTTGAGCAGCAGGGGAATGAAATCAAGAAGCTGTTCCGAGATTTGATGAGAAGCTATTGCAGCGACCTGCAGGAACAGCCTTACTTAAGTACCTTTTCATTTAGATTTCACAAGCTTCATCTTGTGCGAGAGAGTGACGTCCAGTGGCGCATCCACGGGTCCCATGGATGCTCAATCAGGAACATACCGAAGACAGTCGTGCTCCTCTGGGACCGTGGCATTGGTTGAGATGATCAGGAACAGCGGGCTGGGTCTGACATAAGGTACCTTATGCAGTGCGAAGTTGATCTTTTACCCCAATCCGGAAGGTGAGAATTGAGAGCTGAAGGCTAAACGGCCGAAACGGCCAATGCCGTTTGAGGTAGGCGCACGGGATACGCTATATTGCTAGAGCTCGACACCGATCGCTTTGCCTCTTCACCCTGTATAAATGCAGATCAAGATAAATTGAGTATAGTTAGACAATTGTATAGATGTCAAACCGAGATTGTGGTAACGCAAGACGCGCTTGGGAACATGTGTGACTGGACGAGCATGGTTCCACTCACATTGTAGCTAGAGAGCCCAAAGCGCTATGTCTATGTCTGATATGATGCAGTTTCAAAAAAGCTTCGTTTGTATGTGCCAACATCTTACCTTAGTCAGCTGAACTCTTACCACCCTTTTCGCCTCATCTCCTTGACCCTAGCGACTGTAGCCCTGAAGCCTTCCTTGAACAGCTTTCTCCACCTCTCAGACTTGAGCCTCTTCCGCTTCATACCAGCCCGCTCATGGAACATCTGCCGAAACCGATCTGATTTGACCTTTTCTCGCGCTACCAGCTGGCCCAATTTTCGTAGGCCGACACCAAAATCCACTCCATTCACAGGGTTCAGCTCAATCGTTCGTCCTACTGTTGGTCTTGAGCGGACAGTGCGTCTGGCACGATGGGCAATCGGCATCTGCTCTTGTAATTGTGTCATCATTTCCTGAGCCGTCTTCTGCCCGTCTCTGTCGAACTCGCCAGGAAATCTCATCTTGCTGGCGAAGTCGCCGGGCTTGTTCCTCAACCCTTTGTAGGTCTCACGGACGTTGTGAGCTGAAGAGCTCTTGGAAACATGCTGATCTAAAATCTTATCGAGGCCGGAGTGGACGTCTAGGTTTTCCAAGATGTCGGGCTTCTGGGGCTGTGGAGCTTTGCTCTGATCCCTCTGCCTTTTAGGAGCTCTTTGATGCATGCTTGTAGAGAACGGTGAAGCTTGTGATGTTCGGTGGAATCTTTGGCCAGTAGCCTGCCGGTACGGTTTTGGCGGATAAAGCCATCTGGCAGGGACTGATGGAGCAAGAAAGGGCAGCAAAGTCAAGGGCCGCGATCGAAGAACCTCATCGTAGTATCTACCAATCTCACGAATCACCTAGCATAAAGGGTCAGCTAAATACTCAATGACGACTAGAATAGCAGAGGCTCTTACCATTTTTCTGGATGTGTTAATGAATCGAAGTAACGTTTAGGAAATAGACTCGCAGTCTTGCAGATGGAAATCTTTCGCGCTAACGATTTCAGCCCTACCGAGGATATAATCTCGCGCCTTGACACAGAATTAAAGGATTTGCTTATATCATTTAACAATTACGGTGTAGACATCAGAGCCCAAACCTTTAGATATGATAAGAATCATCTCCATCCTTGCCCAACCCCAGTGAGTCACGTCTGCCGGCCACAAAAGGTCACCCTGAATTCGTCATTACCGCCATGTATAATTATCAAGGTACTGTCCTACATTGGTTTACTCTTTTCAATTTTGAAGCTCACTACGTGTACTAATGCCTGACTGAAGCACCATCGTCATCGTATGGCAAGCCCCCTCCATTTGGGGGCTTCCCGTTCCCTGCTGCTCAAAACAGTCCTGCTATGGGAGCCCCACCGGGGATGGGTAAGCTGCAATGATGGTTGTGATACACACACATGCTGACTGTACGCAGCTGCGCCAGGCACCGCTCCACCGCCAGGAATGCAGTCGACTGAGCAGCAGCCCTCGCGACCTGGAGGCTTTCCTTCCAACTTTCAGCCACCTGCGAATATGCCAAACATAAACTTCAATGCCCCTGTAATTCGACTCGGCACCACGGGACCGTCGAAGCCAGCTATGCCAGTGGGATCAGACTATCGACGCGAATCTGAACAAAGATCGAATCGAGCTGGACTGGGTATGGACATGAATGCGCAGCGAGCTCAAGTGCGGGAGAGCATGATGCAGCTCATTCCTCCGAAACAGGAAGAGATTGTTCGGACGATCTTCATCGGAGGCATCACTGAAGGAGCAGGAGGGGACGAAGGCGTCGAACGCATCTTACAGAGCGCGGGCAATCTAAGACGATGGGTAAGAGCGATGGATGCAGACAACAAGGCCTGTCGATTTGGTTTTGCAGAGTACGAGGACCCCGAAAGTCTGATGACAGCCGTTGAGGTGCTGAAAGATGTCGAAGTACCTCAAAAAGCCCAGTCCGTCAACCTAGCGAAGAAGGAAGAGGATGACGAAGATCGGAAGGTGGAAAAGAGCAAGCTCCTGGTATGTTACAGCCAGAACGGTAAGATGAAGATGTCTATGTACTATGTGCTGATGTGGGCCAGGTCTCCGTCGATCATTCTACCTACAACTACCTCGAGAAATGGGAATCCTCTCGTGGGGATACGGATCCTATCCAGAGACAATTACGTTTGGATGCGGCCAAGAGCTCCTTGGCGAGCGTCTTGCTTGAACTTGAGAACCCCTCAGCTCCCATGCAAACAACAGAGCAACTTTCTAAGATCGACCAGGATGGTGACACTGCAATGCGCAACGGAGATGAAAATCCAGACGCAGAGGTTGTTACGATACCACTCTCCGCCGATGATGAGCTTTCAGATATCCCAGCCGAGATGCGAGAAACCGTTGCCAAAGAAATACAAGCCTTTAGAGACCGTAGCACCAAACGCGATCTGGAGAGGTTGAGGAAAGAAGAGGAAGCCGAAGCTCGGTCAAGGATGGGCCAACCCCGCGTCAATCGCCTTGCTTCACCTCCTCGAACAGCACCAAGTGGCCCTGCTGGAGGCGCAAATGGCATCCCACTAGGACCGAGAGATCGTGGTGTACCGAATGCTCCGGCTGGACCTAAGGGCTTTTCTGAATCCCAAATCCCTAGAGACTATCAGAAGGGTGTCACCTTCGTGAACGGAACTGGTATTAATGGCGCATCTACTGCTGGTCTCATAGATCGACAAGACGAGGATAGTGACGCTAGCGATAGCGAGATCGAGGATAGGAAGCGCGAGAAGAAGGAAGCTGAGCAAGAGAAGCTCTACCAAGACCAGAAACGTAGATGGTTGAATCGGGAGAGAAGCAGAACTGCAGCGCTAGAGCGGGAGAAGGTCAGAGACAAGGAGGATGAAAGCCACCGGGCTGCGGAGAAAGACACGGTGGCCCGGAGACTAGCTGAATGGAACGATGACATTCAAGCGAGCCGCAAGGTCGAAGAGTATTATCTGGATCGCAGCATGTGGATTCGCAATCGCGCCTCGTTCCGCTCGCGCGAAGCTGCCATGGATGACATGGACCGAGCCGCAGAGCAGAGAGAGAAGGCTAAGGAGGAGCAACAGAAAGAACAAGCCCGAGGCATGGCCAATGACTTCCTCAACCAACAAGCCATGGAACTATCCACTCCGAGGGAACCACAGCGCTTCAAGTTATCGCTCGGCGCTGCTGCGCAAAAGGCCCAACAGGCCAACACCAGCAAACAGACGGTGGCTGAGGTCGAGGGTCTACTTGAGGATGAGGAAGAAGCTGACGATTCGTCCAAACGGACACTGATCCCTATCAAATTTGACAGTGCGGCAGATGCCATGGGTCTGACAGAGGAGGAACGAGCCCAAGCCGTCAGGCAACTGGCTGCCGACATCCCATCAGACAAGGATGGATTGTGGAAGTGGCCCGTCAAGTGGGAGTTCGTTGATGAGACCGTTCTAGGCGATCAACTAAAGCCTTTTGTGGAGAAGAAGATCGTTGAATATCTTGGTGTGCAAGAGCAAATGCTGGTGGAGGTGGTAGAAGATCACATTCGAAAACGAGGGGAACCTCAGGCTTTGGTAGGGGAATTGGAAGGGGTAAGTCTTGATTCGCATCCATCATCCGGCCTCCATCTTTGTGACTATGCTAACATACTGACTTTCTAAGGCACTTGATGAAGAAGCTGAGGTGTTGGTGAAGAAACTTTGGCGCATGATCATCTTCTTCAGCGAATCCGAGAAACGAGGTCTCTCGGCATAGACCGTAATACGCATGCATCAAATACCATTCTGGCTTGCACCAATTCTGCGAATGACTTCGAGACTTGGATATTTCCGCTTTCGTGAGCTCTGGAATCAATTTTCATGGTTTCATGTCACGACCCCTTCTAGTATCGGAAACAGGTCCACATTCTTCAGCGTGATGCGTGCACATTCCGCGACGGCGTCTACTCGTTCGCATTGGTCATTTCCTTTTGATCCAAAAGAACAAGGCATAATGTTGGAGCATTCAAGTGCAGCCTGTATCATCGTTCTATCTCCTCCAGATACTAACAATGCGGTCGAGATCATCTATCCTTGCGTTCTGCACAGCAGCTCTCGCTCAGGTGCACGCCAAGATTCAGTTCACGAACAGTGATTATACCGTCGTCCCGGGCGAACCGTTTGAACTCAATTGGGGCGATGGAGATGGCTCGGTATGTGAGAGGCGCCTAGAAGACTCGCAGTTTCAATCTTCTTTCACCAGAAACATGAGTGATCCCCACCATTGTCGACTAACGCAACTCTAACAGCCAGTTTCAATCTCGATTGCAACCGGCCCAGATGCGCTTCATCTGAATAATCTCGCCACTATTGCAAGTACGTTGCCCCACTCAGCCTCTACTGCTAGCATTCTCCTTCCAAGCTGCTCTGACAGATCGAGTATCTACAAAATAACCTCCGTTGAGAACAGGTGGTCTAACCAGCGCCTTCTACACACTCACATTTCCCACGTCCGTTCCACCAGGCAAATACGCCTTCACCATCGCCCAGGACAGCGTTACCAATTATTCTCCACTCTTCACTGTAGGAAGCACCGCTGCCATCTCCACTCCCGCAGACACCGCTTCTCTTCCATCCACAACAACATGCTCAATGGGCACTGGCACCTTGGTCTATCCATTGGGCACAGGTTTCACTGGACTCCCCACTGCAACCTATCCGACCGCAAGTGGAGGCATACTTCCCCCATATATACGGTATCCCGCGAACGCTGCGACCAATGGGTCAGGGAGCCTAGGGGCTATCGGTAGCGGCATGGGAATGCCGATCGCAAGCCAAGGGTTCATGGGTCCAGCTGAAGCATTCCTGGGTGAATCGTCGAGACTTTCGAGTGGATGGGCAGGAGCGATGGTGGCGACGGTGGTGGGGCTGGTAATGGGGGCTTGGGTGATGGCTTGAAAGAGGGCAGAAGTTAGGGGTGGGATAGGTTGGAGGGTTGAATCATGGAATGTGTCAATGTATAGGTGCCCAAGGAACGAGCCACAGCATTCTCATCATTGAACACAATCTGGAGCTTAGATGAAGTGTCAATTGGAGGCCTTTTCAATATTCTTCTGAGCAATGATAATTGATGATATATCAAATGCCGTTTATTGGACATCGAATAGCAGCCACAAGTATTCCTTTCAAGTTCTCGAACAAACAGAACCCACGGAAAACTTAGCCAGGGATGTGTGCTGTGACAATGCACCACTACCAGCCATCGCCCTCCCCTCAAATCTCACTGTAGCTGCGGGTGAGCGCCTCACACTGTGTCATTGCTTTGGAGCGAGAAAGAATCTTCTTTTTGGAAGGCGCACCGACCGAACATCGTCAGACCCAAAAACTTCTCTACCCGAAGGAGGTGGGCACGATTGAATATTGACTTCACTGTCTCATTATCCATTCCTTCCACCACCAGCTTGCACTGCAGTAGCGAGTGCGATAACAAGGCATCAATGGGGTAATAACAGTAGCCCGTCCATGAATCTCCTTTTCCTCATCCCACATCCTGTGCGTAATAGAGTAGCAGGTCTTCCATGTAGAAGATCAGCGCTCGACAATATATTGAGAGTCGTTGAAGGGAGAATGTTCCATAGCAGAAGAGCCATGGATGTGAATCCTTCCCAACTCCTGTATCATAGCTAGACCTTACCAAAACCTTTTGTGCAAGCAAGCAAGCACCAGAAAGGGACTGTAGAGATCCTTGATCATTGTCTCCGGGCCGTCACAGAGCCTCACTCAGAGATGATATTTCGGAGCGATGGTTGCTATTGGCTTGGCACTATCCATATTACTTCTCACGACTGCAGCGGCTCTACTTTTCCTTCATAGCTAGTCCTTTGATACCCAAACCGACCTAGGTTCTCAGTCTCATGGCAATCATCAGTGAAATGGCAGTATTGAGATCAGTCGATTTCTCTACTCCAAGACCCGGCTATTTCTAGTCTCAATACAATTTCAATCAGAGCACGTAGACGAATTCTCTGTTCTCTTTATCGGTAAGATCCCAGAATTCGTTACCGTGCTGTTTGACATATCCCACGTCATTTCTTTCCCGTGTCTTTTGCCTATTCTGCCTGATTATGTAGCCAATCATAACAGACATGTCCAGGACGCATGCTCCAAATAGCACGATAATTGTGATCTCTGCAGGGACAAAGCGAGGTGCGTCTTCGGAGCGGAAGGTCTGAGGACCGATGATGTTACCCACACAATACCCTATGAAGAAGAGAGCGGCCACAGTGGTTTTCTTCGTATAGCTGTTGGGGAGAAAAAGCATTAATCATTTTATCTTAGATAATGAAAAGGTGAAGCACCTACCCGGCAACGTTGCTTGCGATAAGTGATAATACAGCCGCTTCGCCCGCAGGTAGTGCGGTGGTGAGATAATAGCCAAACAATCTTCCAACCTTGTTGTTCAAGGGTAGTGCAACAATCAGTATGGCACCGATCAATGCTACCACCATGGCGAACGTGCCCCAGAGTAGGCGAAGGCCGAAACGCTGCGACAAGAGGCCCCAAGTCAGGATTGACACGATTGCCACCGCGCCAGCTGGGCATCCGTAGAGTAGCGACTCCTGAGGCGTGAACCCAAAGGAAACGATGAGTTGTGAGAAAAAGTTGGTCAAGCCTCCGTTTGGGATGTTAGCCGCGAGAGAGTAGAAGACCACCATCCAAGTCATGGGATCAGTCAGTGCCTCCCAGAACTGGTACCGCTTGAATGTCCTGTTGCCGATGCCTTGCTGATTCACGCGCACTCTCTGGACAGCAAGAACCCGCTCTTCCTTCTTCAGCCACCACGCATTCAGCTGGCTGTCCGGAACGCACGAGAGCACCAAGATCCCAACGAGTATGGTGATACTCCCAAAAATAAGAAACACAATTTTCCAGCCCGCGAGAGAGTAGGAAGGGTGGAAATCGGGTGCTGGATGGGATGGGTTAGCAGGAATAGAGCGCCGAGCTATTCCATACGCAACGAGCCCGCCGAAGATCTGCGCAAAGCCACTTGAAGAGACCCATATTGCGGTACGGAATGACTGTTCAGGTTGAGTATACCACTGTTCAGGAGCAGGGATCAGCACTTATTATGTATTTGGAAGAACAAAAAGAGAACACGATATATCAATCAGAGGACAAGGAGACGGTCAACCTGGGCAGAACCTACTTGAGAGACGATCAAGATCAAAGCTGGGCTGACACATGCTTGCAGTATTCCGAGGATGAACCTCAGTGCTATAGCATCTCCGTAATTTTTGGTGGCCGCTACACAGCAGGATACGATCCCCCAGAGCACCGTGCATGTGCCCAAATATTTCGCAATGGGAATCCGTTGTAGAGCCCGCCCGGTGAAGAACTCGGCGCCGAGGAAGCCTTTCTGATATCAACGCACTGGCGGACGAATGAAGAGAGGCGTGTCTGAGTGTATGGGCAACTTACCGAAGAAGAAGACGCTACCGGTCCACGAATAATCCTGACCGACAAGATGCAGAGACTTGGTGAAGCCCATCACACTCGCGTAAGAGAGGCTAGTTCCTGGGAATATGAACGCGACTTGTCAGGTCCGGAATTCACACGTCTAAGTTGCCTTGGTGCCTCATCCAAAGGGCGACGCAGCATACTCACGATCTAAGAATTGGATCCCGTATACGAGGCAAAGTAACTGGCACGTGATCAGCGGTCCCCCTAAGAGGCTGCGTTGATCAGTTACCTACAGGCATGATCACCAGGTCAGCCCACAGACGGAGCCGCCGGCTTATCGCAGGATCCTAAGTCAAATGGTCCTGCTCAGCAATTTGTAAGGCCTGCAGCGCGACATCTGCTTCGCGCTTTGCATAAGAGGTCTGTTGACCGAGAGCAGCATCTTTAACGTTGTGATGTGGTTCTTTCGAGTCCATCTTCGCCTAGGGGACTTGCGCATAGAGATCACTGGATAGCGTTGAAATCCCAAGAAGCACGAGTTCTTTTGGGGCACAAATCAAGCAGCTGGCGATACGCCTGGAAGGAGTTATAAGGCGAACAGATCGTGGCTTAAACGTCAGCACCAGTCAGAGCAGTGAGAAATGGAATCCAGTGACCAGACTCACTAGAGTCTCTGTGACGTAGTGATGGTGGACGAAGAAGACATTTGGAGGTTACACTCTTACAAATACTTCCGCCTACCATAGCCATTTTACGATGGCGATCATCCATGGGCTCGCATCTCCGTGTTATCCACCTACCGTTCTCTTCCAAGCCTGCAAGACGAGATGCCACACTGCATCGGAAGAGCTGCACCTCTGCAGATTCAATACGTGGGCCTTCTCAAAGGATTTCTTACAATACACTTCCTCTACCGGTGGCGTGGTAACACTGTAAGGAAGCTAACGCATCTACGCGTTTCAAGTTATCTGCGAATGCTTGGCATTTCTCCTTTGACACCCTCACCACATAGATCACCATAAATGTCGCATTGCTCGACTATCAACTTCATGAAGTCCAGTAATTAATGTATGACTAGTTGGATCTAGATGTTATATACTTAGTTACTTAATATCATAGCAATGAAATACTTCGCGCATGCTCAACCTCTTTATACAGTCTGACCTAGAAGCTCTCACTCAAAGGCCTAGAGCCCTTTGCCAAGCCTTAGCCCTCCAATTCTAGCGTAATGAAATAGCATATCTCTTTACCATCAATAACGGCCTAGATAAAAAATAGGACGAGTCAATATTAAGGACCAAGGGATGTAAACGAAGAATCATTGGTTTCGTGAAATTTCAGTAAGTGGTGGTTGAGTAATGCCAGGTATGTATGGTGATTCGTATGTGGGAATTGCAAGCATACGCAGATAACTTGAAACGCGTAGATGTTTGATACGCCGTGTTCCAATTACCAGCCTTTCCTAGATTTTGTTGTACCACAAGAGATGTCGCGAACACAAGGCTAGGTAATGATTTGCGTTTAATGGTGAGTGCCTAAGCGCTCTCTTGAAATAAGGGTGTCATCGGTTGCATCAACATGGAGGACCCACACCGCCATCTTGAGACCTATTCTATCCAATAAGGTAGTCAATGGGCTTGGAGTCTTCGCCTGCTTTTTCAGCGGAGAACCCCCACTCGTTCCCATGCAAAGAAGTTGCGCGTGCTTTGTCTTAGTAACTTACTAAGAAGTGATTAAGATCACAAAATCACTTTCCTAATTCTGTGAATCATACGGCGTGGGAACTATCGAGATATGGCATTCCGCTGGAACCCATGTTTGCAACACATCTTTCTAATCTCACCACAATCTTTTTTGAGAGTTCGTGCCCGTCTTCGAAACGCTCAAGTATCCTATAGCATTCGCATTCCCATTCACACTCCTAAATCATTGAGGCCTTGAAAGGCTTCCTTTGGCAACCGCATCTAGCGGGCATGTCTTCAGGCCTGACTTCATCGCAGCTTCAGCAATGGGACGAAAGCAAACAAGGTGGAATCATTGCTTCCTTAGCCATTATCGTAAGCCTCGGGAATCTCTCAATGGCCCTACGATTTGCTGCGCAGCTACGGACGCATCAAAGACTCTTTGCTGAGGACTATCTCATATCCTTCGCTGTAGTAAGTTATCCTCCGTGAAGATTCGTGCCAACTCTACAGAAGCTAGGAGCAAGCACGGAGATTAAGTCACAGACTAACAACCTAACGTTGTAGATATGTTCTGACATTGTTGTGGCATTGTTACTTGTTGCGGTTCGTCACGGCCTTGGTTTTCACGTCTGGAGAGTGACCGGCACTGATCCGAATCCTCCAAGGAATCTGGTACTCATGTTTCGGGTGAGTAGATGGCATCGAGAAGAATCTTGCTGTACTGACAGTGATAGTACGTTTGGATCACAGCCATCCTCAACGGCCCTTGCTTTCTCAGCATAAAGTTAAGTCTACTGTTCTTCTACCGGCGGATCTTCCTCATCAATCAAAAGAAACTCCGCTTTTTGTGGTGGGGAAACCTCATCTATGCAGTGCTTTGGGGTTTTGGGAGCACCTTTAGCTTCATCTTCCAGTGTGTACCAGTACATTACTACTGGGATCGTACATACCTTGGTTTCCCGGACCCCCCACCTGGAATCTCTGGAGAATGCCATGCTTCAGCAAATTGGCAGGTTGCTTTGCCTATCGTTTTCAGTGTGATATTTGACTTCTCACTCCTCGGTCTGCCACTCTTCACGCTATGGGGGTTGAACATGGACAAAAAGCGAAAGCTCGCTTTAGTCGCGATTTTCTCTTTGGGTCTAATGTATGTGAAATATGGGATTGGCCTTCACAGAGCGCAGTTCTAACACATAATAAGTGCATGTTTCCTCGAAGTGGCGCGAGTGCTTGTCATACTTCTTGGCACGAACGTCTCGAAAGACCCTTCCTGTAAGCAGATTCTGCCCCCTCCCACAAGTCCCATACCTCTGGATTCAACAAACTGGGTCTCACCTTTCTAGACAATACAGTCTCGTTTCTCGTAGTCACTTCAGCCGCCGAAGGGGCCGCAATCATTTGCGCCTGCCTTCCGTTGATTGCTGCTCAAGCCCGACACATGTCCCAAGCGCTCAAGGCGTATTGGCACTCACGTACCTCGCGAAATCCAAATGTAGCTCATTTGTCACGTTTCACTGACCACCCGATCCGGTTGAGTTCCCGAGAAGCCAGACTCGATGACGATAGAGAGGCGGCACTCGGATACACATTCCAGGAACGCATACCGGCCGGGACCAGCACTCTAATTGAGGCAAGCGCAGACCGTGATAGCTGGAAAGGTCCAACAGCAGAAGAAGGAATTAGAGTCAAGACTGATGTAGAGTTAGTTGATGGTTTCAGATGTCAAGGCTCAAGGCCGGACTTTTGACAAGACAGTATAGGCGAGGCCAAATTGTCATAACATTCATATGCGCCTGCCACGAAATCTACTTGACACAATGTCTCTATCGCATCGTAAAATTAAAAATCATCGATTCGGCAGACCGAGAAAAATGACCCATTTCGCACAGCCCTACTTTCGCTCAGCCTTCCACCAAATCATCATCATACTAGGCTCACTCCAGGAGACATTTTTCAGCTCCTTTAGCTCTTCTCCATCATAAAGACCTGAGTTGACATTCCATTCCGTGCCCGTTCTCTCCCCCACCTCACCCCAAAATCGCTCCATACTCTCCTCATTGTGCCGATAATTCGACCCTGTCCGAGTAGGCATCACATGACTTCCGGCGTCTCTGCTACCCAACTGCCGCCCCACGATGATCGATCCAGACCGAGCACAGGAGAAAGCTACCAGGCGAGAGGCAGCTCTGACCATGTCGTCCCAGTCCCACACATGCAGGAAGCTGGAAGCGAAGATAACGTCCATCTTCCCGACCAGGGCGTCCAACCCGCCAGCCTCCGCCGAGCCCGGCGGGGCAAGCACGTCCCCGCTGACGAAGGTCGAATTCAACCTGCCCCGGTCGCGGAACAGCTCGTACCCAAGTTCGGTGAAGCGGTCCTCGAGGTCGAAGCCGTAGAGCTGCGTGTCCCTGACGTTGTTTCCGCCTTCACGGTAAAGGAGATAACGCAATTCCTGACCAAAGCAGCAGCCTGCATCGAGGTAGGAGGCGCCACTGCGGAGCCGCTCGAGCACGAGGGGGTAGAAAGGCTGCGAGGAGAGCCAAGGGGTGAGAAAGCGGAACTGGCCAATGCAAGCGTAGGACCAGATCTGGAATGCCCTGTCTCGCTGGAGATGGTCGAGGAGATTAGCGGAGCGACTACTTATTTTTTCTGTCTTTCGCTTCTATTTTTTGGAAGTGGAGACCCGAAATCGAGATCCAACAAAGATAAGCAAGGCGGAGAACAAGTTGGCAACAGCGCAGGGATGATGGATAGGCTTCCGAAAAGACGCTTGGGTTCTTTGAAATCCACAGGACGAGAATTTGACCAACATACAAGATTTTTTACGTGAGATATCACCTCGTCTGATGGTATCCCACTGTAATTCTCCAGCAAGTCCCTCGCCTCTGCTGGAACGCTAGCGACAACTTCTGTATACCAGGCTGGCTTTTCCTCTACCCCAGCCTTACTTGTCGAAGCGATTTCTTCTTGCTGGCCATTTTTCTGGCTCTCTGCTTGCTTCTGGTTCATTCTCAAGATAGGATGTGTCACGATGGAGCAATCAAAATTGATGAAAGCCTAGCAAAACTATAGATGGTGGGCCGAAAAGGAACAAATACTAAATTCGATAATCAGCCTGAACCATTGATCTATCCGTTCCTCCACAACACCTTCGGAACGCGTAATGATCGGAAATATATACTTCGGATGCGCAAGGGGTAAGAGGCAGTGTACTCCATAAGATGAGGCGCAATGGTCATTCATTGCGAGATTGGGCACTCGGACATGACAAGAAAGTAGCGTGGGGCTACGTGTCCCCTGCAACGTGATGGCGGTGATGGAAAGGGGATTCGATCTACCATGCAAGGGTTACTGCGAATTGCAGTAACTCCGTGCACCTGCATGAGGCGTTTGCTAGTACAACACCTTTGAAACAAGGCACTCGCTCTCATGAATTCTTGGTTGCCACTTTCCAATGGTGGTCACCCTGATTTTCATTATGTGTTGCCGCTGTCTACGAATGAGATCCACGAAGAAAGGAAGTCAGCGAATATTATTCAAATAAGTCATATTCGCGCATAGAACGGATTGCAGGGATCCTATAGAATTCAGTGGAGTAGTATTTGACTGGACGATGTAAGTTACTGTTCTGCTTTTTCAATACGAAACTAATGGATATCTCCGTAAGGTATGATGAATCCCGGGAAACTCCCTCACCTCAGCTTCAAAACCGGGGCGATAGAGGGGCTGGCTTGGAGCTTGATAGATCATGAGGAGAAGATTCTTTACATGTCTTCGAAACATTCAAAGCAGATGGCTGCTGAACCTTGGGAGCTTTGGTTGATTATCTCCTCGGAGCGATGCACACTTGCCTCCCACGTAATGACGATTACTATTCGTATGCATTCCCGCCGCACGGAGGTATGGATCTGCCGTTGAAGCAGAAGCAAGAAACAAACCCTAGAGAGTGTGGCATCTGCAGGTTGCTAACATCCTAGTGCGCGACAGATGCCAATACCCCTACCAGGTCTGGCAATGAACTGTGCCGACTTTGTCGAAGGTTCTGAATTGTGCCGCGCCTCGTCACTTCAGTAGGTGCAGTCCTTTGCAAGTATCTGAACACCTGATTCAGGTGCATCCCATATTGTCAAGACCAATGCTTAGATTGTGCAATGACGTGCCCCTCTTGCGACGTAAACCATCAGCCGTAAGGACGTGGCATAAATAGCCCCCCTCTATCAGCAGAAGTTCATCCAAGCACATTAGACGTTGCGATCGAGATTTCCATTCGAACGCAATCGAACGCAATGACGCTCCAAATTGAAAGAACGACGCCCACACTTCCATTGGCTTCCAAGCATACGAACGGTATTCGGGATACGTCGACTTTGCTACAACGTCCATCGACTAGCCTCTGGCAGTTCCTCCAAATTTCTTCAACTTCGACTGGTGGTGTTCTAGTATATCAACCCGGCTCCACATGCGAAAAGCAGAACATCACCAACCTCAGCTATGAATCACTGCTAGAACAGAGTGAGGATAAAGCACGAAGACTTCGGGCTGCGCTACCCAACGCCACCGGAGACACGATCATCCTTTTACACTTTGACAATCATACCCAGAGTATCGGATGGTTATGGGCAATCATTCGCGCTGGATACATACCTGCAATCTCTACTCCTCTGTCTGCGCACGAGCATCAACGAAACAGTCATATTCAACATCTAAAAGATCTTCTCAATGATCCTGTATTCTTGACGTCGGATTCAATGCTGAGGCAATATCCCGAGACTCAGGCTTTATCCTTCCAGACTGCCGATAGCCTAGTACATGTGCAGAGCAGTTCAGATTTACCACAGCTTGTCTCTTCAGACGACCACGAAAAACCTGCGGTATTGATGTTGACTTCCGGCTCCACTGGCAATGCTAAAGCAGTGGTGCTCACAATCAATCAGATCGTCACCTCTGTCTGCGGCAAAAGTGAGGCATGGGCTACTACCGGATCTTCTGTATTCCTGAATTGGATAGGCTTGGACCATGTCGCCAATCTGACGGAGATGCACCTCCAAGCAATGCTCGTGGGGGCGCAGCAGGTTCACATTCAGGCAAATGATCTACTTGCGGATCCATTGCTTTTCATCCATACACTATCCAGGCATCGAGTCACTCACACGTTTGCGCCTAACTTCTTCCTAGCTATTTTGGAAAAGAAGTTGCTAAATTCTGCTCCAACCGATCCTGTTTGGTCCCTCGATCTGTCCGCACTGAAAAGCATTATGTCGGGAGGAGAGGCGAATGTCGTGTCAACAGCCGAGACCATGGGCCGATTGCTGAATCGTCTTCGCGCGCCCGGGCAAGTCATCCGAACTGGTTATGGCTTGACCGAATCCTGTGCTGCACTCATGTATGGCATGCTCGATATCTCATACGAGGAAAGAGAGAAGCATGAATTTGCATCAATTGGTAAGCCGATTACTGGTGCCAACGTCAGAGTGACTCTAGACGATGGATCTCTCGCGACTTTATATGAGACGGGCAATCTTGAGCTTGCGGGCCCAGTGATATTCAGTAGATATTTCAATAACCCGTCCGCCACTCAAAAAGCCTTCACCAAAGACGGGTGGTATATGACGGGTGATAGGGCTTACATTGATTCCTCCAACAAAGTCAATATGGCAGGGAGAGCGAAAGAGGTAATAGTCATCAACGGCGTGAAGTACTTCCCTGTCGATATCGAGGCTGCAATCGAGAAAGCTTCCCTGCGAGGAATCTTGCCGTCGTATATTGCGACGTTCGCACATCGCCCGCCCGGTTCATCCACTGAGACATACTGCATTGTCTATGGCTCCAAACCTTCGGTCGACTCACCTTTGAGAACCGTAGATACAATCTCGCATATTACAAGCAGGGTCGTTGGCACGCGACCTGAATGGGTGATTCCGCTGCCTCAAGCGCGACTCGACAAGTCTTCACTAGGGAAACTTCCTCGAAGCAAGATTCAAGCTCAATTTGATGCGGGCGTCTTCGGCAAGGAAAAGGTGAACGTTGCCTTCGCAGTGCGTCAGCTCGCCCTCCAGAATCGCGTTGCACCCGAGAGTAGAACGGAATTTGCTATAGTCAAGGTCCTTGCCTCGATCCTCCAAGTCGCCGATGACGAGATCTCCGTTGACAGGACAATATTCGAAGTAGGGATCACTTCCGCAGGACTCTTCCGATTTGAGCAATCACTGCGCAAAGAGCTCCGGTTCGGTACGGGAATCTCCATCATCACATTCCTCAGCAATCCTATGATCCGAAATATCGCGACTGCAATCGAGAACCAGCATTCCCGCACGTACGATCCAGTGGTGCAACTCCAAGCCCATGGCACCAAGACGCCGCTCTGGCTTGTGCACCCCGCCTCGGGCAATGTGCTGGCGTTCCTCCCGCTGGCTCGCATCGTCACCGACCGACCGCTCTATGCCCTCACAGCACGTGGTCTGAGCAACAACGAAACCCTCTTCTCCAGCATCTCAGAGATGAGCGACGTGTATTTCAGCCATGTGAAGAAATTGCAACCCAGCGGACCATACGCGTTGACGGGCTACTCCCTCGGAACCACGGTCGCCTTCGAGCTGGCCAAGAGACTCGAAGCGAATGGAGACAATGTCGCCTTCTGCGCCGCGCTGGACTCGCCCCCACACGTCATCCCCCTGGTGCAGGACCTGGACTGGGCCGCCGCCGCCGTGCTGGTGTCCTACTTCCTCGAGCTGATCCCCCAGGATTCGATCCCGGAGCTGATCGAGCGCTTCCGGGGCATGCCGAAACCGGAGCTGGTGCAGTCGGTCCTGAACGTCTCGAGGCCAGCGCAGCGCGCGCTGCTGAACCTGGACCGGGAGCAGCTGCTCGCCATCGTGAACGTGACGGACAATTTCGGGGCCATGGCCAAGACCTATCATCCCAAAGGAAGCGTGGAGAAGGTCGACATCTTCTACTGCACACCGCTGCACAGCGTGGAGCGCGGCGGGCGCGAGAAGTGGATCGCGGACTTCCTGAGCCGGTGGCAGGACTTCTCTCGGGAGCGGGTCGCGTACCACGAGTGTGAGGGTGACCACGCGGACATGTTGAATCCGGCATATGTGGAGGGCTTTGAGAAGAGACTGGCGATGGTCTTGCAAATGAGGGGTCTCTGAGGATGACTGGCTGGCTTGGAAAAGGGTCAATTGTATGCGAAACCCGAGCGGGGAGAAAAACAAGACACCCCTGTTTCCAAAGCTGTCATGCATGCAAGTCAGATGAATCTTGCACTAAGTCGGAACAAGCATGACGCTCGCAGTCCTGCCTAAACGTCAACATCTCTAATCCTTCTCCAAGATGTTCTAATGGATTTGTCCGTTCATCCCAAGAGGAAATCAAATATGTCGTCGTGTCAGGCAATCCAATCGCTCTCAGCTATCATACAACCCGCATGCCTCCAAAGGGCTCTCGAGCACGGCCGATCAACTCTCTTGGCCCTCACTACCTTGCCCACCGCACTTGCACTATCTTAGGTCTTCTTGCGTTCGTCCCGGTGGATTATCACCGACATCCTCAGCGTGAAAGATCATAGCCTCACATTTAACCCCATCTCAAAACCCAGCCACGCTATCCCCATCTGCTCGCTACATAGGCACTCGGACTCTTGCAACCCGCCCAGATATGAAGAAACTTGCCAACCCCGCCCCGGATGGCCTCAGCCCCAAACCCTTTCCAATCCAACATCAACATCAAAAAGCCCAAGGATAATCCCACCCAAGAATGCGTCCCTCAGGAAAGCCCCATGAACCACCCCACGTATTCCAATCTCCAATTATTTCGACCCTACAGCGTGTTGCTCGTGAAGCATCTCCTCTAACCCCGAGTTCTGCGACGCCGTCGCTTCCTCGGGCTGTGGACCCGAGCTCACATGTGCTTGCGCCTTCTTTACTTTGCTGTCGACAGATTCTGTAGCATTTTTGAGGCGTCCACGGTCAGGGAGCAGGTTTATCGCACCGGGACGTTGTCACTGATATTCACGTACTTTGGCTGCTATATGAGCTTTGTCAGCGATAGTTAAGGTCTCTTCATCCTCGACTATCGGCGGGTCTAGGCTTCAACGGGAGCCATATCTGTTTTTCTTGGTCTGTATTACGCCATCTTTAATGTCGTTAGCGTTATGAATCTAAGGTTCTTCGGCGTATTCCGTTAATTGTATAAAAAGGATTAGTTATTGGACTTTACTACATCAGTCACCTGCTCGGATCGAGAGCTATAAATTCGATTTATTCACTCAGACCGCTCGCGAGTCGCTCATAAGTGAATCAAACAACTCACGAGCGCTCAGAGGCCAAGCGAGTGGGGACATAAGATTTTCCTGCTTATCGATTATTCAACTCGCGTGCACTCAGAGGACTCATATGTTGGAAGATAAATTTGCAGATGTAAGCGGTGAATTCCGCCCTTTACTTAATCATAACAGTATATAAGTAGCTACTGCTTTTAGATTCATTAACAATCGGTTCTACCCACTACGAATTTGGGGTCTGCTTGATGGTCACTTTATCTATTTTGCACTTGAACTGATTGACCTGCTCACGTGCCCACGCGACGCGATGCCCGAGGCCCGAAATGGCATTTTTCTACCAACTACACTTCGCTTGCTTATTCTGCATCTGTATTGAAGATCAATCATGACCGAAAGACCACTGCATCCTTCGAAACGACGAAAAGTCACATCTGACATCCCCCCAATCGGATCGGAGGATCAAGTCCATGGGAGTAATGTAGACACTTCAAAGGCTCAGCAATCCAGCGTCTTTGGGAGGCGTAAGAGCGCTCTCTCGCGACCGAAAGATGCCTTTTCGCCAAGCACCTTGAAGCGTTCGCCGAGAAAGTCCAGGACACACTTAAAGGAGAATGATGCGACCCCAAGCAAGCGCGCAACCAAGAACCCTGAGGTTTCTGCAAACGGCTCTTCCACCAAAGGCAAACAGTCCAGGGGTCGGACCTCTGATGATCGAGTTCTCACACCATCAAATGGGACGGAGGGGAAGGCTGGATCTAACAGCCATACAGTGAGCCAGTCTGAGCTCGATCATTCAGAACCTCAAAGCCCCACCCGCAGACAGAGCAAAAAGAAGGGCCCGCACTGGCGGGGATGGGTCGAGGTTGAGGATGATCGTGAAGTGCCTGTGAACAACCAGAATGCGTTCGAGAATATTGCAAGAAATGCTGCTGAGGCGGCTGAGCGGGAAAAGCAAGATGGAAAGGGAAAGAAGAAATTGAGGAAGCGGAGGAGCTTGGGGGTGGAACAGCCGGGGACCTCGCAGGGTAGAAGTCATCAGAATCATCGACAGGCAAGGGATGAGGAGGGTGGTAACATCAAACCGAAGAAGCACATGAATGTGTCGAAGAAAAGCAAATCTGAGGATGTAAGGGCTGCGAGTAAGGACCAGGATGGCTTAAATTTTGAAGACAACGACAACGACCCGGATGGTGACGTGGAACAAGATGTTGGAGACGAAGTTGTAGAGACCAGGGTGCAAGACGTGACACCCAGGAAAAGTAGAGACAAGGCTGATGCAGAGAATGGTGCGAAATCTCGATCCGCATCATCTCTCACGAAATTGCCCGTGCGTCATGCTACGTCCTCCTCAAACGATGTCTCTCTTCCCTTGAATGAGACTAGCAACACTTTACGATCTCACCTATCAATGGATCCCGCCAGTCTTCAAGAACTACAGTCACATCTTTTATCCCGGCTGACGTCTTCCAACTGGCCAGCCGACAGTCCTCCTGAATATCAGAAAATTCACCAGCTGCTCTCGCAAACGGTCCTTGCGGGCGAGGGTAATTCTATGCTCGTAATTGGCCCAAGAGAAACCGGGAAATCTGCCCTCGTGGAACAAGCCATCACGGATCTTTCGAGAGATCACAGTGCAGACTTTCACGTCGTCCGGCTCAATGGCTTTATTCACACAGACGATAAGATCGCCCTCAAAGAAATCTGGCGACAGCTTGGTCGTGAGATGGATGTCGACGATGAGAGTCTGAGAAGCGGCCGGAGTAATCTCGCTGATGTTCTTGCTCGCCTGCTTGCACTTCTATCACATCAAGACGAGACCAGTACACTAGAGCAGGATCGCGAGCAAGCGGTGGCCAAGTCTGTCATCTTCATCCTCTCAGAGTTCCATTTGTTCGCTTCTCACTCTCGCCAAAGCCTCCTCTACAACCTTTTCGACCTCGCGCAATCGTCGACGACGCCGCTTGCAGTGCTTGGGTTGACACCTCGAGCGGACGTCATCGAAATGCTCGAGAAACGTGTCAAGTCCCGCTTTGGCCAGCGAATAATCCAAACCAGCCCCCCAAAGACGCTTGACGCATTCAAGTCCACCTGTCAAAGCATCCTCTCGGTTTCCCCAACCTCGATCTCCAATCTCAAGCAGCGCGATCAACTTTCACGCATCTCTTCGGCATGGAATGAGCATATCGCTACCCTTCTCGAACATCAAGCAATGGTTCAGCATATCGGTTCAATCTACTCTACTGCACGCTCCCCTTCTGCTTTCGCAAACTCCTGCCTCCTGCCTGTCGCTTCACTGTCCGCCAGCTCGCCACTTCTCACTCCAGCGGACTTCCTCTCTTATCCTTCCCTTCAAGCACCAGACTCCAAGCTCGTCGTCCTCCTTCCCACACTCTCAACGCTCTCCCTTTCACTCCTCATTGCGGCAGCAAGGCTGGAAATCCTGCTAGCGCCCTCTTCATCTACAGCAAACATCAATGCGCCGGTAGCAATCACGTTCGACATCGCCTACGAGGAATACGTATCCCTTGCCGCCAAATCACGAGTCTCCTCTTCCAGCACCGGCGCATCGTTTGGAGCCGGACAGAAGGTTTGGGGAAAGGCAGTAGCGAAATGCGAGTGGGAACGTCTTGGTGAACTAGCTATCGTTGTGCCAGCGGCCTCGGAAGGTGGACGGAGAGGCGAGATGTCAACCTGGTACGTGGACGTTGGTGGCTTAGAGGAAATCGGGGCCTGGGTTGCCGGACAAGGAAGGGGAAGTGTAGCGTGTGCTGGGGGTGCTGGTGTGGTTTTGGGGAGATGGTGCAAGATTTTGTGATGAAGCAACGGTCTTGAAAACGAGCATCGGGTGTTTACAGTGAGAATAACCTGTGAAAAGCTCGCGACTGCTTCGCTCAATGTCAGGTGAGGCATATTGCTGTTGATCGTTTTTCCTGATCGTCCTTTATATCATACTTTGGACTCTGTTATAAGCACAATTATGATTGTGTTGTTTTCTTGGCTGCACAACGGTCAAAAGTCAAAAGGTTCGTTCACCCTTTCATTCTCGGAGGAAGAAGGGGAAGTCTGGCTTGAAGCTTAGGTCTCACCACAAAAGCCGTGTATATAAGACATGTCCATCGCTACTGAGTTTCCATTTTCCAAATATCTTCTCTTGCAAAGAAAGTTCCGTGTTGCGTCTCGCAGGATATCCTCTAGTTTGTTCGGGAAAACTCCTTCAAAATGCGCTTCACTTCTTCAACCGTCTTGTAAGTCGCTCCCTCGTCACTTTGACTCCTTTATACCCACAATAGCTCATGCCGTCCTCAACTTCCAGCATCATCGCCCCTCTCCTCTCCCTCATCCCCGCCGTCACCTCCTCCCAATCATTCAGCCTCCACGCCCCAACGGCTTCCATCACCAATGGCAAAACCATACTCTTACCCACTCCCTTCCCTCCCCAATCCGGCGCCCCCAAAGGCCTCCTGCCCAGCTCCGACCAACAAGCCGCGGTCGAGTTCCTCCTCACGGGGACTTCCAACGAGAGCATCATCAACCTTGAACCGTGGTACTGGCCTAAAGCCGGTTGCTGCAGACAGCACCTGGACGAGCTCCTCGACTGCGAGGAATCCCACAAGGTCGTCCACTATCCCAAGAACTGCGACAAATTTCATGCGGTCTGGGAGTCTTGTGAGTTGTGCCTTCTTTTTTTTTCTTGGCTCAACCCTTAAACAACCCGTACCAATCCCCATCCACATCTCCATCATCGCTTCTTGAGAAGAGCTTGCTTTCTCCCTCCCCCTTCCCCCCAAACCATCAACCGCCCCCCACCCTCCTTAATGAAATGGAACGTAGCAGCTGCTGAATCCCGGGTGTGGCAGGCCGCATGAACCTCGGCATCTCCCGCTCCGACAACCAGAAATGGCAGACCTGCTTCTACACCCCGGACGGCACCGCGCCCCCTATCGACGACGACGAAATACCCACCACCAAACCCCGCTCCCGGCTCCTCGGCCCGGACGACACGGGCGCCATGCACTGCCTCACCGACCTGCACTACCGCCAGAAGAGCGCGTGCATCTCCCTCGCCGGCAGCCCCTGCTGGCCCCCGCCCCCGCCCCCGGCCCCTTCCGACAACAACAACAACAACGGTTGGAGGGAGAGCAGTTGGATCCGGACGGGCCATCTGGAGGCGACGAGGAGGGTCAGCGCCGAGTGCAGCCGCACGATGCAGGCGGCCGAGGATAGCTTGGTGGGGGTCAATGTGAGTGACGCCAAGGTGGTGGTGTATGCCACGCACCCCGATTGGCGGCTCAGCCAGCAGATTGTGTTTTGGGGGCCCGGGAATTACGATGCCGAGTGCGATCATTAGGGATGAGAGGAGAGGAGCAGTCGCGTCTCTGGGAAGGGGGATCGTGGGGTCGCGGCCGGGGCTGGTGCTCTGGGGGGATTTGGGAGTTGAGGTATGTTGTAATTAGGGGTGGTGCTGTATGGTTTTTGTTCTTGGGTTTTGATAATGTGTTTTTTGGGACGTCGGTAATATTTGCTTCATTAATCTTTTGCATTGGGAGTTTTGCAAGGCAGAGAGACATATCAGAGAAAGGACTTTATCTTCAACGGAAGTCACGAGAATTGATCCACATCATACAGTACATACATGATACGCTGCGGGACCATTGATTGCCCTTATTGAAGCTATACTCAGATATTATCATACCTCCGTAATCCAACCCACCCAGACTCCACGCTAATCATGCAAACCCTAGACAGGAACGATGGGTCGCTGTGAATCCGGTATGAACAATCATCACCTCATATCAGCCGGCGTCAGGGCCTGGACGACACTGGTACCCTCCTGAAACCGCGTCTTGAAGATACGGTTTGCATTCTGGAACATGCCGTCCTTCAGACTGACGACGATGAATTGACTGCCCTTGAATCGCGTCTTGATCAGGCGTCCAATGTTCTGCGTGTGCGAGAGATCGAGCGCGGCATCGACTTCGTCAAGGATGTACATCGGCGCCGGCTTGAATTGGAGAAGGGCGAGGATGAGGGATAGCGCGATGAGTGACCGTTGGCCACCACTCAATTCCGTCAAACTCTGCTTCCACACCTTTCCTAGGCTGACTTTGACCTCCAATCCATCGCTGATCTGCTTCCCCTCGGGCGGGTCCAGTTTTGCGAAGCTTCCAGGCAGCAAGTCTGCGAAGATGGCCCCGAAATCGCCATTGACCTTGGTCCATGTCTTGTTCAGAGCCTCCTTCTTGTACTCATCCAGACTAGTGATCGTCTCCTCGATTTTCCGCTTGTCGCGGATGACGGTCTTCATCATGTTTTTGAGGGAAGCCTCCTTCTTCTCGACGCTGTCAATCATGTTCATGACTTTCGGATTGATTTTCTTCTTCATGCCTTGGAAGCGTTCTGTGATGTTCCGCAAGGACGACTTGCACTCGCTGATATTCTTACCGCCAAAATCGTAGGGTGTGTTCGGCCGTCCAAAGCTTTCCTTTTCGTCCGCGATCCACTCATGCTCCTTTTCCATCTCTCGCAGCGATTGAGCGGCATGTTGCTGATCTTTCTGGAATTTGTCAATCTGGTGAGATATCTTCTGAATCTCAAGACCGTCTTCCGTGATACGTGAAGCTTTTGAGCCCAAAGCTTCTTCAAGAGCTGCGAGCTCTTCGTCGAAACTGGTCAGTTTCGCTCGTTCGTCGTCGAGCTGTGCCTGCGCTAGATCTTGGGCGTCCTAAATCTCTGTCAGCAGACGGAAGTTTGAGAGCGTCTTGAAAAGGCTACCTTTGCTTGAGTTTGTTCTAATTGCAGGACCTTCACCTCGACATCCTGTGCACCCAACGTAGCCTCAATTTCAGCAAGCTGGTCCCGGGCAGCATGGAGATCAGCGCCAGCCTGTTCAGCCTCCAATCTGCCCGATTGAAGCTCTTTCTGGAGCGTCTTGACCGCTACGGAGTTCTTGGTCTGGCTCTTCTTGAGCGAATTGAGACTGGACTGCAATTCTGCTAGCTTGCTATCCTTGTTGGTATCGAAATCTTTCATATCCTTCTCTATCCTTTTGATGTCTTTCGAAGCTTCTGCCTGCCGCGACTTTGCCTCTGCAACGTCAGTCTTGAGTTGCTGGATACTTGACTTCATCTCCTCGACTGCTTGTATGATCTATGTTTGCTTAGCTAGTGCGACCCTAAAAAAAAGGATTCAGAAAGTGGCTTACCGAAGACGAAGAATTGCCTCCTATTTGATCTTCTGTCAGTTTGATTTCATGAGTCTTGAGATCTAGTTCTTGTTTTGTCTTCCTTGATGAGTCAAGCTTCTTCTTCTCCTTAGCCATTGACGTTTGCAATTCACACAGCTCTCCTTCCAGAGTATCGATCTCCTTTGTGATGATATTTAGCTTCTGTAAGGTAACGAGCACGCCGCTTGAGTTTGGCGAGCTTCCTCCAGACAGCGTGCCCGATGGATTATACACATCGCCTTCAAGGGTGACACTTGTCAACCCAACAGCAGGTTCAAAGGTCACCTTCTTTGCTGCCTCTGCATCCTTACAAACAAGCGTGGAACCGAAGACAAACTCCATTGCGGCGGAGACATCTCTCTCATATCCCACGAGTGATAGCGCAAGATCGACCCTTCCAGGGGCAAGCTTGTGAGCTGCACCAATCCTGTCCGCTGAGGCTTTGAAGGCTGAAATCTTGTTCAAAGGGATGATGGTGACTCGCTTTTTCAACTTTCCGTTCTGCAGGAGTTGGGTACCCGTCTCTGCTGAGTCTACCACGACATTGTAGAGCCGTCCCCCAGCACAGATCTCAAGTGCCGTACCTGCCTCACTTTTGTCGTGGTCGAGGGTGAAAAGCTGGGCGACCAATCCTTTGACTTTTGACCTGTCAAACCCTGGAGAAGGATCGTTGTAGCTGAAATCGATGCTGGCAACTTTTCGCTTCAGGCCATCTGCCTGTGTTTGCAAGTTCCGAATTTGCTTCTGCAAAGATCCTGCTTGCTCCTGCATGGCCTCCTCCTTCCCAGGCTCGAATCCAGACTTACTCAATTCGGCCTCCAGTCTCTTCGCCTGTGACTTCAACATCTCGAGGTCCTTCAATAAGCCGGAATTTTGCTCTTTGGCTTTTGTAGCCCGCGGCTCGTCTTCTTTGATACGCTTTTCCATGTGTGAGATCTTCAACCTCGCTTGCTCCTGTTCTGTAGTAGCAGCGCTGACACGACTTCTGGCGTCCTGCAATTGACCCTGATAGCCGCTTTCCTGTCCTTCTTTGGAAGCAACACCCGTCTGCAGCGTCTGCAGCAGTTCTTCCTTCTTCTCCACTTCTTCAGTCTGGCTATCAAGCTCCGCCTTTGCCTTGTCATATTGCGCCTGCAGCTTCTCATGAATCTTGCTTTTTTCCCGGACTTGGGCCTCGAGGTCTTTGACTGAACTCTCAACCCCTTTCCTCCTGTCCGTCTCTTCCTTTATGCTGGCGTTTTTCAAATCAAATTGCGTCTGCAGACGCACAACCTCATGTGAATGCGTCTTCACCTCCTCTTCCAATGCTTGGAATTTTCCCCCCTTCTTGAGTTCCTTGTCTCTCGCAGCCTTGACCTTCTTGACATCCTCTTCCAGATGAGCAATCTCATTCTTCATCCTCGAAGCTGCATCCTCTAGATCTGCTGTTCGCTGCTTCTTTGCTTCCAGTTCGCTCGCGGACTGCTTGACCTTTTCCTTGTTCCTCACATAGTCATGCGCCACGACCAGCCTCGTCAGTCTCTCAAGATCCGATTGCGTTGTCTGAAACTCCAAGAACGCCCGCTTCTCCGTCCGCAGCTTCTCCAGCTTGGGCTCGATCTCCTCACGCAGCAATTCTGTGATTTCTTGCACCTTCATCTCCTTCTTTCCCATAGTCTTGAATGCCTTGTCCCTGCGATCCTCGAACATGCGCGTCCCTGCTGCCTCCTCAATCATGGCCAAAATCTCAACTGCCTTCATATTCAGCACCTTCGTGATGCGCCCTTGCATGATGAGAAAGTTCGGATTGTTGATGTTGAGCTGGACGGACTGGAATAGGTTCTGCACGGTCTGCTGCTGCGCGCGGTGGCCATTGATCAAATATTTGGAGGTGCCGCCTAGCACGATCTGTCGCGTCACACTGATCTGACCATACTCCTCGAAGCCGATCGGGGACTTCTGTTTATCACGATTGTCGAAGACTATAGTCACTGAGGCTTTGGTCACACCTGCTTGGCCGCGCTTGTAGATGAGATCCTGAATTGCACAAAGACATAGCATTAGCCATGTATTCTGCAATTGGACTGCAATTGGAGTGCAACTGTGGATATGAGAACAGCAAATACCTGTATGTTCTGCGCCCGCACAGTGCTCATGCTCGTAATACCAAGGACGAAGCATATTGCATCCAGGATGTTGGATTTTCCACTGCCATTGAGACCCGTGATTGAATTGAAGGCCTCGTCCCAGCCCCCAATGACAGTCCGAACGGCGTAGGACTTGAAACCATCTATCACGAGCTCAATTATGCGCATCTTGGCGATAGCGATGGCTTGCGACAATGATGGATGATGACTTGCGTTGCCTTTGCAGCAAAAGCTGAAGTGTAAACAACGCGGGTAGTCTCTCATTACTCAGCCCTATGAGGTTCTCGACCTGATCTGATTGGCTTCTTATTCTGCGCTAGTCAATCCGTCAACCTCAAACTACCGGGCAGGCCAGGGACGGTGCAGCATGATGAAGCATCATTCCCTGCAAATTGTGGCAGCTGCAAACCCTTCACCTAACACCAAATGCTACACTAAGCTGTTTGGGAGACCCTTCTCTCAATCACAGCTGCAGGTCCACTGGTGGGTTCATTTTAGGCCCGAGCGTCCTAGCAGCGACCGGCCTGATGCGATAACGTTGGATATTCGGACGTAGGTACGAGTAATGGATTGCGTGCATTTTCAGCAAGTATGTATGAAGTGTGAAGGATGCGGTCCCCCGTCCTCGCTCGTTCTATACATCTACCGTGCCACTCCTGCGAAATGCTTGTCGATCTCCGCGAGGCCCGTTTTGCCGACGCGCCCAGGATAAAGTACCGTGGCCGATAGCTTTTCTAGCATTTTTGGCCGTTGCTAATTCTCATAACTGAGGAATGCCCTAAAAGAAACATCCGATGAACCGTGGAGTTTCTGTTGATGGAGACGAAGTGGATATGATGTGTTCGAGAAGGGAGAGAATAAATTTATAGATGTAGATAATTATACGCTACTAATTTGCTCGATCCCTGCTACGTGTATATGTGGATACGTGGTGTTTTTGGTGTTTATAGTATTTTAATTGGCCTATCTCAGGACCTAAGCTATAGGGACCTTGCCGTTGAAATCTTAAGGTACCTCGCCGTTAAAATACCCCCCGCTATGGCCCGGCTATGGGGTAAAGTTAAGGCTAAAAACCCCCCCGTATAAATTAGGAACCTAAGGCTATTTATATAAAGTTATATATATAAAAAGAGTAAATAAATAAATAATTTTAATAAAAGCCGTTATTTAATTTAATCCTTAAAAATAAGATAAAAAACTTAAAGATTTAAATAAATTAATTTATATAAATCTTTAAGCTCCCCCGTATAACCTTTAAAGAGCTATTTAATTAATAAATAATTATTCCGTATATCCGGTAAATTAATTAATAATTAAATTATACCTTTTAATTTACTTAATTTTTATTACGTATATATATAAATACGTAATATTTTTAATATTTATAGTATTTTAATTAATTTATCTTAAGATTTAAGTTATAAAAACTTTACCGTTAAAATCTTAAGGTACCTTATTATTAAGGTATTTTCCGTTATAATCCGATTATAAAGTAAAATTAAGGTTAAAAACCTTTAAAATTAAAATATAAATCTTAAAGAAATAACTTAAATAAATATCGGCTAACTTATTTAACTTTAAATAAGTTAATAACGTTATAATACCGTAAGGATAATATCGTTAATTAAATTAATATAAAATTAATATATATTTAACTTTTATTTATTAAGTTTTTTAATAAATTTAATATTTAATTTAGCTTTTTATATATTTATAATTATATTTTAACGGAAGGAATAACCGGAATAATTATTACGGATATTATATTATATAAGCCGTTTATATAATATATTAATAATAAAATCTTATATAAATAACCGCGAAATAAAAAAGAAAAATAAAACTTATAATAAAGCCGTTATTTAAAAATATAAATTTTTTAAAAACTATATAGGGTAAGTTTTACCGGAAATTATTATAATTTTAAGGGTAATTTTTTCCCGGAAAATATTTATTTTTAATATTAAAATATAAAGCTTTATATAATTATCCTTAAACTTTATATATAATTAAATTATATAATATTTCTTAAAGTCCGGTTTAAAATTAATTTTATTATAGGTAAACTCCTTTACCCGTAAAAAGCCTGTATAAATAAGGTAAAAAACGGCCCATATAATAAAATCGAATTTAATAATAATATTAAAGCTATATATAAACTTAATAAGAATATTATTAATAATAAGAAGCTATTCTTTTTATATATATTTATTTTATAATTTCTTTATATTATGTATAAAACGTTAAAGTATTAAATATTAAAAAACCTTAAGGTTTCCGACGCCCCGGTTAATATATATCGATTTAACGGTGATAAAATAGCTTTTAATAATTTTATAAAGTAGCTTTTTAATATTAATAAGGTATATATATTATTTAATAAGTATAAAAAGTAAAATAAAAATAACCGGATAAACCCCGTATATAATATATTACTTAAAATAAAAATTGCTCCCTATATTATATAACGACCTTATACTTAATATAAAGTTAAAACGTAAATATTACGCCACTTATAAATTAATTTAACTTATATCTTACCCGTTTTTAATTGATTGATTGATTGATTTATACTACGGGTCTAATTAAGCTAATTCCGGCGTTCCTTAATACGCGGCCTTTTAACCTTATTAATAACCGTAAAAACCTAATATTTATAACGTTAAAGTAAAAACCGGCGTTTACCAGGCCTTTACTTTTTATCCTTTAAGGTAAAGGATATTAACGGCCGTTTAAAGAATAATAATTTATTTATATACTTTTTATATTTTAACTTCCTTAAGAAAATCCATAATATTATAATTATATTTTTATAAAGATTATTTTTAAATTTATTACTTTTCCGCTTTTTTATACGTTTATATTATTTTAATTTTACGTAACGCCTTTAAATATTTTTATTAATATTTACGTATTTAATATATATTTCTTTTATATTATTATTATTATTAACTTTTTTAAAGACTTTTAATAAACGTTTATTATTATATTTTTATAGTTATAGAAAATACTTTCCGGTTTATATAATTAATATAATTAATTTTTACTTTTCTTTTTCTTTTTTAACCGGTAACGGGCCTTTTCTATAAGATTTTTAATAACCTTATTTATCTTTATAATAAAGCTAAACTATAATAATAATCCGGTAAATATTATAAATTTAACGGTTACCCGGATATTTTACTTTATAAATAATATTTAACGGTAATTATAAATATTAACTTTTAAAATAAGTCTTAACTTTATTTCCGTAAATAAAAGATAAAAGATAAGGATATATATAACGTTTTACTTTTTTTATTTATATTTATATTCAACGTTTATTTAATTTTTAATATATATAATAAATAAAAAATAAATTAAACCGTTCTTACTTATCCGGAGTTAAATTATTAATAAGTTATTACCCTTCTTTATAATATTATAATAATAAAGATATTTATTAATAATCTTTTTATTATTAAAAGTTAAATAATAATGATTTTAAGGTATAAAGTCTTTATATTTCCGTTATTACTTAATTTATTTTATTATAACTTATAAAATAATCGTTATAGTTTTTACTCTTTAAATCCCCTTAATTTTAATTTTTTTTACGTTTAATGGAAGTTTATATACGTTTAAATTAACCTCCGGAATATCGGTAAAATTAATTTCCTTCTTAACTTATTCCTATTTTATCTTAATAAAAAAAAAAATATCTTTAATTTATTTTTTTTAATTTAAAGCTTATTAAAATTCTAGCGGATTTACCCGTTTCTTATTATTATAATTAAATATATATATTTTTTTAACCTTATTTAAACGATTATTTAATTTAATAAAATTTTAATTAATAATATAAAAACCTTAAACTTTAATACCGGGATAAAAATTATTTTATAAGTATTATTAATTATTCTTAAATATTAATTTTAGACTTTCTATAATATTTAAATAAATTCCTTTTTATATCTTAAAGTATATTTAGGTATATATTAAATAATTATAATATATATTATAATTAACTTTATTACGGCTTAATAAATAGTCCGGGCTTTCTATAATATAATTCTTTATATCGATATAACGAGGTAAATAAATTTTTTTTTATAAAGTTATCTTCTTTTAAATTTTTTTATATAATCTTTTTAATTAAATTTTTTATTTATTTAAAGGTTAAAGACTTTAATATTAATATCCGGCTTTACCGTAATTTTATTTAAGTTTATTATAATTATTATATTATATAATTTTAAGTTTTTAATTATATAAACGAGCTTATATTTATATAATATAAATTAAGCCTTGTAAATTTTTACTTATTAAAGATAAACTTTATAAGTTTATTTTAATTTTAAATAATTTATATATATAAAAATACTATAAATTAAAAAATAAACGTTATTAATAAAGTTTTTAACTTAAACCTTTTATTTTAATTTAATAAGTTTTTTAATTAATAAATCATTAAAGAATAAAAATAATATAAAAGAAAAAAATAATTTTTAAGGAATCTTTATTATAATAAGCTTTATTAAGTTTATTTTTTATTTTAAGTTAATTAATATAACTTAATTACTTAAGAAATTCTTTATTTATTTAATTAAGAAAAATAATATTCTTTTCTTCCTTAAGTTATATAATAATTTTTAATAATTTATTTTATTAAAGGTACTTATAATATTAAGAAAAAGAAGACTTATAATATATTTTTTCCCGTAATTTTATACCGTATATATGCCGTTAATTAATCCTTTAAAAGTTATTTTTATTAATTAATTTCTTTTTATTTTTATTTATTAATCGGGGAAAAGTCCGTAATTCTTTATATAATTATTAAAAATCTTCGTTATTACCATTTTTAAAGCTTTTCTTAACGTATAAAAAAATATAATAAATTTATAAAACTTTATTTTAAAGTAATCCGGCTTAATAAGTTTCTTAAAGATAATTATTTTTATTTTCTTAAATTTATATAAATAATAACCGACGTTATAATATATTTAAAAAAAATAAGTAAAAACCTTTTTAAATAATAATATTACTATTAATAAGAATTTATTAAGGATCTTATTCGGTCCCGGGGCTTTATTTTTCTTTAATTTATTAATCGCTTTAATTATTATATTTTATATTATTACCTTATTTATTAATATAGGGTTAAAGTATATAATACCGTCAATATCGTTTAAGTTAATTTCTGGCAGAAAGGGGAAAAATGCTTTTTTAAGGGTTTTAATCTTACCGTTAAAAATATTAATTAATATATTATTGGGTTTTTTAAAAAACGGGAATTTAAGGATAAGCTTTAATTTCTTATTTTATTCTTTATTATATTTTATTAACTTTTAAATATTACGAGGTAAGACCGTTAAGTTATATATTATAAATTAAAAGTATATTTATTTAATTTTCTTAATAATCTTCTTCTTTTCTTTTTAAGTAACTTTTATTTAATTAAGTATCTCCTAGTTTTTATATTTAAAAGTTTATTTAATTAACCTTTTTATTTTTATAATTACGGTTATATACTTTTTATTTTAATAAGTTTTAATTTTTTAAAAAGGTTTTATTATCGGAATAATCTTATTAATTACTTTATTTAATACCTTTATTATTTATTTTATAAAGAAGTTGATCCGGTCTTTATTATTTAATTAAAGGAGGTCCGTAAACTATATTATTATTTCCTCCGTTTTTATATAAATCTCTATTTTCTTAACCGTTTTTTACGTTTTCCTTATTAATAATAATATAATTATATTAACGGTTTAATTTAAGGTTATTTATATCGGTATATAATCCGAGTTATATTTTAAGTCTTTTTATAACTTATATATTACGATTATACCGGTAACCTTTTCTATATTAAAGGTTAAATTAATTATTATTTTAAACCTATAATTCTTTTACGTAATAATCCCTTATAATATTAATAATAAAAGGTTAATTTAAACGGTAATTATTAATAAATTATTTAATTTAATATAATTTATTATATGTTTTTCCTTATTCTATATATAGTAATATAGGTTAAAATCTTTAAATAATATATATTTACTTAAAGTAATTAAAATCTCTTTAAGTAACGGTATTATAAAAGGTTTTTTTTTTTTTTTTTATTAATTAATAGCGGGTTATATACGTTATAAATATTAAGGTCGCCCTTTAAGTCCCCTTCCTTTATAATATAGAGTATATAAAGGTTTTTATTATAATAAATAATATCTTAATTATTTATATTAAGTTATTTATTTATAAAGAAGTATATTCTGGTTATTTTATCCCCCTTAAAGGTTAAATAAAACCCTTTCCCCGGGTTAATAAACGAATATATATATAAATTATATAGTAATTCCTATATTATTATAATGTTAATATCTTTAATTTTTTTAAATTTTTTAAATTTAAATATTAATATTATAACTTTAATTTTTTTATTATAAACGTTATATTATATTATTCTTAAAAACGTTAATATATTATATATTAACCTTTATAAAAACTCCTTCTTTTATATCCGTTTAGATTACGGACTTCTTATTAAAGTTAAGCGTTTTTTAATTTGGTACCTTCCCGGCTATTATTAAAAACGTAAGACGGCCGGCCTTTAAGGTTAAAATTATAAAAAACTTTCTTTTTTTTATTATTATTTATTTTTTATTATTTAATTAATTAAACTTATATTTTAAGGTTATTTTTAATTAATTTATTAAATTAATTTTATACGTATTATACCATTAAATTTTTATAATTATCCGGGTCTTTTTACGTTTAATTTCTTTAACTTTTATTATATACTTAAAATCTTATATTAAGTATTCCTCCTTATTATACGTAACGTATTTAAGTATACTTTTTATAAGCTTTTTAATTATTAATTTTATATATTTATAAATATTATAACCCTTAACGTAAACCGTATACTTTATAATATTAAAATATTTTATAATAATATATTTATAATTTTAATACTTAAAATATTAATAAATATTAACCGTTTTATCTTATAATTAAGTTATCTTAAAAAATCCCTTTTTAATAATCTTTTTATTTAAAACGTTATTATATATCTTTATTAACGTTATGCTTAATATAACGGTAAAATACTTCTTTATACGTTTTAAAGAATTAAATCTTTTTATTACCGGCGGAAATTTATAATTAACGATCTTAAGCCTTAAATAAAAAACCGTATTTTCTTTTTTTATATTCCTTAATATAGTTTTTTTCTTAATTTCCTTAAAACGTAATAAGTATATCTTATTTATTATAATAATAAATAATTACCTTAAAACCTTAATTAATTTATATTCTTTTTTATTAATTTAAGTTTTAAATTTCTTTAAGCTTTTTTTTATTTTTAAAAACGTTATATTAAAAAAAATATCTTTACTTTATAATTTATATACCGTAATAATTTATTTTATTAATAGTTTTATCGTTATTTTAAAAGCTTTTATTAATTATAATAGGTTTATTTTTATTATTATATTCCTTTCCTTATTATTAAATAGGCGGACTGTTATTATTTTTTTTTTTTTTTAATACGGCCATTTTCTTTTCCGTTATTTTTTTATTCTTTACTGTAGGTACCCTTTTTATTATCCTTATTACTTAATTTTCTTTTATTTAAAAAACCATTACCTTTATATCCTTACTTTATATATTTAACTTTAAGTTGCCGTTTTTACCCTTTATTAACGTTTTTATTCCCGCCCCTTAAGAGCCCCGTAAGCGCTTTATTTCTTTTAATTTTACCCTTATTTTTATATAGAAATCCTTTACGTTTTTTAATTTAATTTATAGTATTAATTAAGTCTTTAACGTAATATTTTTCCATTTTACCGTAAGGAGTCTTTTTAAAGCTTTTATTGTTTCCCTTATTGCTTTTTCGCCTTCTTTTATTAAGCGATATATTATCTCTGTTTTTTATTTTTAATCTTTTAAGGTTCCGTCTTTTTTATTAATTTTATTTCCTTTTTATATATCCTTAATAATACTTTTATTACGGTCTTTTTACTTTTTTCCCCCGTTTATACTCTTTATTATTAATATTATACCGGCCTTTTTACCCCTTTATTTACTTATTACCTCCGTATTATTATTATACGTTTTACGCGTTTTAATATGCGTATTTTATTAACCTTAATTCCTTTATTTATTTTAAGCGTTATCCGGCTTATTATTATTATATTGCCCGTACGCGTTATCGCTATTTCTATTAATATAAGTTACTTTCCCGTTTATTATTTTATTCTTAACCACCACGTTACTTCTATTTATCGTACTTAATATACTCCTTTTATTGTCGTTAAAGCTATGTATATACGCATCGTTTTGGACCTCTAGGGTCCCTTTATTCGTCGCCATCCTGATTCCTTTCCTTACCCGTTTTTAATATATTTATAATCCGGTATAGTCGTAATATATATAAGTATATAAATTAAAATAAACTATTAACGATTTTTTCCCACTTAAATTTCGAAATTTAATTAATTATTTAATTATCTTTAATAAAGATTTACTCCGTAATATATTTAATATCGTCCGGGAATAAAATAAGGGTTAATTAATTAATAATACTTATAGCTTAGCCTTATATGGTTAAGTTCTTAATACTATAAATAACCTCCGTATTATTTAAATAAATTATTACCGAATTCCTTATTAATATAATACGTTACTGCCGTAAAGCCTTAAGTATGGCCGTTATCTTAAAAACGTTTATATAAGCCCTTTTTAATTAAGGAGGTAACTTATAAATAAAAATAAATTCCGGGGTAAATACGTCCTTAATATCTTTAAATAAATAATTATTTATATTATAGGTAAACGACGTGTTAGTATAAAAGTAATATTATAATTAGGTTATTAAGAGCCATTTTAAGTATAAATTATTATAGTTATTTAATAACCTTTATTATTAGGAAAAATTTTTACGGATCTTATTATTTATATAAATCCATCGATAATCGGTTTTTATAAATTTATTATAAAATTTATAAAAAAAAAAGGCCGTTTTAATAATATTACTTTAATTATAAAGCTTAATAAACTTATTAAAGACTTAAATATAATATATTTAATTAAGCGGTTTTTAAAAGTATTTTTAATATTTTAAATTATTTATTATAGCTTATTTTACGGTAAACGTACCTTTATTATTATAATATTTATTTTAATACTTAAGAAATTAAATATAATACCTATAAAGTCTTTCTTAAGGTTTATAAATAACCTAAGTTTATTATATAAACGATTAAAAGCTTAATTAAAAACCTTAAGGTTAATTTTTAACGGGAATATATTAAGGAAGTCGTTTAAATAATAAAATATAATATTAAAATTAAGTTTAATAATAAATATTTAATATAAGTTTTTTATTATAAAATTAAATAAAAACGGTATAATTCTTAATTTAAAGGGGAAGAAATACTTAATATCATAAGTATTATCCTACGTAAACTTAAGTAATTACCGGTTATTTATAATTACCGGGATATAGCGGAAAATATTAAATAAGTCCTTTTTAACGAATATAAAGCCCGGGCCCTATATAATTACCGCGTTAATTACTTCGTTAATAAACGTATACTTAAGGGCCTTATAAAAAACGTTGATTCCGTCGTTAATAGATTCCTTATAAAAATATAAGAAATCGTAAATACAATATTATCCACCGTTATACTTAAGAGTTAAAGTTAATAAGGAGTATATATATAATTTATTAAGGACGTACGTATAGGTAATAAGACGGTTCTTAATTAATTATTTATAGATATTATTACTTAATATAATAAAATCCTTTATAATTAACGGATAAAATAAATAAATTACGGATTTATTAAGGCCGTAATAATCTAATTTTACCCCGAAACGGCTTAATTACCCTATTAATAAACGGTAATTACGGTCCGGGTAATAATATAATTAAAAATCTTACTTTTTAGCTTTAAGTAAAACTTCTTTATTTACTTAATTATTACTTATATTTACTATATAATAAAGTAAGTTTTTATTAATGCTTATTAAGGACGAAAAAATAATTATAGAGTTAATTAATTATTTATTACGGGGCTATTTAAATAATAATATATTAAGATTACTTTATTAAATATAATCCCGGATTTTATAAGAATTTTTATAATTATAATATATATAATTATACCGATACTTAAAATCGGACGTTATATATTTATCTTTATTTTAATTACGGTAAATTTAATCCTTTTTATTTTTATATCCTGACGTTACCATAATGGTTAACCGTAAAATTAAGGAGGTTATTATATTAAGGTAAAATCTTAAAATGCCATAAGTTTTATTTACGTTATAAATTATTTAATTCTCCGGTTTATCTTAATTATAAATTATCGTATATTTAATAAAAATATAATAATATTAAATTACGGAGTTAAGGATATATAAGATTAATAACTTAAAGAAATAAGCCCGGTATATTATAAAAACCTTATATATCTTAAGTTATTTCTCCGGGTTAAAATAATAAAGAATTATAAAGTAAATCTTAATATTAATAAATAATAATTAATATTTCTTTTTAAATATATTCTTTTTATTTTAAGGCTTAATTCTAAAGGAATAATATTTTATTACGATCCTTTTAAGGGTTAAATAGTTTAAATCCCCTTTCTATATAATAATAAATTAAAACCTTTTAATTAAAAGAAATTTAATATAAATATTATAATACTTATAAAGAAACGTATTTAATAAAATATCCTTAAAGGATACCTTATATTTATTACGGTATAGGTCTTATAAAGCCTCTGATTCCGACGTTATACCCCGTATCTTAATTTAAAGCTATCTATATTAAGGGAAAAACGGTTAAGATTATTAATAAAATATCTAGGTAAATAAAGTATATTTAATTAATATATATAGTTACCCCCCCGCTTACGGAACTTATAAAGGTAAGGCCCTAGGTTAATTAAGTTATTAAATAAAAGGCCTTTATATATAATAGACCTTAATCTTTTATACGTTAATATTATTATTATTATTAAAATTAAAAATAATAAATTCAGTTAACGGCCGTAAGTTCATAATATAAACGTAATAAAAACGAGATCGTAATATAGACCCGGACGTGGATTTATTATTAATAAGTTTTTCAACTTAACCATATAAAGTATAATCTATTACCTTTTTAACCGCGGAGGACGCCTTAGTTAATCCCTTTAATAATAAGGGCCCCGGGATAACTTTATTATATAAGGTTAATCGGGTAAAGTAAACGGTAATAATAAGGTTAAAACGGGTAAATATAATAATAAATACGTTAAATAATTTATTAAATATAAAGTTAATAAAAAAACAATAAGTTTTTAATGGAAAAAACGTATATAAAGTAATTTTAATAAAAGCCGTTATCCAAGTAGGTCCTTAAAAATAAGATAAAGGACTTAAGGATTTAAATAAGTTAATTTATATAAATCTTTAAGCTCCCTTGTACGGCCCCTGAAGAGCCGCTTAGCCGATAAGTGGCTATTCCGCATGTCCGGTAAATTAGCTAGTAGCTAAACTATACCCTGCAAAAACGTAAAGTAAGATATGAATATCAAAATGCATGTTGCTTGGCTTGTACTGGTAAGCGAGATGTGATTTTGCGCAACAATATGGAAGCAACATTAAACCGTTGCGGAAGACATGGAGTATTTAAGAACAGAATCGCTTCCTTGTATCCAAGCAAAGATTCAGCTATCAACCTAGCGATTTGTTGAAAATTAAGATATCGCTCATCTGCCTATTGAACAAGAGCCTTTCCTGAATTATACGTGAGCTTTACATCTCAATCTGGAGCTTGAGACCTTCGCGCTCTTCCATCGATGTTGTAGTGCATTTGTCGTCTTCACCACCCGAAGCTGTGGTGCATCCTTTTGAGCAGGGTTGTTCGAATAGTAGGACAGAGTTTTTGGCGAACTCATTGCATCTGAACAAAGAGTTTGGCAAATTGGTAGTAGATTCGCAGTTGTCCTTCAGACCATACTGGCAACCAACTTGGAGATCGCAATCTGTGAAGCCTATTAGGCACGATTAGCTGATCACACACATCTAGAGCTTGAATTTATCTCATCTTATTTATATCGACATCATGTCGGATGTGAGTCGAGTGCCGGCACTCCTACTGATGACAACAAGGAGAGATTTGTTAGGGAGACTCAACCCGTGGCGTTTTTAGAATCTAGTGCACTCTTGCCACAATAAAGTTTGTCCTTCTTGCAAACCGGCCTTGGCGTCTTTGCAACTGTCTCGTCTGTGATAGATACACGGAGAGGCTCTGCTGCAGCAAGAGCTGAGAGGAGACTCAATGCAACGATGACCTTCATTTTGAATGTCGAGGAGAAGAGTTTGGACGTATGGGTGACTGAAGTTAAAATGACCCCGAGAACAGAGTGATGCTTTATCCATTTCCAGAGCTGCGAGATATGAAAGCCTTTATATAGAAAATTGACAGCAAGTCCTTGGGGGGGCAGGGTCAAATTCCCGTCGGAGTGGACGACAATAGGACCGATTGCTTGCATTATGCACTTACCTATACCGTCAAGTTGAGAAATCAGCAGATGCCCCGACAGGATACTGTGGATCGATCCTCGCCGGGTATGGTGTCATGAACCAATCGTAAAGCTTCGCCCTTCACAACTGGGAACTTTCCATGCATGCTTCGTGAATTTTGGTTCATGGTAAGACAATGCGTGAATCATATACGTATCGGTGGTATTGTAGCTCAATGAGTAGGGGCGTGGCCGCCAAAGGCCCGGTTTGATTCGATGGTTGTTGCGCTTCTGAATTGATGTAGATGTCTCTGTGCCAATACTGATCATCCCTCTTGCAGGCGTAAGCACTACTTTGAATGTATATTTACCATTATCCCAGCGTCCTTTGAAATGCCGCCGGAGAGTCAGTTACAACGTGGGAAAATCTGAGCTCGGAAGTGCATGCCGGTAAAGCAATAGTGACGATTCCCAAATGATGGATCTTACGAATGGTCAGTCGCGTATAACACGTGTGACATTCTTCAAGCCCATTCGACCATTTCCGCAGCTGAGGAACATTGTGCAATAGGTCCAGTCGGAGATGATGTTTTTGCATGTCACATAGCGATTCGCGCCATTAGTGCTAATGAACAGGGGCCTGGTTGGATACCGGAGATGACCTGATGCTCTAATCTCCATGATGTGTCCATTCCGGTCATACTCTGTACTAGTTGAGTAGGGATGTCAATCAAACAGATGACGATACCGGTTGGTAGCGGACTCTCATTTCAGATAATGAACGGGATATGGAGGGGGGCGGCCTCATTCTGCGCTCATCTCGAGTAATATACCAATATAAGGTGACATGACCAGCTCATTTAGGGTGGTAACCAACCGGTGCTATCGATTGTAAGAAATGTTCACTTCATAAGTGGTAGATAGAAAGTCATTTCCGGTACCCAACGAGGCCCTAGGCACCTGCACCGCTTATAGTCGGCAAGGAGGGGTTATGGCGACGGCTATCACCACAGAACACCTGGTAAACTCCTATTGGCTCACGGTAATCCTCGGTCGTCCACCTCGCAGCAATTGATTTCTGCAGACTTGAACCTGACTCTCCGCATGCATTTATTTAGGAGGGGAAGGATGGTTGTGCATGATAGGTATCACGGAACCCCCATCCGGCGAAGGATGTATGGCTGACGGTGATCCTCGGATCCTGCAGGCTGACACCTGCCACTCCGGACTTCATCGCTTGAGCGGGGAACAAGACGTTCCGCTTTTCCATTGAGACAGACAACGTCTCCACCCGAACATCTTCGAAAGGGAATCGACCCGGATTTTGTACTCCTCACCAGAGACCTGACGTTCAAGATCGTTTGTACCAGGTGTGATGGATGCCAGATATCACACCAGACCCTTTACAGCACTGGACAGCATGCAAAAGAAGGCACGATTGCCGACCAATCCTTGTCAAACACCAATGATCCTCAAGACGAACGCCCTCTGGAAATCGATGCTACGTTGGGGTAATCCTGAATGCTAATGCGTCCGGACATTGATGCCGAAGATTGAGAAGAATCTTGTTTATGGCGACTTCATCACACCCTTTTTGCAGCTTGTCTCTCCAAAGGACCTCAGGCTAAACATCTTTGGAACTCATGATGACTGGAAAAGGGTGGATACATGCTGTCGTTTGTTTACTCTGCATGGGAATCACAACAACCTTTGCATATTTCATTGTACTATGTTGTGTTGTTCGCTATGGATTGTATGTCGTTTGTTTACTCTGCATGGGAATCACAACAACCTTTGCATATTTCATTGTACTATGTTGTGTTGCTCGCTATGGATTGTATGTCGTTTGTTTACTCTGCACGGGAATCACAACAACCTTTGCATATTTCATTGTACTATGTTGTGTTGTTCGCTATGGATTGTATGACATCATTGATGATCCGAAGGTCGTAACGCATCGAGCCCAGGTTGCGCACCCTTTGAAACGGTGCCATCCCATGAGCGTGACTCACCCACCCCTTGTAGACACTACATGGTGGCGTTGCAGAGCTGCTACGATTGTATCGCTGACGATTGTTGAGACCTGGCTCGTCAAATTGAAAATTAGAAGCGCTAAGGTACATCCCAATCGACCATCAAGACAGAAAACGGCAGCTGCGAAGCGAGCGCAGATACCCCGAGACCGGATCCGGTCAAAAGCGGTTTCAGCGGATAGGAGCATTGCTGGTCAATTTTTAGAGAATTCGAACAACCCAAGTAGCCCCTCAAATAACCCTGACATACTGTAATCGAGCAGGTCATGCTCATTAATGGATGGGGAAAGGACGTCTGCCTCGGTCACTGCGTTCCGGTGTTCTGGGAACTCAATATTATAGGAACCGCTTTCGACGGTGCCATCATGAAGGCGAAGACGCTCAACAAGTACCACAGGACGCGTAAGAAGATCGTAGGAGCATTGCTTGGCTTACCAGTACTTTGAAGAAGCAATGCCATGTCAATGGTTTAGACAAATCAATGGTCTCTGTCAAGTCTTAGTCATAAAGATCTTGGGTTTTCAAACGCGCTATAGCTCAATCATAAGCCACCAATGCTCATTGATGAAAAGGAGTTTATTCATGAATGGACTGTCTAACCCATAAAGCTATACACAGTTCACAAATACCACGTCGCTGCTTTTGAGTATTGCATAAGCTTTGCAGGACCTTGCCGCTTTCGCAACCCAATACTTAAATCATCACCCTGACATCTGCGTTACCAACCTCGTCCCCACCCTTGTCACCACCCTCGTAACACCCTCATCGTTACTTCATATTCGCAGTACCACGTCAAGTAAGCGAAGGCGATAGTAAGGCTGCCGGGTGAGCTGAAAGTACAGTGGTACAAGGACAACGGAGTTGATGAGAGTGGCGACAAGGGCGAGGGTGAGGGTGGCAACGAGGGTCAGGGTCGGAGGATTGGAGCTCCAGCAGGTACTTCGCAGTAGGAGATCCCTGCTCCTTTAGAGCGGCGACGAGCAAGATTAGAAGATATATCAGCGCTATATATAACACGTCTTATTCATACATGAGATGCATATATACATGGGTGATGAATAGCTCGCCGATTCATGTATGACGGTGGTTTATTCATGAATGGCCGTTCTTTATGACTGAGACGTGACAACTACGTAGGCTGAATTGGTATCTTTGAAGGTCATAAATCGAATATAATGGAGAAGAGTTTTGAGAGCGAGTTGATCAGAGAGCTATCCAGCTTCTGTGCAATTTTGATAGGGGAAGTCAGCACTGACCGCGCCCTTCGAATCTGCCTCTGATACTAATGTGGATCAAGACATCGTGCGTTCCAAGCCTTGGGGGTGTGAACCATACAGCTTGATGGTCTACTCATGGTTGAAAGCCGCCCCATAAATCATGAGATCGGCCTCAAGGGAGGACATGTTTGGCGGTGCTGCTGAAACCGGGGTGAGTATTATGTCTTACCATAGGAGGGACGAGGAGAAGTATTTCGAGGTTATAAATTTCATCGGCGTGGTAAATACGGTATATCTATAGCTCTGGTAGTAATAAACCTGAAGCTTTACGTAGATTAAAGATCCTTATACGTCTGTATTGAATTGCTTTTCTTGTTAAAAGAGTAAATTATTATGAGCTATTAACAAAAACTTAAGATAAAGTAAACGTTAACAATAAGTATAAGTGTAGATAAAACTGATATTACTATAGCGATGTGAATAATACGTTCTATTGATTCACGTTATAATGCTTGGCTTCAATAGCCAAGCTCACCTCATGTCATTTCTGCACATCAAAATAATGCAGAACTGATGTAGACTTACAACTGAGCCGAATATCTCAGGTAGCAGTTGTTTTGAACGGCGGCCGTTATCCAACGCCCAAACCATCAATTTTTTCCCGAAACTCAATGTTCAGCCATCTAATGAACGCCAACCACATTAGATGTTCTGCCTATGAGTTCACCACTAGAGTAGTATTAGCATCGCGGAGTGAGAAGAAGCTGCATGATACCGTTGCCTCTGCTATTAGCAAGCAGGTCTCGTGCATCATGGCTTTGTAATCTTCGCATCTCCCTCTGTCGACACCATTGACAGTATTGCGATTTGACACGCTAGCTGCCATAGAATTGAAAAATATTACGTGCATCTCATTGAACGACGGAGATCTGAGGGAGCAAGAATGTGCTGGATCTTCCGTTTACTCAGTCCACAGATCATAGTATTCATGAACATTACTCTGTAGCCGAGAAAATTAAACATGCCCGGCAATCAAAACCCAATGCCATAAGGCCACCAGGTACACCTCTTCCGGACTACAAATCGAATTTAGAAAGTGACAACACAGAAGCCGACTGTTTAAGTGATAGGCAGTTGTGCATGGAGTCTCTGAGTCTTGACATCTTTAAAATCTTGGCCATTCATCTCGTCACTACTTCAGGATTTTCTATTGGGGGGCAGTCTGCGTAGTGAGCACCGAGCCCCTCGGTAGGAAATTGTGATTTCTTCAGCAAGGAAGCATAAGGTCGTTTCCTGGTATCCCGTCTCCTTGCTTTTGAAAAAGCTCCTCAATCATATCCTCATGAAGAGACAATGTGGGCTTCCGCCGGATTGTCCCTTTAGCTGACTCTTAATAGGACGCTCTTGTGTCGTGAAGAGTATGTGCGACATAGCAACACGGGCACCAAACTTGAGACTCTGATTGTTTCCCTCAACTGTAGGCCAAAGATCCCGTACAGCTAATCCATGTGTTCTCTCGAGATCATGGGAATGTTCTTTCCAACGATGATCCTCCGCCATCTCGATCAGAAGAGTGGGCTGGGAGCGGCACGTGCCAAACATCAATGCCCCTGTAACCCAGTGGAAATTTGCGAGAAGAGTCTCCTCCATGGCCATGGGTTTGCACATGTTATCGGACTTGGAGACGACGAAATCATCCGCTCTGCTGTCAAAAGGCCACAAATCTTGTCTGGTCAAATGGGGGATAAATAGGTCTTTGGTTGGGTACTCCTTGAGGTGGGGGAACAGCTTGCAAACGGGCTGTTCGAGCTCAGCTCCCCTCTTCCTCATGATGAAACTTTCGTGCGATTTTTCGATGCCGGTGGGCCAGAATTCGATGCCGGCCAGAGGATGCGGGTGGAAATATTTCCAGTCATGCTTCGATACCGAGGAACGCGATTGCCCTATCAGTGCAAAACGCAGCGTAGTCGGATGCAGCGGATAGTGGTAAGACGGAAAGCATCTGGAAACTCATTAGCAAGCTGAACAGTCAAATCTCTTTTTCCTCGGCGTCTCACTTTATACGCAGCTATGACAACGCCAAGCGCCACAATAACTTATGATAGATCGTTGAGACCAAGATATATCAGAGTCTCATGGTTATGGTCTCGACCTAGCTCGTTGTGCAGAATCCAAGCGACTCCGCTGATTGCCTTTGAAAGTCTGCGGTAGGTCACGCTTTGATACCCGGGCTCATACGAGGTTGTGGATAGTGAAATCTCCGCATATTTGGCATATGGCCCGGCAACGGCGATGCCATCGACAATGTTTGGAAGCAGCTGCTTTGGAATTGGGATTGCCGTTGGAGCCCTTTGTCCTTCTTTGAATTGAATATTTGCCATTCTTTCGCTGGTTGATTGACCAGGGCAATGCTGAGGTTAAATTTGATAGCTAGAATTTATGATAGTTGGATTCAGCCTGACTCGCAGAGTTGGAAGCCACAGGGATGATTCGGAAGGCAAATTTTCGCTCATTGCGGCGGGGAAGATGTTCAGCTCAGCGTCGAATACCTTCGATACATCCCTTGCAGATAAAAAATATGCATGGATCATGTACCCGGTATCCTAGCTTTTAGATGAGGCAACAACTTGTCTTGCTTCCAGCAACTCACGCTCAATCTTGATGATCACATACTCTGGAACAAGACCTGCATCAGGCTGCCATCGTCTTGCATTCGACACAGGTTGATGTTTTGGTATTATACGATTCTCATGGCGTGACCGTTATTGAACAGGAATTAGAGCCGTCAGACGTGTCGGTCAATCGTAAGGATGCTCAGCGGCAACGCTGCAAGCATAAAGGACGTCAATGAGCGAGAAGTCGCAAAGAACAACATCGGAATGTATTCAAAATCAAAGTCTGCAGTCTTCGCTTACTTGGACATTGCCCATGTTGGGGTTCTCTTTGTTCTCTTTCTGAACTCAACATACATGCGGGACCAACAAGGACAGCAACAAATTTCACTGAAAGGGAAGCACGTATTCGGGCCTGCCTCATGCCATCAGCTTTGCGTTTCACATTATAGAAAAAGGCCGAGACCACTTCAGCGACTTTAAATGATCTACTGACTTAGCATCCTCAACTTAGAAGGGTGGTGAGTTGGATGGGTAAGATGGTCACCGATGAATTACCCTTACGTTAAAGGCGCTCGCAGACAGCAGAAACAGAGGATCAACAGATGCATGTCTTTGAATGGTAGGAGATGATGGATCTAACTACAGCAAGGCGCAAATCTACCTCAGAATCCGCGACATATTCAAAATAGATGTCATTTCCTTGGCATTTTGACTCCACCCCAAGTCCCTTCAAAATTTGGGATTTTTGGTTTTCAATTATTACTACATATTTTATTATACAAACATGGAGATTACCTTGTACTAGTCTATTTTGCGTCCTCAGATATCCTGATTCAATCGAAATATCCTAAGTACTATACAGAAATCTGGGGTCGGGGTGGAGTCCAAATGCCAAGGAAACGACATCGATTTTGAATTTGCTAATCGGGCCGAGCCAGAGACAACGTTAATCGGATCTACGACGCGTCATTTTGGGGGAAAAAAGATACTCAAAGTAAACAGATCATCAACCTGTAAAATACCGCTTTTAGGTCTCGCCATAGTCGATCGATGGCACGCCACAATTTTCGTTGGAAACACCAACCACGAAGGAGCTCTCGCCGCCTCGACGGCTGGGCTCCTGCCGGTAATACGGAGTGTGCCAGCACAAAGCCATTCTTTTTGCCCTATGAGCTCCTCACTGACATCATATCTCGTCTTGACAAGAAGACGCTGAAGGCCGCCCGACTGACTTGCAAGGACTGGAAGCAACTTACTACTCCTTTACTTTTCGATCGGATTTGGGTGTCTCCAAGGACCAAAGACATGGATGTTTTCACCAATATAACAGAGAACCCTGACCTGGCAGTTCACGTTGGAGAGATTAGGTATGATCAAACAAGTTTTGAGCCTGTCGATGATCTGGAAGAATTCATGAGTGTCCTGCTGGACAAGAATTCTCGCCTTGTATCGAACTTGAAGCCTAGGGCTCAGTCACATCCAGGGTTTTCCCTCGGCCAATGCGCGGACGCTGTGTATCGTCCTAACTGGCAGCCATTGGAGGAAGCCGTCGATAGGTTCAATTTGCGAGGCTTTATGGAGGAGGCATACATCGCCTGGCGCCACATGGTGAAGAACGAGGCCATTCTGTTAAATAGCTACTCTTATTTCGAGCAGCTAATCAATGGCTTTGCATTGTTGCCGGATCTTTACTCGTTAGTATTAGATGAGCAGATGTGGTGGAACACTATGGGCGAGTTTGCCCTAGTCTCAGAGAAGCAATTCCTGGCATGCGACATCTCTGGATCTCCACTCGCGCGTAGCTGGCACCCTTTTTATTTACGGCCTCTCCACGAGCCCGAGGGAACAGAACGTAGCGGACAAGGCTTCAAAATCCTTATGCATGCCTTGGCAAATGCTGGAAAGACGATCATGTCCTTTGACAGTGGTGGTATTGAATGTTTGAGACCGAAATTCCCGTCATCCTGGTTACAGCCACCACTTGCAAGATCTTTGTCAAGCTCTAGTCAAGCTGTCTTGTCGCAGCTTAGGATTCTGTCGCTGAAGTTGCAGATGCAGGAGGATGATAACCTCGAAGCTCCGAGCACTCTAGGCTACCTACCCTTAGTTCTTCAACAGGCTCGCTTGTTGCGTAGGCTTCGTTTAAACCTCAACCCTCACCAGCAACCTACAGATCTCCCTCCCAAGAGGATCAAATTTGGGCACATCTTTGACCACGGTATCACATATCCTTTTCTTCGAGATTACAGCCTAGCTGGGATCGAGTTCGACACTTTGATCTTCCACATATTCCTCATTCAGCGTTGTAAACGCATCAGAAGGCTAGAGCTTCGCAACATAACTTTGCTGAGCGGGTGTTGGGGAACGATGATACAAAGTCTGCGATATATCCAACAATTGGAACTCGTGAATCTTACTCTTTGTTACTTAAAGTCCTTCGGCACATTCCACCACCGCAATGGGCAGCTCTCAGCTGTTGGAACTCTAACTCGAGACAACATGCTATGGAACGAGGACTCGATCATGGACGAAAGGATCAATGCATACATACTGTTCGGCGGGAGGCATCCTTGTCTTTCAGATGGGGATCCTGAAGCTCAGGAGTGGGAATGGTTATTGAACAGCCTCCCCAAGGAATTCCAAGAGAATGTCCAGCCGTTGTTACTTCAAAATCTGCGAGAACATCGCCAAGTGACCGCGGAAGAGAGCTCTAAGATTTCTTAGGTGAATCAATCCGATTGACGATGCTCATCCAGAAAGACGCTTCACTCAAGAAAGACTCTGAGCCCATATGCGTATCGCTTTCTGTACGAATGCTGTGCATGAACTCCAGTAGCACACATCGGGCCAATCTCACCCCTTGATCACAAAGGGGTGGATATCCGATCAATATCCTCTCAACACCTGGACCATGCGTCGTTCCACTTTGGAAGGTTGGGTTCTGATTTACTTCTTTTGCCAGGACAAAGAGTGACTGGTGATGAAGTCACATGCCGCGGAGACTGGGCACTACTACCACCTCTGTGATTGTATTATTCTAAGAAAAGAGACGAGAGACCTTCTCAAGACCTAGCACGACCTCATCGTACTGGACAAGCATTGTTCTTCATGCCACTGTGCCGCACTTTGAGGTTGTGATGATCATGATGATCTTCAGGATGATGAATTCCTCTTCTTTTGAGTATCCCATATCCTGAAGGTCACCATCATTAACGAGTGATATTCTGGGCTTTGGACAACGCGACGAGAAGATAAGCGAAAGTTGGTACATTCCAAACGACACTCGAGAATTTCAAGGGAAACAGCAATGAGTGAGTCTCAGACAAGGACTTGTGAAAACAGGTGTATGTAGAGGCGCTGCGAGAAAATCCAGGTGTGCAACTACTATTTCTTGAGTGGGTCCGACATCGGTATCCCAAGCGCATCATCTAAGCTTGGGTGATATAGGAGTTGCCCGCATACAAGCTGAGTAATAATGCCTAGTGTATCAGTTGTGGCGGTAATTCTTTCTATTCTCCTTGGCTACCTTAGTAAAACTATCGCTCCAGACCGTCTGATGGGTAACTAAACGATCCCAAGTGCAATAAGTCTAGCGATTATTCCCTTTGGTCAGTCTGAACATATGAAAGCTACCACTACCAGCCTTAGCGCAAGCGATCTCATGCACCGATTATATGACTGGACAAGGCGAACTCGATCAGGCAATGAGTTGCGAGCCGCAAAAACAATACCCCGAACGGACTGCCTACATTTCCTCACGTTGCAGGAGCAACAGCGTAAGTGCTGACCATGGCGGTAGACAAGCGGGCCAGGAAACTCCTCACTCGCAGAGATGTCCCGGATTTCACACCAGACATATTTCCTCTTCTTTGACGTCCAATTCCAGAGCTTCTCCCTGCATGAGTCCATAAACGTAGCAATCCCCAATCAAAAGATATCCCTCGGAAGCTTTACGAAGAACAAGCGGTGTTCTACACCCGTTGACGATTGCCACCCTATCTCCAGGCTTCATCTCTTTTGGTACTGTTGCCATATAGCCTCCTTCAGTCTTGACGTATCTGTTTCCGCGCAACTGAGGTGCCACCCGAGTCCACTCATCAATTATGAAAGGGGAGTTGGGGTTTACATATGAGGGACAATTCAAATGTCTCCATAATACATGCCGACGAGACGTACCAGCCAACATGCGTGCAGGCTGCCAGTTATCAGGTTCCGCTTTGGTCCTTCTAACCAGTTTAAGCATATACTGAAAGAAACCACGCATCTTGCGGATGTACATGGCCAGGTCTTCAGTAGTGCAGTCAACCCAGTCGGAGTCACCTGCGCAAGTGCGGGTGATAATATACCACATGATAAGCTCGATCCGGCCTTTGGCATGGCACCGCGGGCAGGATTTGATAAGGGTTTAGAGCGTGTAGAAGAAGCTTACAGCTTCGGTGTAAGATGAAATATTGTCTTGTAACCATTCTTCTCCCGCGCGGTCATTTGGCGTTTGTTCGAGATAGAGGAAGGTATCTACTGAGAAATGGATTCCCTCATTGGGGATCGTGTCGAGTAGCCAGCCTCTCACGTAAAGCTTCGTGCAGCTTTCATCGAAGCGAACGTGGGAGATTTGGGAACCTCCGGCCCAGAAATTTTGAGGCCTCATTGCCACCAAACCACCCGGTCTGGCCTTAGCTGGGTAGTCCAATCGGGCACCCACGAAGGAAGCCTGGGCCCTTCCAGCCCCGATCGTTGAGAGAATTGATTGATGTTCAGCATGGATAGGGTCGGGTCGTTTTGAATGGAGCCCATGGCAAAATCAATGTAGATGTGCCTTGCACTGAGCCTGTAATCTGGAACAATCTTGTGTGGTGAGGATACCTTGGCAACTGACAAGAGCGAGTATATTCGATCACAGGGCAGCGACGTAATCTGTGGAGAGAATAGTCGGACCAGCGTATAGATATCCTCTCCTTGTTCTGCCTCAAGAATAGCTCCTAGAAGTCTGAGACCTTGATAAATGATCATTCAGCATGTGTTGATGATGATTGAGGGGCGAATGTAATTGCTTTGCCACCAGTGGGGAAGCAATCCGACAAGACTTAGTAGCTCAATCGACATGGAGATTGTCAGATGGATGGAACGGCTGAAAAGGGTCATGTACCTTGAGGTAGACTGTGATAAAACAGATATCTGTTCAAGATAGGATAAGAAGTGAAAAAAAAGCTAAGCCGTTTCAGATAGTTGAAAGACAGCTCATATTCTCCAAATCGAACAACAACAAACGGGCATTTCTCTGCCATTACTTCCTGAACAATCCAGAGTCTGTGGAACCATGACAGATTCAACATGTCAGCGAGTCCCGTCCAGAGTGGGTTATGTCTCCATGGAAGACGGAACTCAGAGATGGGTAGTGTTTTATCGTAAGTAAGGGATCTGTTCGATAGAGCGCCAGCTTTTTCGCCCGCTACCTACGGCCAGTCAGGAAGCCAGCGATCATTTCTTGAATACTACCATTGCTTACCAGAGCACTCGTCAGTCCTTTGGTGAATTCCAAGATATCCTTAGCATTGCTAGTTGCTGATCCTAGCCAAACAATAACCTGCTGTGCCGAATTGTATATCGAACTCATGATTGACACTTGCGCAGTCCGCTCATCAAGGTCATCCTGATTGATGCATATTTGATCAATCCAAAGCGTCCGCTTTTCACGCCTCATTCGAAGCGATTTCAGGGCGACCAAGAGACTCTCAGTGATGTGTATAGTTGTGCCGTTGCACTCTATAGCAGTCTTGCATGATGGATCGCCCCATGTATATGAGAGCGCTTCATACTTCGCCTCTTCTGGCCGTGTGGTCTGAAGAGAACAGGCCACCGCATCGTCACCCTCACCAGGATCTAATTGTAGAATTCGGAAGCAATCACTGCCCTCAATCTGCTCATACGGTTGCTGTGACATCTTTACAAGACCTATCTGAGGGGCCTTCGGGTGTCGAAAGTAGTAAGGAGAAGCCGATAGTAGCAATAAACTCAATCACTTTGAAAGTAAGTTTTCGCAGATCCTGCCAGCTCCTTTCTCGAACGACCAATGACAATTCAAAGCTTGAATATCGGTTCGGACAGGGTTAGTGGCTCCTGACGGCTTCCCTTTCCACTTGCTATACACTGTCCATCGCAAGCGCTTTCAACGTCTCTTCTAGAGCAGTGTTGGTGCACATACACACACCTTCACTGATGATGGTTGGGGAGCAAGAAAGCCACTGAGCAACGACGGTCCAGATCGAGAAATCTGCCAGCTACCTTAACTCACGACATTTTGCACAATATCCCAGCATGTGTAGGCTTGCCTTGAGATTTCTTCATCAAGGTGTAATAGGTGACAAATACTGTGTTCGAACTTGTAGTTTCGTGGTGGGGTCGTAAATGGCTCTGCCTTGCCTTAGTCCCTTAAATGCAAGCACCTCCGATGTAGTCAGCGTGCAGCTAACCCGAAGGGACTCAGCCGATTGGCTTCAGCCAATCAACGTGTCTGAGGGACTGACTGAGGCAATCAATGCTATGGGTTCCCGTCGTTCAATTGCTCTCAATGACCAAAAGCTACCTTATAATACGCCACGCTGTCTTTGCAAGCTCAATCAAAGATGCAAATCGGTAGTCACATTCCCACAGGCCCACCATCCTTACTCCACCCCTTACTCCGCATGCTCTCCTCTATCCTATCCCAAATCCCCTCCACGACCTCCCTATCCCGCCAACGCCCAGCAGCACCCTGCTGAGGATTCCACTTCTCGATCTGTGCACTCGTAACACCCCGACCCCACCCCCTCACAGTCTGCGGCACATCCTCGCCCCTCCACCCGATATAAATACCTAAAGCGTGTTTGAACAGATCCGGCGCGTTCTGCCACTTGTAGCTCTTGAACTGCCACGTCTGGCCTGTGGTGAAGACACCCACGACGCGGTTCCAATAGTCTGGCTTAAATTGCTCGGGCGTATCCACGAGGATGAAGCGGAACGGGCGTTGCGGGTCGAGCGAGGGGAGCAAGCGGGAGACGTGCAAGATGTTGGCGGATGAAAGCGCGGAGTCAGGCGGGATGTAGGTGCCGGAGTCGAGAAAGGATTTGATGTTGGACATGCGGAGGAGGGAGGAGGCGGAAGGGGAGAGGAGGATGATAGGGTCAGGTCTTCGGCCGGGTTTTTTGTCTCGGGATGCCAGGGTGGTGGTGTTGGGGATGGGGACGGCGGCTGGGACGTTGGGTTTCTTGCTGCGGTCTTTGTGGAAGATTTCGGAGTACTTTCGTACGGAGGAGAAGTCCTAGATGATCAGCGCCAGGTCTTGAACGAGCTGTGAAGCAGGGCTCACTGTAGGTTTTGACCCCCGCAGGATGCTGTTCCTATCGCCCATCCTCCTCTCCAGATTGTAGATCTCTTGAAGCCGCGGATCAATTTGTTTCCCGAGCCTTGCACCAGCCGCTCCACTAGGGATCGTACCGACTCCTCCAGTCACCCCAGACGCCAATTGCGCCGCTGATCTTGCAGCAGCACTGTCACCTTCCAATGGCTTGATGTATTCGCTCTCATCTGAGGCCCCTTCTAGCCACGTGATCAAGTCGAGCCTCTCCACGAAGACCAGATTCTGCACCCTTCCAGGCTGATCCGTTGCAACGAGCTCATCATTCAGCTGTTGCGCGGAAGCGATGTAATCTGGGATGTTGACATCCTTCTTCTGCCATGCAAAGAAGATGCTTCGAAGATCAACGGCCTTATCGGACGAGAAGAATCGGGTGTTTACATCTAGGGAAATCGCGTGACGATTCGGTACCGCGAATTGCAGGTGTGTAGCACGGGCAAGGCTGTCTGTTGCATCTGGGGCTTCAGTAGAGGTTGCAAGGGCGATGGGGCTGTCAGCGGCGATGGATTGGCGAAGACTTATGAGAGGATCATATTCTGTGGAAGTCATGTTTAGGATTCCCTCATCGATCCTGTCTTGCCTGTCACTTGCAATTGCGGATGAAAGAGAATCTACCTCGTCTATCCCGTACCAAGTGGCCTTGCTCCCGTGCTCGGCCTACTTGCCCCATGAGGACTAGCTTTCGGGGGGTCTTGGCGCACACACATACCATGCGTGCACCACCTGTATCAAAGCTACCTTCATAGCTATTATTCATTCATTACTAGGACCTACCTACTCCAGTACTCTGACAGTTAGTGATTTTCCGCTGTGAAGTTTGCCTCCTATTACGGAGGTCCGCACTAAAAGAGTCCTGGACAGCGCTAAGACTCGGATTTATCGTTATTAATCCGACTTATATTTTAAACTCTGTACGGTATAATTAAATCAGCCCCTGGAGTTAAACCTTAAAAATTGAAGCTTAATGCTTTATTTTAATTATAATCTTCTTAAGACTTTTAAGGGGACTATTAAGGGTAACCCGCTTATAAATTCATTTTATGTTTTATCGTTTTAGTTTTTACCTTCCGAAATCAATATAATAAGTTTTAATCCATAACGCTATCTAAGACTTTTAGTCTAAACCTGAGTATTATATTGAAAATCGATATTTCCTTGGCATTGGCGACTCCATCCCGACCCCGTAAAATTTATATATAAATTAATAAATCCTTAATATTTTTAATCCAATTCTTTAATTTATTTCGTATTAAAGCTGCAATATAGCTTATAAGTAATAAATCGGGTATAATCTATATATATATTATATTTTCACGTATTTAATAAAACCTTTATCCGTAAATTTATTTTCTAGCATATAAATACTTAAAGTATATGTAAGTTAAACGAGCATAAAAATCTTATATCCCTTTTCCTTTAAGCGTCGATGAGTTTCTTGATTCACTTATAAGTTTCCTATATTATTAATATCTAACGCTATCTCTGCGCCGGTATCATAGTAATACATTATATTTTTGCGCTAGGTAGGCCGTTAGGCCTTAATAATAGGCCTTAATAACGGCCTTAATATATATTATTTATAAGCTATATTTAAACCGGTATAAAGCGGAATGACTATTGCTTTTTATTGGTGCAGGTGCGCACCCCGCAGGGGTGGCCTTTAGGGCCTAATACCCCTTATATGGTAATAGCGGCTTACCCTTAAGCGCTATTACCTGCTTAAGTTAATTACTTTTGCCCTTTGTGGCCGAGTGGTTATCCGTCCTAATATTTCTACCTTAAATAAATGTTATACCTTAATTTCTTTTAAATTACTTCAGAATTACCCTTATTATCAAATTATTCATTAAAGTAAAACTTAAGTTTTTAACCCGTAACGTTACATTTTTATATTTACCTTTCTTATTCCTATTAATATATTTTTAATACAATTAATTTAATATTTTAATTCTTTTTCCTAATTATTAAGGGAAAGATTTAACGTTACCGTTATAATAAACATTTAATTAATTTAATAAACCTTAAATTAAAAAGGTAATAGTCGTTCTTTAATTAAGAACCTTTTTCTTATAGTTATTTAAATTATAATAACGGAATATTTCCATAATATAATTGCTTAATAAGCTTAATTTTTACAACTATTATTTAAATTGAAGTTAACCGGCTTAAGGCTGGAAATCGTATTTATTAAGAATATACGTTTAGTTATGTTAATAAGTAATATGAAGGTTTATACTTTAGGATTATTTTTTGGGTTAATTGGATTATAAATCTGTATATTAATGGTATATTACCGGCGGTTTTTATCCTGTCTTATAAAAGTGAGTTTTTTTTATTGAAAAAGGCTTAATTTATATTAAAATAAAGTTAAAAAGTAAATAGTAAATATAATTTATTAACTTAAAAAAATAGTTTATGTTTTATCTGAAATACTTTATTAAAAGAAAAAGGAAACCATTTATTTAAGGTTTATATTTTATAAAAGTTTTAACTTACTAAAAAAAAAACAATCCTTTTAAAAGCTTAAGGATAAGGTTTCAAATTTAATAAGAGATCCGGAAAATTACCGGTTCTCTTATTATAAGTATTTTAAAAACGTTAAGTAATATTTAAATCAAATAATAACGTAATTTTATTAAAAGTTTTTCTAAAAAAAAAACTTATTAAATATTCGGAATAGTAATAATTATATAGGAAAACAATTTAAGACGTATTATTAAATAGAATTAAAAAGCCAATAGCGGTAAATTCCTTAAGAATAGGGTATTTAGTAAATTTCATTCTTTTAATTTTAAGTTATAACTTAAATGTTAGTAGCTAGCGCCATCTCTGCGCCGGCGCTATAGTGTTGCGGATCCTAAGGTCACTTAATTGTGATTAATCTTAAAGGGGCAGGTTGGTTTTCGTAGAAAAGGAGTATATAGGCGTAGCATTAAATAAATAATCTTGATTTATATTCTCTGAATTTAATGCTTTTAATTTAAAAGTATTATTAATTATAAAAAGATTTAAATATTAAAATAAAAACAATATCTTATATAGCCCTTTTTATTTAATGTATTCGTATATTTATTCTATTCGTTTTATAATTTTATAAATTTCCGAGTTATTTTTACTCATATACTTATTTTATTTATTTTACGATCCTATAAGCCTTTAAGTCGCTTTTATTTATATACTCGTTTTATCCGAATCCGATCCTATAAGTTATTAATAGCCTTATTTACTTTTCATCTTTAACGTTACGTTATCTCCTCTTGGCTAATAACCCGGTTTTATGTATATACAGTTTCGTCCTGGCACCAATCGTAACACAATATTAATTAATTTAAGATAAAAGATAAGTCCGATAAAGTTTATTATAATTAAGATCCCTTAAAATTTTTTTTTAATTTTATTCTTATTATTTAACTGTTGGTGTATGGACCAAAAAGTGTAATAATATATGAATAATGATTCTACCTGAATCCAACATCTGCAAATTTATGAACCAGCATATAAGCACTCCAAGTATAAGCGAACAGATTAAGCAGATTAAGCTTATATCCTCCCTCGCTAGGCTTTTAAGCGCTTATAAGTATCCGGTTTACTCGTAAGTTTCTTGGATTCTTATGAATTTTACTTTTTTTTTTAACTTAACGTTTTTTTAATTAAATTACCCCCTTTAATTACCCCCCCCTTAAGGATAAATTATTAACTATTAAGGTAACTTTTAGCTAAAAAACCTAAATCTGTAACTAATTTTAAAAAACGTTGAATATTACGGCTTATAGGGGGGGTAACGGTAATACCCACTGCCAAGAAAGCTTAAATAAAAAAATTTATAAAAAATAAAAATTATTATTTTACCGTTTTAAACGTTTTTATTTTTAATTTTTTTTTACCCGCTTAAGACCGTTCGGAGCGCTTATAAGTTTCCCTGGATGCTCGTAAGTGACTTACGAGCGGTCTGAGTGAATAAATCCATTTTTTTTTATTTACTCGCTCCGAGCAGGTCGCAGATTTACTGATGAAATGGGATCCTAAGGATTATCTGTCCTCTACGTACAAAGAGTGTCCTACACCTATGAATGCTCCCGCGTATCCCCCATGCTATGTATATACATAACATTAAGGGCCCGTTAATTAAAGAACTGATTAAGTTAAAGTAGAAAGTCTAAATTAAGGGTTTTATTAAAAATATTTACTTATTAATTTATAATATTTTTATTTATATAAATTATTTAAAGTTAAAATAAACTTATAAAGTTTATTTATAATAAATAAGGATATGGAAAGGGGGAGAGCATGGAAGATATAAAACTTGCGGATAAATGTATACAGGAAGGGAAACATTAAAAAGGCTGATCAAGGGTAGAATCGATTTATATATACTTTAAAAAGGAAGGGTATAACGGATTATTATAATAAGAAACCTATATTTTACGAACTTATATAAAGGCTATAACTTATTTTTAATTATATTTTATTATTATTTATTATTTTATTACTTTTATACTTTTATTCCCTTTTAATTTTTTTTAACGGTTTTAAGAAGGCTTTTATTTACTTATATATATTAAGGAATTCAGTTTAATTATACGATTTAATCGTAAATAATTTACCGTATTTTTTCTTTGATTAACGGTAATAAAAACTATAAAGATATTATAAAAAATTAACCTTTATTATTATTATATTATATATATATATAATAAGAGTAATAGGTTATAGATTTATATGTATTCATAGAATATTTCTAACTATTATTTACTTATTCAATAAATAACAAAATTAAGAAAAATAAAAGCATTTAAGTAACCTTTTTTAAGTACCTTTATTTAAATATTCTTATTATTACTTTTAATTAATACGGGGACCTTATTTATACGTATGGGTAAAGTATTATTAATATTTATTAATTAATTACCAGTTATTAAAAATTAAAAAATAAAAAGAAATAATAGGTTTTTTAAAGCGCCTTAATTATAAAAGGATAACAATACCCTTTATATTAATAATAAATTTTAATTTTAATTAAGAAATAATTATATATATTACCGGATATTTTAAATTATCGGTAAGGAAATTACGACTTATATATTAATATAAGCCGCTTTCTTAAAAATAAAAAAATTAAAGTAATTAAAGAAAAAAATAGGAAAAATCTAATTACCTTAAATAACGTAAAATTACTATTTAATAATTAACGATTATAATAACTAAAATATAAGATTTATTAAGTTAACATAAATAACTAAACCCGATTAAATTATAAGTCTCGTTAAATTATTCTAAATAATTAAATTATAAATTTTATAGAACGATTTTAAATAATTTACTTATTTATTATAAATAAAATTCTTTAATTTAATTTAAAATATTATATATATTCCTTAGAAATATAAAGTTAATCCTAAAGATTATCTTATATTAAATAAGCGATCTTTTAAAATCCGTAAATAATACCGGGTACTTTAATATTAATAAATATATAAGACTTTTTAATAATTATCGGAATAATTAAATTAAACCGTATATCTTAACGATAAAAATAATAAAAATAAGGTTCTTTAATAAGGCTTAAATAATTATATATATTTCTTAAAGAAACATTTTTTATTAAAACGTAAATTAGCAAACTAATAGTTATTTAAGCAATAATTAAGTTTTAAATTATTTATAAAAATTTAAACCGGTCTTTAAAATTCCTAGGAAATAACTATAAGCTATATAATACGTTAACCGGATATAGTGAACCTTTTACTTTAAATTATAAATTAAGTAATTAAGAATTGAAAAATTAAAGAATAAATCAAAAAAGTAAATAATAAAAAGAAGTAAATAATAAAACCGATTAAAAAACTTAATAGGAAAGAATAAAGAAAAATATATTTATAATAATAATTATATTATATATATATTAAGAATATTAATAGTAAATTATGACGGTTATTAACGTAAAACTTACTTAATTTAACGGTATTCATTTTAAGGTTCTCCCGTATAAAAGGTAAAGAAAATTAAAATAAATACCTAGAACTTACTTTAACTTAAAAAGAAATAAAGACTTATAATAAAATATAATTCATATAAATTTATATAATAACCCAAGAGACCAGAAGGACCTTTATTAACGTTATACAATTATATGTTAACTTAACTTTTCCTTAAAAAAAGAAAAAAAAGTAAAAAAGATAAAAATAAAATATAGTTATTTAAAGTAACTATAAACCCCTTTCTTTAAAACACCTTTATTAATATTAATAATATATTAATGATAATGCATTTCATTTTATATATATCTTAATACCCTTAAAGCAGAAAAAATAAAATTAAGTATTATTATATTAATTAAAAAATTAAATATGATATTATTATTCCCCTTATTATTAATTTTTTTTTATTAAAAAGAATATATATTTCCTTATTTTATATTAAATAAAAGATAGAAAAGATTAGGATAAATTCATATAAATTACGGGGTTATCTTATATTTATTAATAACTATAAATATTATTAAAAATTATTTAATAATAAACTTTATTAATTTTTCTTTAAAAAATAATAAAATATTATTGAGAATCCCTTTATCCCTTAAAATTAAAAAAAATTAATTAATATATATAAAATAAAAAAAAAATTTAAATAATTTTAAGTATCCTTTTTAATAATAATAATAAAGCTAAATATAAGAAAAACTTCCGTAATATTATTAATAATTCCAGCTTTTATTTTAAAATTATCGGAAATTTTATAATAAAAAATTATAATATAATCCGGGATTAAGACTTTATTTTATAGATTAAGAAAATTAGAAAAGTAAGAAAATAAACCGAATAATATATAAAGATGAATCCATAATATATAAAAAAAAATCGGGAAAAATACTTCCTTTAATTAATAAATAAACGTAATAAATATGAAACTTAAAGGAAATATAACGTATTAAATAAAATGGTTAGAAATTAAAGCTTTATTTATAAATAAAGCAATAAATAACGTTATAAAAGAAGATATAAAGAACTTTTAAAAATTATTAAATTAAAAGTTCTTAAAATTAAATCTTAATAATTTTACGGAGTAAATAATAAATAATATTAAAGTATTATTATAAAAAAAATTAATTTTTTTCAATTATTATAAACGTATATTTTATAATATATAAAATTTAAATAAAAAGGATAATAAACTTAAAAAATTAAAAAGTATAATAAATAAAATAATAAAATATATATTAAAAACCGTAATTAATCGTTTTAAATATTATTTAATAAATAATTATAAAGCTCCGTAAACATTTAATAAAGGATATGTATAAGAAACTTAATCTTCATAAAGTATATTTTAAGGTAAAATAAATTATAGAAAAAATAAAAAAGAAATAAAAAAAATTAAAAAAATAAAGAAGCGAATTTTAAAGCTTATAAATTAATTAAATTATATAAATAAAAACCTTTAAGAAATTACATTAAAGGTTAATTTAATATACGTTAATTGTAACGGAATTATATATATATTATAAGTAAAAAAAACATACTAAATTAAATACTTTTAAAGTTATATAAATAAAAAACTTGAAGACGTTTTAATAATATAAATAGCGTTTATATAAGTATTATAAGTAATATTATTTTAATAATTCAAGTATTAAAATTAACCTAAAATTTATCCTAATAAAATATTAATAATTAAGCAAAGAATATAAATTATAAGTTATAGAATTATTAATAAAATTTATATATTAATTAAAATATTAAAGGAGATAATTAATTTACTTTAAGATTATTTAATCCGGTTGAATTTAAAAACTTTTATATTAATAGCTTTAAGTTATTTAATATAAAATTATACTTTATTTACTATAAATATTATAATATATTCTTAACGGAAAAATATATAAATTATAAATAAAGATATAACGGAAATAATATAAGCTTTAATAAAAAAAAGATATATATAAAAAAAAAATTAAAATTATAAAATTTTTTTTTAATAATACGGACTATTAACTATTATTATTACCTATAATTATACCGCTTAAGGATCAATTAAACGTATTAGTAAATATAGTAATTATTACCTTAACTATATAGGAAGAAAGAAAGGTCCTTAATAAGATCGATAATAAAAGAATTATTAACGGCTTTAATTATAAAGTTATTACAGTAAAAGAAGGATACCCCCTTAATAAGGACGTTAATTATAAAATGAATATAATTACGAAGTAATAATGAATTAAAAATAACGATTTAAAAAAAGAATTAAGTTTATATAAATTAAGGAATAAATAAAAAGGAAACCAAAGGAAAAAATAAAAACCGGGAGGAAAAAAGAACTTTAATAAATTAAGGGACTATTAAAGGAATAAACCTTAAACGTTAAACGGATTTATTAATTAATAATATTATATTTCTTACGATATACTTAATATAATTCTTATTATATTTTTAAAAAAGATAAACCAACTTATAAAGAATATATTAAACTTTAATTATATACGTTATAAGAAAATTATAGTTATTAAAGAAGTTCTTAAGAATAATAAAGAAAAGATATAAAAGATAATTTGAAATAAATAACTTAAGATTAATAATATTATAATTATAAATTTAAAATAAAACCTTCAAGTTATACTTAATAAGAATAAATAAAAAATATTCTATAAAAGTAATAATTATTTATTAACCGGAATAAATAAATAAGTTATTTAATATAAAAGCTAATTAAGGATCGGATATTATTATAATTAAGTTAAATATAATAAAAATATTACGGATAAAAAAAAGGCTTTTAAAATTACTTAAAGTTAATTATTTAAGTATATTAATAATAAACGGAAATTATATATTATTTTATATATAAGTTATATTTAATATTTAAGTCGTAAAAATAATTAAATTAATATAAATATTTAAAATATTAAAAAATAACTTAAATTATAATATTCTATGGAAACTTTTATAATTAAAGTTAATTATAGTTAACTTTAAAATTTAAATAAAAGTATTAAAGATTAAGGATATTACTTATAAAGAAATTATTTAATTACTTAAACCTTAAATACGTTATTTAAGTAAGATATATTAAAAATTAAGATATAAAAAATTATATTATAAAAACGCAATAATATCAAAAGAAGAAATTAAGTTAAACTTATTTAAATATAAAAATAATAAAGAAAGCTTAAAGATAAAATTAAAAAATAAAAAGGATAATAAAAATTAATAAACTATAAAAAAAAGTTTAAAAAATGAACTTAACTTTAAAAATATATATTTTAACGATTAATTAATAAAAAAAAGGATATATTTATATACTTAAGGAAAAACGGCAATATATAAGAAATAATTAAAGTAAATAAGGGAAGATTAAGAATAAGTTAAAATAATAAGAAAAAGCAGGAGAAGTAAGTTAAATAAGAAGTAAATAAGAACGATTAAATAAATGTTTAAAAGAATCGGAAAAGGCATAACGATAATAAAAGTCCCTAAAAAACAATAAAGAAGTTTAAAAGCATTAAGGAGATAATAAAGGAATAAAAAAAATATAATAAATAATCCGATTAATAATTTTGAATTAGAAATAAACTTTATTTTATATTAATAATACCTTACCGGATAAAAGCGAAAAACAGTTAAATTTATAAACTTAATACCCAATAAGATAAATAAAAAAAATATATAATATATAAAGAAAAAACAATATTAATTAAATTGATAATATTTATAATAATAAAAACGGATAATCGTATATATGGAAAGGATAATTAATAACTTAAAGAAACTAATAATAAAAAGAAAGATAAAATAAATAAAAATAAAAATAATAAGAATTATTTATTTATTATAAAAAATATAATTATAAAAATTAAATAACCGAACAACTTAATAACTTATTAAGGATTATTAAAGTATAAACACGGTAACTATTAAGTTTATTTAAGATATATATATATAGTAATAAATAAGTTAACTTTAAAATTATACAATAAGGAAATAAATATTAAGATAAAGTTATTATAAATTATATTTTTAACGGATAAAAAGTAATAAAAAAAGTTAATACTTTAAAATTATATAAAAATTATAGATATAAATAAAGGAAAAAGGTATTATATTAAAAGATATTATCTTAAATAATTAAGTATAACTTAAGATACTTTAAATATTTTAAATATATAAGGATATAAGCGTAAAAAAATTATATAAAATTTTAATAATAAATTTACTTTTATATAAAGTAATATTAAAATTAAAAATGAAGCTATATAAAGTTATTATTAAAAAAACTATTAAATTATAAGGAATAATAACTTAAAACGAATATATAATAAAGAATTAAATTAAATATATATAAAAATTTATATATATAAATAAATAAATATATAAAATATATTCCTTATATTTATAAAAAAAGAAATTAAAATTAAATTACGATTTATATTTAATTATTACTTTATATATAAAGTATTATTTATATTTTATATAGAATTAATAAAAAGAGTATATAATTTATTAAGAATTTTATTATAGAAAACTTTCTTTAAAGCGGATATAAAATATAAATATTAAATAATAAAAATATACTTTAATAAACGATATTATCTTATTTTTAATATATTAAATATTAAATGCTCCGTTGACCGGAGCAAGGAGAGATCGGTCAATAGAAACAGCCCTTGAAGGACTGGTCGACGGCGTATATACGGTACAAGGTTACGGGAAGAAGTATATTACGAGTTTTCTTTCTTTTAAGATTATAGGTATTTTCAATAAAGCAAATTATTAAAGGTTACTATATAACTTAAGGAAAAAAAAGATATTACCCTTCTTAATTAAGTAAATAAAGAGTTTCTTAAGTAACCGAATTACGTTAATTAACTTAAGATAAAAGATAAGCTTAATAAAGCCCATTATAATAAGGATTCCTTAAAGATTGCTTATTTTTCCTATATTATTTTTATTCTTTAACGGTTTATTAATCGAAGAGTTTATTAAATTAAAATAAAAGGTTTAAGTTAAAAACTCTATTAATAACGTTTATTTTTTAACCTATAATATTTTTATACGTATAAATTATTTAGAATGAAAATAAATTTATAAAGTTTATCTTTAATAAATAAAAATTTATAAGGCTTAATTTAAGCCGTATAAGTATAAATTTATTTATATAATTAAAAGTTTAAAGTTATACGATATAATAATTATAATAAACTTAAACAAAATTACGGTAAAGCCGGATATTAATATTAAAGTCCTTAATTTTTAAGTAAATAAAAAATTTAATTAAAAGGACTATACAAAAAAATTTAAAAGAAAATAACTTTATAGGAAAGGAACCTTATTTATTTTGCCGTATTAATATAAAAGGTTACGTTATAAAAGGCCCGGATTATTTATTAAGTTATAATAAAGTTAATTATAATATATACTATGGTTATTTAATATATATTTAAAAGTATTCCGGGATATAGGAAAAAGCTTATTTAAATATTATAGAAAATCTAAAACCGGTATTTAAAAGTAATTAACGGTACTTATAAAGTAACCTTTATCCCGGTATTAAAGTTTAAGGTTTTTATACCGTTAATTAAGGTTTTTATACCGTTAATTAAGGTTTTATTAAATTAAATAATCGTTTAAATAAAATTAAAAAGATATATATATTTAATTATAATAATAGGAAACGGGTAGATCCGCCAGAATCTTAATAAGTTTTAAGTTAAAGGGAATAAACTTGTTATGCACCAGGTGGTGATAAGTAAATGCACTGTAAAAGTGGGTGGTAAGTGTATGAATAATAATCTATGTAAGTGCTATACAGGAGTAATATATAGGTACGCATGCCAAGCACCAGGCCTGCTATACCCCTTTAGGCTTTAATGCCCGTAAAGGTCTTGGTAATGGCCTTTATATATAATAAATATATTAAAAAAGATAAAAATACTACGTTTACGTAACGACGGCGAGGTCGATAGCCTTATAAATAAAAGCGGCTCCGGGGTTAAAGAATAAGTATATCCAGCGCCGAGGAGGTTGGAGAAGTGGAAATAATACGTGGTAACGGCGTATTAAGAGGGTATAATAATAGTAAAGTCGAAAAACCGCGAGCCGGGCAGTTATTACGATCCACCCGGGAAATAATCGTGGATTTAAGTATTTTTTAAGACCTAAATCACTTAAATCCGTAATTTCCGGGGTTTAGCCGGTAGTATATTAATTTTATTACTCAGGGTATATAACTTACTTAAGCCGGTGGTATACGTAAGTCGACTTATAATAAAAGCGGATTTTATCGGTTATAGTTTATTCCCATAATGTGACTTTATAAGTGGTATACGTTACTTAATCCGGTAAATTTACCGTAGGTATATACTTAAAGCCTGCTTTTACTATAATAAAAAATAAAAGTAATAAAAGAGATTTATTATATAGCTAAATAGAAATAAAGGTAAAAAACCTTTATAACTTAATTATCATATTTATAATTCTTAAGATAATAATGGTTAAAGGCTCTTTTTAAGGTAAAAGTAATAATAATAATAATAGAATAAATTTGCGGTAAAGGTCTTTAAGTATTATAGTGGGAAGGACCCTTAATAATAATATTTTAAAGGAGGGTAAGGGCTTAATAAGAGATTTAAGAGGTATAAATCTTATATAGAGGTCGTAGACCGTAAGGTAAGGTTTTGGTAAGAAAGGTGGGGTTTAAGGTAATAAAAGAATCGATTTAAAAGCTAAGGAATATAATAGTAACGAGGATGAAGCTCGTAATGATAATATTGTCGGTTTTACAGGTATCTTATTAAAAGGATCCGCGGTAATAAGGGATTAAGAAGTGAGCGACTCGTACTTACTTTATTTATAGAAGAACAGGATATATAAAGGTAATCGTAAGCTCTATATTAATTATTAAGTAGAAGAACTCGTATTATTATTACCATTTATTATGCACTAGGTAATAATAAGTAAATACACTATAAAAGTGGGTGGTAAGTATATAAATAATAATCTATATAAGTGCTGTGCAGGAGTAATATATAGGTGCGCATGCCAAGCACCAGGCCTGCTATACCCCTTTAGGCCTTAGTGCCCGTAAAGGTCTTGGCAATGGCCTTTGCACATAATAAAACTAAAGATATTTATCCCCTTTTTTATTAAGATAAAGTAAAAATAAATTAAGAAAAAAATTAACCTTACCGGCGTCCCGGAGGTTAATCTAAGTATATATAAATTCTTATTAAATATAAGAAAAACCGAGATTAAAAGGATTTAAAGAATAAAGGCTATAATAATTATTTTATAAGTTACAATAAAGTAAATTAAACGTTAACGGAAGTATAAAGACTTTATACCTTAAGGTTATTATTACTTAATTTTTAACGATAAAAAGATTGTTAATAAATATCTCCGTTATTATAATATTATAAAGAAAAATAATAACGTATTAATAATTTAACTCCGGATAAATAAAAATAATTTAACTTACTTCCTATTTATTAAATATATCGGAGGTCGGATAAACGTTAAATATAAATATAAATAAAAAAAGTAAAACGCTACATATATCCTTATTTTTAATCCTTTATTTACGGAAATTAAATTAAAACTTATCGTAAAAATTAATACTTATAATTATTATTAAATATTATTTATAAAATAGAATATTTAAATAGTTATTAAATTTATAATATTTATTAAATTATTATTATAGTTTAACCTTATTATTAAGATAAATAAAATTACTAAAAACCTTATAAAGAAAATTTATTATCGATTAAAGAAGAAAAGAAAAAACGGAAACCGGTTATATTAATTATATAAATCGGAAAGTATTTTTTATAACCGTAAAGATATAATAGTAAACGCTTATTAAAAGTCTTTAAAGGAGTTAATAATAATAATAATATAAAAGGGATATATATTAAGTATATAAATATTAATAAGGATATTTAAAGGTATTACGTAAGGTTAAGGTAATATAAATATATAAAGGAACGGAAGAATAACGAGCTTAAAAGTAGCCTTTATAAGGATATAATCGTAATATTATAGATTTTCTTAGGGAGTTAAAATACAAAAAATATATAAATAAATTACTACTTTTTAAAAGGCCGTTAATATTTTTTATTTTAAAGGATAAAGGGTAAAGGCCTAATAAACGCCGGTTTTTACCTTAACATTATAAGTATCAGGTTTTTATGGTTATTAATAAGGTTAAAAGGCCGCGTATTAAGGAATGCCGGAATTAGCTTAGCTAGATCCGTAATATAAATTAATCAATCAATCAATCAATCAATCAAATATTAAATGATTATAGCTTATAAGGATACCTTAAAGAATACGTACGTTTTCATTTATCTTGATTAAACTTATAAATATCGTATTAAAAGTTATCTTTAAATTAAACTTAAAGTTATTTTTCCTTATTTTTAACAAGAAATATAATTTTATTAACTTAATTTTCTACCTTAACGATATCTTTAAAATGTATAGAATATAAAAAAAAGTAATTCATTTTCTTAAGAGATCAATTTTTCCCGTAAATTCTATAATTAAAATTAAAATTATTATTTAATAAGTTAAAAATTAATATAATAAAATTAAAGTACTAAAAAAAAACTAAAAAATAAAAGGATATATATAAATTAAACTTAAAAAGTATAAAAAGATACTTCATTAACCTGTACCGTAAAACGTAAGGAACGTTAAAGGTTTCTTAAGTACCGTTAATATAATAAGGAAATAGATTAAAAACTTTATAAAAATAACTTACCCGCTTATCCATTTAATCGGAAATATAAAATAAAGATAAAAAAAGTCGGAACATATATTATTTTAATTTATATAAAATATAATAACGGAGGCTAAAGCTTTATTTAGATAAAACCTAAAGATGCCGGTTTATATATATATTAATGGCTTAAAGTACGGAGTTAGATATTATATTACTTAAACCCGTAAAGGCTAACAGACAGGCTCATCTTCATAGTCAAAATTTATTTAAGTTTAGAACCACACCCACCTAAGCCCCCGAAACGTCTACCAATTATTTCTGTACTTCTGCCCGCGCTCCAACGCCTCCCTCGCCGCATATCTCACATCCATCTCCACTGTTTACGTGATGCCCTTCTTGCTCCCCTCTTCCGCCTCAGGATCCCTATACCCGTACTGCCTCTCCACATCTGCCGTCCCCCACATTCCCTCTCCTCTTGCCCCACGGACTGGACTCGGCGTTTCCCTAATAAATCCATCCCTTGAATCCGAATGCATCACATATGCATTCTTCCCATAATTCTTCTTCCCACTCCTGCTTCCACCTTTCGCCCTTTTGCCACGGTAATGTTCTGCTCCTGGCCGTCCAAAGATTATCAGATACATGGGCCGCAAAGTTGGCACGCACGCCGCGACAATGACCACGTTGATCTCCACGCTGTTCCAGATGAAGAGGGGAACAGTGTTCCAGGTGAAGTCGGAGCGGGCAGACTCGGAGGGGAGCTTGGAGGTCTTGATGACGCCGCAGATGGCGGCAAAGATGCCGACAGAGAGGATCAGGGAGAGTTGGAGCTTTTTGGAGAGGGACATTTGGAGGGACCAGATGACGGAGACGGGAATAGCGGCAAGAGCGATGTCGAGGAAGGCGGAGTAGCCTGCGATGAAGGTGGTCAATAAGATTGGTTCGGTCATTGAATAGGCAGGTTTTTCAAGAAAAAGGCGCGGAAAGGAGTTCAGGATGAGGGGGGAAAGGACAAACTGGAGCAAATGATAGTCCACACAGTCAAAACTTGAGGATCCCAACAATTACCCGCCTCTGTAAAGTTCCAGAGCTTGGTCACGGGTTGACACTGCGCGAAAACGAAGATGAATGCGAGGGAGAAGAAGATAAATTGGCTGGTCATGAAGGAGTAGAGCAGCCAGCGCAGCCAAGCCTTGGGCACGCCAATTCGATAGATGAGAAAGCCAACGGAGAGCTTGCCGAAAGTCAGGCCTAAGACGCAGAAGGTTTGAGAAATCCAGTTGAGCTTGAGCGCGTTTTCCTGTTGGGGCAATGAGAGGTAGAAGACATGTCGGGTGCCGCCGACATTTGCGTAGACTGTCCACATTATGGTGAAAGTCAAAGAACATATCTGTGAACCCATCGTAAATCATGCTGCACAAGAACATTTGGTTGAAGACACTGATTGGCGCACCATTGTGAGTATGATCATCCAATCATCCCACCACATATTCCTTGTGATGAGCGTTCGGCAATAGAGTCGCAAAGAGACAAAGCATAGAGCAATGATTGCGAGCGCCCAGGAGACTCCCTTGAGGATGTTGCCCCGGTCAACGTCCCCATCAGGCGGAGGAGTGTGATCCATGGTATGGTGCAAAGCGATCAATATTTCATCGAATCAAAGTAGTGTCGGACACGCATGAGATTTTTAGTGCTCTAGATACTGGCGGAAAGATGCGAGGTCGACGAAACGTCTTTCTACGATTTATCGTTCGCGCCGCGAGGACCTGGCATCATATATAGGGGCTTACGCACAGGTTACTCCGCGGTGGACAACAAGCGGTGTATTAGCTTTGCCGCATATCTGCCGCATGCAAGGCAAGAGAGGCATTGTGCACTGGCCTCGCCAGGAGCAAAATAATTTGCAACGTGGGAGAACCGAGTACTTTGTAACAGAAGTGTTCTGATGTATATTCTTATCGGATGAGAGGAGGTAGTGATTTGGAAGAGATCTGAATTCGGCGGCGTGTTCACGTTGCAATTTAGTTTGCTCCTGGCGAGCTGGCCTCCATTCAGGTCGTCATTGGTAGTGGTTGAATGTGAAGGTGGTGAGTACACAGAGTACTTACATGTGACATCGAGGCGTGGCTATGCGTTGTTAGTTCTAGTACGGAGTACGTCTTTGTTCTGTAGGCCATCGGCGACGGTGTAGCATAATCGTGCAGACCAAGCAGTCCGCTGTGCATGCAGCAACTTGCTCCATGTGATCGTTTGCGGAGGTTGGCTTTTGCCATCCGGAGTCCTCGCGTCTTCGCCATAGGCAAAAGCCGACGCTAGGCGTGTTCATTTTCGATGTCGTTTCCTTGGCGATTTCGACTCCACCCTTACCTTAAATCCTTCTACGGAATATGCGATTACTCCGTGGAAAAGAACTTTTAGAGAAATCTGAAAACGTAAAAGTGATTAACGGATGTTGTTCTTTAACCTTCACATATAAAATATTGGATAAAAATCAGAAATCAGAAAGGTCGATTTTAAGGGTGAGTTTTAAGCCTTAGTGCCTTAAAAAATCTAGTACAAACAGTAAGCTCGGAAGGGTCAGGGTGGAGTCAAAACCGCCAAGGAAACGACATCGAAAATGAACACGCTAAATGGCCCAAGCCCGGATAACCGCCGCCACGGTTACGGCAATCCTTGCCGACTACTGTTGTACTTCTGTGTGCTCTGCGGAATAGGTGAGGACTCCAGGTACGAGATTAGGCCAAGCTGGCTGTTTTGAAAGTAGCCATGCCACATGATTTGCAACATTGAAAATTGTTTCCCACCACTAAAATTTGGACGTCTCGGAAATTATTTAGCATTTACAAAATATTGATATACCTTATAAGTCACTCGAAAACATAAGCTGTGTATTATATTACGTATATATTAACATCTGATCCAGCACTTCAGCGGTTTTCAGATCGTCATTTCATGGATGTTACAAGCTAAGAAGTAGTTGTGCGGAGATAAATCGTAGTGCCAAGAAATTCCAGAGAGTTTCGGTCATATGCGATGCCATGATGAAGTGCTGTGAGTCATGGAGGACGACAAATTTGCGACTCAAATCAGTACCTAGTCACGAAATGGAAGACAACACTTCCAAGACGGTACTCTGGCTGAGCCGCATATGCACAAAGATGGTGGTAGACGTAAGCACCGGGCTCCACACCCTCATCCTTATCAATGACGAACGGAGCTGGGAAATCATTGGGTACCCCGCTAGATCGTACCAAGAAATGGCGGTCAGTGGAGTCTGATAGGACACGTCTTGGGTCTGTATGATCTTGTTCTCCACTTCCTACATCTTCAGGAGATTGATTTTGCCCATAAATCGCTATATATCAAAGTTTATTGTTTACCTCGCTCAAATCGCAGCAAACCTTTCGCATCTACGCAGCTCACACGCGCCTGTACCTGTTGCTTTACGATTTCAAGGATGGGTACAATAGGGGAGCCCAATATCTCATCACTCCTTGCCCAAATCCATTCTCTGGGCGGGAGTGCATCTTCAGGGAATGCGCTAGATCCAACCAAGAAGAAGCAGCTTCGACTTGCTGCGTTGAAGCTACATAGGGCGCTAGAAGACCCTGGGGATATTGTGGAGAGGGTTTGCTTTCAGGTGAGCTATGGCTGCCTGATTTGCTATGGGGGGTGGCGTAGTGAGTTGGAATTCGTACTGAAAGTGTCCCCTGCGGTAGTACCTCGAGACAGCCTCCATAAGGATTGCGGTTGACCTCAATCTCTTCAACATACTGGTCAAAAGCGACAAGCCTCTCACTTGCGATGCATTGGCCAAGCTTACCAAGGCCGATCCGGTCCTCCTGGGACGTATTCTCCGTTCTCTTGAATCCACCGGTGCGATTGGTGTGGTCGGTGATATCGGGAGCGAGGCATACGTGCCAACCAGTACGACCAGGACCTTTATCATTCCACCATTGGCTGCCGGCCTTGAGTTCTGCTTTGATTGTCTGAGTCCGAATTGGCACCAACTCCCGTCACACCTGGCTAAGAACAAGTACCAAAATCCTACGGACGCGATGAACGCGGCCATTCAAGGTGCTTGGAACACAGAGGATCACTTCATCCAGTTCTTGTCGACCAAACCCGCCTTCCAACGGTCGTTCCAGATGTACATGAGCGGCTTTGACGAAGGAAGAGGCTCTTGGATGCAGTTTTATCCTGTGGAGAAGGAGTTGGGTACTGGAGCCAAGCAAGACAAGGATAGTGTCATGTTCGTCGATGTCGGTGGGGGACTGGGACATGAAGCTGCTGCAATCAAGAAAGAATTTCCCTATCTTCCTGGGCGCTTTGTGGTTCAAGAGCTCCCCCATGTAACTTCCGAGATCAAGTTCGACGGCATAGAAGCCATGGCCCACGACTTCTTCACATCGCAGCCTTTGCAGGGTGCTCGTGCCTATTATCTTCGCTATATCTTGCACGATTGGAACGACGAGCGTTGTTACCAGATCCTCACGCACTTGCGAGAGGCAATGGACCCTGCTTACAGTAAGATCCTCATCAATCAATGGGTCGTCCCCACGCAGCACGCCACTCCTTTGATGGTTCACCAAGATCTCAACATGATGGCAACATTTGCGGCGATGGAGCGCACCGAGCAAGAGACGCGAGATTTACTCGATAAAGCCGGGCTCAAGATCTCGAAGATCTACTATCCTCCAGACGAGGCCAGCGAGTGCATTGTTGAGGCAGTAGCCAAGTGAGCTGCGGTAGTGGAAGTTGCCGAAGCATGGCTGTCTCATGTTGTACGCGTGGCTGCAGAAAGGCGTTTGTGGTCAATCACCTGGTCCTGATATCATAGAACCTTTTTTCACTTTAGCAGGCAAAATCATCGGCGATCAGTTGTTGCCAGAGGATGCAACATTGCAACCACCAGCGGAGAATTTGTGTCATCCTTCCTCGCACATGCAAGGCTTACGTGCCCATCACCGCGATACGGGAATCAATTGGCCGCTGTCGGGTCATCTGCGCGTGATTGCTCCCCATGATCAATTGCGCGATAGGCAACTGGCTGGCACAGCAGACAGGGGACTCCTGCAAGGTTTGCTGGGACCCCATTGGTCTGGTCACTCGCTCTAACTGCCTACAGTAGTGCCGATGACCCAATTCAGTATTCACACTCGTATCCTTGCAAGGTATCTCATTTTCTGCGTCTAATCTCCGTAATGCCTTGCATGGCTTTTATGTGTCTGGATATCCTTGCTCTTTCGTCTGGCTTGCGTAGACCCGTGACGAGGGTTGGATTCTTTACCATGACTTTGCTGCAACAGCAAGTGTCCCACGGATCGAACATTTTCGAACATAGCGGGTTGGAACAACCGTGGCTTGCTATTTGTATTGCGATTCTCCTCTTTGTCGTCGGCAGAACACTGATCAGCGCTTATCGCACGCCTCTGCGCGACATACCTGGTCCTTGGTCTGCTAAATTCACGCGCCTTTGGCTCTTCAGAGCGATTGCTTCCCGCTCTTTCCAGAAGATCAATCTTGATTTGCACCGCAAACTTGGTAGGTTCAAGCTACTGTGATTTTGCAGAATATTCAGACAGCTTGTCCCACAAGTGGTAACCACTTGCAGGCCCCATTGTTCGCATCGCACCCAACGAATATAGCATCGATGACCCAGATGCCGCCAAGATCCTTTACAGAACAGGTCGTCAGCTCGAGAAGGTATGTGTCAACAGCATCCTCAAAGCCGTCAACTGACCGAATGCATCAGTCTCCACGATACCTTGCCTGGGGTGTGCCAACAAATGAACAGAACCTGTTCTCGGCCACAGATATAACCCGCCACGCCGAACGACGCCGTCAAACAGCCACGCTCTACCAATGGAGCACACTGACTGGCTTTGAATCCCAACTCGACCGGCTCACCCAGGAACTACTGGGCCACATGACGAAGCTAGCAGACTCAGGGCAAGAAACCCGGCTCAACCAATGGTTCCACTACTATGCGTTGGATGCTATAGGGACCATCGCGGTATGCCTGTTCCCGTGCTGCTGCCATTATTCGTGCACGCAATGGACGAGCAATCCAAGTTGACCTTCCTGCTCTCATCAACAGCTTGGTCGGCCGTTCGGTCTCCTTCGAGCTGCTAGCGATGTAGCGGGCTTGATGGAGTCTGTCCAACGCTACTCACGCTACGGTGCCATAGTGGGCGTCTTCCCAGAATTGCACCGGACAATCTTCAGACTCGTCTCACTGCTCACGCCCTCGGGGGCCTACGGACTGGGCTATCTGGTGCAGGTCATGAACCAAGCAATCGCCGATGAAACCGTTTCTCCTGATCCACAGGAGAAGGACGTTGAGAGCCTGGGCAAGATCAACAACAGCGGTTCACACTTTGTGAGTATGCTGTACTCCATGCATGCCGCCAATCCTGCAGAGTTCACGCATGATGATATTCGCTATCACATCGTTCCCGCCATTGGTGGAGGCAGTGATACAACAGCCATCACTCTGAGTGCTGCTATGTACTACTTGATCAGGACCCCTTCTGCAATGTACAGGGTACGTGAGGAATTGGAGAAGAAGGAGAGAGAAGGCAGCCTCTCCCACCCAGTGACACTGCGGCAGAGTACCGAATGCAACTACCTGCAAGCGGTCATCAAGGAAACCATGCGCATGTATCCAGGCAATGGCCTCCCGATGCCCAGAGTGATCCCTGAAGGTGGGTTGGAGCTGGCAGGCCGATTCTTCCCGGCTGGGGTAAGTCAATACAAGAACATCTCTTTCCACAATTTTTGGCCCACTAACCACGCAAGCTTGGTGAACAGACCCTCGTGGGCATTAACGCCTGGGTCGCCAACTTCAACCCTACCGTTTTTGGCCCTGACGCCGATGCCTTCCGCCCTGAACGATGGCTTGACACTACTGCCGAGCAAATCACGACCATGGACAATTATTTCATGACCTTCGGTAAAGGGCCACGGATTTGCTTGGGCAAATCCATCCCGTTCCTGGAGATTGGCAAGCTGCTTCCAGAATTGCTTTTGAACTTTGAGCTCGATTTGGCAAGAGGGCCCAGTCAGCAGTGGAGACTTTTGAATGATTGGTTTGTGAGGCAGGAGGGGTTTGATGTAAGAGTCAGGAGGAGGGAGGGAAGACATGTGTCAGACGTGGGGACGCATGAGTGTGGATGATATGTATGTGTATTGCATATGGTCTATGCTCGCTAGGAGCAAAATAAATTGCAATGTGGCGAAAATTCGACTCCTCCTTCTGCAAGCAATAATCTCTTTGAGGCAAAGGTCTTGGTACTAATTGTGTAGATTAATTCAGTTCCAGCAACTTTGTAGCCAGATGATTTCTGTTTAATAAGGAAGTATGGATCTCGGCGGAAGTTTCCCGCGTCCAACGTTGCAATTTATTTTGCTCCTAGCGAGCTATGTAGGAAGCATGGATCTATCTGCATGATATACCCAGGTGGTCTGAGATGGACCGCCATGTGATAATATCTACAGTGTCATAAGATACCACCTACTACCATGCCTGCACCCAGGCTGACAACATATCATGGAGTGAATAGGCGATAAGACACCTCTAAAATAGAGGCAACGAGTGAGACAATGAGGAAATCTGCCGATGGAACACGCGAACAGAAGTTTTGAGCCCACAGGGCATGTAGAGAAGTAAGGGATATTTTGACTGCGTCGCAGCCTTATGTCTACCATAGAGCTTGGTCGTTCTGCCCTTCTATAAGCGAGTGGGACCTCACTTTGAGAAGACTTGCGGCTGACTCATTGCGCACTTCCTTGCTTCGAGCTGAACCCTATTTAATCCAATGCAGACCTTCTTTCTTCTGACAATTATTGCAGAGCCACCTCCAATTCATGTGCATGTACGAGCTTGGGCTTAATCCGGCCTTGGGCTGTACGCTGTAGTTTACCCAAGGAGATATGTGACAGGTCAAACATTGGGATGCCAGTGTGAGACAACAGAAGCCACCGTCTTCTTTCCCTCGAATCTCCTTCTTGTCTTCTCCTTCTGAATTTACAAACTCCAGCCCAGCTACAGTGTAGCCAGGAAGACGAAGTGTTGCTTCCAACTTGCGGATTCGGACAGCTGTCGCTTTGACATCCTCACCTACTAAATGTAGCCAGTACACGTGGCTCTTCAAAATCCTTCAAACACCAACAAATGAAATCCAGACCGAAACCGTCATCTCAAAAGTCAAAAAAGAAGGAGGAGAAGTACAGTGAAGGAAGCCGCAACGACTTTCCTTCGGCCAGCCACCTCGAGGCATCCTTCGCTCAGTATTCTCGCTTCCACCATTTCGGCACTGCCTCATCTGCCACAGAAATTCCTTTTTGTGGAAGGAGCTAAAGAATTATATGATCAAGTATGGGATGTATTCTCCCAAGGAATTCTGTGTATGCAGGGGGATATGCTGATGTTCTTGCTGCGAGGAATCCTCAACAAACATATGCAAAAGAACCCGGAAGACAAATTCGCGTAAAGAGACTGATATGGAAGAAATGCCTGCTCCAATTATTCAAGATCAATAACCCTCGCCGCCCAAAGGAAGGTATATAGGCCCTTGCATCGACCGGTAATAAATCGATCGCTCTCAATCCAATTTTTGGGGCTTCCTCGATCCTGACAACAACCTCCAGATCCCTTGGGTTTAGCCAGTCTTGAATAGTCCATTGAAACGGCTCATCCCTCTCTGCACGCTTCTCCGCGCGAGAAAGGTAGGGGATTGAAAAGAAAGGCGGTTTGTAAGTATATAAACTCCCCAAATGCTACCAGAAAAAACGTAAGTAATATCGCAGGGACTTGATGATGGAGGACGGCCATTGACACTGACCTTCATCATGAACGAAGACAACTCTACGACAGCAGGTAGACCCACCCTTCTTCACGATCGTCTTTTGTTTGTCATCTTCATCCTTGGAAAGCTCGTTGTCCTCCTTGCTCAGCGCCACCTCATTGCACAGTCCGCTCGCGCAGCATCTATCCATATGAATCATGTCCCTAATTGGCAGTCGCCCAGGACGGCTCCATTCCAGAGTCAGATGGGCGAAGCCAGGCATACTACCACGGGCCACGTGACGCTTCCAAAACGGCCATCGGATTCTGCAGAATGCTTCTGCTCGGCTTCTGTTTTTGCAAGAACAAGCAAAGCATGGGCTGCAAGGGCTTGTTCATAGTACCATGTTTGCGAATTTTGGAGGCTGACTCGCTCTTCTCTTGGCTTACAAGATATAATCTCCATAATAGCTTGGTGTTTTCGAAGATTGGCTTGGACATCGGATAGAGAATTTGAGCAGGAATATCAATTGGTATGCATCAGACCCTTAACAGCCACAAGTCTCCGTTCTACTACTAGGCTCTAATCAGTCCAGTCTTCCAAGCAACCTTACCCCTTCCCCTTTCCCCCGGTTATTGTTTCAGTATTAATTTTATAAGCACCTTATTATCCTTATTGCCCTTGCCCGCGAAGTGAATGTAATTTTTCCTCTTATTCCCCTTTAATTCTATTAATATATCCGTGAAATTATCAGTGGTAAAGAGGATCTTTAGAACTTAAATACCTTCCTAATTACCTTTTATCGACGATTTAAACGATGATTTTCTACGGGTTATAAACGTATTTATTGTTATTATTAACGCCGTAACGATCTCTTTTAACTATAATTATATTTATAAACTTTCCTAGCGATATAATATATAAATATTATTAATATTAATAAGAAGAATATTAATATTTTCGCTTAAAATGAAAATAAGGTTTTATATCAGTAAATCTGCGACCTACTCGGACCGAATAGCCAAAAAAAAAGGAATTTACTTAGACCGCTCGCGAGCTGCCTATGAGCTGCCCATGAGTAAATCAAGAAATTCATAAGCGCTTTAAGCGGCCTTAAGTAATAAAAAAATTAAAACGTTTGAAACGGTAAAATAACGGTTTTTATTTTTAATAATTTTTTTATTAAGCTTTCTTGGCGGACGGGTATACCCGTTACCCCCCCTATAAGCCGTGACATTTAACGGTTTTTAAAATTAATTATAGATTCGGTTTTTTTTAGCTAAAAGTTACCCTAGGAACTAATAATATTTAATATTAAGGGTAAGGGTATTTAAAGGGGGTAAATTAAAAAAACCGCTAAGTTAAATTAAAAAAAGACTTATAATTAAGTAAAATATTTACGAGTAAGCCGGATATTCAGAAGCGCTCAGAGGCTAAGCGAGGGGCAATATAAGATTTTTATACTCGTTTTACTCGCTTATACTCGGAGTACTTACATACTGGTTTATATATTTGCAGATATAAAGGAGTTATATAATTTAACTTAATAGATTATTATTCCCCATTAAAGCAGCCTTAGATTGTACGATATTAAAGTTTTATTATTCAAGAATTTTAGGACTTATTTAATAACTTATATATAATTAGGATATAGACGAAATCGATCCTATGGCTTTTATTATCGCTGAAGTAAAAAAGAAGACCTATTTAAGCCTCTTATCTTATATATCTAATAAAAAGGAGAGTCAATATTACGTATCAGAATAAATAGATCTTAAAATACGGATAAACGTAAAAAAAATGTTTCCGGAGGTTAAATAATTAAGTATAAATTCTAAAAAGCATTATCTTAAAGGAAAATAAGCTTTTAAGAATAACTTATTCGATATAAACGTTAAGTCGGGTGTATTACAATAATATTATATACCTATAGGTAATAAGTAAATATGTTATAAAAGTAGGTATAATATATATAAATACTTATATAAATAACAATCTATTTAAGTCTTATTTAGGAGTAATTAATATATAGGTGCGTATGCCAATATAGGCCCGCTATACCTTATTAAGCGTTAGTCCCTGCTAATAAGCTAATAAGCTTTCGGTAAAAATCTTTATATATAATAGATAGTTTAATCGCCTAATAAGGTTTAAAGATCTGAAAGCGTTTAAAACTATAATTAACGAAAATATTACAAGGAACGTATACGTTTTTTTTTAATTAAACTTATATATATATATTAAAAGTAATTTTTAATTTTTAATTTTTAATTATTCTGCTTTTATTCTTAAAGTAATATATATAATATATATATATTAAGAGCTTATTGGGCACTAGTACTTAAAGGGGTATAATGGCTTGGCACGTACACTTATATTGCGTACCTTTATAATTAAGTAAATATTCATTATATACTTTATATCAAGTAAATATTCATTATATACTTTATATCAAGTAAATATTCATTATATACTTTATATCAATATATTTACCTTAATACTTTTAATACTTAATAAATAGTAATAATACATCTGTAAATTTATAAACCAGCATATAAGCACTCCGAGTATAAGCGAGCAGGTTAAGTAGGTTAAGCTTATATCCCCTTTCGCTTAACCTTTAAGTGCTCTGAGCGCTTATAAGTATCCGGCTTACTCGTAAGTTTCTTGGATTCTCGTGAGTTTTACTTTTTTTTTAACTTAACATTTTTTAATTAAATTACCCCCTTTAATTACCCCCCCTTAAGGATAAATTGTTAGCTCCAAGGGTAACTTTTACCTAAATTAACCGAATCTGAAATTTATTTTTAAAAACGTTGAATATTACGGCTTATAAGGGGGGTAACGGTAATACCCGCTGGAAAGGGGGAGAGTATGGAAGATACCAAACTTGCGGATAAGTATATGAAGGAAAGGAAACATTAAAAGGGCTGATTAAGGGTGGAATTAATTCGTATATACTTTGAAAAAAAAGGGTATAATAGATTATTATAATAAAAAACCTATATTTTATTAATTTATAAAGGAGCTATAACTTATTCTTAATTATATTTTATTATTACTTATTATTTTATTACTTTTATTCTTTTATTCTTTTTTATTTTTTCTAACGGTTTTAAGAAAATATTTATTTACTTATATATATTACGGAATTCAGTTTAATTATACGATTTAATCGTATATAATTTACCGTATTTTTTCCTTAATCGATAATAATGAAAACTATCAAGATATTATATAGAACCGACCTTTATTATTGTTATATTATATATATATAACGAAAGTAATAGGTTATAGATTCATATATATTTATAGAATATATCCAATTATTACTTCATCTGCAAATTTGTGAACCAGCATATAAGCACTCCGAGTGCAAGCGAGTAAATTGAGCAGGTTGAGCTTATGTCCCCCCTCGCTTGGCCTTTAAGTGCTTTAAGTACTCGCTAGTATCCGGCTTACTCGTGAGTTTCCTGGATTCTTATAAGTTTTACTTTTTTTTATTAACTTAACGTTTTTTTTATTAAATTACCCCCTTTAATTACCCCCCCTTAAGGATAAATTACTAGCTACCAGGGTAACTTTTAGTTAAAAAACCTAAATCTGTAATTAATTTTAAAAAACGTTGAGTATTACGGCTTATAGGGGGGGATACGGCTATACCCGTTATTAAGAAAGCTTAATAAAAAAATTTATAAAAAATAAAATTCATAATTTTACCGTTTTAAACGTTTTTATTTTAAACTTTTTTTTACCCGCTCGGGACCGCTCGGAGCGCTCGTAAGTTTTTTGGGATTCTCGTAAGTAACTTACGAGCGATCTAAGTGAATAAATTCCTTTTTTTTTTAACTACTCGATCTAAGCAGGTCGCAGATTTGCTGATGTTACCTATTAAATAAATATTAAAATCGAGAAAAATAAAGGTATTTAAATAAACCTCTTTTAAATACCCTTATTTAAATATTCTTCTTATTACTTTTAATTAATACGGGGACCATATTTATACGTATCGGTAAAGTATTATGAATATTTATTAATTAATTATTAATTATTAAAATTTAAAAAGTAAAAAAAAAAAAGCTTTTATAAAGCGCCTTAATTATAAAAGGATAATAATATTTTTTATATTAACGATAAGCTTAAACCTTAATTAAAAAATGATTAAATATATTACCGGATATTTTAAATTATCGCTAAGGAAATTACAAACTATATATTAATATAAGCCGCTTTCTTAAAATAAAAAAGATTAAAGTAATTAAAGAAAAAAAATTGAAAAAAATTAATTACCTTAAACGACGTAAAATTATTATTTAATAATTAACGATTATAATAATTAAAATATAAGATTTATTAAGTTAATATAAGTAACTGAATTTAACCGAATATTAAGTTTTATTAAATTATCACGAGATATTAAACCGTAAGTTTTATGGAATAAATCCGAATAATTAACTTATTTATTATAAATAAAACTCCTTATTTTAATTTAGAATATTATATATATTCCCTAAAGATATATAGTTAATCTTAAAGACTATTTTATATCGGGTAAATAATCTTTTAAAACCTATAAGTAATACCGGGTACCTTAATATTAATAATTATATAAAACTCCTTAATAATTATTAAAGTAACTGAATTAAACTATATATCTTAATAATAAGGGTAATAAAAATAAGATCCCTTAATAAGGCTTAAGTAATTATATATACCTTTTAAAGAGATTATTTTTTATTAAAACGTAAATTGTTAAGTTAAAAGCTATTTAAACGGTAATCAGGTTTTAAATTACTTACGGAGGTTTAGACCGGTCTTTAAAATTCCTGGGAAATAACCGTAGGCTATATAATATGCTGACCGGACGCAATAAGCCCTTTACCTTAAGCTATAAATTCAATAATTAAAAATTAAAAAATTAAAAAGTAAATTAAAAGAGTAAATAATAAACAGAAATATATAATAAAATTAATTAAGAAAATTAATAAATAAATAAAGAGCTAAAATAGATATATTTATAATAATAATTATATTATATATATATTAAGAATATTAATAATAACCTATAGCGGTTACCGATATAAGACTTATTTAATTTAACAATATCCTTTTTAAAACTTTCCCGTATAAAAAATAAAGAAAATTAAAATAAATAATTAAAACTTACTTTAATTTAAAAAAGAAATATAAATTTATAATAAAATATAATTCATATATACTTATATAATAACTTAAGAGACCAGAAAGACCCTTATGAACGTTATATAATTATATATTAATTTAACCCTTTCCTTAAAAAAAAAAAGTAAAAAAGATAATAATAAAATATAGTTACTTAATAACCGTAAACCTCTTTCTTTAAAATGTTCTTATTGATATTAATAATATATTAACGATAATATATTTTATTTTATAGATATTTTAATACCCTTAAAATAAGAAAAATAAAGTTAAATATTATTATATAAATTAAGGAATTAATTACGGTATTATTATTCCTTTTATTATTATTTTATTTTTTTTATTAAAAAGAATATATTTCCTTACTTTATATTAAATAAAGGATAGAGAAAATTAAAATAGATTTATATAAATTATAGGGCCATCTTATATTTATTAATAATTATAAATATTATTGAAAATTACTTAATAATAAACTTTATTAATTTCTCTTTAAAAAGTAATAAAATATTATTGAAAATCTTTTGATCCTTTAAATTTAAAGGGGAATTAATTAATATATATAAAATAAAGGAGGTACTTCAATAATTCTAAGTATCCTCCTTAATAAGAATAGTAAAGTTAAATATAAAAGAATATTCCGTAATATTATTAATAATTCTAGTTTTTACCTTAAAATTATTAGAAACTTTATAGTAAAAAATTATAATATAACCCGGGATTAAGATATTATTCTATAGATTAAAAGAAATAAATAAGTAAAAAACCAGATTAAATAATATATAAAAATAAATCCATAATATATGAAAAAAAATTAAAAGAGATATTTCCTTTAATTAATAAATAAACGCGATAAATATAAGACTTAAAAAGATATAATGTATTAAGTAGAATAATTAATAATTAAAATATTATTTATAAATAAAATAATAAATAACATTATAAAGGAAGATATTAGCAGCTAGCGCCACCTCTGCGCCGGCGCCACAGTAATGCGCTATACTGCTACGTTAAGGTAGGCCGTTAAGCCTTAGTAAAAAGCCTTAATAACGGCCTTAATATACGTTATTTATAAGCCGTAACTTAATAAACGTAAAGCGGGGTAATTATTATCTTTATTTTAAGTAAAGATTATACCTTAATTCTTTTTAAGTTCCTTAAGAATTAATCTTATTATTAATTTATTTATTAAAGTAATACTTAAGTATCCAGACCGTAACGTTACGTTTTTTATATTTACCTTTATTAATCCTATTAATATATCGTTAATAAAGTTAATTTAATATTTTAATTCTTCTTCTTTATTAAGGAAAAGGCCCAACGTTACCATTATAATAAATATTTAATTAACTTAATAAACCTTAAAATAAGAAAACGATATTTACCCTTTAATTAAGAACCCTTTTATTATAATTAAATAAATTAAAATAACGGAATATTATTATAATATTACGGCTTAATAAACTTAATTTCTAAAATTATAATTTAAAGTTAACCGGCTTAAAATTAAGAATTATACTTATTAAGAATATATATTTAACCATATTAATACGTAATATAAGGATTTATATTCCGGGATTTTCTTCCGTATTAACTTTATTATTAAGTTTTATATTAATAATATACTGCTAGCGGCTTTTATTTTACCCCGTAAAAATAAGTTTTTTTATCCGGAAAAATTTAAGTTATATTAAAATAAGTTTAAAAGTAAATATTAAACGTAATTTATTAACTTAAAGAAATAATTTATATTTTATCTTAAGTACTTCCTTATTAAAAGAAAAAAGGTAATTTTTTATTTAAGGTTTATTTCTTATAAAATTTTTAACTTATTAAATAAAGAAATTAATAAAATAAATTATTAAAAACTTAAAGATAAACTTTTAAATTTAACAATTAATCCGGAAAACCGCTAATTTATTTATTATAAACGGTTTAAGGATATTAAATAACGTTTTAATTAAAAAATAACGTAATTTTATAGTACTTTAAAGATTATAAAAAAGGACTTATTATTATTATTAAATAAGTTTTATACTTATATATTCTTTATAAAGCTTTTATTAAAATTTAAAATTAAAATCCTTATAATTAATAAAGTATTAAGAATCCGAAACAATATTATAACGGCGGTAATTATATAAAAGAATAATTTAAAATATATTATTAATGGTAATTAAAAAGTTAATAAAAATAAATCCCTTAAAAATAGGGTATTTAAACTTAATTTTAATAACTTAAAGCCGACGTATATCCTTATTAAAATTAATTCTTATAATTAAAAACGTAAAATTATACTTAAAAACTCCGACGCCGTCCTTAAAATAAATAAGAACGTTAAATATTATATATATTATAGAAAAAGTTATTATATATCCGATTACCTTATTATTTTATAGAATAAGATCTTAATAATAAACGTACAATCTTATAAAAAGGATAATATATTAAAAAACGATAAAATTCCGGTAAACCTTAAAGTCGGAATTAATAAAAAGATAATTAAAGGTATATTTAGCTTTTATTATTAAAAGTTAAATAAATTTTGAGGATAATCCTTAATTATTAAGTATATTAATTAATATTAAAGCTTAAATAAATTTAATTTTATAAATATATACTGTTTAATAAGACTTATAATTAATCCCCGTTATTTTATTATAAACGGCTTTTCTTAATAATAAGTAAATCTTTTATTATAATATTTATTAATTATAGTATTATCTAGTTAATAACTAAGGGTAATAGAAATAATATAAGATACTCTTTTACGCTATTAATTAAGAAGATTTAAACGTAATCCTTAATTTATTAGCCTTACGCGTTTTATAAATAATAATCGATCCGGCGGCGGATAAATAACGTTTTAAGGTTAATTCTTATAAATTATAGATTAATAACGTTTATAACTTTAATTAAAGTTTAACGGAAATTAGTAAAATCTTTATAGTTATTTATATAAATATAATAACGGAACGTTTAAAAGTATTATAAATCTTTTAAGGCAATTTAATATATATAGGTACTATAAAAGACTTTATTAACCGGAGCGTCTTAAGGAAATTAAGTAAGTATATAAATATCTTTTTTAATAATATAATTAATATTTTACTTAAATTAAAATAGGGGGATTACGTTATTAACTTAAATAATAAAAAGTTATTATATAATCTTTTATATAATTTATCTCGGGTAAAGTTAACGGAGCTTTAATAGTATTTAAAAAATACTATAACCCGGGGTTGGATTCATTATTTAACGTTATTTATAAATGTTTTGATTTTTTTTATATTTAAAAAGGACAGCGGCCTTTATCTCTATATTAGTTACCGTAAATTAAATACGGTTATAGTTAAAAATCAATACTTATTACTTTTGTCAGGGTTTAGGGGTGTTGGTAACTCAGGAGTAGGCCTTACCGGGCCTATCCCGGGCCAAGCCCGGGGTTAATCCGGCACCTAGGAGTGTTACCGACTGGGTATATTAAGGCCTTCGGCCCCTTCATTTTTATACCTCTATACTTTAATGTCTTTAATTATACGTAATATACCCTTTGCCTTTTAACCACCTTAAAAGGGCTTATACTTTAATATTATATTAAAGTTAATCCATTTACGCTTTCGTAAGGAGTAACGAGGTAAAATAAAGGCTTTTATTAATAATATTTATTAATAGCAGATAATAAGCCGATAGTTAAAAACGGTATTAAACGGGCGGTAATTACGGTTAAACGTATAACGATTAATATCCAGACGGGTTATAAAAAAACGTTAATAGTTAAAACGGAAAATTACGATAGCTTTAAATAAATAAATACTGATTTTATTAAGTTATATAAAGAATCGATTTAAAAGTTAAACCTTAATAAAATAATTTAAAGGTTATAAATAAAGTAAACCTTAAAAGAATTATTATAAATTTAATTAAAAATAGATTTATAAAAGCCTATAAAATCCTTACTTATTATTTATTTTTTTTTTCTTTAGAACCTTTAATTAAAATATTTAATTTTATATTTATTTTATAATATAAAGTATTTAATACCCGGAAGAAAAAATATTTTAAGGAATACTCTATAATATAAGGGAGTAATATTAAACCTTATTATAATATAAACTTTATTATTTTACCTTATAATATTACCTTTATAATATAGAATCCGTCTAACGGAAAGGTTAAAAGACCTATTTTTCCCCCTTTTCTTAATCTTTTCTTTTATTTACTTTTATCCTTTTTTAACCTTAATTTACCTTTTATTTACCTTTTATTTATTGAGATTATAAATAATAAACCTTAATAATCCTTTTTATTAAAGGTTTTTACGTTAAAATGTAACTTATAAAGCAGTTCTTAAAGGGACCCCGATTAATTAATATTATTTATCGAGGATAAAACCTTTCCCCGGTAAAGTAGAAAAAATAAGGACTTAATAGATTATTTAGTTACCGGGAACCCGGTTTCCGATAATAATTATAAAGGATATAAAGACTATATTGCCCGCCGGTATTACTATAAATTAAAAAGTATTATTTTAAAGGAATTAATTAAATATACTTTATACCTTATAAAAACCTATGTTTATCTTGCTTTTTAATCTATATTATTTAAGAAATTTAAGGAATTTTTAAAATAATTAAATTTTTTACGTTAAGAATATAATGTCGGTATATAATATTATAAGGACGTAAACGAGAAAATATAAGTCCTCCAAATAAAATTAAATAATATTAAGAAGGATTTATAATTAAAGATAAATTAAATTACCCGCTTATAATAATAAAATTACGGTAATTCCCTTCCCTTAAAAGATTTAAACTGTCTTAAAACGTTAGAAATCCGTAACCATAAATTAAAAGGTTAAAATATAAACTTTATTATTAAGCTTAAAAATCTTTAATAAAATAATTTAACCCTTTTATTTTACCGATTTACGGTATTTTTTACCCTTTATAAAAAGTTTAAGTTAATTAAAATTAAGGATCCTAAACCCTTTATTAATAAAGACCGTAATTAATATTATTTCTTTAAACGCTATATTATTATTAAGCTCCGGATAAATAAAAATTAATACTTAATTATATAGGTTTAAATTAATTATATCTTAGTATTATTAAGTCCTAAAGTCTTTAAATAATTAAAAACGGAATATAATAATAATACTTTATTAAGCTTCTAAACCCTTAAGGAATTCTGGATCTTTTTAAACTGAATTTTTAAAAACGTTAATTAAAAGGAAGATTAAATTAATAATTTTTAAGCCTTAAGAATATTAATTAAGGATAAATTTATTATATTTTATTTTAACTTTACCTACTTAATTAAAATCTTTAAATACGTAAATCTTAAAAGGAACTTAAAAATTATAGTTTATGAATTAATTACTTAATTCTTTAATTAACTTTATGAAAACCTTTTTTAAGGAAATTATAATTTAAATAGTTTAAACGAGACCCATATATACCTTAAAAGGATAAACCGTTTTTAACGTTCAGAATATTATTATTAATAAAAAACTTTTAACTTAAATAAAATCCTTATTAAGGAAATTAAGGAGATTACGAGAACTTATATTACTTCCTTTAAACCCTTTGGTAAAATAAGAAGTTTCGGAGGATCTGGATTCCGATAAATTACTCCTATTATTATGAAGTTAGCTTTTTTTCCGGACGTTAAATACTTTACTTATTAAGGGAATTATTTCTAAGCCGATTATTTTAATTATTAATATAATTAAAGTAATATTCGGAAGCGTTCCGTTTAAGTTTATTATATTGCCTTTAATTTAAATAAAGAATTTATCCGTAATTAAGGCGGTTAAATCTTTTATACCCTTAAAGATACCTTATTTAATAACTTAAACGGGCCATTAATAAAAAATTAAATTCTATAAAAGTTATTATAAAAAATAAAAACGCGTATTATTTTTAAATTTTAACAATTAAGTATATTAAAAGCATTAAAAACCCCTTTAATATTTAAAATAATAAACCTTAAATTATTAACGGGTTTATAAGTTACGGAGATTAATACTTTCCTTTATTTTTTTTAGTTAATTTAAATATTACCGGTTATTATTTTATTAATAAATGAATTATCTTATAAGTTTACGTAATACTTTAAATTTCTCTTTTAGCTTTTTCTTAACTTAAGTTTATTCAAGATTATAAAGGTAAATATTTACGGTTTATTATTTATATAATTTATCCCCGGATAATTATAAAAAGCCACTCGGAAAGCCAGTTCTTTATATTTATTATCCGGCTTAAAATATATAATACGATCCTTAGAAAACCTTAAATAAAATGGTATTACGTATTCGTTTACCTTATGATTAATAAAATCTTCTTTATATTAAATTAATATAATTATAATAAAGTTAACTATTAAAACGTAAAGTTTATTCCAGAGTTCCTTTAGATTATAATTTTAACTTATTAAGTTTTAAATATATTCTTAAAAAGTAAAAAATTAAAGCTATTAAAACCCCGGGAAAAAAAGAAGAAACTATTAAATAATCTTCTTTTCCCGGAGCTTATCGAAAAAAAGAGGTTTTTTTTAATTAAAGTTATTAATATAGCGGCCTTCTATATTATTATAAAAACTTAAAAAGAGAAAAAGACTTAAATTTTTTATATTTTAATAACGGACTTAATTAATTACTTAAATTTCCTTAATAATATTTTAATTAATATTTCCGCTATAATAACCTATAAGGATAACTTTATAGAAAAAGCGGCCCTTATAAATAAGATTACGGTTAAACTTTTAACGGAATATTATAATTTTAAGGATATTTTTAATTACGTAATAATAAATAAGTTACCCCCATACCGGAACTATAATTATAAGATTAACTTAACCTCGGAAAGGATTCCCCCCTGAAGTTATATCTATTTACTTTTAAGTTATAAGCTTTAAAAATTAAAGGAATATATTATTGAGAACTTAAAAAAAGGATTTATTAAACTTAATAAAGCCCCTTATAAATCCCTTATCCTTTTTACCCTTAAGTCTAATGGCGATTTATAACTATACGTGGATTACCGTGGTATTAACGTTATTATTAAGAGGAATCGATACCTTATTCCCTTAATAAAAAAGATATTATCCTGAATTACCGGTTATAAATAGATTACCCGTTTAGATATTATCGCGGCCTTTAATAAGCTCCGTATATATTTAAAGAATAAAGACTTTACGATATTCGTTATTTCGTTAAACGTTTTTAAATATAAAGTTATATTTTTCGGTTTAATTAATAACCCCGCCTTATATTAATAATATATAAATAAAATTTTATTTAATTATTTAAATATATTTATTTAAGCTTATTTAAATAATATTATTATTTATAGCGTTATTAAGAAAAAGTATATCCGATATATACGCTTAATATTAAAACGCTTATATAATACCGGTTTATAAGTAAATATCCAGAAGTATAAATTCAGAGTTTAATAAATTAAGTTTTTAGGTCTTATCCTTATTATTAACGGGCTAAAAATAAACCCTAATAAAGTAAATAAGATTAAGGATTAATTAATCTTTATTAACTTAAAAGCCCTTTAAGGATTTATTGGTTTTTATAACTTTTATTAAAGATTTATTCCTTAATTCTTTAAAATAATAAAACCCTTTTTAAAGCTTATTAAAAAAGAAATTTTATTTATTTAATCCCCGGAGTGCTAAAAGGCTTACGCGATATTTAAAAAGGCTCTTATTACGGCCCTTATATTAATTTATTATAATCTTAATAAAGAAATAATTTTTAAAATTAACTTTTTAAATTATATTTCTAATGGCATTTTCTCTTAATATAATAAGGTTAAAGAGTTATATTTAATAACTTATTATTTTAAGAGTATATTACCGGTTAAGTATAATTATAATATTTATAATAAAAAGCTTTTTATTATTATTAAATACTTAAAGAATTAACGGTTAAAACTAGAAATAATAAAGAAGCCTTTCCGTATTTTTAATAATAATTAAGCCTTAAAATACTTTATTAAAAGTTAAAAACTTATAAAACGTTAAATAAAATATTTTAATATCCTTTTTAAGTTTAATTTTAAGGTTATTTACCGCCCGGGTAAATAAAATAATAAGGTTAACGCCCTTATTTAAATACCCGGTTATCAACTTTAAAGTGATAATAATAATAAGGTTAAAAATTAATTTTAAATTATTTTATTTTTTAAGCGCTTTAAAATCTTACTTTTAAATAAAAAGGAAAAAATACCAATATTAGCCTATTTAATCCTTAAAAAACTTAAATTTTATAAGTAAATCCGTAAAGCCAATTATATTAATAAGGGTTTAACGGAGTTTAAAAAAGTAATTATAAAGGACGGATTATTTAATTTTAAAAATATATCCTTAATCTATATTAAGGTTTAATCCAATATCCTTATTAATAAAAATAAATTATAAATATTAATATTACTTATTACGGAAGTCTTAAAATATACTTATAATAAATTAATTAATAACTATTTTAATTAAGATCGTATAATTAAATTTATTTTCCGGTATTTCTTTTAATTTACTTTATAAGATGATATTAACTGTTATATTTTAAATTATAATATTTATTTTCGGTTTAAAATTTTATAATAAAAGCCTATAGGATTACTTTATTAATTAAAAATCCCGGAACGAAAATAAGTTAATTTCTTAATTAATTTTATTATTAAACTACTTAAATATAAAAGTATAAACGTTATCCTTATTATGGTTTATATATTATTTAAAAATTAATATTATATCTTTTATTATATTAAAGAAAAAGGGATTTCCGTTAAGGAAATAATTTAACTTTTATTAGGGAAATATTTAAGTATTACGGCCTTCTGGATAGTATTATTTTAGATTACGGCTTATAATTTATTAATAAGATATAGCGCTTTTTATTATATTAACTTAAAATCAACCCCGGATTTCAATTCCTTATTATATTAAAAGTAATAATTAAATTAAAAGAATAAATTAAAAAATAAAATAAAAACTTTAGATTTACGTAAATTATTTATAAGATAATTAAATACGGTAATTATTTATAATAAAATTTACGGATAATAATAACTTAAATTAATTAAATAAAATAATATTTTTTTATTTTAATAAAAGCTTTTACCCAAGGATATTATTTAATTTTAATAATATTAAATATATTATCGCCCGTAAATAACTTTAAATTAAAGAAGTTACTAATATTATTAAAACTATGTAAAAAATTCTTAATATAATACGTTTTAATTTAAATAAAACTTATAATAATATATTTAAATAAATTAATTATTAACGTTAAAACGTAAAGTTTAAAATAAATAATAAGGTTTATATAAATATTAAGTATTTAATAACCGATTAACTTAATAAAAAATTAAATTATAAATATTTAAATCCTTATATTATTTTTAAATACTATTATTCCTTTTATAAATTAAATATTTTAAATATTTTCCGGGTTTATTTTACCTTTTATATAAATAATTTAACCCGTATTTTAATTAAAGAAAAACTATTATTATTAAGATAAATTAATTTACCCTTTAAATCCGTTATCGTAAATAAAAAAAATATTAAAGAATAAAAGCTTAAAGAAATTATTAATTTTTAATATATTGGCCGAAAATAGAAACTATAATATAAAGTTAAATAAATAAACTTACCCCCGGATAATAATTAATATTACGCCGATATAAAAGAATTCCTTTATACTTAAGGATTAATTAAAGTTTTTTATAAGAAGTACCCGGATAAACCCGGATTACGACCCGGAGATCCAATTAATATTATTATATTTAAGGTAGCCTTTAAGGGTTATCTTAAATATCTAGGTTAAATAACGATCTTACCAGGCTTAAAATTTAATATTATAAGTTATATATTACGTTTTTATTAAGTTTAAAGGCTTTTTAAGACGGCCTTATAACTCCCTAAAGCTACTAAAATAACCATTATTAACATTATTTACCCATATAGATTATACGCCCCTTTATTAATATAAATTTAATATATAAAATAATAAGGTTGAAAAAATATTTTAAAAAAGGGTAAATCATAAAAAATAATACTTACCCCGGAACCCCCCGGATAAAATCGCATTTCAGGGTTTATTATAAAGGCTACCGCCACAATATTACCTTTATAATTCTCATATTATTTACCCGGCTAACCAATAACGGGTAACCTGGGTAATATTCTTATATTACTTACCCGGTTAATTAATAACGGGTAAGCTAGGTAGTATATAGACCTTACTTTAGTTACCCGGCCTATAAATAATGGGTAAGAAGGGTGGTTTTAAGTAAAAAATTTTTCCTTTTCAGTATACTTATAAGCTCAAAGGCAAGCCTTTCTTAGGGGGGGGGGTAATATTAGGGTTTAAAAGTGTTAATAACTCAGGAGTAGGCCTTACCGGGCCTATCCCGGGCCAAGCCCGGGGTTAGTCCGGCACCTAGGAGTATTACCGACTGGGTATATTAGGGCCTTCAGCCCCTTTACTCCTATACCTCTATACTTTAATATCTTTAATTATACGCAATACACCTTTTGCCTTCCAACCACCCCAGAGGGGCTTGCACTCTAACAACTTTTAATTATTAAGATTCTTGACCAACTAAATAACTTTAAACGGTTTATTAAGTTGGACCTTAAAAATGTTTATTATTGGTTACGGATTAAGTCTAGCGATAAGTAGAAAACGGTATTCCGTACGTATTATAACTACTTTAAGTATTTCGTTATATTATTTAAATTAATTAATACCCCGGCGATTTTTTAAACTTATATTAATTATACCCTTATTAACTTTATCGATATAACTTATATAATTTATTTAAACGATATTTTAATATTTAATAAAAATCCGGCGGATTATTAACGTTATATTTAATAAATCCTTAAGTAATTTTATTAATTTTAACTTTATATTAACCTTAAGAAGTATTAATTTAATATTACTTAAATAAAATTCTTAAAGTTTATTATTTCTATTAAAAAGATTTAGATAAATTAAGAATATATTTAAATTATTAAGGATTAACTTATTTTAAAAATTTACTGGAAAATATAAGTCTTTTTAAACTTTATAAATTTTTATTATCGTTTTATTTATAAATATTTAAGGATAATTAAGTTTTTAATTAATTTACTTAAAAATAATAAGGAAAAAAAGAAAATTAGCTTATTAAAGTAAAATAATACGGTAAATATAACGTTCCGTCGGCTCCGTAAAATATTTATTAACGCGTTATTATTTTGTTATTTTAATTTAAAACGGGGGGTATAAATAAAAACCGATATATTTAACTTTATTATCGTAAATATTTTATCTTAATAGTTTAAGGAAAGTTATTAATATTTAATTATATATTAATTTAGAAAAATAACTTCTATTAAATAGAATTATAAGATATATAATTAAGAGTTTTTTATTATTATTACGGCGTTTAAGCAATAATAATATTATTTAAAAGGGAGTTTTAAAACTATTTAAATATAAATAGATTATAATAACCTTTAAAGGTTTATAAAATAGCTAACGTTAAGTTTACGTTAAGTTAAATAAGTTTTAAAACTTATTAATTATAACTTTAAAGTATTTTATTATTAAAATAAAATAAACTTTATTAATTTTTTATTAAAACGTTTAAACTATAAAGGAGTTTTATTTTTTAATATTATTTTATTATTTACTTTATAGAATAAATTTATACTTTAATCTAATAAGTCAATAAAGCATTAATATATAGCGGTTATTAATTATTAATTATTATTTACTTTAAGAAATATTTAAGTTATTATCCCGTAAAAAGAGATTTAATAGTTATTTAAAGGGTTTTATAAAGAATTTAAACCGATTAAGTTACTTATTAAAGATTTATAAGTTAATAATATATTTATATATAAAATTAAGGACGATAATATAATATTAACGTATTCTCGTTAAAATTATAATAATACTTAAAAACTTAATCTTAATAACCTTATAACCTATAAGGGCTATATATATATCCCCCGGGATAAAGCGGTTAAAAAAGAATTAATTAATAAATATTATAATAACCAGTTAACGGGCTACTTTAAAGCCGAAAAGACTTATAAGTTCTTAACCCGTAAATATTATTAGAATAATTTAAAAGTTTAAATTAATAATTATATTAAAATATATAATACTTATTAAAAGATTAAAATATTACGTTACCGCTTTGATAATAAATTTACTTTATTCCCTTAACCGGTTACACCTTAAAAAGAATTTAATATAGATTTTATTATTAATTTATCCGTAAATAAGGTTAAGGATAATATTTATAATTCAATTTTAATAATTATAGATAAATATATAAAAATATATAAATACCTCTCCGTTATAAAATAAATCGATACCGTTACGTTAATAAACCTCTTTTTCAAAGAAATCGTATTATAATATAATACGTTAATTAAAATTATAATTAATTAAAAAATTTTTATTGATTAATAAATTCTGGCGTTTAATATATTACCACATAAAAATAAAACGTAAATTAAGTACCGTTTTTTATTTATAAACGGATAATTAAATAAAGCGTTAAAATTAAAACCTTAAATAATATTTAAAAACTTTTATTAACTCCGAATAAATAAATTAAGTAAAATTCTTCTTTTTAATTAAATTTATTTATATAAACTTAAAATACTTAACTTTAAGTTATAGCCCTTTTATAACGATATATAATTATAATCTAAATATTTATTTTAAACTTAAGGATAAACCTATAAAAAAAAATTTATAATAAAAAATAAAATTAAAATATTATATAAAATATGATTAATATTAATAAACCGATAACGTTATATTATTAAATTAACTTAAAAAACGTATAATAAAAAATGTAAATTAAAATTATATAATATCGGTAATTTAATAATATTAAATATTAAAAACCTTAAGTTAAAATAATTAAGTAAAAAGCTTACGCCCTGATTTATAAGACCCTTTAAAATTAATAATAAAATTAAGACGTAAATATATTATTTATTTCTTTTTATTACTTATTAAATCTATTTTATTATTTATATTTTTCTTTTAAAGTTTTATTATATTTACGTTAATAATTAAACGGCAGAAACTATAATACAAATATCCAAATTAATTAATAATAAAAAGGAATAAATAATTAATAAAATTATTAATAAAATTAAAAGTAAAAAGCGCGTTTAATATTAAATTAAATAAATTAATTAAAACTTTAAATATAAGTAATAAATATTAAAAACGGACTTAAGGTATTTTTAAGAATTATAGGAATAATATAATAAAATAATACGGATTATAAAAAGATGTAAATAAGATTATAACGTTACGATAACGGAGGTTATATATATAGTTAATAACTATATATATAATTAATACTATAATTGTTTAATCCTTATACGTTATCCTTCCGTAAGATTATTAAAATTTAAATTTTAATTAATAACTTTACTTATTACGGATATTATATACGTAAATAAGCTGGTATTATAGAAATAATTATCTTTATTATAATATTATAATTAATAAAAGTAACTTTAATAATAATTATAATAATACCAAAGGTAAAAAATCGTAAACGTTAAATTATAAGTGCTTAACGTATTATTAAGTTAAGGATATCAAGTAAATAAGGTTATTAAAATAATAAAAGATTAGTAAATATAATTATTAAGATTATACTGGTATTCCGGTGGCTTTTATAGTATTATCCGTTATATTACTTTTAATAATATATAAATTATAAGTACTTAATATTTAACGTTATTAATTTTAACGTTTAATATTAAATTCAATAATATTAACGTATAAAAATAAAAGAATAATTTATAATTCCGTATTAATATAAGCCTTTTTTTTTTATAAATAAATTAATAAGGTTAAGGATAAATATAAAGGCGTTATATTTTCTTTATCTTCCTTTTTTTTTTCTTTTTTATTTTCCTTTCTGTTTTAATTAAAAGCCTTTCTTTAATATTATTTATTAAAAAAACTTTTTAATTTAATTTTAAGGTATTATTCTTAAAATTTAAGGTTAACCCTTTTAATAACGCCGTTAAAGAAAATATAACCTTTTTTTCCTCTTTTTTAAATAAATTAAAGCCTGTATCTTTTTCCTCCTTTTTATTTTTTAAGTTACCGGATATTATAAGCTTAAAATCTATTCTTTTTACCCCGGATATAAGGTCGGGAAATAAAAAGTAACTCCCCGACGGAATTAACTTTTATAAAAAGCCCGGACCCCCTATATTAAGCCGATTTAATTATTAAACGTTAACGCCGTTATTATATTATTAAATTATAATTTATTTATTTACTTTTTAAGCCGGATAACCTTTTTTTCCGTTATTTTAATATAGATAATAAGTACCTTTTTCTTAATTTAAAGGACCGATACCTCCCTTTTAACTTTTAAAATAACTTAACGGAGTATATACTTTATTTAATTAACGGTGATTAACGTTTAATTAATATTTAATCGGAAAACTTTAAAATCTTAAAGGAATTTATTACGTTTTTATACGTATCGGGCTTACGCCCTAGTAAACCGCGTATTAATCGATTAATACTTACGTATTTATTGAATTACCCAGGGCTATAATTAATCCGGGAATTATATATAAATTAAAAATAATAACGGTTTAACGGCATTAAAGATACTTATAGGAAGGTAACGGGAAGGGTATTATTTATTACGATATTTACGGTAAAATAAAAAGTCCCGTTAACATAAAAATTTATCCTATAAAAAGTAAATTAAGTAAGGCGTTATTATATATATTATTAATATTATATTTATATTTACGTTAATAAAATATTATTATATATACGTTATATTATTCAAAGATTAAGGTAATCTTATATATTTTATTAATAGATAAAAATAAACGGATTATTAACGTAAGTAAAACGTTTACGTAATATTAATATTATTTATTATAATAATAATATAAATAATAAAAGTATATAATTATATATATATTAACTTATAAATATTTATATAGACCCTTAATATATTATACTTATAAAAACGATTAAAACTATTAAAAAGAAAAAAAAAGAAGTTTAAACTAAAATAAAGGTTTATTATAATTATATACCGTTTTTATAATAGCGTTTACCTTTATTATAACGTAATAAATTAATAATAAAACCCTAAGTAACTATTAATTAATACCGTAAAGATTCTTTTCTTATATATTTTTCTTATTGGATTTTATAAAAAGGTTTTTAATAAGCTTTATAAATTATATTAATTATTTATTAATGTAAAATGCCCTTATTATATTATTATTAAATAGATATTACTATATTTACGTATATACCTAAGGACTCTTTTCTTTTTATTTTTTTCTTATTAAGTTTAATAATAGGTTTTTAATAAGTTTTATATTTAACCGGCTTTACGTTAACGTCTTAAATATATTTCTTTATGCCTTAAAGATTAACGTATAAAAGGGGGAGATAATTATTAATAATTAATATTATTTTTACGCCGGCGTTATAATAATACGTTATATTACTATATTAAAGTAAGCCGTTAAGCCTTAATAAAGGGCCTTAATAACGGTTTTAATATACGTTATTTATAAGCCGTAACTTAATAGGCGTAAAGCGGGGTAATTATTACCTTTACCTTAAGTAAAAACTATACCTTAGTTCTTTCTAAGTTCCTTAAGAATTAGTCTTATTATTAATTTATTTATTAAAGTAATACCCAAGTATCCAGACCGTAACGTTACGTCTTTTACACTTACCTTTACTAGTCCCGCCGGCGTATCGCCAGCGGAGTCAGTCTAACAGAAGATATAAAGAACTTTTAAAAATTATTAAGTTAAAAATTCTGTCAGGGAAAAAGACGAAGTGCAGGTATTGAGGGTGGAGTGGTAACTGCCTGGATTGTAACTATGAACGGTGTTGCTAGTTATGTAGGTGCGCATTAAGCATTTATAGCTTTATGCCCTTACGCTATACCTATTATATTACTTATACGTAATAAATACCTATAAAAAAGGAAAAAGCCGACGCTTATGTCGGATTATCTATTATAAAATACTATGGATATTGATTTACTCGGTGGTAAAAGTAACTAAAAATAAGCTCCGAGTATATTAATAGTATTATTTATTGATTAATTAATAAGTAATAAGGTAAAGTAAACGGTAATATTAACGAGAACTGAACGGGACCGTAACCCGGGAAATAATCGTAAATTTTAAGCGATTAAAGTTGCATTAAATCATTGAAAAACGAGATCTCTATAGTTTTACCGGGTAAGTATATATCCTTATTACTTTTACTCTTACTTTTAATAATTAACTAACTGAACCGTAAGTATTATATACTGTAAACTAAGTAATAACTTATTCTTACCGTTAAAATAATATATAATCCCTATATAGCCTTTATACCGACCATAAGGCATATAATAATAAGGTTTTTATGCCAACTATAAAATATATAATAAGTAGGGTCTTTATGCCGCCATTATAATATATAGGTTTTAAAGTATTTTTCTCTGCCCGTTATGTTTAATTTATGTCCTTATTAACCTTTAAATATAAAGTCTTTATTGCTTATTATAAGTATTGAATATCCGGAGGTAAGGTTTATAATTAATTACCGTATTTATAAGTCTTTAAAAGTAAGGAGTTACTGTAGAAGAACGTGTTATTTACTGGTTTATTACTTTAAGTATAAGTATTACGTATAATATATAATCCGTTAATTAAAGGGTGCCTAGAAGTCGGTAATTTATTAAATTAAATGCTCTGCGTATTATAGTTTAAGCTGGTCGGTAAGGGTATATCTATAGTCCCTCTTATATATAACGATATAAATAGAATTGAAACTCAGTTATTACTATTATTTATTAAGGAAAAAGACGAAGTATAAATATTAAGGGTGGAGTGGTAACTGCCTGGATTGCAATTATGAACGGTATTGCTAGTTATATAAGTACGCGCCAAGCATTCATAGCCCTATGCCCTTGCGCTATGCCTATTGTACTGCTTCCACGTAACAAATTCTTAAAATTAAATCCCGATAACCTTATAAAGTAAATAATAAATAATATTAAAGTATTATCTTAAGGAATTAATTTTATTTTTAATTATTATAAACGTATATTCCTGTCACGAGTATGCGGTATGCATGGTGATAAAGTAATAAATGTATGAATTATGAATGATGAGTAGCTATCTAGCTATGAAGGTGGGAAATATAAGTGTACGCGCTAAGTACCGGAAAAAGGTAAGCCCGCTCCGTGCCAAGGGATCCTCCCAAGGTCCATACCGTGACAATTCCGTATTATATATAATTTAAATAGAAAAGATATTAAACCCGGAAGGCCGGAAAATATAATAAATAAAATAATTAAATATATATTGAAAAACGTAATGTTAGCGCCTATGCGCACCCCGCAGGGGTGGCCCTTAGGGCCTAATACCCCTTATATGGTAATAGCGGCTTACCCTTAAGCGCTATTACCTGCCTAGGTTAGCTACTTTTACCCCGGTAACCAAGTGGTTATCCATCTTAATATTATAATAGCGTACTTTAAGGGCTATATACCCCCCGGAGTAAATATATAGGGGTAAATAACGGTTCGATTCTCGGAAAACGTAGGTTTTTTAATACTTTTTAAGATACCGGGTAAGTAAAATATTTAACGTAAGGCTTATAGTAGCCTTAAATTAATACATTTAAAAAGGCCGGAATGCTTAAGAATTATTAAAACGTGAATTAAAAACGGATTAAAAGTAAGTTAATAAAGTATAAATTATTTTAAAGACTTTAAAATTAAACTTAAATTAATAAGTCTTTTATAAGTAATAAATACCTTATAAAAAGGCTCGTACGTAAAACGTAATACCTTAAGTAAACCAGTTAAATACCCTCCGGGGATCGGTTTAAATATATAATTTTTAAATATAAAGCCTCATAGAAACCGGCTTCATTACGGGTTTTTAATGGTCCGGGTACCTTTATAAAGGTATTTACTTTTAAAAAGCCGGCTAGGTTATACCCTTACGGGGGCCTTTAAACTTAAAAAGTAAGTTATATTTTACGGGGTTTTTAAGCCTTTTAAATACGGTACCCTTACGGGGGGACTAGTTTAACCTTGGAATATGCCCTTACGGGGGCCTTTAAGTCCAAAGTGGTTACCCCCTGCGGGGGCTTTTATTACTTACCGGTAAATAATCCCTATAGGGGCTTTCACTAAAACCTAAAGTCCGGTACCCTACGGGGGCCGACTTTACCTTCGAGTACGGTACCCTTACGGGGGGACCGGCTTAACCTCGGGATATACCCTTGCGGGGGTTTTTAAGCCCTACCGAGTGCGATACCCTATAAGGGTCGGTTTAACTTAAAGTATAATACCTTATAAAAGTCAGCTTTACCTTGGAGCGCGGTACCCTATAGGGACCGGTTTAACTTATTAGTAAATAATCCTTATAAAGGTTTTTACTGGATATTAAAGTCGGGCCTTATAGGGCCTCCAGTTTAAGGTAATTCCTTAAAAATATAGTTTAATAAGCTATATATTTAAGAATAAATATATAAAAGGGGAAGTAATATTAACGCCTATATATACCCCGTAAAGGTAGCCCTTAGGGTTTAATACCCCTTATATAATAATAACGACTTACCCTTAACCGCTATTACCTGCTTAGGTTAATTACTTTTACCCCCGTGGCCGAGTGGTTATCCGTCCTAATACGTAATTAATTTATTTTAAGAATGATTTAACGGATATAAAACTTTATAAACGTTTAATAAAAAACGTATATAAAGAACTTAATCTTTATAAAGTATACCTTAAGATAAAATGGGTTACGGAAGAAATGAAAAAGAAATAAGAACTTAAAAAAGAAAAAAAGGATAAAGAAATAAATCTTAAAGCTTAAATATTTATAAATTAATTAAATTATATAAATAAAGACCTTTAAGAAGTTACGTTAAATGTAAATTTAATATACGTTAATTATAATAGGATTATACGTATATTATAAATAAAAGGAATATAATAAATTAAATACCCCTAAAATTATATAAATAAAAGGCTTTAAGACGTCTTAATAATATAAGTAACGCTTATATAATTACCGTAAATAATATTACCTTAATAACTTAAATACTAAAGTTAATTTTAAAATCTATCTTAAAAAAATATTAATAATTAAACGGAAAATATAAATTAAGGACCGTAGGACTATTAATAAAATTTATATATTAATTAAAATATTAAAGGAAAGAATTAATTTACTTTAAAATTATTTAATTTAATTAAATTTAAAAACCTTTATATTAATAACTTTAAGTTATTTAATATAGAATTATACTTTATTTATTACAAGTATTATATTATATTCTTAACGGAAAAATATATAAGTTATAAATAAGGATATAACGGAAATAATATAAGCTTTAATAAAAAAAATATATATATAAAAAAAGGGTTAAGACTATAAAAATAAGCGTTACGATACGGATTACCGATTATTATTATTATTTATAACCGTCTTATTTAATAATTAATTAAATATATTAATAAATATAATAATTATTATTTTAAACTATATAGGAAGAAGGAAAGGTCCTTAATAAAGTCGATAATAAAAGAATTATCGACCTCTTTATTTACGAAGTTATTATTATAAAGGAAGCATACCCCTTTAATAAGGACGTTAACTATAAAGTAAATATAATAATAAATATAGCCATAAAACGATAATAAATTAAAGATAATAATTCAGAAAAAGAAATTAAATTTATATTAATTAAGAAATAAATAAAAAGGAAGTTAAAGGGAAAAATAAAAACCGGGAGGAAAAAAGAACTTTAATAAATTATTAAGTTATTAAAAAAATAAACTTTAAACGTTAAATAGATTTTATTAATTAATAATATTATACTTCTTATAATATACTTAATATAACTCTTATTATATTTTAGAAAAAAAATAAGTTAACTTATAAAGGATATATTAAACCTTAACCGTATATATTATAAGAAGATTATAAGTATTAAGGAAATGTTTAAGAATAATAAAAAAGGAATATAAAAAACGATTTAAAATAGAGGACTTAAGATTAATAATATCGTAATTACAGGCTTAAAACGAGATTTTAAAGCTATATTTAATAAAAATAAATAAATATACTTTATAAAAACAAGAATTATTTATTAATTAGAGTAAATAAATAAGTTACTTAATATAAAAACCGATTAAGGATTAAATATTATTATAATTAACTTAAGTATAATAAGGGAATTACGGATAAAAAAAGCCTATAAAAATATTTAAAATTAATTATTTAAATATATTAATAATAAATAAAGATTATATATTATTTTATATATAAGTTATATTTAATTTTTAAGTTATAAAAATAATTAAATTAATATAAATATTTATAATATTAAAAGATAAGTTAAACTATAATATCTTATTAAGACTTTTATAATTAAAGTTAATTATAATTAACTTTAAGATTTAAATAAAAATATTAAAAATTAAGGATATTATTTATAAAAAAAATATTTAATTACTTAAACTTTAAATATATCCGTTAAGTAAAATACATTAAAAACCAATATATAAAAAGTTATATTATAAAAATACAATAATATTAAAAGAAGGAATTAAGTTAAACTTATTTAAATATAAAAGTAATAAAGAAAACTTAAAGATTAAATTAAAAAATAAAGAAAATAATGAAGATTAATAAACTATAAAAAAAAGAAGTTTAAAGAATAAGATTAATTTTAAGGACGTATATTTTAACGATTAATTAATAAAAGAAAAAAAGTATATTTATATATTTAAAAAGAAGCGGGAATATATAAGAAATAATCGGAATAAATAAAGGAGGAATAAAAGTAAGTTAAAGTAATAAAACGGGGTAAAAAAGATAAGTTAAATAAAAATAAATAAACGCGATTAAATGAGGATTTAAACGAATCGGAAAAGATAAAACGGCAATAAAAATATTTAAAAGATAATAAAGAAGCTTAGAAACATTAAAAAAATAATAAAAAAGTTAACGAAAATATAATAAATAATCTGATTAATAATTTAAAGTTAAAAATAAACCTTATTTTATATTAATAATAATTTACCGGATAAAAACGGAAAATATTTAAATTTATAAACTTAATACTTAATAAAAAAAAATTAATATAATACTTAAAGTTATTATTAATTACGTGAAATAATTTTAAACTGTATAAAGAATATGTAATATATAAAGAAAAGGTAATATTAATTAAATTAATAATATTTATAATAATAAAAACGGATGATTATATATATTAAAAAAGTAATAAATAACTTAAAGAAGTTAATAATAAAAAGAAAAAAACTATATATTAAAATAATATATAAAAAAAGATAAAATAAATAAAAATTAAACATAATAAGAATCATTTATTTATTATAAAAAGTATAATTTTAAAAACTAAACAATTTAATAACTCAATAACTTATTAAGGATTATTAAAGTATAAATATAATTTTTATTAAATTTATTTAAGACATATATATAAAGTAACGGATAAATTAACTTTAAAACTATAAAATAAGAAAATAAATATTAAAATAAAGTTATTATAAATTATATTCTTAACGGATAAAAAGTAATAAAAAAAAAGAATAATACTTTAAAATTATATAAAGAACTATAAGTATAAGTAAAAAAAGAAAATATTATATTAAGGGATATTATCTTAAATAATTAAATACGACTTAAAATACTTTAAATACTATAAATATATAAAAATATAAACGTAAAAAAATTATATAAAATCCCCGTAACGGATTTATCTTTATATAAAGTAATATTAAGATTAAGGATTAAGCCATATAAAATTATCGTTAAAAAACTATTAAATAATAAAGAATAATAACTTAAAATAATCGTATAATAAGGAATTAAGTTAAATATATATAAAAAATATATAAGATATACTCCCTATATTTATAAAGAAAAAAATAAAATTAAACCGTAACTTATATCTAATTATTATTTTATATATAAAGTGTTACCGGCGTTTTATATAGAATTATTAAAAAAAATATAATTTATTAAGAATTTCGTTATATAAAACTTTTTTTAAGCGGATATAAAATATAAATATTAAATAATAAAAGTATATTCCGATAATTAATATTATCTTATTTTTAATATAATAAATATTGAATAATTATAATTAATAAGGATATTTTAAGGAATACGTACGTTTTTATTTAATGTAGAACACCGCAATGTGAGTGGTGATTTGTATGGTAAATGTATGATTGATTCTACGTCTGTCCTGCGGACGGACGAGCTATCTAGGTAATTCTATACGTATACGTATGTATCCATAATAATGTATTTATTATATTATGTGTCCTTAATTACCAAAACACTTAATTCTTTAATAATATGTTAATAAATAGAAAATGGTCGATGCCTTTATCGATTATATATTTTAAAAGAGTAATTATATTTTAAAAGTATAATTATGTTTTAAAAGTATAGCTTTAAAAGCATATTATATTTTTCGCAATCAACTACGTCCACGTTTAATAAGGATAATATTAATATATATAATTAAGATATTATTTTATTTACGGGGATAATTATAACTTTATTTAATAGGGATAATATTATAAAAATAATTAATAATAAAAAGCTATTTTTTCTACGTATAAAATTAACGTCCTTAATTTATAAGTTTATCCTTATCCGTTTATATATTATATTTCGTAGTTTTATATTTAAAGTGTTTATAAAATCGTTAATTAAGTATTATATATTCCAGTAATATCCGGAATTTCTCTATTTAAATAAATATTACGTCTTTTTATTAATAAGGCGTTTTCCGATAATTATTTCGATTTCATATACCTTTTTATTATCTTTATTTATAAATACTGGTATAACGTTATCCGGTTATAACCGATCGAAAGGATTAAATTTAGCGGGATAAGATTCCAATTAAATAATTAAAATAATCGGATATATCTTTATTATAAATAATAATTCCAGTTCGTAAATAAGCGTCCTTACGCGTTGTTTAATAGGGAACGGATTAATTATTTAAAATCCAAGCTTCTTTAAAATAGTATTTAACGGGATAAAATATTTATAATATAATCATAAAAATATATAATCTTTTATCTTAAATAACTTATAGGATTTATTATAATAATACTTTATATTAATATTTATTTATATAATAGCCTTACCTATTTACGTATTATTATGTATAAAGCGGGGATATCTTATTTAACGTCCGTAAATAAATCGATAATATTATTCGTACGGAAGCCGTATACGATTTAATTAAAATATATACCAGTTAATAAACTGGTTAAATTATTAATTATAGACTATAAGAACGGTAGGACGTTGATAAAGTTAAGTTCTGGGTTTATAAATAAAAGGAATTAAAGGGCGATTTTTATTATTTAATTTATTTATTCAAATAAACCGTTTATTTAAGGATAATATACTATAAATATTAATATAATTATTTTAAGGGCGGTAAATATTAATTTCTATAGATCGGATATAAATTTTAAATCTTTATTATTAATAATTAAACGCGGGATACCTTAATTATATCTTATAAGTAACGTAATAAGCTCCTTAACCTATTATTTTATTATATAATTTACTTTTCTGGGGATTAATAAAATACGTTTTAAAAATTTATATATTATTAATAATAAAGTATTAAAACTTATCCGGGATTTTAATAATATAAATATAAAGTCAATATAAATAACGTTAAATAAAATAATAAGCATAACGATAAAATAAAGCATATCGTATGGTTTATAACGTCTCATTTAATAAATATAATAATCCGGATAATATCCAATATATACCCTTAACCACCGTAATAATTTACGTATATAGATAAAGGCTATAATTTAATTATACGTCCGTTAAAAGCTATTATATTTCTATTTATTATATATTAAGCAGAAGATCTTTTTATATATTTCTTTTAAAATATAAAGCCGTTTTTATCCGTTATTATTATTAATATAATAAATAAGTTTATTTTATATAATAAATTATAACCCTTTTAAAATAACTTTATCCGACGTATTTAATCCTTTAATAATATCGTAAATACGTTTTTAATAAACGTTCTTAAAGTAAAATATCCGTAGTTATATTTTAAATTTATCCGTTATTTTTATTAAAATAATATAATAAATAAAGATAAATTTATTTAATTAAATAAGGTTAAATAATATATATAATACGTTTAAGATACCGTTTATATACGGTAAATCTTTTAAGTTTACGTCGTTAATTAATCGGGATAAAATATTAAAGATAACGTATAGCTTTCCGGGCTTATAATATATATTTATAATAAATTAAGATAAAAACGTTAATATATTTATAAAACGTAAGTTTAATTTATTATTTATATTTAAGATTAACTTTATTTATTTAATAATTCTTAATATAATAATATAATCGGTATAAATAATAATCTATAAAGTAAAATAATCTCCTTTTAAATTAACTTTTTTTTTATATAAATTATATATTTAATCCGTTTTATAACTTGAATAAGGCCCGTAACTTTAAGCTCAGTAAATCAATATTTTATTTTAATAGGTATAATATATTTATTTAAGAATAGGATAAATTTAATATTTTACCGTCGGATACTTATTTTATCCTTAAGATAATTAATAATATTTATTTCAATTCGGTTATTTTTTATATAATAAATAACCGCTTTAAATTTAAAACGTTTAAAAGTATCTACGTTTATATATAGTTAACGTTTTAGGTTATAATATATTAAGAATATCGGCTTACGGAAAACGTTTTAAAGGATATTAAATACGTTAATTTCCCTTTAAGACGGGACATTAATCCTTACTCCTTTATTAAAGCTTTTACGCGTATTGCCCTTTTAAGGGGTTAAACGTAATATAAACGTTTTTCTTTATTATAAGGGTTTAACGATTTAAGTATAATACGGAACGTATATACGTAATTAATTAATAAGTCTTAAGTACGTCTTAAGATCCTTAAGGGTATAAAGAAATTACAATAATAAGATTATTTTAAGTTTATCCTTAAATATTTTTAAATTAAAATTATTTACCTTTTATTTAAAGAATATAATGCTAAGATATTTTAAGTATATTTTTAAAGGTTTAATTATAATATATATATCCTAAAATAACTAAAAGATTTATCGTAAATATAAATAGTATTCCTTAAAGGTATCGTTAAAAACGATAATATCATTTATATATATACGGGTAAAATTACGGAACGGACGTAAAATACGGTCGATTTATTATTAAATATACGTAGGACTATTATATATACCTATAATTATAATATTAAATTATTTATTACCGCGGTATATAAGGATAATAAGTTTATATTATTTCGGAATTAAATAAGTTATTAATAAAAAAAAAATACGTAGTTTATAATGTTAATATACTTAGCGTTCCGGATAATAACGGTAATATCTAATTATAGTAATATAGGATATAAATCAGGTATTATTACTTTATTTAATTTATATATATTAATAATTATTCGGCCTTTATATTTAGGTTCTTTATTAGGTAAATAAACTATTTTCTAAACGATAAACATTAAGAAACTATATTTAATTAATTAAGTTATTTATAATAGCTTCCCTTCTTTATATAAACGGTTAAATTCCTTATTAATAACCTTTTTATCCTATTTATTAATCGGAAACGCTTTGTTTATAACGATTTTTATTTTAATATTAAAAATAATATTAATTAATATTTATTTATCTTTTAAAATATTAATAACGTTAATTAATAATTCCTAAATAAACGGGAAGCTCTTAATAATAAATTAAAATCAAGTGGCTTTACGTATTTATCCGTAAACTATAATTTTAAACGGAATAATATACTTAAGAATAATATATATAAAACGATTATTAATAACTATTAATAACGGCCCCGGGGAAGTATCCATAGTTAATATAATAGAAGTAATAATAAATTTTACTATATTAATAATAGCTTTAAACTATCCTTTTGACTTTGGTAGTTTAATAATAAAATTTATTTCATCTAAATAAGTAATATAATATCCTTATTTATAAAAATCTTTTATATAACTTATAAAGAATCCCTTAAATAGGATAACTAATAATTCCGACGTATTTTCGCTTTAATAATCGTAACGTTTATATTAATAATTATTAAAGAGAAGCCCCTTAAAAACCCATTTTTAATAGAACGTTTATTTTTGGCTAAAATAAATAATCCCTATCCATAAATAGGTGGTTATTACGTAGTTTCGTAAATATTATATTTACGGAATAAAGTAATAAGGTTAATTATTTATCCGATTAAATAGTATAATTAATTAATTCTTTATATCTTAAGTATATATTTATAAATATGGATAATCCGTAAAATTAAAAAATTAATAATTTTTAATTAATATTAAAAATAAAACGCTTAAGATTAAGAACGTTTATATTAATAAGGATATTTACCTTTAAGTTATTTACGAGGTAAAACTCTTATTTAATATAAGTTATAATTATTATTTTATCCTTTATATACTTAAGAATATATAGATTTAGATTAACGTACTTAACGTTATTATAAAGCTTATCCTTTAATTTTTATATACGGATCGTTATTTAAAGTATTTCTTATATAATATTTAACGATTTATTTTTAAGGTATTATCGATTAATTAAGGATATACTATATCCCAAATTAATATATAATTTATCCTTAAAACCGTTTAACGTTAAATATGCTTTTATAATTATATATTATTATTTATAAAAAGTATATCCTTTTTAATTAAACAATAAAGACGTTAATTTAATTATAGGAAATATTACGCTAACTTTAAGGATTTATTTATTTAGAAATTGTTCCTTTATTTTATCCGGGAATTAATTATCCGAAATACGTTTATATAATTATAAATATTTATATAATTTATTATTAAAATAAAATTAAGCGTTATATCGTTTATAACGTAAAAACGTTTCTTCCCCGACGAAGTAATTATAAGTATCATTATATAACTCTTTATAATTATTAAAGCTATTAATAGGGTAATCTTTATTAAATAAAAAATTATTTATTTTAAGATAATTCTTTAAGTAATTATTTATTTATAACGATAATTTATTTTTATTTAATAGTATTAATTTATTGTTATTTAATATAATTATTTGATTAATTTATTTAAATAATAATGACGATTACGACTTATTAATATCGTTATTGATAAATGCTTAAGAAACGCTTTAAAAACGTTTATTTCCTTATATTAATTAAAATAAACGCCGATATTAAGATTGTTAATCCTTTTAAAAACATTACTATTAAGAAACGGACGCGTTTTAAGTAGTTATTAATATTTCAATTATTAAACGCGGAGGTGTAATTTATACCTATTATTATAAACGTTTATTTACGTTTAAGAACGGAGGGTTTAAATGATTTTATTAATTATATGGGCTTTATTAATTATACGTTTTATAAATATTATATTATCCGAAGTTCGGATTTATTAAAAATTAATTTTAAAATTAAAGCGGATAGGTTAATAAATATCGGGAATATCCTTAATTAAAACCTAATCCTTAACGCGGAATATATTAATTATTTATTCTATAATTATCGCTTAAATTTAAGCATAAAACGGATATAATAACGTTTAATTATTTACTATATAAATCTTCTTAAATCTCTTTTTTTCTTTTTAATCTTTTAAATAAACGCGGATAATATAATTATCTTATTTGGTTTATTAATCCTATTACGGAGTAAAATATTTATATTTATTTATACTTAATATAACTATTAAAGTACCGAATTAAAATTAATATCTTTTATATAGTTAATTATTTATTAAATATAACTAATTAATTCCTAGTTAACTCGGACGTTTATAATAATAAAGTATTTTATTATAAGGGCGGTTATTATTATTATATAAAAAGGCTTAAATTGGCGTTTTAATTAATTATATTATTTAAAGATTAAATACGTTTTTAAAGCGGATCTTTTTAATTTAATTAACTTAAAGGTATATTATATAAGTATATAACTATGAAAATATATATTTAAGTTATTACGGATAAGGTTTTTTCCTTTAATATTAATAAGGTTTTTAATTGATTTAACGAAAAGATAGATATTATAGTACTAAATATCTTTACCGTTTCGGATTATAAAACTTATTCTATAGTTAATTAAAAGCTTTAAATTAAAATAATTAATATCCTTTATATACTATTAAATAGTTCCGTTATTACTAGATACGGCTTTAAGTAATCCTTATTCTTTTGGAAAACCGGGTTTATTAAATAGCCCGATAAGCCCGGTATTATTATATTATACGTATTCCGTAAATATAATCCGAATTTAAGTTATTTAAGCATCGGAAAAAATAATTATATTAATATTTTAATAATTCGATGATATTAATTATTATTTTTTTATAATAAGCTTAAGCGGATTTTTATAGATATTTTTTTCGGCTAATTCTAATATTACCGCGGTAGAAGGGCGTTTATTATATTTTAATTTAAATACGCAACATCCGGAACTAGACCAGGATAATTCGTTTTATTAATATAACGACTTAAATAGACCGATAATATAAAAAAAGATATTCCTATTTAGGGATTAATTATTTAGGAAATTAACTTAAGGATCTCTTAATTTAAAATAAATTAATTAATAAGACGATCTTAATAATACTTATAATTATAATTTTAATTATAATTATCCCAAATAACGATTAACGATATCCTAAATAATACGCTTTATTTTATCCGATATAAATTATATATATTAATATTTTATATTAAAGAAATAATATAATTTTAAAGTAAGTAATAATAAACGCCGATTAAACGTTACCTTAAATTAAGGGTATTAAAAATTAATTAATTAAAGATAATCTTTATTATTTTAAATAAAGGATAAAAAATAATAAAAAGTGATAAAAATAAACGTTTTATCCGGGTAACATAGGTAATTACCCTTATAACGTATATATTTAACGGAAGGAACGGTATTCTCTATAATTAACGTAATATTCTATAAAGAAATTATTATCCTATTAAAGAAGTCGTATTATTAAATTATTTTAACGGGTAGGAATAGTATTTTTATTATCCGTAAGGTATAACGTAATAAATAATATTAATTACGATAGAAAACGTCGTTTAAAATAATAATCTATAATATATATCCTATATATCTTTTTCTTTTAATCGTTTTATATCCGTCGTTTAAACGAGGATTATAACGAGAGCATTTTAATATAAAGTAAAATAAACGGCCGGCTAAATAGTATTTAGGCTTATCGGAAGACTGGTAAAATAATAAATAATTAAATAATATTTATTTAATCTTTAAGTAAAATAGACTATTACTATTAAATAGTAGAATACCGTAAAATAAATAATGATTTATATAGTAAATATATGATTAATTTTACGTCTATCCTACGGACGGATAAGCTATTTAGGTAATTCTATATGTATACGTATATATCCATAGTAATGTATCTACCACACCATATATCCCTAACCACCAAAACACCCAATTCTCTAACATTTAATTTTTATTAAATTTATAAATATTATATTAAAAGTTATTTTTGATTTAAACTTAAAATTGTCTTTTATTCTTAAAAAAGAATACGATTTTATTAATTTAATTTTTTACCTTAACGATATCTTTAAAGTATATAAGATATAAAAAGAATAACTTATTTTCTTAAGAGATTTTTTTTTATAATTTTATAATTAAAGTGAAAATTATTATTTAATAAATTAAAAATTAATATAATAAAAATCAAAATATTAAAAAAAGATTATAAAGTAAAAAGATATATATAAATTAAACTTAAGAAGTATAAGAAAATACTTAATTAATCTATACCGTAAAATATAAAAAACGTTAAAGGATTCTTAAATATTATTAATATAATAAGAAAATAAATTAAAAATTTTATAAAAATAATTTACCCGCTTACCCGTTTAATTAAAAATATAGAATAAAAAAAAAAAGTTAAAAAATATATTGTTTTAATTTATATAAAATATAATAATAAAGGCTAAAGCTTTATTTAAATAAAACCTAAAATACCGGTTTATATATATATTAACACCTTAAAATGAAAAGCCGGATATTATATTATTTAAGTTTAAGATAATTATATTGTTTTATTTATTTATAACTTATATATAATAAATAAAACGGAACGTAATTATAATATTTATAAGCGAAAATTAATATTTATTATTATATTTAAAGAAAAGTTTACTTATATATTAAATATAAAAAAAGGATTAATTATATATATATATTATAAATTATTTATAAGGTTTATAAATATAAATTATTTTAAAAATATCTTTATAAAATAAATAAATAAATTAAAAAGGCTATATATTAAAATTAAATATATTAAAAAAGAAATTAATAAAGTTACGGATAACCTATTAAAAGCACTATTTAATAACCTAGATTACATACTTAATAAAGTAATAAAGAAAATAGCCCTTAAAATATTAAAGAAATAAAAGAATATAATATAATTTTAAAAGAATAATAAAAAAGGATATTATATTATATTAAAAGAGCTCTTTAAGAAAATAAAGAAAAATAAAATTAACATTTATAATAATATATAAATTATAATAGAATAATTAAAGGGCTAATTAACTTAAAACGTAAAAAGAAAATTAACGGGGAAAAACCTAAATAAAAAGAAGAAAGTAAATATAAAAGAATTGTAATTATAAAGAATAATTAATAATAAACCGATACGGATATATAATATAAAATTAAATAATGATTATAAAATAAATTATATATGAATTAATTATAAACTTATAAAGTTATTAAAATTTAAGGAAATACTTTATTATAAAGATAATAATTAATATATTAATATTATTAAATATTTTAACATAAAGGTAAAGCCGGAAAAAAAAATACGGTATAATAAGTTAAATTTAATAAATAACTTATAAATCATAGATTTAATTTAACCGTCAATAAGTTACTTTATTAATATAAAAAGCATTAAATAATATATTTCATAAAGGAAAAAATAATATAAATACTTAAAGAAGTTTATAATAACGCGAAATATTTCTTATTAAAAATTATATTAAAAAACTACGGTATTATTATTAATAACCGGATATAATAAAGGATATTATAAAACATATATAAGAGTATTTAACTTATATAAAGTAAGTATACGGAAGCCGTACGGTTTTATTAAGTTTAATTAAGGTAAAGGCCCCTTTTAATTTATTTAAGGTGAACTTTATTAACCTTTTTAAATAAATATAGGGTAATCTTTAATATATCTTTAATATAATAAATTATTTCTTATAATTTATATAATTATTTTTTACCGTTTTAATTAAAATAAAAGATATATTTATTATATTAAAAAAGTATATAAATTATTATTTTAAATTTATTACGATATATATAAATATTAAAAAGGTATTTATAAGTAAAAGGATAAGAAGTTTCTTCCGGTTATATAATATTTAATTTATCTTTATATTAAATATAATATATATAATAATAAATATAATAAAGTTTAATAATTAAATTTAATAAAACGTAATAAAAAAAACGTAAATTTAATAAAAGTATAATTAAATATAAATAGGAAAATTAATATTATTAAATATTAACTTAGAATATATTAAATTTTTAAAATACGCCTTTATTAATATCCTTTTTAAGGTTAAATTAAATATAATATGTAAAAGGAACGTAATTAAATTAAAAGTTAAAATATATATTATAAAAAGAATAATACCGCCTTTAAAAAAAGTAATATCTAAAGTAGTAAAGATGGGAAGGAAGGAAAGAGCAAAAGTGATGAAATAGCAGGTGGCAATGGAGTACAATTAAAGATGGGCCGTAGCCCCTATATAAGTTGGTAAAATATAGGTTACTTATTATAATAATCCGTTATACCCTTTTTTTAAAGTATATATAAATTGATTCTACTTTTAATTAACCTTTTTAATGTTTTTATTCCTTTATATACTTATCCGTAAATCTAATATCTTTTATACTTTCCCTCTTTTTAATTCTTTTTATATCGAAATATTACCTTTAATATTATTATACTCCAGATTATATTATACTTATTTATATATATTTTAATTATATATTTATTACTTATAATATTTTTTAATAATTTAAATTATTATAAATATAAAAATTGAAAAAATATTAATATAATATTAATTTGCCTTTATTCCCTTTATAATAAATTTACCCCTTTAATATTACGTATTATTAATAAATAGTTTTTATCTTTTAATATTATTTATATATATATCTGCTTATTTTTCTTATAATCTTGTTCTTAAATTTTACTTAATAATAATAAATAAATATATTAAGACTTAATTTTCTTAAGAATAATTTCCCGGTTTTATTATCCTAATTTATTAATAACGATAACCTTGGTATTTTCGTTTATCTATTTTAAAGCTTAGGTTATTTATATTTATATTATCTTTAAATATAATACGCTTAATCCGTATAAGGGTATAATACGTTTTATTTTACTCATTAAAAGAATATAAATACCGTCCCTTATAAGGATAAAATTTTATAATCGATTATTTTTTATTTTATTTTTTTATTTATATATTTTTAATATCTGTTTTAATCCCGTTATTATTAAATATATTTTAAATAAGTTTATTATATAACTTTAAATGCGTTTTAAAAAAACTTAATTATTTAAGTAAGTTTTATTTAACTTTTATTTTATAAATCTTAATATTTTTCTTTATCGGCGTATTTTAAGATAATATTATATATAACTATTTAACTTATATTTATTTATTAATATTATTTCTTTATCGGTTTATTATATTATTTTAAGAAAGTAATTAAAAAGGATAATAATTCATTATAGTTATTATTATTTATATATTATTACTTAAAAAAATAACGGAAAGAAAAAGAAATAAAATAATTATTTATTAATTTTTAAATAGCTTTTTAACCTTTATATAAATTCTTTTAACGCTTAATATTATACTTAATAACGTTTACCGAAAGTATACTTTTTATTATAATTTTTAATATTTACTTTTATCTGCTTATATACTTTTCCTTTAATTAATTAATATATTAAGTACTTTTAAGGCCGGATTTATTTATAAATAAAATATATTTTTATATTCTCTTAATAACTTACGTATAATTATCCCGATATAGGTATTTATAAAAGGCATATTAAAAAGGGTTCCTTTTAAACGTAATAATATTATTTATCATTTTTATTAAGTTCCGTCTTAACCGGTTTTATTAATAAATAGGACGTTAATAATAACGTCCGATTATTTACTTACTTTATAATTATACCGCGTAACCGTTTACTTTATCCTTTTTATTTATCCGTTTTCTTTATTTTCTTTTATTCCTTTAAATTCCTTATTTTTTTAATTTATTTAATTTATAACTTTTTTTATATTTTAATTAACTTATTTTAAATTTAATTTAATTTTATACTTAATTATCGGTTATCCTTTTAAGAATATATATAAATTTATAACCTTAATATCGGTTATTTAATTTATATTTATATTAATTTCCTTATAATTTTTTCGGAATTTTTAATTTAAATTATATTAATTAAAATTATTTTTATTATATCTTTATATTTTAAAAGGTATACTTTAATTATTAATTTTATTAAATTAAATAAATATATCCTTATTATTATTAAGGTTTATTTAAATATTAATTAAATAGTTTATTTAAAGCTATATCCGTCGGTCCCTTATAATTTTAATTTATTTTAACTTTCCTACTTTTAGGAGCTTCTTACGGTATATATTTAGGTTTATACCTTTTATATATATAAAAATACTTAAGCGTATATTTAATATTAATAAATTAATAATAATCGTCGTTTTATTTTTATTAATTACCGTTATATTAAAGGTTTATTAAATAACGTTTATTTAAATTATATTTTTAAATATTAATTAAACGATTTTAGTTTTGATTTAAATATATATAAATTAATTTATTTTTTAATTAACTATTATTAATTCCTTTTTATAGATTCTTAGCATTGGGATATAATTTAAGTAAGCGCTTTTTCTTTAATACGTTATATACCCCCGATCCCAATATTAATTATAAGTTTAATATAAAAAAATATATTTACTTTATAATTAATTATAATTTATAATTAATTTAATAATTATAACTTTAATAAATATTTCCTATTATATTTTCTGCTTTTAATATTTATCCGTTATTATTATAGCTTATTTTTAAATTTTAATTATTTAATTCCGCTACTTATTCACCTTAATAATCCCCGCTTAATTATTATTTATCGTTTTTATCCGTTTAATTAATTTAGTTATTAGTATTATTTATTTTTTACTTATTAATTTAAATAATTTTTTCGGTTTAAGTCATCTTTTTATTAATATATTAATTTAACTTTACCGGAATTATAGGACTATCTCGGTTATATAAGTTTACTTAATATAATAAAGTTTATATAAAATATAGCCCGTTTTTTTTAGGGATTAATTCTTTAATTAAGTTTTATAAATAGTTACTTAAAAAAAGTAATATTATTTATTTAACTTAAACTTAATTAAGGATATTTTTGGTTTAAGTTTTATTAATTTTAATTTTAATAAGTTATTTTTCCTTTTATATATAAAGTAATTATTAATTGGTTCTCTATTTAAATAATAAGTTTACCCGGGCTTTTTTATTAATTCCTTTTTTTCCTAGGTCTATTATTTATATTATATATACGTAGTAGTCCTTACCCGTATTTCTATAAGTATCTTTCCTTTAATAAGCTTTTCTTTCTGTTTCGTTCCCGTATATACGATAACCTTTAAGGTTTTTAACTTAAATATAATTCTTTAACCGTTCTTAATTAAGGTTATTTCCGTAAATAACCCGGTTATACTTTAAGGAAAAATTTACGTCCTTCTTTAACTTTATATCGCCGATATTAATAAACCTTATATTTCAAATTATTTTTAGTTTTATTACGTTTAATTTATATCGCTTAATTTTAATTCCGGATTAAAGTTATTAAATATATTATTATAATATTAATTTTAATATACGCTTTATTAAAAAAATATATATATAATTATTTATAGATTAAAGTTTTAATCGGTTTTCAGGTTATTTTATTAGCTTTTTTAATCGCGTTATTAAGCTTACCCGTTGGGTCGCCTCCTTAATAACGGGTTATTTTCGTTTTAAGTTACGTCCTTATATATATATCGGTTTTTTTATTCCGTTTCCTCTTTTATTCTTAAGATGGAATAATTAATATAATTTTATACCCTATAATTACCGTAATAAAAAATAATATTAACTTTAATCACCTATTTTTAAAACGTAATTAAAACTTGAATTACCCGTTATTTAAAATGGATTTTTTATATATATTAATAGTATATTCTACCCGTATTCTTAACGTAATATTTATAATAAGTTTAATATTTAAATTTATATTTTATAGAAAAAACGTTTTTTTAAATAGACTTTTTAATATATAACTTTAATATTTAATTATATTTTTATTTATATATTACTTTTAATACGTTTTCTTTTTTTTTTAAAAAAAAATTTTTTTAATTATAAATAATTATAACTTTTTTATAATTTCGTTATTTTATAACTTATAATATAATAAATAAAAGACTATAAATAAAAAATTAAAGCCTTAATATCCTTTTATTTATATTTATTTCCTTTAAATCTTTATTATACCTTTACTTTTTTTCTTTTTTGGTTTTTCGTTTTTAATTACGTTTATTAAAATAGCTATTTATTCCTTTCCCCCCCGCCTTTTTTTTTTAATTTTTAAATCCGCATTTTCTTAGGATTTTTAATATACCGAAATATAAAAGTAAATAAAATAAAAATATAAAGGAAACGGCGTTATATTATTTATATATATTTTTTTTCCTTAAATCGTATTATTTATAATTATAACGGTTTTTAAAGGATTAAGGCGTTCTCCATTTACGCTTGCCGGATTTTAATTTTCTTTATTACCTTTAACTTTAATTTATTAGAAAGTTTAAAATATTTAATATATAATATAAATACTTTAAGATAATCTTTATAAAATAAATTAAATATAAAAGTTTTATTTATCCTTTTTAATATATATAAAGCTTTATACTTTTTTATAAAGCCCTTAGTAATAAATAATCCAACTTAACGGAGCTTAAATTTTTTAAAATTAAGGATAGGATCCCATTATATAACCAGCTGCCTTTCCTTTAACGGGTTTTAACCTTATATTCCCTTATTATAACGTCTCTTTTATCGGTTTTTTATTACGTTTAATTTCTTTTATAATTTTTCCTTAATATTTATCCGGTTTATTATAAATCCTTAAATAACTTTATATATTGCTTTTTTTAAAGGCGGTATTATTTTTTCTATAATATATATTTTGACTTTTAGCCTGGTTACGTTACGTTTATACATTATGTCCGGTTTAACCCCGAAAAAAATATTAATAAGAATATATTTTAAGTTAATATTTAATATTGTTAATCTTCCCATTTATACTTAATTATATTTTTATTAAATTTACGTTTTCTTTATTACGTTTTATTAGATTTAATTATTAAACTTTATTATACTTATTATCTTATATATTATATTTAATATAAAGATGAACTAAATATTATATAACCGGAGGAAGCTTCTTATCTTTTTACTTATAAATACTTTTTTAATATTTATATATATCGTAATAAGTTTTAAATAATAATTTATATACTTTTTTAACGTAATAATTACGTCCTTTATTTTAATTAACGCGGTATAGAATAATTATATAAGTCGTAAGAAATAATCTATTATATTAAAAACGTACCCAAAACCCCTTTATATTTATTTAAAAGGGCTAATAAAATCCGCTTTAAAAAAGTTAAAAAAGGCCTTTATTTTAAGTAGACTTAATAAAATTATACGGCTTTTATATATTTACTTTATATAAATTAAGTATTTTCATACGTATTTTATAATATCTTTTATTATATCCGGTTATTAATAATAATATCGTAATTTTTTTAATATAATTTTTAATAAAAAGTATCCCGTATTATTATAAACTTTTTTAAGTATTTATATTATCTTTTCCTTTATTAAATATATTATTTAACGTTTCCCGTATTAATAACATAGCTTATTAATAATTAAATTAAATTTATAATTTATAAGCTACTTATTAAATTTAACTTATTATATTATATTTTTCTTTTTTAACTTTATTTTTATTTTAAGGTATTTAACAATATTAATATATTAATTATTATTTTTATAATGAAATAATTTTTAAATTTTAATAACTCCATAAACTTATAGTTAATTTATATATATTTTATTTTATAATTATTATTTAATTTTATATTATATATCCGTACCGGTTTATTATCGATAATACTTTATAATTATAATTCTTTTATATTTATTTTCTTCCTTTTATTTACGTTTTTCTCTATTAATTTTCCCTTTATATTTTAAGTTAATTAACCCTTTAATTATTATATCGTAATTTATATATTATTATAAACGTTAATTTTATTTTTCTTTATTTCTTTAAAAAGCTTTTTTAATATAATATAATATCCTCCTTTATTATTTTTCTAGAATTAAATCGTATTATTCTTATTTTTTTATACTTTAAAGGCTATTTTCTTTATTATTTTATTAAATATATAATTTAAATTATTAAATAATATTTCTAATAAGTTGTCCGCTATTTTATTAATCTTTTTTTTAATATATTTAATTTTAATATATAGCTTTCTTAACTTACTTATTTATTTTATAAAGATATCTTTATAATAATTTATATTTATAAACTTTATAAATAACTTATAATTTATATATATAATTAAAACTTTTTTTATATTTAATATATAAGAAAATTTTTCTTTAAACGTAATAATAATTATTAATTCTCGTTTATAAATATTGTAATTATATTCCGTCTTATTTATTATATATAAATTATAGATAAATAAAACGGTATGATTATTTTAAACTTAAATAATATAATATCCGCCTTTATATCTTAAGGTATTAATATATATATAAATTAATATCTTTGGGTTTTATTTAAATAAAGCTTTAACCCTTATTATTATATTTTATATAAATTAAAATGATATATTTTCTAATTTTTTTAATTTTTATTCTATATTTTTAATTAAATAAGTAAGCGGGCGAATTATTTTTATAAAGTTGTTAATTTATTTTCTTATTATATTAATAATACTTAAGAATCTTTTAACGTCTTTTATATTTTATAATATAAGTTAATTAAGTATTTTTTTATACTTTTTAAATTTAATTTATATACGTCTTTTTACTTTAAAATCTTCTTTTAATACTTTAATTTTTATTATATTAATTTTTAATTTATTAAATAATAATTTTAACTTTAATTATAGAATTTACGGGAAAAAATAATTTCTTAAGAAAATAAATTACTTTTTTTATATCCCGTATACTTTAAAGATATTATTAAGGTAAAAAATTAAATTAATAAGGTTATATTCCCCTTTAAGAATAAAAAAGGATAACTTTAAGTTTAATTTAAGGATAATTCTTAATATAATATTTATAAGTTTAATAAAAATAAATAAAAACGTACGTATTCTTTAAGGTATCTTTATATTTATAGTTATTTAATATTTAATATATTAAAAGTAAAATAATATTAATTATTAAAGTATATTTTTATTATTTAATCTTTATACTTTATATTTACTTAAAAGAAAGTTTTATATAATAAAATTCTTAATAAATTATATTTTTTTAATTAACTTTCTATAAAACGCGGATAATACTTTATATATAAAGTAATAATTAAATATAAGTTATAATTTAACTTTATTTTTTTCTTTATAAATATAAAGAGTACGTTTTATATACTTATTTATTTATTTATTTATATATATTTCTTATATATATTTAACTTGATTCCTTATTATATAATTATTTTAAGTTATTATTCCTTATTATTTAATAATCTTTTAAAGGTAACTTTATATAACTTAATTTTTAATCTTAATATTACTTTATATAAAAATAAGTCCGTTACGGGGATTTTATATAATTCTTTTATATTTATATCCTTATACGTTTATAATACTTAAAGTATTTTAAGTTATATTTAATTATTTAAAATAATATTTTTTAATATAATGCCTTTTTTTCTTTTGCTTATAGTTTTTTATATAATTTTAAGATATTAATCTTTCTTTTTATTATTTTTTTATTCGTTAAGAATATAATTTATAATAATTTTATCTTAATATTTATTTTTTAATTTTTTTATTTTAAAATTAATTTTTCCATTACTTTATATATATATCTTAAATAAATCTAGTAAATACCGTATTTATACTTTAATAATCCTTAATAAGTTATTAAGTTATCGGGTTATTTAATTTTTAAGATTATATTTTCTATAATAAGTAAATAATTTTTATTATTTTTATTTTTTATTTATTTTATCTTTTTTTTTTTATATTATTATAATATATAATTTAAATTTTTTTTTTTATTATTAACTTTTTTAAGTTATTTATTGCTTTTTTAATATATATAATCGTCCGTTTTTATTATTATAAATATTATTAATTTAATTAATATATTATATATTTTTTATATTATTTAACGTTATTTTATATAATTAATAATAACTTTAAGTATTATATTATCTTTTTATTTATTTTATTAAATATTAAATTTATAAATTTAACTATTTTCCGTTTTTATTTGGTAAATTATTATTAATATAAAATAAGGCTTATTTTTAATTTTAAATTATTAATTAAATTATTTATTATATCTTCCTTAATTCCTTTATTATTTCTTTAATACTTTTAAGCTTTTTTATTATTTTTTAAGTACTTTTATTATTATTTTATTCCTTTTAATTCTTTTAAACCTTTATTTAATCGTTTTTATTTATTTTTTATTTAATTTACTTTTTTTACCCCGTTTTATCGCTTTAATTTACTTTTGGTCTTCCCTTATTTACTCCGATTATTTCCTATATATTCTTTCTTCTTTTTAAATATATAAATATGCTTTTCTTTTTTTATTAATTAATTATTAAAATATACGCCCATTTTAACTTAGAGATGGCGACGAACAAAGGGACCCCAGAGGTTTAAAACGATACGTATACGTATAGCTCTCGTAATAATAAAGGAAGTATATTAAGTACAATAAGGGGAAGTAACGTAATAGTTAAAAATAAAATAATAAATAAGCAAATAACCTATATTAATAGAAACGGCGACGATACGTATAAATAATATAATAATAATAAGCCGGATAACGTTTAAAATAAATAAAAAAATTAAGGTTAATAAAATACGCGTATTAAAACGGGTAAAATACGTAATAATAATACGGAGGTAATAAGTAAATAAGGGGGTAAAAAGGCCGGTACGGTATTAATAATAAAGAATACGGGCGGAAAGAAAAGGTAAAAAGATTATAATAAAAGTATTATTAAGGGTATATAAAAGGGAAATAAAACTAATAAAGAGGATAAAACCTTAAGGGATTAAAGGTAAAAAGCGGAGACGGTACGTTGCCCGATAAATAAGGATAAAATAGTAGTAAAGGAAATAATAAAAGCTTTAAAAGGATTCCTTATAGTAGAATAAAAGGATATTACGTTAAAAACTTAATTAATATTATAGGTTAAATTAAAAAACGTAAAGGACTTTTATATAAAAATGGGGATAAAATTAAAAGAAACGGAACGTTTACGGGGCTTTTAAAAGGCGGGAATAAAAGCGTTAATAAAGGATAAAGATAACGGTTTAAGGTTAAAGGTATAAAGCGAAAATACGATAATAATAACCTTTTAAGTAAGAAAGAATTAAACGATAAAAATAATAAAGGGAGTATCCATAGTAGAGAATAAAAGAATAACGGAAGAAAAAAATAACCATATTAAAAAAGGTAAAAACAATAACGGTCTGCTTATTTAATAATAAGGAAAAAAATTACGGTTATAAAAGTAAACCCGTTATAATTAATAAAAGCTTTTAAAATAATAATGGAATTATTAATAAAATAGATTATTGCGGTATACAAATTATAAAGTAAAAATATCCTTTTTAATATAACGTTTTTAAAGGTAAAAAAAAACTTAAAGAGGTTTAAAGTTTAAATTAATAAAAGAAAGTATAAGTTAATTAAGGTTTTAAGGTAATCGTTTACCATTATATAAATAAGATATATTTATTACGTTTTATAAAAGCTAAGAAAAAGGCTACGTTAAGGAATATAAAAATGGAGAATACGGTTTTTTATTTAAAGCTTAAGATCATTAACTATAAGCTTCCTTTAATAGTGAAAAGATTTAACTTTTTAAAACGTATAAAAAGGTATTTTACCGTTATATTAAGTATAATATTAATAAAGATATATAACGATATTTTAAATAAATGGATTATTAAGGATTTCTTAAAATAACTTAATTATAAAATAAGGCGGCGGATATTTATTAATATTTTAAGTATTAAGGCTATAAATATATTATTATAAAATACCTTAATATTATAAAATATATAATTTACGTTAAAAGCTATAATACTTATAAATATATAAAATTAATAATTAAAGGGCTTATAAAAAGTATATTTAAATACGCCGTATATAATAAGGAGGGATACCCGGTATAAAATTCTAAGTATATAATAAAAGTTAAGGAAATCAAACGTAAAAAAACCCGGATAACCGTAAAAATCCAACGGTATAATATATACGGAATTGGTTTAATAAATTAATTAAAGGTAACCTTAAAATATAAACTTAATTAATTAAATAATAAAAGGTAAATAACGATAATAAATAAAATAAAAATAAAAAGTTTTTTACGATCCCGACCTTAAGGATTAACCGTCTTATATCTTTAATAATAGTTAAGAAAATATTAGGTTAGAAAACGTTTAATTTTAATAAGAAGTCCGTAATTTAAACGGGTATAAATAAAAAGCCCTTATAAAAATTAATATATAATATATTAATACTTTTAAAAATAATATAATATAACGTTTATAATAAAGGAATTAAAGTAATAATACCGATATTTAAGTTTAAAGAAGTTAAAAACGTTAATATTATAATAATATAAGAATTATTATATAATTTATATATATATTTATTTATTAACCCGGAAAAAAGGGTTTTATTTAACCTTTAAAGGGGATAAAATAATTAAAATATACTTCTTTATAAATAAATAACTTAATATAAATAATTAGGATATTATTTATTATAATAAAAACCTTTATATATTTTATATTATAAAAAAAAAAAGGGACTTAAAGGGCAACCTTAATATCTATAATATATATAATCCGTTATTAGTTAATAAAGAAAAACCGTTTATAATACCGCTACTTAAAAGGTTTTAATTACCTTAAGTAAATATATATTATTTAAAGATTTTAATTTATATTATTATATATAGAATAAAGAAAAATATAAAATAAAATATATTAAATTAAACGATTTATTAATAATTACCGTTTAAATTAACCTTTTATTATTATTATTATAAGGGATTATTACTCAAAAGAATTATAAGCTTAAAATAATAATTAATTTAACCTTTAATACAGAAAGGGTTATTAACGTAGTTATAATATATAGGTTATAAAAAGACTTAAAATATAGTTTAGATTATATATTAATATAAATAATTTTGGATTAAACCGTTAATATAATCTTATTATTACCAATAAGGAAAGCGTAAAAAACGGTTAAAAAAGTAAAAATTTATATAAAAGCGGAGGAAATAATAATATAGTTTACGGACCTTCCTTAATTAAATAATAAAAACCGGATCGATTTCTTCGGAAAATAAATAATAAAAATATTAAATAAAATAATCGATAAAATAGTCCCGATAATAAAATTTTCTTAAAGAATTAAAATTTACTAAAATAAAAAATATATAACCGCGATTATAAAGGTAAAAAAGTTAATAAAGTAGGCTTTTAAAATAGGAATCAGGAAATACTTAATTAATTAAGGGTTATTTAAGATGAAAAAGAAAAGATTATTAAGAAGGTTAAATAAATATACCTTTAATTTACGGTGTATAACTTAATAATTTTATTTTATAATATTTAAAAATTAATAAAGTATAATAAAGAATAAAATAAGAAATTAAGGTTTATTTTTAAATTCTTGCCTTTTAAAAAATTTAATAATATATTAATTAATACCTTTAACGGTAAAATTAAAACCCTCAAAAGGCGTTTTTCCCTTTTCCGTTAAAAGCTAACCTAAACGATATTAACGGTATTACGTATTTTAACCCTATATTAATAAATAAAATAATAATATAAGATATAATAATTAAAACAATTAATAAATTAAAAAAAAATAAAGCCCCGGGACCGAATAAAATCTTTAATAGATTCTTATTAATAATAATATTATTATTTAAGAAGGTCTTTATTTATTTTTTTTAAGTATACCTTAATATTAATTATTATTTACGTAAATTTAAGGAAATAAAAACGATTATCCTTAAGAAATTTATTAAAATAGATTATTTTAAAATAAAGTCTTATAAATTTATTATACTCCTTTATACGTTAAAAAAGGTTTTAAAAATAATAATAATAGAAATCCTTAACGATTATATAAAAAACTACGGACTTCTCCCCGATTAATAAATAAAAGTAAAAAGAAATTAATTAATAAAAATAGCCCTTAAAGGATTAATTAATAACGTATATACGGTATAAGGTTACGGGAAGAAGTATATTATAAGTTTTTTTTTTTTCTTAATATTATAAGTATTTTTAATAAAATAAATTATTAAAGGTTACTATATAACTTAAAAAAAAAAAGATATTATCTTTCTTAATTAAATAAATAAAGAATTTCTTAAGTAATTAAGCCACGTTAATTAATTTAAAATAAAAGATAAACTTAATAAAGCCCGTTATAACGGGGATTTTTTAAGGATTTTTTTTTTTTTATTATTCTTATTCTTTAACGGTTTATTAATGAAAGAGTTTATTAAGTTAAAATAAAAGGTTTAAGTTAAAAACTTTATTAACGACGTTTATTTTTTAATTTATAATACTTTTATACGTATAAATCATCTGGAATTAAAATAAGCTTATAAAGTTTATCTTTAATAAGTGAGAATTTACGGGGTTTAATTTATACTATATAAGTATAAACTTATTTATATAATTAAAAGCTTAAAGTTATATAATACAATAATTATAATAAACTTGAAGAAAATTTTAATAAAACCGGATATTAATATTAAAGTTTTTAACCTTTAAATAAATAAAAAACTTAATTAAAAAATTATATAAAAAGGTTTAAAAGAAAATAATTTTATAAGAAAAAAACTTTATTTATTTTACTATATCGATATAAGGAGTTACGTTATAAAAGGCTTAAAGTATTTATTAAGTTATAATAAAATTAATTATAATATATATTATAATTATTTAATATATACCTAAAAGTATTCCGGGATATAAGAAAAAGTTTATTTAAATATTATAGAAAGTTTAAAACCGGTATTTAACAATAATTAATAACATTTATAAAATAACCTTTATTCCGGTATTAAAGTTTAAAATCTTTATATTATTAATTAAAATCTTATTAGATTAAATAATTACTTAAATAAAATTAAAGAAATATATATATTTAATTATAATAATAAGAAACGGATAGATCCGTTAGAATCTTAATAAACTTTAAGTTAAAAAGAGTAAATTAAAGATATTTATCCCCTTTTTTATTAAGATAAAATAGGAATAAATTAAGAAAAAAGTTAATCTTACCGGTATCCCGGAAGTTAACTTAAGTATATATAAACTTTTATTAAGTATAAAAAAACCGAAATTAAAGGTATTTAAAGAGCGAAGGTTATAATAATTACTTTATAAACTATAATAAAGTAAATTAAATATTAATAAAAATATAAAAACTTTATATTTTAAAGTTATTATTACTTAATTTTTAACGATAAAAAGATTATTAATAAATATTTCCGTTATTATAATATTATAAAAAAGGGTAATAACGTATTAACGATTTAATTCCGGGTAGATAAAAATAATTTAACTTATTTTTTATTTATTATATATACCGGAAGTCGGATAAATGCCGGATATAAATATAAATAAAGAAAATAAAATATTATATATATCCTTATTTTTTATTTTTTATTTACGGAAATTAAATTAAAACTTATCGTAAAAGTTAATACTTATAATTACCGTTAAATATTATTTATAAAGTAAAATATCTAGGTAAGTATTAAATTTATAATATTTACCGGATTATTATTATAATTTAATTTTATTATAAAGATAAATAAAGTTATTAAAAACCTTATAAAGAAAACCCGTTATCGGCTAAAAGGGAAAAAAAAAAGCAGAAATTAATTACATTAATTATATAAACCAAAAAGCATTTTTTATAATTATAAAGATATAATAATAAACGTTTATTAAAAATCTTTAAAAGAATTAACGGCAATAATAATATAAGAAAAATATATATTAAATACGCAAGTATTAATAAGGATATTTAAAGGCATTACGTAAAATTAAAGCAATATAAATATATAAAAGAATAAAAAAATAATAAGTTTAAAAATAACCCTTATAAAAATATAATCGTAATATTATAGATTTTCTTAAGGGAATTAAAATATAAGAAGTATATAAATAAATTATTATTTTTTAAACAGCTATTAATATCCTTTATTTTAAAGGATAAAAAGTAAAAGCCTAATAAACGCCGGTTTTTATTCCAACGTTATAAGTATTAGGTTTTTACGGTTATTAATAAGGTTAAAAGGCCGCGTATTAAGGAACGCCGGAATTAATTTAACTAGATCCGTAGTATAAATCAATCAATCAATCAATCAAAATATACGCCCTTAAAGCCGATTTTGCTCTTTAAACTTTTTTTTTTCTTCTAGTTTATTAATTTTAATTAATTTTTTTATTTTTTAATTTAATTTTTAAGTTTTTTTTATTATTTTTATATTTAAATAAATTTAACTTAATTTCTTCTTTTAATATTATTATGTTTTTATAATATAATTTCTTATATATTAATTTTTAACGTATTTTATTTAACGGGCGTATTTAAAATTTAAGCAATTAAATATTCTCTTTATAAATAATATTTTTAATCTTTAATATCTTTATTTAAATCTTAAAATTAACCGTAATTAACTTTACTTATAAAAGTCTTAATAAAATATTATGGTTTAAGTTATTTTTTAATATTATAAACATTTATATTGATTCAATTATTCCTATAATTTAAATATTAAATATAATTTATATATAAAATAATATAAAGTCTTTATTTATTATTAATATATTTGATTGATTGATTGATTGATTTATACTACGGATCTAGCTAAGCTAATTCCGGCGTTCTTTAATATTCGGCTATTTAGCTTTATTAATAACCATAAAAAACCCGATATCTATAACGTTAAGAATAAAAATTAATATTTACTTAACCTTTATTTATGTTTTAAAAATTAAGAATATTTATAATTATTTAAAGAATAAGAATTTATTTATACGCTTTTTTAAGAAAACCTATAATATTACGACTGAATTTATTTAAGGGTTACCTTTAAATTTATTACTTTTCCGTTATTTTACGGGTTTATTTAATATTAAAATTTTAAAATTCCGATTATATTATTAAATATTTTTACCGATACGTATATTATTATTATTTTATTTATATGACTTTATTAATTAATATAGTATTACTTTTTATGCCGTTCCGGTATTTATAGTTCCCTTAGCTTTTTACTAGGTATAGTTTTTCCGTTATTACTTTTTACCCTTAAGTTAACGGCGAGGTTTTTTAATTAAATTTTCGATTACTTTATTTATTTCCTTAATTAAGTTAAATTATAATAATAAGCCCGTAATTATTATAAATTTAATAATTACTTTAATACCCTTTTTATTAATAAATATTTAACAATAATTATTAATCCTTATTTTTTTAATTAATTTTAATTTAAGCTCCTTAAATAATAAATAGGAGATTAATATATATATAACGTTTTACTTTTATTATTTATATTCATAATTAACGTTAATCCGGTTATTAACGTATATAATAAAAAGGAAATAAGTTAAATTATTTTTATTTATCCGGAGTTAAATTATTAGCGTATTATTACCTTTTTTTATAATCTTATAATACCGGAAATACTTATTAATAACCTTATTATTGTTTAACGTTAAATACTATCGCCCTTAAGGGATTAATTCTTTATATTTATATTAACGTTTTATTTATTTTTTTATAATTTATAGGGTAATTATTATTAATTTTGCTTTTATAATTTTTTTTTTCCCGCCGTTTTTATTTTAAATAAAAGTTTATATATTCTTATATTAACTTCTTAAACGTAAATTAGGTTAACTTCTTTTTTAATTTACTTTAATTTAACTTCCGTAAAAAGGATAAATACCGTTTTTTTACGCTTATTTATTTAAGGTTTCTTATAGTTCTAATAAATACGTTTATTTTTTATTAACGTAATTAAATTTATACTTTTTTTAAGTTTTATTTAAGTAATTATTTAATTTAAGGTTAACTTTATTAATAATATAAAGATTTCAGATTTTAATACCGGAACGGAAGTTACTTTATATACTTTACTTATTATTCTTAAGTATCGGTTTTAAACCTTCTATAATTATCGGACGGGTTTTTTCCTATATTTAAACGTATTTTTAAATATATATTAAATAATTGCCGTATATATTATTATAAGCTTTATAACCGTTTAATAAACGGTTTTAACCTTCTATAAAGTAACTTCTTATATTAATACCGTAAAGCAAATAAGGCTTTTCTTTTATAAAATTATTTTTTTAGATTTTTTTATATAATTTTTTTAATTTAATTTTTATTAATTTATAAATTAAGTATTTTAATATTAACTTCCGGTTTTACCGTTATATTATTTAAGTTTATTATAGTTATTATATCGTATAGCTTTAGGTTCCTTATTATATAAATAAATTTATATTTATATAGGGTAAATTAAGCTTTATATATTTTTATTTATTATAAATAAACTTTATAAGTTTATTTTAACTCTAAATAATTCATATAAATAAATATATTATAAATTAAAAAATAAATATTATTAATAAAGCTTTTTATTTAAACTTTTACTTTAATTTTATTAAGTTTTTAATAAGTAAATTTTTAAAGAATAAGAATAAAATTAAGGAAATAAATAACCCTTAAAGAATCCTTATTATTATAGGCTTTATTATATTTATTTTCTATTTTAAATTAATTAACGTCGCTTAATTATTTAAGAAATTCTTTATTTAATTTATAAAGAAAAATAAAACCTTTTTTTTTCCGTAAATTATATAATAACCGTTAATAATTTATTTTATTAAACGCCTTTATAATATTTAAGGAAAGAAGACTTATAATATACTTTTTCTTATAACTTTATATTATATATATATTATTAATTAAGCCTTTAAGAACTATCTCCGTTAATTATTTTTTTTATTTTTATTTATTAATTAAAAAATAACTTATATTCTTTTTACGTAATTACTTAAGATCTTTACGATTACCGTTTTTAAAGCCTTTTTTAACGTATAAAGGAATATTATAAATTTATATAACTTTATCTTTGAATAATTTAACTTAATTAACTTCTTAAGGATAATCGTCTTAACCTCCTTAAATTTACGGGAATAATATCCTATATTAAGATAAATTTAAAATAGGTAAATAAAAACATTTCTGAATAATAATATTATTATAAATAAGAATTTATTTAATATACCGCTAAATTTAAGGGTTTTATCCTTTTTTGGTTTATTAATTATTTTAATTATTATTTCTTAAGTTATTATTTTATTTATTATTATTAATTTAAGATATATTATACCGTTAATATTTATTAAGTTAACTTCCGGTAATAAGGGAAAAAACGCCTTTTTAAGAGTTTTAATTTTACCGTTAAAGGTATTCATTACCGTACCGTTTAATCTTCTTAAAGGTAAAAACTTAAAGATAAGTTTAAGTTTTTTACTTTATTCTTTACCGTATTTTATTAATTTTTAAATATTATAAGGGGAAACCGTTAAGTTATATATTATAGTCCGGAAGTACGTTTATTTAGCCTTTTAAATAATTCTTTCCTTTTCTTTTTAAGTTTTTTTTAATTATTAAAATATTTCCTGGTTTTTATATTTAATAATTTATTTTATAAGCGCTTTTACTTTTATAGTTATTTTTATATACTTTTTATTTTAATAAGTTTTAACTTTTTAAAATAACTTTATTATTAAAATTATAACGTTAATTATTTTATTTAAAGTTTTTATTATCCCTTTTATGAAACGGTTAATTTATTTTTTATTATTAAACCAAAAGAACTTTATTAATTAAAATATTACCTTTATTGTTTTTATAAATATTTTAACTTCCTTAACCGTTTTTTATATTTATTCAAATAATAAAAGCGGAATTATATTAACGGATTAATTTAAGGTCGTTTATATCGGGACGTAATTTAAACCGTATTTTAAGCCTTTTTAAGGTCCGTATATTATAATTAAATTAATAATATTTTTTAAGCTGAATATTAAATTAATTATAATCTTAAGTTTACGGTTTTCTTATATAATAGCCTTTTTTAACGTTAATAATATGAAATTAAATTATATAATAATTATTAATAATTCTTTAAATTCAGTATAATTAATTATATAACCGTTTTTATTCTATTAAATATAATAAAAATTAAAGTTCTTTATTAAGAAATACTTATTAAGTATAATTATAATATCCTTAAATAACGGGATTATAAAAGGTTTTTTCCTATTGGCCGGTAACGGATTATACGTATTATAAATATTTAAATTACTTTTAATATCCCTTTTTTATATAATCCGGAATATATATAAGTTCCCTCCGTAATAAATAATATCTTAATTATTTATATTTAACCTTTTATTAATAAAGAAATATATTTATGTTATCTTATTACCCTTAAAAATTAAATAAAAAGTATTTCCCAAATTAATTAAAGAATAAATATACGGATTATATAACGGTTCTTATATCATTATAATATTAATATCCTTTATTTTTTTAAATTTAAATATTAATATTATAACTTTAATTATTTCCTTATATATATTATATTATATTATTTTTAAAAGCCTAAATATATTAAATATTAACGTCCGTTAAGTTTTTTTTATTGACTTTTATTTATATAAACTGTTTTTCCTTAAAATTAAACGTTATTTATTTTAATCTTTTTATTATAATAATAATCCCGGTTAAGCGGCCGGCCTTAAAAGTTAATATTATTATAAGCTTTTTTTTTTTTACGTTATTAATTATTATGTTTTATTTTTTTTTTATTTAATAAACTTTATTTACGTCTTAGGATTATTTTTAATTACTTTATTAATTTAAGTTTATATAAGTTATAAAGTTAAACCTTAATTATTATTTTAATTTCCTTACGTTAAGTTTCCTTTACTTTTATTATATATTATAAGTTTTACGCTGAGTAATTATTATTATTATACGCTATATATTTTAATACGTTTTTTATTAAACCCTTTATTATTAAGTTAACGTATTCATATATATTATACCCTTTAATATATATTACGTACTTTATACTATTAAGGTACCTTATAATAATATACTTATACCTTTAATATTTAAAGTACTAATAAATATCCGTTATCCGGTCTTAAAATCTTATTAATTTAAAAGATTTACCCTTTATTCCCTTTTTATTAAAAATATTATTATATATCCTTATTAATTTTACGCTTAGGATAACCGTAAAGTATTTCTTTATACGATTAAAAACGTTTGGTTTTTTTTTTTTATTATAAAGGAAAACTATAATTAATAATCTTTAATCCAAAGTAAAAACCATATTCTCCTTTTTTATCCGCCTTAAAGTAGTTTCCTTTTTTCCTTTATAAATTTTATTAAATATATCTTATTTATTATAATAACGAATGATTACCTTAATATTTTTACCGTTTTATACCCTTTTTTACCGGTTTATCCTTTTAATTTTTCTAGCTTTTCCTTCGTTTTTAATAAGGTTATATTAAGGAAAATATTCCCGCTTTATAGTTTACGTATTATAATAATTTATTCTATTAATAACTTTTTTATTACCTTAAATACTTTTATTAATTATAATAGGTTTATTATTACCATTATATTCCTCTTTTTTTTACCCGATAATTATACGGTTATTATCTTTGTTTTCTTTAATATCGCTGTTCTCTTTTTTGTTTTTATTTCCTTTACCGTTAATATTAATATTATCCTTATAACCTTTATTATTTAGCTTATCCCCGCTCCCTTTTTTAAAGCCTTTTCCGTCGCTCCTTTACTTTATACGTATCCTCTTTATCTCTTTTCGCCTCCGTCCGCCGGCGCTTTTATTATTACCCTTTAAGCTCTATATAGCCTCTTTAACTCCCTTAAATCTCTCCTTATATTTATATAAAAGTTTTTTACTCTTTATAGCCCGATTTATAATATTGGCTAGGTTTTTAACATAATATCCTTTTATATAATTATAAAGAGGCCTTTTAACGCCTTTACCGTTTTTTCTTTTTTTATTTTTCCCCCGCGTATCTAACGGTTACCTTTTTTTATAACCTATTTTTATCTATTTAATATCTCCTTATTTTTATTTAATTCTTTTTTAATTTATATATACTTAATAAGGCCTTTTACGTTTCCGCTTATTCTTTATCCGTCCTTACGTACCGTCTTTATCCCCTCCGCTTTTTATTTATTACCTTTTATAATAATATTTTTACGCGTTATATATATCCTTTTATATATTTTTTATTAATTATAAACTCCCTATTTAATTTAAGGCTTTTTTATCTCGTATTTATTATGTTATTTATATAATTTATTACCGTTCTTATTAACCTAGGCCGTTTACCCTTCCTTTCTTTTTATTTTTATTATTATTTTACTTCCGCTTATTATATTTAAGGTATTATTCTTATTATTACTTAAGTTATATACGCGTATATCGTTTCTGACCTCTGGGGTCCCGTTATTCGTCGCCATTTTCTCAAAATCTTCATTAAATATATATAAACTCACTTATTAATTTATTACGGCGTAATAATAATTAAATTATAAAAGGTTTATTATTATTTTAAATTTTTTCTTTTTCTTTCCTTAATAGTCTTAATAATTTTTATAAGTATATTATATATAAACTTTAATTACAATATTTAATTAATATATAAAAATAGCTTTTATCCGCCTTTTCATTATTATTATAGTAAATTATATTAATTATACGTAAATATTTATATACTTAATATAATAATAATCCGTAATAATAATAAATAAATATATATTAATATAACGTAAATAAGAAAAAAAAGTAAGTATTATTTTAATATTTTAACGTATAATACTTATATAATATAATAACGTTTTATTAATATATTATAATAAAAGTATATTTATAATTAAATAAAAATTAATAATATATAGGTACCCCGTATTTTATATATTTTTTATAGAATAAGCTTTATATTTATAATATTAATCCTTATAACCGATATAAGTTTAAAGGCTATAATAACCATTATTATATTATAAGATTATATCGTTATTAAAGCGTTAACGTTTTAATTAAATATAGTTCCCGGATAAGCTTATTAAGAAAATATATAAGATAATATATAAACTTAATCGGGCATTACGGCCCAAGAAAGATCTTATTTATTATATTAATACGATAAACTCCTTTATAAGTTTAAAGTTTAACGTAAATTATATAAATATATAAAAGCAATACGTTATATAATTAAGCCGGCGTATCGCCGTATCCAATTAAAAGCTTATAAGTCGATAATGGCCCTTAAGGGGGAAGTAAAGAGGTAATTATTTTAAACTTTTACCGCGGAAGCAGAGGTTATTAAATTTAAAGTAAAAATATATACCGATATAACGATAATTTAACGTTAACGTTAATATATTTTAAATAAAAAGTAATATAAAAAAAACCGGGCTTCTTTTATTAAGCGTCTTATTAATTATTTTAAATTTAAGGGCTTTAAAACGGATAAAAACAAAAAAAAGGATATAAAGATAAAAGAGGTATAACTTATTTTAATGGCGGTGGCTAAAAGGTCGGTTTTAATTCCGGAAAATAATAATTCCGGAACGTATTAAAGAGTTTTTTAATTCGTTAATATTAAGGTTAAATTAACCTTAAAATAAAAAAAAATAAAAGGGTAAAGTTATTATGTTCCGTTTAATCCGTTAATACTTATCAGGCTTTAAAAGCATAAAAAAAAAAGAAGAAAAAGAAAAAGGAAAAGGCCCGTTATATTAATATAATAACGTTATAGATTATTTTTATTTTTTTCATATATATTATAGGTATTTAACGTTTAACATTCAGGTACTTATAATTTATATATTATTAAATAATAATATTGATTGATTGATTGATTTATACTACGGATCTAGCTAAGCTAATTCCGGCGTTCCTTAATACTCGGTTATTTAGCCTTATTAATAGCCGCAAAAAACCCGATATTTATAACGTTAAGAATAAAAACCGGTATTTACTTAATTTTTACTTATGTTTTAAGGGCTAAGAGTATCTACGGCCATTTAAAGAGTAAGAATTTATTTATACGCCTTTTTTAAGAAAACTTATAATATTATAACCGAATCCACTTAAGGATTATCCTTAAATTTATTGCTTTTCCGTTACTTTACGGGTTTATTTAATATTAAAATTTTAGAATTCCGATTATATTATTAAATGTCCTTACCGATATATATATTATTATTATTTTATTTATATAATTTTACCGACCAATATAATATCGCTTCTTATACCGCCTTAATATTTATAGCCCCTTTAGCCCCCTACTGGGTATAGTTTTCCCGTTATTGCTTTTTATCCTTAAATTAATGGTAAAGTTTCTTAATCAGGTTTTTAACCACTTTTTTTATTTTTTTAATTAAGTTAAATTATAATAATAAGCCCGTTATTATTATAAATTTAACGGCCGCCTTAATACCCTTTTTATTAATAAGCATTTAGCGATAATTATTAATCCTTACCCTTTTAATTAATCCCGGTTTAAGTTCTTTAAATAATAAATAAAAAATTAATACGTATATAACGTTTTACTTTTATTATTTATACTTATAATTAACGTTAATCCGGTTACCGGCGTATACGATAAAGAGGAAGTAAATTAAGCCGTTTTTATTTATCCGGAGTTGGATTATTAACGCATTATTATTTTTCCTTATAATCCTATAACGTTAAAGATATTTATTAATAACCTCGTCGTTATCCAGCGCCGGGTATTATCGCCCTTAAGGGATCAATTCTTTATATCTGCGTTAACGCTCTGTTTACCTCCCTATAGTCCACAGGGTGATCGCCGCTGATTTCGCCCTCGCGGCCTTCTTCTCCTCCGCCGCTCTCGCTTCAGGTGAGAAAATAATAATATAAATATATTATTATAGCCCTTAAGACGTTAATTAAATTATAATATATTTTAATTGATTTTTAATCGTTAATATTTTAATTTTACCTTTTTTCAATTTAATATTAATTTATTAATAAGCGCTTTTAAGTATTTATAATTTATTTTTACGCTTTTATATTTACGGTATTATTATACTTATAAATTAACTATTATAATTATAATAAATAAATAAACGTTATTATAACGTTAATTATATTAAACGTATTATATTTTATTAAATAAAATTATAATAAATCCTTAATAACTTTCGTAAAAAAAAGCGTATTAATAAAGGAACCTATAATATTAATTATTATATATAGTTATTAATTATAATATAGAACCCTTAATTATTATAGCGTTAATTTTATATTTATCTCCTTTTTTTTAACGTTATTCTATTATATTACTTCTATAACTTTTATACGTTATTTAAATTACCCATTAAAATTTATTAATTATATTTAAAGATTTAATTAAGTTACTTAATTTTATATTAAATACCCTGGGAGTTTTTAATATAATCCGTAATTTCTTTAATTTTTTATTTTTTTTATTATCGATAAGTTTTAAGGAATATATTATCGCTTTTATTATCTTATCGTTAACTTAAGTATAATATAGTTTAAAAAAGGAAATATAAATCGTAAAATAAATATAATAACTTATAAAGAAAAAAAAAATATTATACTTATTATCCAATTATATCGTTAATTTTAAAAGGTTTAATAAATTAAAATATAAGTTTCTTATTTAATTATTTAAGTTTAAGGTTTTTAATATTTAATATTATTAAATTATTAACGTTATATAACTTTAATTAATATTTTTTATTATAGGTTTATTTAATTAATTTTAATATATAATATTATTATTCCGTTAATTTCTTATGAATTTTATTTAAAATTTTAACTTTTTCTTTTATTATAAATGCCTTTTCCTTAATAAGTTTATCTTTAAACTTAAAATAGATTTTAAAATTATATTTATAATTAACGTAAAAAGGGTTATATTTTAAATTTAAATAATATATATTTATATAAAAATATTTAATTATAAATAATAAATTTATTTAATTCACCTATTTTAAGCCGGCGAATATTCTTAAATATTACTTTATTCCTTAATTTTAACGTTCGGTTTATTTATTAATTTAAGGGTAAAATACGATATTAAGTTTATATATTATCTTTAAATAATAATATATTAAACTTTAATAATTACTTATAAAAATTAAGCTTTTATCGGTAACGATCCCGTTTAATATACCGTACTTAAGGAATACCTCCTTAAATAATAATTTAATTAACATAACGGTATTTATGTTTTTTATCGTAAATAAATAATAATATATCTTTATATAGTGGTTTATAATTATTAAGATTAAGTCGTAAACTTACTTTTTATATTTATTAAAAAGTAAATTAATAATAAAGTTTATAATTAACTTTTTCTAAGGCTATATTAAAAGAAAAAATTAAGTTAATTCGCCGTAAAAATAATAACGGTATACCTTAACTTTTTAATATATATTATATATCTTAATATAGTCCGTTACTTAGACTTTTAAACCGTTTTAAAAATACTTTTAGGTTAATAACTTATAAAATTTATTAATACCAAAATAACCCGTTAACTTATTATTATAATATTTATTATTTAGTTCCTCTTAAACTACTCCGTTTCTAGGGACGTATAACCGGTTATTATACTTCATGAAACCGGTTGGGTTAATACTTTAAGCTTTATTAAGTTATGAATAATTTTTAACCGGCTTAATAGTAACTTCCTTAATTTTATAAATAAACTTATTATTAACCTATAAATCTTTAATAAGTTATTATATTAAGGCTAATTTTTTATAAGCGTTTTTAAGTAATTAATATATTTCCTTCCGTAAAATAATAACTTAAATACCCCTAATATAAGTAAAAGCGTATAACTTCTAATTATAGCCCGTTAACGTTCTGGTAACTTTTTAATTAAAGAATAAGCTTATTCTATAACGTAAGTAAAAAGGTAATATTAAAAGGTAAGATTACCTTATAATTTAAACGTTTTAATAATAGATTAATAAAGTTTATTTTACCTTAATAATAAAATATTTTAAAGTTATAATTAATAAGTTTTAAGGTTTATTTAATTTAACGTAAGCTTAAAGCTGGCTACTTTATAAACTTTTAAAAATTATTATAATCTATTCATACTTAAATAATTTTAACGTTTCCTTTTAAGTAATAACGTTATTGCTTAAACGTTATAACGATAATAAAAAGTTTTTAATTATATATTTTATAATTTTATTTAACGGATTATATTTTCCGGGATTAATAAATTCTTAAATATTAATAACTTTCCTTAAACTATTAAGATAAAATATTAATAATAATAAAATTAAATATATCGGTCTTTACCTATATCCCCTTTTCTAAGTTAAAGTAACGGAATAATAACATATTATTAAATATATTACGTAACTGGTTAAATGCCGTTACTATTATGTTATTTTACTTTAATAATTTAGCCTTCTTTCCCTTTTTATTACCTTTAAGTAAACTTATTAAAGATTTAATTATCCTTAAATACTTATAAATAAAACGTTTATAAAAGTTAGAAAACCTTAAAAAGACCTAAATATCCCGGTAAGCTTTTAGGGTAGGTTAATCTTTAATTGCCTTAAATATTCCTAATTTATTTATATCTCCTCTATAAAAACCATGAATTTTAAGAACTTAATTTAAGTAATATTAAATTAATATTTCTTCAGGTTAATATAAAGTTAAAATTAATATAGTTAATTAAGGACTTATTTAATATAACGTTAATATTCTACCGGTTTTTTATTAAAGATAAAGATATTATTAAAATAAATTATATAGGTTATATTAATAAAACCGGTAAAGGCTTGATTAATATAAGCTTAAAAAGTCATTAAGGTATTTATTAACTTAAATAATATAATTAAATACTTAAAATAACTATAATACGTACGGAACGCCGTTTTCTATTTATCGTTTTACTTAATTTAAAACCGATAATAAGTATCCTTAAGGTCTAACTTAATAAACCGTAAGGAGTTATTTAATTAATTAAGAGTTTTAATAATTAAGGATAATAAGTATTGATTTTTAATTATAACCGTATTTAAACCCCGGTAATCTATATAGAAACGAAGGCCGCTATCCTTTTTTAAAATAAAAAAAATAAAGGCACTTATAAAAGACGTTAAGTAATAAATTTAACCCCGGGTTAAAATATTATTAAAATACTGCCGGAGCTCCGTTGATTTAGTCTTAAATAAATTATATAAGGGTTTATAAGGTGGCTCTTTTTTATTTAAGTCGATTATATAATTATCCTTTTTTAACTTAGGTAAAGTATTAATTATTTTATTAAAAAAGATATTTATATAATCGTTTAATTTTTACGGAATAATTAAATTAATAGATTCTTATATTATAATTATACTTATAGAACCTTGAATAAAGCTTTAGGGTACCTCTTTTAAAAGCGCCGTTATTACGTTAATATATATAACTATAAAGATATTATTAATCTTTATTAAAGTTTAATTAAACTCTTAAAGGTTATTAATCTATAAATTATTAAACTTAACTTTAAAACGTTATTAATTAACCGCCGGATTAAGTATAATCTTAAAGGACTTTAATATAAGGAAACCCAGAATTACGTTTAATCCGTTTTAATTTATAATATAAAAAAGTATCTTATATAGCTTTATTTATCCTTAATTATTAATTAAATTATATTATAGTTAATAGGCCTTATAATAATAAACCTTATTACTATTAAGTAATCTAGCCTACGGTAAAACGGTAAAAATAAATTATAAGTTTTATTAAACCGTAAATTATTATAAAGTTAAATTTACTTAAGCTTTTATATTTAGTAATATTATAAGTAATTATTAATTACCCTTAAGCCTTATCTAGCCTTTAATATAAAAGGTAGGGTTAGTTTCTATTAATCTTTATTTTAACTCCGGCTTTAAAACGTTATTAAAGTGCTAGCGTTTTTTAATTTAACGTACTTCTTATTTATAGTACTTACGGCTATAATCTTAATATTATCTTTTTTAGGATAATTAAACGAGATATAACCCTTTTTATAATAAATATAATATTTAAGATCTTTATACGTTAAATTAAGTTTTAATTTAACTTTACGTTTCTTATCGCATTAATTATTAACCTTAACGGGACGAACCGGCTTTATATTATTATTCCTAGGTTTTAATACTTTATTATTAAGAGATTTACTTTTATTAATTAAACGGTTAACGTTAATAATAACGGTTATAATAAAACGTTTAAGTTTCTTTTTTATATAATAACCGTTATAATAATAACGTTATAAGTACTTAGGATATTTTTAATAAAAATAATTCTAGATTTTAAGTTTAATAATAACTTTATAAAAAGCATATAAGTTTTAAATTTATCTGGTAAAATAAATTAGTTTTTTTTAATTATTTTAAGATAATTATAAAAAATAATAACCTTTTAATTGAACCGTTATTTTATATCTTTAAAACGCTTATAATAAGATAATTAGTAATTCTTTAAATTAATTATTTAACTTATAAATTTAACTTTAAACTCTTTAAAAATAAAGGTCCGGATTAAAAGGGGGTCCGGGTTTTAAATAATATAATTAATGGACTATAAGTAATATACGATTTTAATATAATTATTTAAGAAGTAATCCGGGCTTAATAAAAAAGATTTTTCTATAATAATAATTTATTATTAATATTCGCCTTTAAACTTACCCGTATATTTAAATAAGGTAACCGGTTTAAAGGATTTATTATATTTAAAGGGTAAAAAACATTTATAGCCCGTTAAGCAGCGGCGTAATACGTCCTTAATAAGGGGCTTTTAGTACCCCGGTTAATATTACCGAGACCGCAAAAAGAAAACGACGCCCGGGAACTTTGATTTTACTTTTTTAATTAATTAACTTTTTATTTAAGTTTTAACGTTTAAGTTTTAACGTTTAAGTTTTAATTAAAGTTTTATTACGTTAACATCGCGTTTATTTTAAGCGGTTTAAGTAAATTTAATATTTAATTAACGCTTTATACGATATAATATTTCCTTTAAAAAAAGGTTTTTAACTTAATCCTTAAGTTAATCCTTAAAGGCCTTTATTATTAATTATTTCCGTAAATCGTTTCGGAAAGTAAAAAAATATATTTTATTCCGGGCCTTTTATTTTAAAAGGAAAAAGAATTAAAATGTTAAATAAATCCGCCGGCTTATAATTAATAAGGTTAATTAAAAAGGGTTTATAAAAAACGTAAAGTATAACTATAAATTTAATCCTTAAATTCTAAAGGTAAATTAATTCTTAAGGAACTATAAATTAATTGGATATAAGTTTATTTTAAATAACCGGTTTTAAGGATAGCTTAAATTATAATAATAATAACTTTAACCCCGGTTATAATTACGTATGCCCATATATAGAAAGCCTGAATTCCTGAAGCCTTTAATTCTAAAAGTTACCGCTTAAACGGCTATGCCACTTGGCCATAGCCCTTAAGTGAGCCGGTGCTTGGTATACTTGGTATACGCTAGGCGCTTACTAAGCGCTAGGCGCTAATAAGGATCGATTACATATAATATAGGCTGATAAACTATTGGTAAGTCGAATATTCTTATTGATAATTCTGGATATTTATTTATAAGGACGGTATATAGAATAATACTTAATGGATATTTATTAAAGTACTATTAAAAGGCTAAAGGTATCCAAGAAACTATAATAACGCAATAAAGCTATTACTACTAAATTATAAGGGTTATAATAATTATAAGAATAATATAAGTTAATTAAGTAATTATCTTCAGTGAAGAACATATTATATATAGAATAAGTCTGTCCTATATAAATGACAGTGTCCTGTCCTAAATAAGTCTGTCCTATACAAACGACAATGTCCTGTCCTCACCAAGGGTAAAGGACAAAGCTCTAACTATGCTATGTATATACTGATGCTCTAACAAAAAGTAATAAATTTTATAACTTCGGAATATTTTAACCAAAATAATCTGCTTATAATAAATATAATTCTTAAATTATTTAATTATTAATTATTCTTAATTATTTAAACGACTTTTTCCGAAGTTAAGTATAAAATCGCCGTAGTTATTAAGTTACCGGATTTTAATAAAGCGTTTAATTAATAAATTAAAGTAATAATATTGGAATCCGCTAATACTTAAGAAACTTATAATATATATATCTTCTCTATAGTACCGTTTTTAATCTTTCTTTAAAGGTATTTAAAAGGGAATTAAAGGCGGTATTTTAAAGGATATAAGGTTAATACCTTTAATACCGTTATAGGGGAAATATCCGCTATAATTAGAAAATTAATATTTTAATTCGTATTAACGGATCTTACGATATACGTTAATATAAAATTAATATAAGTAGCTATTATTACTATTTATTAATATATAGATTAAAAAGTATAATAATATATAAATAATAATTCTACCTAAAGGATAAAAGCATTATAAGGATTCCTGTCCTCTACGTATAAAGGGTGTCCTACACCTATCAATGCTCCCATACATATATACTGCATATAATAAAGAATTTAAGATAATATCGTAACGGCAACAATTATACAGGAAAATAACTTAAAACGTATTATTAATAATAATTAAAAAGTTAATAAAAGTAACTCCTTTAAAATTAAGGTATTTAAACTTAATTTCAACGGTTTAAAGTTAACGTATATCTTTATTAAAAATAATTCTTATAAATAAAAGCGTAAAATTATACTTAAAAACTTTAATATTACCCTTAAAATAAATAAGAACGTTAAGTATTATGGATATTACGGAAAGGGCTATTATATATCCAATTGCTTTACCGTTTTATAAAATAAGGTTATAATAATAAATATAAAATCCTATATAAAAAAATAATATGTTCGAAAGGGGGAGAGCATGGAAGACACCAAACTTGCGGATAAATATATGAAGGAAAGGAAACATTAAAAGGGCTAATTAAGGGTAGAATCGATTTATATATACTTTAAAAAGGAAGGGTATAACGGATTACTATAGAAAGTAACCTATACCTTATTAACTTATATAGGGGCTGCGGCCCATCTTCAATTGCACTCCATTGCTACCTGCTGTTTCATCACTTTTGCTCTTTCATCCTTTCCTATCTTTTCTTATGTTAAAAAACGATAAAACTTTAATAACGCCTTAAAATCAGAATTAATAAAAAGATAATTAAAGGTATATTTAGCTTTTACTATCAAAAGTTAAATAAATTTTTAAGATAATCCTTAATTATTAAGTATATTAATTAATACTAAAGCTTAAATAAATTTAATTTTATAAGTATATATAATTTGATAAAATTTATAATTAACTCTTACCGTTTTACCGTATATAGCTTTTCTTAATAATAAATAAATCTTTTATTATAATGTTTACTAACTAAAATATTATTTAATTAATAGTTAAAAATAAAAGAGACAAGATAAAATACTCTTTTACGTTATTAATTGAAAAAATTTAAATGTAATTTTTAATTTATTAATTTTACGCGCCTTATAAATAATAATTAATCCGGTAATAATTAAATAACGCTTTAAAATTAATTCTTTATTACGTGCAAGCAGCGCAGGCACATACCACGATAGGCATAGCGCAGGGGCTTAGGGCTATGCATGCTTGGCGCGCACCTATATAACTAGCAACACCGTCCATAGTTATAATCCAGGCAATTACCACTCCACCCTGAATACCTGCACTTCGTCTTTTTCTCTGACATTCTTATAAGCTGTAAATTAATAGTATTAATAACTTCAATTAAAGTTTAACGCAGATTAATAAGGTCTTTATAATCGTTTATATAAATATAACGATGGAGCGTTTAAAAATACCGTAAATCTTTTAAAATAATTTAACGTATATAAGTATTATAAAAGACTTTATTAACCGGAGTATCTTAAGGGAATTAAGTAAATATATAAATACTTTTTCTAATAATATAATTAATACTTTATTTAAATTAAAGTAAAGGGATTATATTGCTAACTTAAATAATAAGGAATTATTATGTATTTCTTTATATAATTTATTTCGGGTAGAATTAACGGAGTTTTAACGGTACTTAAAGGATATTATAACTTAAAGTTAAATTTATTATTTAATATCGTTTATAAATAACTTAATCCTTTTTATATTTAAGAAAAACCGCGGTTTTTATCTTTATATTAATTACCGTAAATTAAATACGGTTATAATTAAAAATTAATACTTATTATCCTTAATTATTAAGACTTTTAATCGGTTAAATAACTTTAAACGGTTTATTAAATTAAGCCTTAAAGATATTTATTATTAATTACGGATTAAGTCCGGCGATAAATAAAAAACGGCGTTCTGTATACGTTATAATTATTTTAAATTGTTAGACTAACTCCTTTGGCGGCACGCCGGCGGGACTAATAAAGGTAGGTATAGAAGACGTAACGTTACGGTCTGGATACTTAAATATTACTTTAATAAGTAGATTAATAATAAGATTAATTCTTAAAGAATTCAGAAAGAATTAAAATATAGCCTTTACTTAAGGTAAAGGTAATAGTTACTTTACTTTACGTTAATTAAATTACGGCTTATAAATAACGTATATTAAAGCCGTTATTAAGGCCCTTTATTAAGGTTTAACGGCCTACCTTAACGTAATAATATAGCGTATTATTAGAACGCCGGCGTAGAAATAACGTTAATTATTAATAATTATCTCCCTTTTTATACGTTAATCTTTAAGGTATAAAAAGTTATATTTAAGAAATTAACGTAAAGCCGGCTATATATAAGGTTTATTAAAAACTTATTATTAAACCCAGTAAAAATAAAATAAAAAGAAAAGAGTCCTTAAGTATATATACCAGTATAATAGTATTTATTTAATAATAATATAATAAAGGTATTTTACGTTAATAAATAATTAACGTAACTTATAAAGCTTATTAAAAAAAATTATAAGACTTAATAAGAAAAAAAAATCAGTAAGAAAAGGGTTTTTATAATATTAATTAATAATTACTTAAAGCTTTATTATTAATTTATTATATTATAATAAAAATAAACGTTATTATAAAAACGGTATATAATTATAATAAAGTTTTTCTTTTATTTTAAACTTCTTTTCTTTTCTTTTTAATAATTTTAATCGTTCTTATAAGTATAATATATTAAAAGTTTATATAAGTATTTATTAATTAATACGTATATAACTATATATTTTCGTTATTTATATTATTATTATAATAAATAACGTAAACGTTATATAAACGTTTTATTTACGTTAATAATCTATTTATTTTTATTTATTAATAAGATATCTAAGTTTACTTTAATCTTTAAGTAATATAATATATATATAATAATATATTACCGGCGTAAATATAAATATAATTTTAATAATATATATAGTAATACCTTATTTAATTTATTTCTTATAGGATAAACTTTTATATTAATAGGGCTTTTTATTTTACCGTAAATATCGTAATAAATAATACTTTTCCCGTTATTTTCCCGTAAGTATCTTTAATATTGTTAAATTATTATTACTTTAATATATATATATTCCCGGATTAATTATAGCCCCGGATAACTTAATAAATATATAAATATCGATTAATCGGTATATGGTTTATTAAGGCATAAACTTAATACGTACGAAAATATAATAAAATCCTTTAAGATTTTAAAGTTCTCCGGTTAAATATTGGTTAAACGTTAATTATTATTAATAAAGCGGAATATATGTTCCGTTAAGTTATTTTAAAAATTAAAAAAAAGGTATTAACCCTTTAAATTAAAAAAAAAGTACTTATTATTTATATTAAAGCAACGGAAAAAAAGGTTATTCGGCTTAAAAAGTAAATAAATAAATTATAATTTAATAATAATATAACGGTATTAACGTTTAATAGCTAAATCGGCTTAATACGGGGGGTCCGGGCCCTTTATAAAAGTCAACTCCGTTAAAGAGTTATTCCTTATTTTCCAACCTTATATTTAAAGTAGGAAGATAGGACCTTAAACTTATAATATCCGGTAATTTAAGGGGTAAAAAGGAGGAGGAAGATACGGGCTTTAATTTATTTAAAGAAAAAAAAGAAAAGGTTATACTTTCCTTAATGGTACCGTTAAGGGGGTTAACCTTAACTTTTAAAAACAATACTTTAAAATTAAATTAAAAAGTTTTTCCGGTGAAAAATATTAAAAAGTTACTTTCAATTAAAAGTTAAAAAAAATGCAATATAATATTTTTATATTTAATTTAAATACCGTTAATTTATATATAGAAAAAGGCGAGAAAAAGGAAGGCAATCCACGTTAACGCGGAATTATAAAAATTATTTTTCTATTTTTATACGTTAATACTATTAAAGTTTAACGTTAAATATTAAAATTAATAATATTAAACGTTAAGCGCTTATAATTTATATATTATTAAAAGCAATATAGTAAATAATATTATTAGAGTTACCAGAGCGTTAATATAATCTTAATAAATATATTTATTAATCTCTTATTATTTTAATAACTTTACTTAATAATACGTTAAATACTTATAATTTAACGTTCACGCTTTTTCGTTTTTAAATATTATTACGATTATTATTAAAGCCATTTTTATTAATTATAATATTATAATAAAGATAATCGTTTCCGTAACGCCGGCTTATCCGTACGCATAATACCTATAATAAATAAAGTTATTAATCAAAGCTTAAACTCCAATAATCTTACGGAAGGATAACGTATAAAAATTAAATAATTATAAAATTAATTATATATATAATTATTAATTATATATATAACTTCCGCCGTTACGGCGTTATAACCTTATTTAGATTTCCTTTTATTCCGTATTATTTTATCGTATTATTCCTATAATTCCTAGGAGTACTTTAAGTCCGTTTCCGGTATTTATTAATTATATTTAAAGCCTTAATTAACTTATTTAATTTAATATTAAATACCCTTTTCACTTTTAACCTTATTAATAATTTTTTTACCTATTTATTCCTTTTTATTATTAGTTAATTCGGATACTTATGTTATAATTTCCGCCGTTTTATCGTTAATATAAATATAATAAAACTTTAAAAGAGAAATATAAATAATAAAATAAATTTAATAAATAATAAGGAGGAATAAACGGTATACTTATATTTTAATTTTATTATTAAATCTAAAGGGTCTTATAAACTAAAACGTAAGTTTCTTATTTAATTACTTTAACTTAAGGTTTTTAGTACTTAATATTATTAATTTATTAATATTATATAATTTAATCTTATATTTCTTATTATATAATTTTTAAGTCAATTTAATAATATAACGTTATCGCTCCGTTAACATTAATCGTATTTTATATAATATTTTAACCTTAATTTTTATTATCAATATCTCTTATTCTATAAATATACCTTTAAGTTTAAAATAAATATTTAAATTCTAATTATATATTACTATAAAAATAACTATAACTTAAAATTAAGTATTTTAAGTTTATATAAGTAAGTTCAGTTAAAGGAAGTAATCTTATTTAATTTATTTACTTAAAGTTAATAAAGGTCCTTAAATATTATTTAAAATTTTAATTTTAAGGCTTTATTTAACTATCCGTCTATAAGTAAAAAGCGGTATTTAGTTTACACTTTATTTTTACGTAATAATATACCGATCCCCAGCATTTATTAATAAATAAAGACTTTTAATTAATTATAATTTTAATTAATATATTATACCATAATATAATTTCTTCGAAAAAAAGGTTTATTAACGTAACGGTATCGATTTATTTTATAACGGGGAGGTATCTATATATCTTTATATACCTATTTTGTTGATGTATGGACCAAAAAGTGTGATAATGTATGAATAATAATTCTACCTAAAGGATGGGAGCATCATAAGGATGCCTATCCTCTACGTATAAAGGATGTCCTATACTTATTAATACTCCTATATATATAGTATATAATAAATACTATTAAAAGAAAAAAGGCTACTATTTATAGTAACGCTTAACCCAATATATTAATATAAATACCAATATTTAAATAATGCGTTATGCTTTTTATATCTTATGTTTTTATGTTAAAATCTTACTTCATTTTACGGGGGCGGCCGCGATTACGCGTATAAGATAGAGCATATAAGGAATGCCGGTGGACGATAAAGGTATTACTTCGGTAAACGCCGGTAATAAAGCAATATGAAGTTTATTATAGCGGGTAATAATAACGTTATTAAATTCAGAATACATAATATAGAATTCACGTAATAAGTTTAAGTGTAACTTTAATAACGGAAGCTTATTATTATATTTTATATTTTAAGTAGCTTATTTAATTAAATATTTATTATCTTTTTCTTTATAAATAATTTTTTTAATAATATATTCCTCTTTATTCTTAGAATCTACTTTAAATATAAACGGTACGTTACGATTAAAGTATCGGTTAAAAGGATTTTTTATTAGGTTATTAATTAACTTAAGTGTATTAATTAAAATAATTAACGTTATTTTTATATTAATAAGTAATTTAAACTTATATATAAAGTAATTAATTTTTTTAATTATAGTAAAAAGTTTAATATATTATTAATATAGCTTATAATTTTTAATACTAAAAATATTATAATTATAATATAACTTTAAATAAACCAAATTATGAATATTAAATTAAATTAACTTATACTTTTAATTATATTGGAATTTAATTATTATTTAAATAAATTTTAATAAATTGTATATTTTTTTATAGTTCTATAATCGAAATATATTATACTTAAGGATTAAAAAGGTTATTAAAAGGTTTAAAAGGTTACGGATATTTATATTATAATAAATTTTATTTAAAGTAAATTTAATTAACGTTAACTTTAAATTATTTAAGATACCTTATATATATAAAATAATATTTATTCAACTATAATCCGGATACGTAATTATAAAATAATATAATATAATCTTAACCGTTTAATTAATCCGTTCTGATTAATTATTAATTTAAAGATAATATATATTAAATATAAGAATATAAATATTTATTTCTTTAAATATAGATTTTTAAAATATAAAGATAAATTTATAATCTCTATTTAATATAATATTAAAAGGATTTTTTTTTATCCTTCTTTTATTAATTTAATTAATAATAATTTTATTTAATTATTAACCTTAAATTTAATATTACCAGAGAGTAAAAATACTTACTTAAAGAATATATTAGTAACGGTAAAAGGTATATTATAATCCTATTAATTTAATAAAGTAATAATAAAATTTATATAAATTATATAGAAAATAATTAATAAGCTTAAAATTAATTAAAGTAATTTATAAAGTATATATCTTTTAATTTAATTTAAACTATATTTAAAAAATACGTAATATATTTCCGTAATTATTTATTTAATTTAAATAAATATAATAAGTTTATTAATTTATTATAAGATTAATTAAAGTTATTATATAATAAATTATTATATACTTATTAAAAAATTACTTTTTAAGTTTATTAAGTATCCATAATCGTAATAAATAATTAACGGATTTTAAATTATAAATAAAGCCGTCCTTTAATATAAAGTATAATTTAAATTTTATATTTTATAAATTTAATTTTTTTTAATTATTAAAACTTTTTATAATTTTATTTATTTTTTATTTTTTATATATTTTTCTTTAATTTAATTTTTAAATTTATTTAAAATATAAATATAGTAAAAAGTAATTAATTTATTATTACTTATGTTATTAAGAGTTCCGATTTTTATAAATAAAGTTTATATATTATTAATTAATTATAAAAATATATCGGGAACGGTATTCATTAAACTTAATTTATAACGTAATAAAATATTGAATATTAATAAATATTACGATATATAAATGAAATAAAAATTAAGCTTATTAATTACGGAGGTTTTTAAATTTATTTATTTAAAAATACCAATAATTACGTTATAATTTATAAAGAGTATATAATTAAATCTATAATAATTTATTTTAATTAAATATTTAATTTTACGTATAATCTAAGCTATATTTGTAGTTTTTAACTTTATAAATTAATAATTTTTCTTAATTATATTTAAGCTTTTATTAAGGAATATTATTGATTATATTTTATTATATATAATTTTTAATAAATCGTTAATCTCCGTAATATTATAAAATAACGGGTTATCCTTAATATAATATATTAGAGCCGTAATATTTAGTTCTTTTAATATATTAATATCGGTAAACAAAAATTAATTAACATTATAATACATAAAAAATAATAATTTTAAAAATACGTTTTTTAAATCTTTAAAAATACGGTCCTTTTCTTAAGTAAATATAAACTTAATCCGAAAAATCCTTTATTTACGGCGTAAATTAATATATTCTGAATCTACTTTTTTTAAATTTATAATAAAAAAAGTTTTACGTACTTAAAGTAAGGTAACGCGTTAAATATAATTTTTTATTCCGATATATAATTAATTTATAAAACCAAAAAAGATTTTAAAATCCCTTAATAAGTTAAGAAATTTTAAATTTTAAATAATTTTAATTTTATTATTAAGTATAAATATTTTTAAAAAATTAACTTATTAATTAAAACGCTTAAATATAAAATAATTAATAAATAATTTTATTAATAAAAGATTTATACGTTTATCTTTAAGAATTTAAAAACTTAAAAAATAAATAATATATTCCTTTAATAAATAATTAAAAATAATTATATTATTTATAAATATTTACGTAAAATCTTATATTAAACGTAATATATAATTTATTTATCTTTATATATATAAAAAATGATTTTTAAAATTTAATAATATAATTAAAAGTTCCTTTTAACCCTTATAGGAAAGAATAAAAAGTTTATATTAATTAAATTTGTATATAAAAATTATTAAAAATAACTATAAATATTAATTATAATAATATATTTATAATTTATAATTAAAGCAATATTTTTATTATAATAATAACGGGTATAAATTAAAAAATATAATTTTATTAAGTAATTAAATATTAATTATAATATAACCTTTATATCCGTTTAAAATATTACGTTAAACGATAAAAGTAAAGTATAAAAATTCTATAAATTCTATAAATTAATAAAGCTTATTTTTATTATATTTTACATTTAAAGCTTAATTCATAGCCTTTTAATCTTTACGCTTAATATTATATATTTTTTAAATTTAATAATTATATTAACTTAAAAATTAATAAATATATATTAATTTTCTAGAATATTAATTATAATATTATTATTTTTAAAAATATTATTAAATTCTTTAACGATATTACTTAATTAAACTTACGTATTTCCGTTATATATATAAATTTTAACGTTATTAAGTAAAACTTATTTTTTATAATTATTAATTTATAATAATTAATTTAAGTAAGTCTTTATATAATTAAAAGTTATAAAAATTATTCCGGAGAATATAAAGATTAATGCTATTATTACGGTAATTTTATAAATTTATAATTTAAATTTTTAAGTTTTCAATCTATAAATAATAAATACTATTAATAAACTTAAGATTATTATATAATAAGATTATAAAAGTAAATTATATAATATTTTAAGTTTTATTTTACGTAATAAGTTAATTTTTTAATTAATATTACTTTTAATTTAAATAACCGATATTTTTAAGTTAACGATATATATAAATATATTACTTCGGAATTTAAGATTATAAAATAATATTAATTATAGTTTAAAAATAAAATCCTAGGACTTTAATAAATTTTATAAAGTCCCTTTTTTTAATATATAATTAATACTTATACCGTATTATAAATAAAGATTTAAGTTTATTATTTTACGTAAACTATACGTTATAGTTAAATTACTTATTTTATAAAAGTAATTACTTTAATATTTATATTTTTATAAATATTAATAATATATTTTTAATTATTAAAATTTATTTTTATTTTATTAAGAATTATAATATCGGTAATAATTAAAATATTAATAAGTAAATTATATATTGAATAAATTTTAATTGAAGTTTTTCTTAAGGTAAATATTATATTCTTCTTTTTTAAGAAGAATAAATTAAATATTATAAATTTATTAATATTTAATTAAAATTTATTAATATTTATAACCGGAATTAACTTAAATAATTTCTGGATTTTAAAATTAAAATTTTAAAATTTAAAAAAAATATAATATTATAATTTATAATTATAATAAAATACTTATTATCTATATAAAAGTTTATTATAAATAAATTAAAGGTAAATTAAACTTTATTTATAATATATTAATATATTTTAAAAGTAAAGCCTATAAAATATATATTCTTTATTACGGTAAAGTTAATAATTATAAATATTATATTATTAATCTATTAAGCTTATATATATTAATTATTAATAACTTAAATCCGTTAATTTAACGGAAAAGCTTTAAGAATATTTAAGTGTATTCCTTTTAATTTTTAATAATTATATTTAAGATAAATAAAAAGTTTATTTTAAAATAAGTATTTTAATACGTATTTAATATATTAATAATGTACGGGGGATTAATATATAAAATATATCTTTTTTATAATAAGGTTGTTATTATCTTAAGATCCTTTTAATTTTTCTTTATTTGTTAGCGCCTATGCGCACCCCGCAGGGGTGGCCCTTAGGGCTTAATACCCCTTATATGGTAATAACGGCTTACCCTTAAGCGTTATTACCTGCCCAGGTTAGCTACTTTTGCCCCCGTAACCGAGTGGTTATCCGTCTTAATATTATAATAACGTACTTTAAGGGCTATATACCCCCCGGAATAAATATATAGGGGTAAATAACGGTTAAATTCTCGGAAAACGTAAGCTTTTTTTATATTTCTTAAGATACCAGGTAAGTAAAATATTAAACATAAAGCCCGTAATAACCTTAAATTAATAAATTTAAAAAAGCTAAAACGTTTAAAAATTATTAAAACGTAAATTAAAAGTAAATTAAAAGTAAATTAAAAGTAAATTAAAAGTAAATTAAAAGTAAATTAAAAGTAAATTAAAAGTAAATTAAAAGTAAATTAAAAGTAAATTAAAAGTAAATTAAAAGTAAATTAAAAGTAAATTAAAAGTAAATTAAAAGTAAATTAAAAGTAAATTAAAAGTAAATTAAAAGTAAATTAAAAGTAAATTAAAAGTAAATTAAAAGTAAATTAAAAGTAAATTAAAAGTGAGTTAATAAAATATAAATAATTTTAAAACTTTAAAAATAAATTTAAATTAATAAACTTTTTATAAATAATAAATATTTTATAAAGGGGCTTATACGTAAAACGTAATATCTTAAGTAAACCAATTAAGTACCCTTTAAGGATTAATTTAAATACGTAATTTTTAAATATAAAGTTTTATAAGGACCGGCTTAATTACGGATCTTTAATAGTCTGGGTACCTTTATAAAGGTATCCGCTTTTAAAAGGTTAATTAAATTATGTTTTTACGGGGGCCTTTAAATTAAACCTGAAAAGTAAATTATATTTTACGGGGTTTCTAAGTTTTTTAAGTGCGGTACCCTTATAGGGGGACCGGTTTAACCCCGGAATATACCCTTATAAGGGTTTTTAAGTTTAAAGTGGTTACCCTTTACGGGGGCTTTTATTACTTATCGGTGAATAATCCTTATAGGGGCTTTCACTGAAACCTAAAGTCCGGTACCCTGCGGGGGCCGACTTCACCTTTAAATACAGTACCCTTACGGGGGGACCGGCTTAACTTCGGGATATACCCTTACGGGGGCCTTTAAGCTTTATTAAATGCGATATTTTACGGGGGTTAATTCAATTTAAAATATAATGCTTTACGGGGGTCGGCTTTACCTTAAAGCGCGGTACCTTATGGGGACCGGCTTAACCCATTAATAGGTAATCCCTATAAAGGCTTTCACTAAATACCGAAGTTAAAACTTATAGGGCCTTTAGCCTGGGGTAACCCCTTAAAGGCGTAATTTAATAGGCTATATACTCGGGGACGAATATATAGGAGGGGAAATAATATTAACGCCTATATATACCCCATAAGGGTAACCCTTAAGGCTTAATACCCCTTATATAATAATAGCGGCTTACCCCTAAGCGCTATTACCTGCCTAAGTTAGCTATTTTTACCCTTGTGGCCGAGTGGTTATCCGTCCTAACATTATTAAATAACGTATTCTTTTTTTCTTTATCCTTAAATATAAAGGCTTAATTAACCCTTTATTTTATACCGTACGTTTAATATTTAAAATTGGATCCTTTTTTTAAAAACCCTAATTTTCCTTAATTTAACGTTAATATTTTCTTTTATAACGTTAAGGGTAATTATTGTTATTTTTTTTCTTAAAAATATATATTATAAGCTTTATTTTATTTATATCCTTAAGAAAATAACACTAATAATTAAAAAAGACCGGCTTTTAAATTTTTTATAAAATTCCGGTTACCTTAAAATAATATATTTATTTTACGATTTTACGGATATATTTATAAAGGTATATAATATTTAATAATATAGGTTAATTATATTATTAATATTTATTTATAAGCTTAAGATAATTAAAAATAATAATTATATTTAATAATTAAATATCCCGCTGAAATTTTAAGTTTAACTTACCGTAAATAAGCGTAAGTTAATTTTAAATATTATTAAAATTTAACGTACGTATAACCCGTAAAATAATTTATATATATTTATAAGGCCTTTAATGCCGAAAAATATTATTTATAATATATTTTTTAATGACCAGAATATCTAAGTTAACTTATTAAGGTAATTTAAATTTAATAATAATTTAAAAACTCTATTTAATTAAACCGTTATTATATTTAATAAGTTATTTCTCGGTATTTAATAACTTTATAATATATTATTTTAAGGCGGTATTTCTTAAGTATAATTATAAGTTATTCCGTAATAATTATATATTTATTATTTAAATAATATCCTTTAATTAATCGATAAAAATATATATATCTTAAAAAAAATATACTTCCCGGAATACTTAATCATAAAAGTTATATTGGAGGATTTATTTTTATAGAAAAAGTTAAAAATCCGACGTTATTAAGATTAAAATTTATTAATCGGTTTAATTATAAGCCTTTTATTAATTATATTATATTATTAAAAAGAAAGAATAAATTATTTTTAAAATTATTTTATTATTAATTTTATGTAATAATAAAAACTAATTCTTAAATTATACTATATAATTATATTATTTACTTTTTAATAAAACTTATTATTTTTAACCGATTAAGCGGATTAATAAGTTAAATAAAAATTACTTTTTTAATAAAAATACTTTTTATTTAATATAATAAATCTAAGTTCAATAAATTTAAATTTAATATATTAAATTTATGAAGCTTAAATTCCGGTTTAATACTTAAAGCCGGAAAAAAACATTATAATATTAACGTTAATATAAAAGGTAAATTTAATAGTTATTATAATAATTAAAAACTAATTTAATAAAAGTAATAGTTTTACGGTAATAAGTTTTTAAGGACTTTAATCGTATTAATGTAACTTAAATTTATTTAACTTCGTTAAGCTTAATAACGATTTATATAATAATTATAATAATAATAAGGCGTTTTTGGAGTATAATAAATTACGTTAAAATATTAAAGGATTTGAAATCTAATTTTTAAAAATTAAATAAAAAAAATTTTTATAGCTTCGGAAAATTTTAATTCAAGTAATTTATCTATAATAAATATAGTTTTTAAATTATTTAATTATTAATTATCCTTAATTATTTAAACAATTCCTTTAAAAGTTAAATATAAAATCGTTACGGTTATTAAGTTACCGGATTTTAATAAAGCGTTTAATTAATATATTAAAATAATAATATTAAAATCCGGTAATACTTAAGAAACATATAATATATATATTTTTTTTATAATACCGTCTTTAATCTTTCTTAAAAGGTATTTAAAAACGAATTAAAAGCGGTATTCTAAAAGATATAAAGTTAATATTTTTAATATTATTATAAAGGAAATATCCGCTATAATTAATAAATTAATACTTTAATTTATATTAACGGATCTTACGATATATATTAATATAATATTAATATAAGTAGCTATTATTAATATTTATTAGTATATAGACCAAAAAGTATAATAATGTATAAATAATAATTCTATCTGAAGGATAAGAGCATTATAATGATGCCTGTCCTCTACGTACAAAGGATGTCCTACACCTATCAATGCTCCCATGCATGTAGCACATAACATATTTATAATTATTAAAATCGAATTATAGATATTATTTTTAACCTTATTTACGGGTAAATTAATAATAAAGTCTATATTAAGTTTTTTCTATAATACGGCCGATTAAAGGAATAAAGTAAATTCACTATAAAGGCGATAACACGGTATTTTGATTTTTTAATAAATATCGTATATTTTAATATAATTATTAACTTAAGCTTATAATTTATCTTAATAATATTTACGGGTCAGGAGTTCGTAAGTTTTATTAACTTTAAAGTAACCTATTAACGGGTTATTATAATACTTATTAATTAACTTTTCCTTAATTATTTTATCCCGGGGGACGTATATATAACCTTTATAAGTAATAAGGTTATTCGGATTAAGTTTTTAAGTATTATTATAATTTTAATAAAAATACATTAACGTTATGTTATCGTTTTTAATCTTATATATAAACGTATCGTTAACCTATAGATCCTTAATAAGTAATTTAATCGATTTAGATTCTTTATACGGTTTTTTAAGTAATTATTAAATCTTTTTTTACGGGATAATAACTTAAATACCTTTTAAAGCGAATAATAATTAATAATTAATAACCGCCGTCCGTTAATACTTTATTAATTTATCGGATTAAAGTATAAGCTTATTCTATAAGGCAAATAATAAGGTAATATTAAAAGGTGAAACTCCTTTATAATTTAAATACTTTAACAAAGGATTAATAAGGTTTATTTTATTTTAATAATAAAATACTTTGAAATTATAATAAATAAGTTTTAAGGCTTATTTAACTTAATACGGGCTTAATAACGGTTACTTTATAAACCCTCGGAAATTATTATAATCCGTCTATATTTAAATCGCTTTCAGGCTCCCTTTTAAATAATATTACCATTGCTTAAACGCCGTAATAATAATAAGGAACTTTTAACTATATGTTTTATAATTCTATTTAATAAGGGTTATCTTTTTGGATTAATACGTAATTAAGCGTTAATAACTTTCCTTAAATTATTACAATAAAATACTTATAATAGTAAAATTAAATATATTGGTCTTTATTCATACCCCCCGTTTTAAGTTAAAATAACGGAGTAATAACGTATTAATAAATATTTCATACAGCCGGTAGAACGTTGTATTTATTATATTATTTTACTTTAACGGGTTAACTTTCTTCCTTTCCTTGTTACCCTTAAGTAAATTAATTAAAAACTTAATTATTCTTAAAAATTTATAAATAAAATAAAAATTAAAATTTATAAAGCTTAAAAAAACTTATATTTCCCGGTAGGTTTTTAGGGTAAATTAATCTTTAATCGTTTAAATACGTTCTTAATCTATTTAAATCCTTTTAAAAAAAAAATACTAAACCTTAAGAACTTTATTTAAATAATATTAGATTAATACTTTTGAAGGTTAACGTAAAGCTGGAATTAATAAAGTTGCCTAAAAAAATTTGAAATATAATATTAATAATCCGCCGGATTCTTATTAAATATTAAAATATGGTTTAAATAAATTATATAAGTTATATCTATAAAGTTAATAAGAATACGTTTAATATAAGCTTAAAAGATTATCGGGGCGTTAATTAACTTAGATGGCATGATAAGATACTTAAAGTAATTATAACGCGTACGGAACGCCGTCTTTTATTTATCGCCGGACTTAATTTATAGCCGGTAATAAGTATCTTTAAGGTTTAACTTAATAAACCGTTTAAAGTTATTTAATTAATTAAGGGTTTTAATAATTAAAGGTAATAAGTATCGATTTTTAATTATAACCGCATTTAACTTACGGTAATTAATATAGAAATAAGAATTACCGTTTTTCTTAAGTATAAAATGGATTAAAACGTTTACGGGCGAAGTTAAATAATAAATTTTATTTTAAGTTATAATATCCTTTAAATACCGCCGGAGCTCCATAAACTTTACCCGAGATAAATTATATAAGGGATTATATAATAACTTTCTATTATTTAAGTTAATAACGTAATCCTTTTATTTTAATTTAAGTAAAGTATTAATTATATTATTAAAAAAAGATATTTATATATTTACTTAATTCCTTTAAAACGTTTTAATTAATAAAGTCTTTTATAGTGCTTATACGTATTAAATTACTTTAAGGGATCCGTAATACTTTTAAGCGTTTTATTATTACTTTTATATAAACGATTATAAAGACTTTATTAATCTCCTTTAAACTTTAATTAAAGTTATTAATTTATAACTTATAAAAATTAATTTTAAAGTATTATTTATTTACCGCCAGATTAATTATTATTTATAAGGCGTATAAAATTAATAAACTAAGGATTACGTCTGGACCTTCTTAATTAATAATATAAAAAAGTACTTTATATTACTTTTTTTACCCTTAATTATTAACCAGATAATATTATAATTAATAAATATTTTAATAAAAGATTTACTTATTATCGAGAAAAGTTATTTATAATAAAACGGTAGGAGTTATTTGATTGATTGATTGATTGATTTATATTACGGATCTAGCTAAATTAATTCCGGCGTTCCTTAATACTCGGCCATTTAACTTTACTAATAACCGTAAAAAACCCGATATTTATAACGTTAAAAATAAAAACCGGTATTTACTTAGCCTTTATTTACGTCTTAAGGGTTAAGAGTATCTATAGCCGTTTAAAGAATAAAAATTCATTTATACGCCTTTTTTAAGAAAACCTATAATATTACGACCGAATCTACTTAAAATTTATTTTTAAATTTATTACTCTTTTATTATTTTATAGATTTATTTAATATTAAAATTTTAAAATTCCGATTATATTATTAAATATCCTTACCGATATATATATTATTATTACTTTATTCGTATAATTTTACTGACCAATATAATATCGCTTTTTATACCGCCCCGGTATTTATAGCCTCCTTAACTTTTTATTAAATATAGTTTTTCCGTTATTACTTTTTACCCTTAAGTTAATAGCGAGGTTTTTTAATTAAATTTTTAATTATTTCCTTTATTTCCTTAACTAAGTTAAACTATAATAATAAGCCTGTAATTATTATAAATTTAACGGCCGCCTTAATACCTTTTTTATTAATAAATATTTAACAATAATCGTTAATCTTTACCTTTTTAATTAATCCCGGTTTAAGCTTTTTAAATAGTAAATAGGAGATTAATACGTATATAATATCCTAATTTCGTTATTTATATATTTATAGTTAACGTTAATTTAATTATTAACGTATATAATAAAAGGAAATAAATTAAGCCGTTTTTATTTATCCGGAGTTAAATTATTAACGTATTATTACCTTTTTTTATAATCCCGTAACGCCAGAGATACTTATTAATAATTTTATTGTTATTTAAAGCCGGATATTATTACCCTTAAGGGATTAATTCTTTATATTTATATTAACGCTTTATTTACCTTTTTATAATTTATAAGGTAATTACTATTAATTTCGTTTTTATAACCTTTTTCTTTTCCGTTATTTTTACTTTAAGTAAAAGTTTATATACTTTTACGTTAACTTTTTAAATATAAGTTAGATCGATTTCTTTTTTAATTTATTTTAATTTAACTTCCGTAAAAAAAATAAATACCGTTTTTCCGCGCCTTTTTATTTAAGGTTTTTTATAATTTTAATAAATACGTTTATTTCTTATTAATGTAATTAAGTTTATATTTTTTTTAAGTTTTATTTAAATAATTATTTAATTTAAGGTTAACTTTATTAATAATATAAAGATTTCGGATTTTAATATTGAGACGGGAATTACTTTATATATTTTATTTATTATTCTTAAATATTAATTTTAAATTTTTTATAATTACCGGATAAATTCTTTCTTATATTTAAGTATACCCTTAAATATATATTAAATAATTACCGCGTACGTTATTACAAACTTTATAACCGTTTAATAAACGGTTTTAACTTTTATAAGGTAACTTTTTACGTTAATACCGTAAAATAAATAAAGTTTTTTTCTTATAAAATTATTTTCTTTTAAACTTTTTTTATATAATTTTTTTAATCTAGTTTCCTATTAATTTATAAATTAAATATCTTAGTATTAACTTCCGGTTTTATTGTTATATTACTTAAGTTTATTATAATTATTATATTATATAATTTTAAGCTTTTTATTATATAAATAAGCTTATATTTATATAGGGTGAATTAAGTTTTATATATTTTTATTTATTATAAGTAAACTTCATAAGCTTATTTTAATTTTAAATAATTTATATAAATAAATATATTATAAATTAAAAAATAAATAATATTAATAAAGCTTTTTACTTAAACCTTTTATTTTAACTTTATTAAGTTTTTAATAAACGGGCTATTAAAGAATAAAAATAAGATTAAGGAAATAAATAACTTTTAAGGAATCCCTATTATTATAAGCTTTATTATATTTATCTTTTATCCTAGGTTAATTAACGTTATTTAATTACTTAAGAAATTCTTTATTTAATTTATAAAAAAAGGTAAAACCCCTTTTTTCCATAAATTATATAATAATTTTTAATGGTTTATTTTATTAAATATTTTTATAATATTTAAGGAAAGAAAACTTATAATATACTTTTTCTTATAATTTTATACCGTATATATATTATCGATTAAGCATTTAAAAATTATCTCCGTTAATTATTTTCTTTTTACCCTTATTTATTAATTAAAGAATAATTTATACCTTTTTATATAATTATTTAAGATCTTCGTAATTACCGTTTTTAAAGTTTTCTTTAATATATAAAGGAATACTATAGGTTTATACGATTTTATTTTTAAGTAATTTAACTTAACCGGCTTCTTAAGGATAATCGTTTTAATTTTTTTAAATTTATAAGGGTAATATCCTATATTAAGGTAAACTTAAAATAAGTAAATAAAAACTTTTTTAAATAACGACGTTATTATAGATAGGAATTTATTTAATATATTATTAAGTTTAAAAGTTTTATCCTTCTTTAATTTATTAATCGTTTTAATTATTATTTTTTAGGTTATTATTTTACTTATTATTATTAATTTAAAATATACTGTATTATTAATATTTATTAAGTTAACTTCCGGTAACGGAAGAAAGAACGTTTTTTTAAGAGCCTTAATTTTACCGTTAAAAATATTTATTATTATATTATTTAATTTTTTTAAGGGTAAAAACTTAAAAATAAATTTAAATTTCTTATTTTATTCCTTACTATATTTTATTAACTTTTAAATATTATAAAAAGAAACCGTTAAATTATATATTATAACCCAAAAATATATTTATTTAATTTTTTAGATAATTTTTTTTTTTTTTTTCCTTTTAAGCTTCCTTTAACCATTAAAACGTTTCCCGGTTTTTATATTTAATAATTTACTTTATAAGCGTTTTTATTTTTATAATTACCTTTATATATTTTTTATTTTAATAAGTTTTAACTCTTTAAAACAGCTTTATTATTAAGATTATAGTATTAATTACTTTATTTAAAGTTTTTATTACCCGCTTTATAAAATAGTTAATTTATTTTTTATTATTAAATTAAAAAAGTTTTATTAATTAAAATATTATTTTTATTGCTTTTATAAATACCTTAACTTTTTTAACCGTTTTTTACGTTTATTTAAACGGTAAAAACGGAATTATATTAACGGATTAATTTAAAGTTATTTATATTAAAATGTAATTTAAATTATATTTTAAGTCCTTTTAAGGTTTATATATTATAACTGAATTAATAATATTTTTTAAGTTAAATATTAAATCAATTATAATCTTAAGTTTACGGCTTTTTTATATAATAGCTTTTTTTAGCGTTAATAATATAAGGTTAAACTGTATAATAATTATTAATAGCTCCTTAAATTTAATATAATTAATCATATAATTATTTTTATTCTATTAAATATAATAAAGATTAAAGTCTTTTATTAAAAAGTACTTATTAAATATAATTATAATATCCTTAAGTAACGGGATTATAAAAGGTTTTTTTCTTATTAATTAATAGCGGATTATATATATTATAAATATTTAAATTACCCTTAATATCCTTTTCCCGTATAATCCGGAATATATATAAATTCCTTCCGTAATAAATAACGTCTTAATTATTTATATTTAATTTTTTATTAATAAAGAAATACGTTTATATCGTTTTATTATTTTTAAAGGTTAAATAAAACCCATTTCCCAGGTTAATTAAAAAGTAAATATACGGATTATATAGTGGTTCCTATATTATTATAATATTAATATCCTTTATTTCCTTAAATCCGAATATTAATATTATGGTTTTAATTATTTTCCCGCGTATATTATATTATATTATTTTTAAAAATATAAATATATTAAATATTAATATTTATCGGGTTTTCCTTATTAACTTTTATTTATATAAATGGTTTTTTTTAAGGTTAAACGTTATTTATTTTAATCTTTTTATTATAATAATAATCCCGGTTAAGCGGCCGGCCTTAAAAGTTAATATTATTATAAGTTTCCTTTTTTTTACGTTATTAATTACCGTATTTTACCCTTCCTTATTTAATAAGCTCCGTTTACGTTTTAAGACCGTTTTTAATTACCTTATTAATTTAAGTTTATATAAATTATAACGTTAAATTTTAATTATTATTTTAATCTTTTTATATTAAGTCTTTTTCATTTTTACCGTATATTATAAGTTTTACGTTAAGTAATTATTATTATTATATATTACGTATTTTAACGTGTTTTTCGTTAAATCCTTTATTATTAAGTTAGCGTATTTATACGTATTATATCCTTTAATATATATTGCGTATTTTATATTATTAAGGTATTTTATAATAATATATCCGTATTTTTAATATTTAAAGTATTAATAAATATCCGTTATCCGGTTTTAAGGTTTTATTAATTTAAAGGATTTACCCTTTATTATCTTTTTATTAAAAATATTATTATATATCCTTATTAACGTTACGCTTAAAATAACCGTAAAGTATCTCTTTATATAATTAAAAACGTTTAATTTCTTTATTATAAAAAAGAAATTATAATTAATAATCTTTAACTTAAAGTAGAAAACCGTATTCTCCTTTTTTATCCTTTTTAAGGTAATTTCCTTTTCCTCCCCGTAAATTTTATTAAATATATCCCGTTTACCGCGATAATAAAGGATTATTTTAATATTTTTACCGTTTTATACCCCCTTTATTGGCCTATTTTTTTAACTTCTTTAACCTTTCTTTTACCTTTAATAAGGTTATATTAAGGAGGATATCTTTACTTTATAACTTATATACCGTAATAATTTATTCCGTTAATAACTTTCCCGTTACCTTAAACGTTTTTATTAATTATAATAGATTTATTTTTACCGTTATATTCCTTTTTTTTTCGCCCGATAATTATATAATTATTATTTTTGCCTTTTTTAACGCTGCTATTTTCTTCTTTACTTTTATTTCCTTTACTATTAATATTAACGCCGCTTTTACGGTTTTTATTATTTAACTTATTTTTATTCTTTTTTTTAAAGTTTCCTTTATTACTTTTTTACTTTATATATATCCTTTCTGTTTTTTTTTACCTCCGTCCGCCGGCGTTTTTATTACCGTTTTTTAAGCTTTACGTAACCTCTTTAATTCCCTTAAATTTTTCCCCGTATTTATATAAAAATCTTTTATTTTCCGTAATTTAATTTATAATATTGATTAAGTTTTTAACGTAATATTTTCCTATATAATTATAAGGAGGCCTTTTAATACCCTTACCGCTTTTTCCTTTTTTACTTTTCCCTTACGTACTTAATAATTATTTCTTTTTATAATTTATTTTTATTTATTTAATACCTTTTTATCTTTATTTAACTTTCTTTTAATTTATATATACTTAATAAGGTCTTTTACGCCTCCGTTTACCCCTTATCCGTCCCCATATACCGTCCTTATCCCCTCCGCCCTTTATTTATTACCCCTTATAATAATATTTTTACATATTATATACGTCCCTTTATATATATCTTATTAATTATAAGCTCTTTATTTAATTTAAGGTTTTTTTATCTCGTATTTATCGCGTTATTCATACGACTTATTACCGTTCCTATTAATCTAGGCCGCTTACCTTTCTTCCCTTTTTATTTTTATTATTATTCCGCTTCCGCTTATCGTATTTAAGGTATTATCCTTATTATTACTTAAGCTATATACGCGTATATCGTTTTTGACCTTTAAGGTCCCGTTATTCGTCGCCATCTTAAGTTTTTTTTCTACTTAAAGTTTAAAATCGTTAATTATAAGCTTCTTTTAATAATAAAAAAACTTCGTAGGAGTTATTTATAAGTCTTATTAAACCGTATATACTTATGAAATTAAATTTATTTAAGTTTTAATATTAATTAATATGCTTAATAATTAAGGATTATTCTAAAAACTTATTAAACCCTTAATAATAAAAGCTAAATATACCTTTAATTATCTCTTTATTAATTCCGACTTTAAGGCGTTACCGGAACTTTATTATTTTTTAATATATTATTTTTTTACGGGATTTTACGCTTATTATTAAGACCTTATTTTATAAAACGGTAAAGCAATTAAATATATAATAACTCTTTACGTAATGCATATAATATTTAACGTTTTTATTTATCTTAAAGGCGGCGTTAAAGTTTTTAAATTTAATCTTACGCTTTTAACTATAAAAATTATTTTTAATAAGGGTATATATTAACTTTAAGCAGTTAAAATTAAGTTTAAATATCCTATTTTTAAGGGATTTACCCTTATTAACCTTTTAATTATTATTAATAATACGTTTTAAGTTATTCTTTTATATAATTATTACCGTTATAATATCGTCTTAAATTCTTAATACCTTATTAATTTGTTATGTGCAATGTGCGCATGCCAAGAGCTTGTCGGGCACTAGCACCAAAAGGGTATAGTGGCTTGGCGCGCACACTCATATTGCGCACCTTCATAGCTAGGTAGACACTCATCATACATATTACACCCACTTTTTACTTCAGTACTTCCAGTACCTGACATAATTATAAGGATTTTAATTTTAAGCTTTAATAAAAGCTTTATAAAAAATATATAAGTATAAAATTTATTTAATAATAATAATAAGTCCTTTTTTATAGTTTTTAAAGTATTACGGAATTATGTTATTTTTTAATTAAAATCTAATTTAATATTTTTAAAACGCTTATAATAAAAGAGCCGGCGGTTTTTTGGATTAATTATTAAGTTTAAAATTTTATTTTTAAGCTTTTAATAACTTATTCTATTGATTTCCTTATCCGGTAAATTAAAGATTTTATAAAAGATAAATCTTAAATATAAAAAAAGTTTTTTCTTAATAAAGAAATACTTAGGATAAAGTATAAATTATTTCTTTAAGTTAATAAATTACGTTTAATACTTACTTTTAAATTTATTTTAATATAACTTAAGATTTTCTGGATGAAAAAATTTATTTTTACGGGGTAAAATAAAAGTTATTTATAATACGCTATTAATATAAAGTTTAATAATAAGGTTAACGTAAAAAAGAGTCCCGGAACGTGAATCCTTATATTATATATTAATACGGTTAAATATATACTTTTAATAAGTATAATTTTTAACTTTAAGTTAATTAACTTTAAATTATAATTTTAAAAGTTAAACTTATAAAATTATAATATTATAATAATACTTTACCGCTTTAATTTATTTAATTATAATAAAAAAATTCTTAATTAAAAAGTAAATATCGTTTTTTTATTTTAAGGTTTATTAAATTAATTAAATATTTATTATAATAATAATATTAGGTTTTTTCCTTAATAAGGAAGAAAAATTAAAATATTAAATTAACTCCGTTAATAATGCGCCGGCGGGATTAATAAAAATAAGTATAAAAAACGTAACGTTATAATCTAAATACTTAAATATTACTTTAATAAGTAAATTAATAATAAAATTAATTCTTAAAGAATTTAAAAAGAATTAAAATATAGTTTTTACTTAAAGTAAAAATAATAATTACTTTACTTTACGTTTATTAAGCTACGGCTTATAAATAACGTATATTAAGGCCGTTACCAAGGCTTAACCGCCTACCTTAACGTAACAGTATGGCGTACCACTGTGGCGCCGGCGCAGAGATGGCGCTAGCTGCTAATAGGGGGTAGTTAAAAGGGGTAATTTAATTAAAAAAACGTTAAGTAAAAAAACTTACGAATAAGTACATCTGCAAATTTGTGAACCAGCATATAAGCACTCCGAGTATAAGCGAGTAAATTAAGCAGGTTAAGCTTATATCCCCCCTCGCTTGGCCTTTAAGCGTTTACGAGTATCCGGCTTACTCGTAAGTTTCTTGGATTCTCGTAAGTTTTACTTTTTTTTTTAACTTAACGTTTTTTTAATTAAATTACCCCCTTTAATTACCCCCCCTTAAGGATAAATTATTAGCTACCAGGGTAACTTTTAATTAAAAAACTTAAATCTATAATTAATTTTTAAAAACGTTGAATATTACGGCTTATAAGGGGGGGTTACGGCTATACCCGTTGTTAAGAAAGCTTAATAAAAAAATTTATAAAAAATAAAAACCGTTATTTTATTATTTTAAACGTTTCGTAAGTTTTCCGGGATTCTCGTAAGTGATTTACGAGCGGTCTAAGTGAATAAATTCCTTTTTTTTTTGGCTACTCGCTCTGAGCAGGTCGCAGATTTGTTAATGTAAGAAACTTACGAATAAGTAAAAGTAAGCCGGATATTCGCGAACGCTTAAAGGCCAAGCGAGGGGGGATATAAATTTAACTTATTTAACTTGCTCGCTTATACTTGGAGTACTTATATGCTGGTTCATAAATTTGCAGATATAAAGACGACTTTAAGGCACTTTTAATAAGTAATTATAATGAATATATAGCTGGTAATAATATTGCTTAATCACTTTATTCACTGGATGATTAATAATTGACTAATGACTGAAGTATTGGTTTTCCGGATCAATTTTACGGGGTCGGGGTGGAGTCGCAACTGCCAAGGAAACGACATCGATTTGGCTCGCGCTAATAACAATTAAAGATAAAATCTAATATCAGTGTCGTCCTCAGTATTCAGTACAACCAATTCCCCATGTCTTAACCCTTGTGAGACTCAAATATTCTATCAGCAATATCATAGCTTACTCCCCACCCACCTCGGCCCCCTCTTCTCCACAAACGCCCTCACTCCCTCCCTCATATTCTCCGCCCCCTCCATCCTCTTCCACAACCCACCCTCCTTCATAATCTCCTTACTCGCCTCTTCCGCCCCAACCCCATCCCAACCCAGGTCCACCCCAGCCTTACTAACAATCACACTATCAGGACTATTCCCCACAATCACGCCCGCCCACTTGACCGCCAACTCGACAACCCCACCTTTTATACCAGCCCCATCTCCATCTGCCCGGGAAACCTCATTCACCAACCCCCACCCCCTCGCCTCCTCCGCGAGCACCTCCCGTCCCGTGAGCGCCATCTCCATCGCCCGCTGCCTCCCCAACGTCCTCACCACCCGCGGCAGCGCGCCTGCAATGGCAGCAACGCCCCTCTTCACCTCCGGCAGCGCAAACCTCGCCGAGGGGCTCGCAAGCACGATGTCGCAATTCACAATGATCTCGCACCCGCCGCCGTGGGCGATGCCGTTCACGGCCGCCAGCACGGGTTTCTTCCCCCGCCGCCGGGACAGGCCGCCGAACCCCGAGGGGGGCATGGCGGGGCGGACGGTCGAGCCCGTGGTGGATTGGTTCCATTCTACACACGTTCCCACACCGGAAGTTCGTTAGCCATCAGCAAGCTGTGTGATAGCGAATCCGAAGAAGCGAGTGAAAAAAAAAGGTGGGGGAAGCAAGCAGAAATTTGATATTCACCCTTGAGATCCGCACCAGCGCAGAACGCCCGCCCCCGCCCCGTCACAATGCCGACCCACAAGTCGGGCTCGTTGTCGAACCAGTGCCATATGCCGTGGAGCTCGCGGTGGCCCGCACTGTTGATGCAGTTCAGCTGCTTGGGCCGCTCGAGCGTCACGAGGAGGGTGTGCGGGGCGGGGAAGGAGAGGCTGGTGAAGGAGGTGGGTGGGGGTGGGGTATGGAGCTGGGGACGGTGAGTAGGGATGGGAGCCATATTATTGTTCGCTGAAGATTAGTTAAAGGGTGATTCGACGGTTGGGAACCAGAGAAGGTATGATATTTGAGCAGACGCACGGCGCCTTGCAGCTCACAAGTCGAAGATGCTTGGACGTGGAGTTTGAGATGCCGAGGTCCGACTTTTGGCGAGCTCAAGACCCCCCAACCGACTCTGACATGGAATGGAGGTAAGATGATACGGCCAAATACTTGCCCACTAATCCTGCGATCCATTGAAAAGCTGATGATCTCTTAATCAAGTACAAATTATGACAATCCTTAATCTCATGCAGCCCTTGGTGCAACAAAAGCCAGCAACATTCACGGATTTATAGGCATCACATAGTCAATGAAGAAAAAAAATCAAACCTGAGTGTTAAAAATCAGTCTTGAAAGTGATTATCTAATCTTGAGTTTAAAAAATCAGGCCTTGAATTTAAACATTCAATAATGCTGAGTTGAAAACATCAATCTCTGAGTTTAAAAAAATCAGCCCTGAATTCAGCAAATCAATCCTGGAGTCTGCGAGATCCGAGGTGAATAGTAGGCACAATTCAATTCCAACCTTTCAAGAACTTCCAGCCGGTGAACAATTGTGATCAATTACCAGAAACATCAAAGGATTCAATATATTCCAACTTTGCCAGCAAGTTACAGGCCCTTTCAGCTGGGAAAGAAATCAAATGCATTCAGTATTTCGACCTGTACTGTAGTGCTATCTGAGTGCCTTAGCAATCCACTGTCTCGGGTCAAATCCAATGGCCTCGCCAATCTGCTTTCATTTGGAAGTTGCTGATCGAAAATTGCCAGTCCCAATTTCCCCGATCAATCCACTTCCTCCTTGAACGAGACTTGCTTCTTCACCTTCGGCCTCCTCTGCCCCTGTCCCGTCCCCGTTCCCTGGCCCGGATCAGGCTTCAACACCCCTTCGGTAGCAACATCCTTCTTCCCCTGCGGCGCCATCTGTCTACCCCCTTCCAACCGCTCACCCTCACTCCTGCCCTTCTCACCCATCTGCCTCGCCCTCCTCATCACCATCTTCTCCCTCTCCTCGCTTCCATCCCTTTCCCGCTCATCCCGCATCGATTCCTCATCCCGTTTACTCAGCGGCGCCCCTTTGTATTTCAAGAGCCACTTCCACGCATCATCGTCCGGCTGAAAGCCAATCTGCGAGAACCCCTCAGGCGCCTGCCCGGGGCCGGGTGACATGCGTCCAATGTAATATCGAATCATGGAGGAATCGACAGAGGTGCCTGGTTCGGGACCTAGATAGGAACCGCCGTAGGGGCTGGGTTTCGGTGTGATGCGCGCGCGGTCCTCGAGCGCCTTTTCGCGGGGGATGTTGAGCCGGTAGGTGGGATCGGTGTGGCCTCTGACGATGCAGTCGGCCATCTGTTCGCTGGTGAAGGGAGGGGGTGGTTGCTCGTCATAGGATCCCCCAAAGATGGAATCCGTTGTTAGGATATCGTCCTCTGGTGGTTGCTTGGGAGGCTTTTGGGTCAGTCGATCGTTGATGTATGAGGCTTGACTGTCTGATAATCCCGTTGCAAGTGCACGAGACGTTGGCTTCGAGGGATGATTGTTCAGGTCGTACTTAGCAAAATCGCGGACCTTGGGTTCTTCCTTGCCATCATGTTTGTGAAAATTCGACCCTTCTGTCAGGTTTGTTTGTGGTACGATGTTTTCTGGAAGCGTTTGGGCATGCTCCACAGTTGGATCATTCTGGAACAATTGCATATCCACAGTTTTTGGCGGTACAGGAGGAGTCGGATGGCCTGCATTCACTAGATTCTGAGCAACGCTTTTGTGTCCTCTGAGGACAGTCACAGGGCATTTGTGGGCCTTTGCATCTTGGTGGAAATCTCTCCGAAAGTGTGAGTTTTCCGCACTGTCACTGTATCAGCAGGCGCTTGCGTGGTAGGTCTTTGAGGATCATGTCCGTACTTGTAGCGTCGAGAGGCTCCTGGTAGCTCTTGACCTGAGCAAGGTGAGACAAAGGGCAGTCCCGACAGGTCCAGCTCAGCAGGCAAATCCTCACCTGGTAAACACAGATCCCGCGGTAGTCCCATACAGTCGAGTTTGTTAGGCTGTCTAAAGATTTTCTCCATCAGAGCTTCGGTATGGTCAACCGCTGGTCACAAGAATCAGTACTCCTGCAGACCATCGCGAAGAACTGGTACGCACCACACTCAGGATATGCCAGGGCGACATGGGACTTGAACAACCGCTCCTGGTCTGCACCAATTGGTTCCTGGTGATTTCTGTCAAAGAACCAGGCTTGGGCGAAACTTGTCTGTTGCTCTTCATCCAGGCCTAGGTTCAATTTACCGAGATCGATTTTGTTCTGCATCTCTGAGGACCTTTGGCGCTTTTGAAGGTATTTGCGGTAATTCTTCTTTCGCTTGAGCACAGTCGGCCTCAGTAAATCGACTAGTTGCAGCAATTGAGTATGCCATGGACCATCGGGTCTGCGAGATATGAGCTTCCCGGAAACATATGAGGGATCCAATTACATCTTTCTTCACTTACGGAGGCTGTTCAAAATCCGGCAATTCAGGCATCGCCAGCCACAGAAATTCATGGCTGTCTTCAGAGAGTATCAACGTACTGAAAGCCCGGATTTCGACCTCATTGCTTGCGTTGAAGGAGACGCGTCGCATGATGCATCGGACAAATCTAACGTATTGGTGCCGACCAGAAGAGCTGCTGATTAGAGGATTCCATTTCGAGGTCGTGAAAAAGTCAGGGAGGACAGCATCCCATTTCTCACTGTGGATATCTGTCGTCGCTCCATGTGGCTCAACAGGATATGTACGCGTTGGAAAGCCTAGCAAGTTGACTAAGTTCGGAGAAGACATCGAGGCAGCCGCTCGGGTCTTTTGCTGAAGAGTTGTGACTGAAGAAGACATGAAACTGAGCGCAAGGATTTGAGTGAGGAAGGAGGGTTTCAGCTCTTGCTGATCATGATGTGAGGTTCTCTTCTCGACACGGACAAGGCAAAAGAGGCAGGTACGTGTGTCATAGGTGGGATGGAAACAAGTAGTGTACAGGAAATGCCGTTCGTCTCGCTCAAAGGTGTCACTACTTACAGCGGCCTCCCGCTTTTCATCATCATCATCATTGCCTCGTGGTGAATGAGGCGGGGAAGGCAAACAATGCCTTAAGATCAAATATATCTACTTCTCCTGGATCTCCTGGACGATCTTGGTTACCTCAGTGAACAACTTGTCACCTTCTTCAAGCCCGCAGACCTCTGTGGCAATGGTCTTTGCATCTTGGCTCTTCAGCTTCTTCCCCAACTCGAAACTCTCGTCGTCGCCTTCTACGTCAACAAATTTGAATGTTTGCTCCATAGCTCCGAGAAGAGCGGTATACTTGTCGCCTTGCTCAGCCAAGTGATGCGCAGGTCCGACGAAGCGTTCTTGCCTCCCCAGCTTGCGCAGTGGTGCCCTGCCAACGCGCTCCACCACATCCTCAAGGTAAGGGTTAGAAATGCGCTGGATGATCTTCTCGACGTAGTCCTTTTGCTCCTGCACGCCGATGCCGTGCTTATTAACGATCAAATGGCTTGTCTCAGCTAGACATTCGTGCACAATTTCGTGAATCTCCTTGCCATCAAGTGCCTCGGCAATTGTCCTCTTCCCCCGTGCATGGCCGTAGTAGGCTGCTGCAGCGTGCCCAGTATTGACTGTAAAGAGCTTACGCTCAATATATGGGGTCAGATCATCTACCCACTTAATGGCCTCAACTTTGGGCGGGCCGTGGGGAGCGAAGGGTGTCTTGTCAACGACCCACTCATAGAAGCTTTCAATTTTCACGTTGAGCCCGGCACCTGGATCCTGCCCGGGCACGATTCTATCGATGGCTGAGTTGGCGAACCGTGCCCGGTCATTGATGGAAGAGAGACGGTCTTGAGGAGTGTTCTTGGGGTCTTTGATGAAGCCAGCAAGCGTGTCTGTGGCGCCAATCATGTTTTCGCAGGCTATCACGGCAAGGGGTGTCTTTTCTGTTCGTTTGTCTATGGCCTTTGCGATGACCGGAGCAATGAACTTGAGGATGTTAGGGCCAACGGCGCAAGTGACCTGGAAATGGGTGTCAGTAGTTGCATGGGGGCATCCACCATCCAGGGTGGAGTCCTCACCAGGTCAGCGTCGGCAATCTCGTTGACAGCATCGGCCTCATTCGTCTTGGAATTGATAGCTCGGTAATTGTCAATGGTGTTGACTTTCTCACCCTCAGCCCCTATCTCGGTAACGGTGTAGGATTTCTGTGCTTGTAGTGACTCGATGAGCTTGTCCACCACGTCAACGAAGACGACCTGTGCGAAGCATGATTTAGTATCGGGAGCTCGCAGAGAGTCGGCATCTTGCCCTACCTCGAAACCTGACATGCAAAGTTTCTCTGCCACAAAACCGCGGCCAATGTTCCCGCCTCCAAAGTGGACAGCCTTGAGCCCCATAGCTGAAGCCGGTCAAAGGTGTTTGGCGCGTGGGTGACCTGGTCTCGTACGCGAAAGGTTGAGATCAAAGGCTCAGAGAAAGGGTAAACAGTCTTGTACAGACACTGGAATGTGGGGAAAGATGTGTCTGCAAGTTAACAGGAAGAGAATAGAATAAGATGGAATGATCTCATTTTGCAACTGTCTGAAAACAAGGCAGGAGCTGAAGACGTTTAAGTGCTTATTGAAGAAAGTGGGGCTCGGGGCTTTGACGTTCGGGCAATTCTGGGGGACTCCCTTTCCCCGCATTTTGCTCCAACGGTCCAGCCAGGCAAATCACTCAGGGGCACTTTTGTTGCTAGAGCTAGATTAAAAGGTTGAGGAGAACAGGACAGAAAGGACGGATTCTGCACCCACACATTCTTTCGTTATTCGTTAGAGTGCCATATCGACTTTTGATTCTTTGGATACCTTAGTACACACTTTTCCATTATTACTGTTGGGCACATCATCTGCTAATTTCGAGCTCCTGGCAATTCAGTGATTAAGGTTGGCTTTCCTATTTCTGTCCGGGGTTACATGTGAAGAGTTGACGATGCGGTGAATGTCCATTGCGACGAACAAAGCTTGCCGGTTTGCTCAGTTGGCAGCTTCGCTGGTCTCAGGTTCTGCTGAGGTGTAGTATTCATCAGGATATTTCTGCGCATACTCTTCGTTCATTTTGCGCTCTCGCCGGGTGATGAGGTACCATTGAGCAATCCAGTAACAGCAGGTGAGTGCCAATAAGCAAGTTGCGGTCCAAGACATATTCGAGAAGAGTTGACCCTCGTGAGCCGTCACTCCAATGTGTTTGCCGACCTCACTGATCATCGGCACATAGATCTTGGTGAGTATGCTGGAGATAGAGGAGGCAACCAAGAGACAGAACAATGAGAACTGTCGATACGCATTAGCTACATAGATCGACAGAGGTGTGATGCTCAGGGAAAAACTTACTCCGCATGACGTATAGGTAATTCGGTGGAAGAGGACATGCCTTTCCGGTCTTCGAGAGAAGAGGAAGAAAACGCACCCGGTAAAGGAGACAAGCATCAAGAAGATACCGGCGAGGTACAAGGCTGACATAGCATTCCATGTGGCCTTGAGACCGCCCGCGATCACATCGATCGAGCTAGGCCAGTTGAGCAGACTTGGAAGGCTATCAGTCCCAAGGATGTCCTCGGCGATGATTTTTGGCTGGAAGAAGAAATCAATGTTGGGGCTCGTGCAATTGTCGCTTGTTTGGTTCAGACGGTCATCTCTGCCGTTCCACTGCCATCGTCGATTGCAGAAGGTGAGCACATGGATCCCGTAGAATCTTTCAACCTTGACAGCCTTGCTGAGGTTTTTGATCTCAGATTGGATCTCATTCATAGTCTTCGAAGCCACATTGCTGACCGAGCTTGAGACAGAGTCACTGGCACTCTTAACAGAGCTACCGTCACTTTTGGCTGCATTCTTCGCTTGGCTGCTGGCCTGGCTGGCGACGTGGCTGACCACACCCCGCTTTCCAATGGAAGAAGTATCGAGGTTACCAGTAAAATTGGTTGGATCAAACGAAACGTTCACCTGGCCGCAATAAGTCTCAACAACAATTACATGTGGAATCAGACATACCGTCATCATGCTCGCGCTCTGCCACGAGGATTTACCATCTGTGGACCCAGCCAGAAGGCAGAAGAAGGAGAGAAGTAATGCAATAAATAGGATAGTCGGCGGCAAGATGAACCTTTTCACTTCTCTAGTTCTTTCGGTCATGCCCCGGAATTGGGTCATGACCTTCTCCTCTACCTCGTAAGTCGTCCGGTCCATCGCCGGCGTTGGAGGTGGATAACTCATTGTGATTGAACTTCTAGCTGCAAAATTTATTGGATGTCGTTCTGTTCTGGAATGACGAATTCAAGTGCTGCTGGTATTGTCCAAGTCTCGAAATAGGGTCTCACGAAGGCAGCGTGACAAATCGTGTTATACACATAATTCAATTGAAAGAACACAATGACCAAGGACTTCCTCTCAAGGGTCTGCGACTGCCCTTCAAGGTTGCAAAATGAGCCTTTTGCGGGTCTGTGCAACCCAGCAATGGGGCGGGCGGTATTCTTTGTCCGGGAACAAGGATAGCTGACATGGCTCTTGGTGCTTCTAAGGACACCTTGTCCACCACAATGGAATTCAACTTGCAGCTATTATGACTCACTGGCACCATTCAGACCGCGGATTCCAAGTCTCAAAGTAATGTTGGTACTGGTGGGACCCTCTTGGAGCACGAAAAGCCAGTGCAGGATACATCGAATGCCACTCCGTGCTAGCCAGGACCGGAGAAGTCCCCAGCCGACTGACTAACCTCCAGGGCAAGGGAAAGTCACGGCGGTCCTGTGTATCAGTAGTTGTGATAGCAGCGGTTGAATCTCTGACCGATAACACTTGGGCGCCTCCAATGTCTTGAAAAAAGCGATTACGCATAGGCAATCTTGCGCGAACGCAGACTGCATAAGCTTGAGCTTGACGAACATAGCAAGGTGTCTGGTTGGGCACCTGATTCCACTGCTTGACTTTACGAGGTTTCATTAAATGTCAAGGGAAGCTGCTTAGTATTCTCAAGAGGTGGACTGGCCGTCTCATGATCAGGCTGCTTGCGTAGCCTGGTTGCTTTGTATGGCTCTCTATCGCTCTGGAGGGGTTTAATCACCTCCACCGAACTCCCAAAAAGCGGACGCCAGCAGGTTTCTTGGCTGTGGAAGCGCTAGCATTCTCAAGGTAATGTCTTGGATATCCAGGTACGTCAAGAGCAAGCATCCGATACTCATACTCAGGATGACCGTGTCCTTTGACCATGTAAAGGGAGACTACGCCCTTCCTTTCGGACCCTTCCACGTTGAAATGCATTCGAAAATGCTCAATGCCAGTCGGATCGGTTTGTACGCTCGAGGCAATCGGCCTAGCTCTTGCCCATTTGTTGCTCGTCGGCTCACCGTATGCTGTAATCTTTCCTTTGCCGCCCAACAACTCAAGTGACTTAGCATCTGCTCGTACGCGGTTGACCGCATGGTTGAATTGCCTGCTCTTGCCTTCGGGAGCGACTAGCTCTGCGTAAAGAAAATAGCAAATCAGGCTCTATAGCTGATTAGATGTTTCCCCAGCGGTGATAAAATGTAAAAGTAGCGTACAGTGCCAATAACGCCAATTAGGACAAGGCCCATGTTGAACGTTTGCTGGGTCGTTCGGGCTGCCTTCTCCCGTCTAGATAAATCTTGCCACTGTACTCTGCCATCATCATTGACGACTGTGACCTGTCGCCTAGACGCTTTTGCATTGTTACCAAGGCTCGACGCAGTAGCATAGCCCTTAGAGGAGGGCGCTGTAGCTTTGGTAGCGTTGTAGGAAAGGTGGAGCTTGAACGCAGTAGTCCGAGGGTGTCCACGGCCAATACGACCTGACCTCAGAGCTTTGAGATGCCCCAAGGGATGTGTGGGACGTACGCGGCAGATCGATGCCATCTTTGCGCTGGGCCATATAGAGGGTCTTGGTCCAGAGACTCAGAGAGTGTCAGAGTGAAAGCGTTGTGAAGATTGTCGGGCAATAATAATTGCGCACATTGGGAACTGTCATGCGTAATTAAGAGTACGAACCCTTCGTCCTTCCAACCCAGATAAGGTTTGGCTGCATGTAAATATGTAATAGGTAATTCACTGTGTGAGGCCACCTTGGTCCAATCGATACTGGACCCCCTATCTTTCTAACCATCCTCAGCTATCTCTCCCAAAGAAATCCATTCTGACTGCAAATGGCGCTGGCGACCAAAGCGGAGTCCCAGAAGCTGTTCGAAAAGCTCAAAACCAAGCCTGCGAACAAAGTAACTGACCCTTGTGTTCCCTAGTACCCAGACTGCTCACCTTGTTGGCTAGGTCTGCTTTGATTGTGGTACGAAGAACCCGACTTGGTCATCTGTACCCTTTGGGATATACCTATGTCTCGATTGTTCCTCGAATCACCGTAATCTGGGAGTCCACATATCCTTTGTCAGATCTACAAATCTTGATCGTGAGACCCCTGCAAGGACTTTAAATCCTTGCGGCGCTGATATACTACCGACAGAATGGCAATGGGATCAATTACGGACGATGAAGATGGGTGGTAACGAGTCGGCCACCAAGTATTTTCAAAGCCATGGTGGGACCGCTGCACTCGCCAGTAAAGACCCCAAGACCAAGTATACGTCAAATGCTGCAACCAAATATAAGGATGAGCTCAAGAGGAGAGCTGCTGCGGATGCCAAAGAGTATGTCAGGAGCCTGAAAGTATCATCCAATCTCGAGGTTGACACGACGTAGATTTCCAGAAGAAGTTGTCGTAAGCGACATCGCCATCTCCACACCCGCTGATGGGACCTCCACCCCCGTTGAAGGGGGCGATGACTTCTTCTCTTCCTGGGACAAACCTACCATCAAACGCCCATCCAACCCACCATCGAGGACGCAGACTCCACCAGTCGTCAGTCGGACAGCTTCTCCCTTCCTCAATGCTGGCGCAAATGGTACCTCTCAGCCACGCTCAAAGTCCCCACTCAACGGTGATAGTGAAGCGCAGCCTACAGCATCCCGCGCAGTGCCTTCGGCAGCCATTCGAAAACCTGCAGGATCGACCGGTCCACGAAAGGCCAACATCCTGGGCGCGAAGAAGACACAGAAGCTGGGCGCAAAGAAGCTAGGTGGGGCCGAGGCCGTAGATTTCGAGGAAGCCGAGCGCAAGGCCAAGGAGGAAGCCGAGCGAGTCGCCAAGCTTGGATACGACCCTGACGCCGAGGAGGCCGAAGCAAAGAAGACGGTTCGGTCTGGCAGTGTTTCTGAGAAAACCAAAATGGCAGCTCCAACCCCGATCAACCCATCAAAGCCCAGCTATGGCGCTCCCAAACACGAACGAACGAAGAGTGAGATGGAACGTTTGGGCATGGGCATTGGCCGCCTCGGTTTTGGCCAAGTGGGTTCTAGCAAGGCTGCTGCTCCCAAGAAGATGGGCTTCGGTGCTACAGGTGGCAGCAGAGCCACTCAAGAGGGTCGGTCTGCTCAGTCGATCTTTCAAGAAGCATACTAATGTGCCTCAGACGACGATGAGAAGTACGCTCGAGAGAAGTTTGGTACCCAGAAAGGCATTTCAAGCGACGAATTCTTTGGGCGCAACAACTTCGATCCGTCTGCGCAGGCCGAATCCAAACAACGTCTGCAAGGGTTCGAGGGCGCAACCTCCATCTCAAGCAATGCCTATTTTGGTCGCCCTGAAGATGATATCCCGCAGGCTGACGAGTATGGCAACTACGGTGACTTGGAGGGCGCTGCGAGGGACTTTGTCCGGAAGTTTGGTGTTACTGCTGGGGATGATCTGGAAAATCTAACTAATGTTTTGGGAGAAGGGGCAACGAAATTGCAAGGTGGGCTATCTTTTGAAAATATTGCCACCACATAATTCGCTGACTTCTTTCGTGCAACAGGGGCCATCCGAAGCTATCTCAATGGTTAGACTCGGCAGTGAGACTCGGCAATGAATGGTCTAAAGTAACATACTGGACTCACGCCTTGCTTTTAGGAACGATGGGGAACGGCAAAGCATCCTGATGGCAATTTCAAGCGTGAAGCAGGTCATTTTCCAAGAGCAATAGAGCATACACCCGACCGCTTATTTGTCCACGCTTTCACTCTCTGGAACGGACTTGAGTCTCCTCATATTGCCAGGCGGCAGCCGCTCTGCTTCATGGGGCCAACAGCCCCCCCATTCATCAATCATCAGTCATGCCTTCATTCATCACCACAAGCAAGAATCAATCAACGCCTCTTCCTTCCTCCCCCCCAAACAACTGCCCCTAATCATACTCCCTCCAGATATCCTCCGCATAATCCTCCGTCAACCGCTCATCCTTCCCATACTCCGCCTGCCACCCCACAAACCCCTTATCCAGCACATAAACCTCCTGCTCCCCCTCCCCTGCCGCCTCACTCACAACCCCCTCCTCCCCCTTCCCCCCCTCTGAAACCTTCGTCCTCACACCGCCCCCACCACCCCTTCCCCCTTCTCCGCCTTCCTCTGCCGTTCCCGCATATACCGCAGTGCCGCACCGGGGCCCCGCTGCTGACTCAGCGAGCAGTGGAACACCACAATCTTCCGATCCGCCAGCGTGCGGACGAGCTGCGGGATCCGGTAGTCCAGCGCCGAGGAAGGGCAGTGGATGGAGGATTTGATGTGGCCGCCCACGTGGTCGTCGTCGCGGACGTCGATGACGGAGGTGCTGGAGGCGGTGCGCGGGTGGAGGAGGAGGGTGGCGAGGTCCGCGGCGGTGATGCGGGAGATGGTGGGGATTTGGTGGGTGGACATTGTTGGGAAAAAAGGAGGGATGGTTGGGGGGGGGGTTGAAGGGGGGGGAGTTTGGTCTCGTGCGAAGCGGGGCGCAGTGTTGGTCTTTGATGCACGATAGATTCTGCTTGCAAAGCCGGTCAGTGGCCTTCACGTTCGCTGCACAAGAGGATTGAGGTGCCAAAATCACAAGCTGAGTCGAAGCCTCACGCTAGGGCGGCAGCCCATGACCGCCCGAGAATGGCTAGGTACCTAGGTAGGGAACAGTTGGGCCAAAGCTAAACGCGCAGACAGTAATGGTTTAACAATGAAAATACTTTAAGCAGTTCAATAAACTCTGAGGAAAGCCTGGAAACATGAGGACGAACAGAGAAACGTTGAATCAATATTGCTTCATACATTACACGACTTTCGATTTCATGATGAGCATTTGTAACTATGATCCTTTAGGGGAATGTGGTTTTGCCCTCTCAAACAAGAATCTTTGATCTACCCATTTACGACATGGACACCACATACTTCCACGCGACCCTGTACTGCTTTCTATTGATGGATCATCCAATCCATCTTCATTTCCATCTTCAGAACATTATGAAGCTTGTACACTTCTTCACCAAACGTGATGATGTACAACGAGATCAAACAGGCCCAAATCACATGACAACAAGATTCAAGTAGACGTGCGCTATTGTCTGGATATTCCGATTGTCGCAAATAAAAAGCTGAGTACAACCCCTGGTATACCTTCTATGTAGAATAATAACTTTGAAGGTATCACTAGGATGGAAGCTCTGAAGTACTTGGTATCGCTTCGACTTCATGACTGTTGTAGTGGGTGTACATCTCTTTAGGTTCATCTGTACCTGTCAATTCATGCCTTTGCTGTATCATTCCAGTATTGACGTTTCTCCCCTCCAACTTTTCAGTCTTTGGCCCTCTGCCATGGCGCCTCTTGTAGAAGAGAAAGGCAATGAAAGCTAGAAGAGAAATCGAAAGCGTGCCGAACGAGATGCCGACTCCTATCCCGATCTTCGTGGACTGATCGAGACCCCCAGCAGATGCTCGTACAGATGTAGAGGAAGGTGCAGCGGCCGATGTAGAGGCAAGTGTAGCAGCCGACGTAGTGGCAGGTGGAGCAGCCGATGTCGAGGTGGCTGGCTGAGAAGATGGGCTCACAGGTCCTGTAGCTCGAATGCTGCTTACTGCACTTTCAGCGATAATGGCTTTCCCCTGCATTGCAGCTTGTCCGTGACGGTCGTCACAACACGTAGTATTCACGTCTTCATCAGTCCGCGGGCAAAAAGTTCCATCCGGACATTTGCTTAGCTGCACGGACTCGACGCCTGAATCTAACACGTGTAACGCTGTCAGCCACTGATCTTGCGCCATGCAGTGACTTTATGCTTCTTGTAAAATCGCGTCTTACTGTAAGCGATGGCGAAGCATGCCGGATCCTGCCAGATAAAATCTGTGCACGAGCGTCTCCAGATAGATGACCCGTTGTCATACTGCCCAGTGGGCCCATTTTGACTCCCAAGACATAATGTACTGTTTGTGTCACAATACTCGTCTTGGTAGCAACACATGCTCGCACCCACATTCTCATAGCAAGGCCCACCAAGAGGGTCATAAGTTCCGTCAATGAAGTAGCATTTATGGCTGCTTTCGGGCTTCCAAGGGGGTGAAGCAGCAAGGAGAAGCGAGATGCTGGAACAGATCAGAGTGTAATATAATTTGAATAGCATTATGGAGCCCACGCTTTACGTGTCGATGTTGGAAAAAGAATGGAATTTGATGCTTGAGACAGCTTGAAGGTCGAGCTGCGACTGATGGTGCTCGGTGGGGGCCGTCTTCAGCCTGATGCTGGAGGGTAGGCAGATCTGCATCGGAAGCTGCATGACATCGCCTCAGTTGCTTCGACTTGCCGCTTCTTATCAGTCAAGATTGACTAAGGAGTTTCGGTACGTGAGTTGATGCTGCATGTACAATGATAGCTATATGCCACGGGAGCACTGCCATGAGCGCTTGCATTGTACTGAACCTCACTAGTCGCGCCAGTGTCGATTATGGGCTGGGAGCCTGGGGGTGGCAGTCAAGATGCAGCAATGTAGTATCTCGTTAATAGGTACAGCGTTGAGATCTGCAGGTTACAACGTTGGTAGGTAAAGATGGCAAGCACTGGCTAGCACGCGAGATCCTCAGTAGAGTCGACGTCGCGGAGTAAATTTCCGAGAGGCCCATGGATTTGGACACTGCCTCATGTACGTGTGCATCATTACCTTGTGCCGTCGGCTGCGCCAAATTATTCTCCCCTGTCTGTGCTGAAGACTCTGGTTGCCCCCTCCCGCCTCGTCCTGTTGCCGGATTTCGACTCAACCCCCACCCCGGGTTTCCACGCGGTATATTGTACGCAACAAATCTGTCAAAACAGCTTTGTCTCAAAATCGGAAATACATAGAGTTAATATGTATATATTGTTCCCTGATCTTCATATACAGAATACTTGGTGTAAACCAGAAGTCAAAAATATTGTTCTTGAAGGGAGTGCAGAGTGCTGAACGAGCGAAATGTTGGTTTAAGCACTAAGCTGGTTGAACCGATACATCAGGTTATTTGCGTAGAAAGTTGACGTGTGAGCGGCTGTCAGCCCTTCATATTAAAACGAAGTACATGAACACCATTATTCTTCATCATATTATAGATGTGTTTTCATCAAAAAGACGAGTTATTTAAGCTTTTCTCTGTTGGTTGATGTAAATGCTGATCCAGCAGCATTAGAACTCTGACCTCACCTCGCTTGCCTTGTCAGGGGTTGGCAAAGAAAAGTGCGGCACAATTCCGCTCGGGAAAAATTGCCTCCCGAGATCCACAATTTTAAATTCTTGGGACCGAGGGGACCTTCACGTGCGTTCAAGCACAAGGTCGAACAAGTCAGGAAGCTTCACTCAATTGGAACGGCCTAACAATATCTCTAGTCGCAACGATGAAGACAACATGGAAAGAGATTGCGCCGGTACCCAACCACCAAGAGTTTCTTGATGTTGTTCTAAGTCGGACTCAACGACGCCTGCCCACTCAAATTCGATCAGGATTTAAAATCAGTAGAATACGCGGTATGCGTCATCACTTCGCTTGAAGGGATTAGGGTATTGATCGAGATCCAGGCTTCTATACTCGAAAGGTCAAGTTCACGCAGGAGACCTTTTCTGAGAAGCTATCTGCAATCCTGGAAGGATTCCCTCGACTGCAAGATATACATCCTTTCCGTCAGTCAGATCCCTAATACTCTGCTTTCATCTGCTTACGATGGCGCAGACAAGGATCTCCTAAATACTCTATACGATGCTGATCACTTCAGAATCGCCCTCGGCCAACTCTCCACTGCCAAACATCTCATAGAAACCGTCTCTCGAGACTACGTTCGCCTCCTCAAATACGCCCCCTCTCTCTACCAATGCAAGCAGCTGAAGCGTGCCGCCCTTGGGCGAATGGCCACAATATGCCGTCGACTCAAGGACCCACTCATCTACCTCGAACAGGTACGCCAGCATCTTGGTCGTCTACCGTCCATCGATCCGAATACAAGGACCCTTTTGATCTGCGGCTATCCAAATGTGGGGAAATCGAGCTTCTTACGGAGCGTGACGAGAGCCGACGTGGATGTGCAACCGTATGCCTTCACAACCAAATCTCTCTTCGTTGGTCACTTCGACTACAAATACCTTCGCTTTCAAGCCATCGATACACCCGGCATTCTCGACCACCCCCTCGAAGAAATGAACACGATAGAGATGCAATCCATCACAGCCATTGCTCATCTTCGCTCCGCAATCCTTTACTTCATGGACCTCTCTGAGCAGTGTGGCTACACCGTGTCTGCACAGCTGCAGCTCTTTCAAAGCATCAAACCCCTCTTTGCCAATAAGCTCGTCTTCATCGTCATCAATAAAATAGATCTTTGTACACCAGCCGACCTTGATACTGAGACAAAAGCCCGCCTAGACGCAATCTTGACCTCAGGCGATGTCGAGCTGCTACAGCTTTCATGCACAACTACCGAGGGTGTGTCGGAGGTGAAGAACGCTGCTTGCGAGCGCCTCATTGCAGACCGCGTGGCTCAGAAGCTCAGAGCTGGCACGAATAGCTCCGGCACAGTCGGTGGTCGCCTCGGCGATGTTTTGACCCGTATCCACGTCGCGCAACCCCTCGGCGGCATAGTGCGACAACCCTACATCCCCAACGCCGTTAAGAACCTCTCCCAAACCAAGAAAGACGACCCTTCCCGCCCTCGCCTGGCACGGGACCTTGAAGAAGAAAATGGCGGCGCCGGCGTCTACAACGTCAACCTCCGCTCTCAATACCAACTCGCGGACGACGACTGGAAAGAAGATCGCGTGCCCGAAGTCCTTAACGGCAAGAACGTCTACGACTTCATCGACCCGGACATCGAGGCCAAGCTCGCAGCTCTAGAAGCCGAGGAGGAAAAGTTGGAAGCTACAGGCTTCTACGACAGCGATGAAGATGTGGAGGACGCGCATGAAGCGGATCTCCGCACCAAGGCCGACTTAATACGGCAGAAGCGGGAGGAGATCAGGCAAGAGGCGAAGATGAGGAAGAGTCTGAAGAATCGGGCGGTCATTCCACGGTCGAAGCTGCCGAAGAAGTTGTCGGTCATGGAGGACTCGTTGGATAAGCTGGGGTACGACACTACTGCGCTTGTTGCCCGAGCGAGGTCGAAGTCGCGGGGACGAGGGTTGCATAGGGGGGCATCAGAAGGGGGTGATGAGGATGGAGATGCCATGGACATTGATACTCCCATGAGCGCGGCCGACGCCCTGAAAGCGAAGAGTAGGTCGCGGGCGAGGAGTCAGAGCAACAGACGGGAAGATGGCGTGAAGAGTGTTGTGGCGAGAGATAAGGCGGAGAAGTTGATGAAGCTGGGTCAGCAGAGGATGAATCGTATGGCGAGGCAAGGTGAGGCGGATCGGCATACTACTGCGGCATTGCCCAAGCATCTGGTGAGTTGCCCTTTCGATACGGCTATTCTGGAGAGATATGTTTGGCTAACAAAATGCTCCAGTTCTCCGGAAAGCGTGGAATGGGCAAAACGCAGAGACGGTAGGCATATCTTAGCGGTAGGCTCCTACTTCAATGCCATGAATCTTATGATGATGCAAACATTACAAGCATTGCTAGCCTTCTGCCAAACCTCTTGGACCATTACGAACTCAGAGAAACCAACTGCTACAATTGCCAAAGGTGGTGTCACATCAAACTTACGAAATCTTTCAGCCCAGGTATTGATGGATTCGTTGCATACGCTCAAGAATTGCCACTCCAGGGTGATAACGACAGCCTTTTTTTTATGTTACTGTTTTGATGACGGGATGTCCAAATTCAGAGATTCAGAAATGCCCTGTCACAGTTCTTGAGTCGAGTCAGGTACATAGCTTTCGTTAATAAAATATATTCTACGCTTTCATGATACCATCTGTAGGTTCCTTCAACCACCAATGGCCGAAGAGAAATGGTGGCCATACGTTGAAGGCTAAGCTTGGGCACGGATGGTGGGATAGTGGGAAAATCGGATCTAGGTGCATTTCGCCACTTAGCTAGACTTGAGGCCGAAGACATGAGAACGTGTTCTGCTATGATGTACAAAACCACGGGACAATGTCTGAGGGCATGTTGTCACGTTTTGGTATTGTAGAGGCGGGTGGTGGCATGAGGTGTTTGAAACGCGTACACATATGGGTATCTCACGAAGAGATCGAGCCATATGATGGAAGGCACGTGAATTTCTGCGTGGTAGGCAGGTTGGACATCGATGTCCGTTGAAGGTGGTTATGAAGCTATGTACTGGGATAGATATCCTAACATCTCAGGTACGCCAAAGCTAAACTCCAACCAAAATTTCCCTCCAAGGCCGCCCCCCCCCCCAAAAACCCGTTCTCCAAATTCATCTCCAAAAAAAAAAGAAAAGTGTCAATGCACCCCTCTTCGCCAAAATTCCAGACTTCCATCCCGCTTCTTCTAATACTCAAAACTCAATCTAAACATGGTGATCACCCCCGGCGTCCCCCAACTGACCAGCACCTCCTTCCCATCCCCACTGGGCAACAGCTCCGGATGGCAATTGACCCCATAATGCATCTTCCCTTCAGTCCCGCCCGCTCTGGCCTCCGCGCCCCCCAGGACGGGGTAATGGTCGCCCCACGGCCCGTAAGGTGTATCGGCAAGATGAAAACCTCCAGCCGACGCCATATTCGATGTCCACAGCATGTATTTGGCGAGGTAGGGGTTGTACATGATGGAACCCTGGGCGTTGCTGACGGGTGGTTTGGGGGTCCCGGACATGCCATAACCGTCGGCCGAGGCGGTAGTTGCGGGGATGGTGCCGGGGGAGTCCCAGGTTCCATCGTTCTTGAGGAATTGGTATTGCGTGGGATCGAAGGCTGAGGAGTCCTTGACCCTGCCGACCGTCACGGGGCCAGAGGAGGTGCCAGTACTGGCGCTGTTGCTGTAGATGTAAACGTATCCGCCCGGGTTGTTGGGAGGGGCAGGGGAGGCGCGGTTTGGGTTGTAGACTGCAAAACTGCCGATCTGGAGTTTGTCGGCGCCCCAGAGGAGGCCCTCCTTGCGCGTGGCGATGGGCGTGATGTCGCCCAGTGTGACGTGCAACATCGCCTGCCCCTTTGTAACGGCGTCGGTGGTGGTGCCACGAAAGATCTCCCATGCAAAGGCTATCCCCTCGCCATCGGCCACTTGTGCGACATTGCTGGTGTCCATGCCGTATTTCGTTCCCTGAGGCGGAACAGGGTCAGGATCTGGCGATCCAGTGAAAGGTTTCGCGAAGTCGGCGTTGTTAAGGTTGGTGACGCCTTTGGTGTCGACTTCGAGAGGGTTGTCGATGGAGCCGTAGAAGGCGGCGCCCATGCTGAAACCGTAGTAGGTGCCTGACTGGGAAGTGCCTAGAGTGTCTCCGAAGTTCCAGAACGGCCGGCCGTCGATGGAAGAGGTGCGGCCTTTGTCCCAGCTGATCTTGTACATTGTGTTGGAGAATAGGGCGCCTGGAGGGAGGCCTTGGGAAGCGTTGGTGCCGGAAAGGATGTCGAAGGTCCATTTGGAACCTTTATCGGTGGTGAAAGTCGCACCAGACGGGGGAAAGTCTTTCGCTGTGGCTCCTGAAGCTAGGGGGATTTTGTGACTAGTAGCTTTTTGTTCCGTTGCTACAGATGGGACGGAGGAAGGGACCGCTGTTGGCAAGCTTGGTAGGGTAGCTGTTGCAGGCGTGGCGTGCTCAGTAGATGGCACTTTTGTCGCTGAGCCATCGGGGAGCATGCAGTAAGCGTACCCTAAAAAGTGTGCACAAGTCAGTGCTCGTGTTTCTCAGACTTCGGGGCTTCGATTGAACTTCTCGAGAACTAGAGCCAATGAAGCATGACATTTTCTGTGGTAGCACTAATATCGATCGGTGCCAGATATTTCAAGCGTGACGGTAGAAGGGATATATATGGGGATTGCGCGGTAAGTACCTTGACCATCTTCATGGCATAAGTCGGGAGTACCGTTGCCATCGAAATCATATCGCTTCGACAATATTGGGCCAGCCAAGATAGTTGAAGCCAAGAAGAAGACGAAGAAGAAGAGGAGGAGGCGCATATCTATGAAAATGTCGTTTTGAGAATGTGAATGTTATGTATGTGTGTTTTCAAAGGAAGGATTTCTTGCATGAAAGAAAAGAAGAAGCGAATGTCTTGGACAGGATGTCCTTGCTAAAGATTGATCAAGAATTGGCAAAAAAAGAATGTGTCTTGCGAGAGGAACAAATGAATGAAGAATGAACAGAGGTGAAGACGGAGGACCTCGATCAGGTGCATTATTAAAGTCCCATGCGTCCGGTTTACCTTCGCTGATTGTAGTTGACCTCTTCCCAACAGCTACACCGCCTGGTCGTGCAATCACATCCACATAGAGGTTAGCTGGGGAAAATTTTGTTTCACGCTTGCACCAAGGGAATGGTACACCCAATGACAGATGAATAGATCGAGGAGGACAGCATCTTCGAGAACATCACGAGCCTCTTACTATGCTGCTCTGCTCTAAGATATGCAGAGCTGATATCTGCACTCGATTCCATCCTGTAGCTAGGGTTTGCCCACAAGCACGAGGTATCAAAGTTGACGCTGTACCACCACAGACCAAGGCAGGCCCATTTCAGATTGATTAAGCAGTTTCAGTGCCGCAATGACACATCATCCAATGTCTCATCGTGTCAAGTCTAGTCTCAAACCAACACCGAAACATTTTTCATTCGATTCGCAATCGGTGTGTTCACAAAGACTTTGGATGTTGGCGGCTGCCTAGAAGCGTGCCTGACATTTGATAGGGGCTTTCTTCGGACTACGTAAATACATCAGGTGATAATTTGCCAAAATACGAATGGAGTTGATGGAGTTGTAGAACGACTCTAGGGTTTGCCGATTTCGTTGAAAACTGCAGTGAGGAATGCTTAGTACGATGCGTAAATCCAGAGACATTGATCAAATTGGAGAAACTACCACTGAGATTTATCTGGTCATCACAAGCGTCTGGTTTCCTTGAGGATCAGTGGATATCTACCCGGACGTAGATTTTGAGCCACCGTGTAGAATATCTGATGTTTTGTAAAGGGTGTGCTTGTTCTTGAATAGAATGTGTTTACCATTCTCGCAGGGGCGCTCGGATGTATACCATGCTAAGACACTTGTTGGGCTGTGTATGCCAATTCACCGCCGTACAGCAGATCTCATGCAAGCATGCGGGGGCTTCTGAAGCAGTAATAATCACCTTTGCAGTGGATAGTCTTCCAGTTATAAACCTGTACACATCATGACTCGTAGATCCCATGTCATTAAAATGAGCCAGCTATGACAGAAACCTCGGCCGCTCACAATTCGTTAAGACTTTTCGATACGAATGGCAAACGGTGTGTGACACAAGGCTGAAGAGTCCGAAAGCTAGCCTTGCTACCGATCGCTGCTGTTCAGGACCCACAACGAGGCATCATCGGCTGTCTCCTATCTTTACGTACACTATATCAATATGTCCTCGATTGCGGTTTGGCAGAACTACGGATTCACCTCCCTCATGGAGCGGCCATTTTCCAGAGTCAGTGTAAGCGGCCTGAAGCACCAGGACAGTTCCAACAGATTCCTGCAATTTTTGGCGCTTGCTCAAAGATTCAGCATCCAGTTTTTGGAGATCACCTGGCAACCGGCGAGACCAGAGATAGGGCGTGGCGGAACTTCAAGAATCAATGAGGACCTTGCAAAGATCCAGATGTCGTTCGCGTTCAAACGCTTTGCTGACGATGGTTGAACGGAGGATTTGGAGGCAGAGAACTTTCGGAATTTCTCTGGTGAGATGACGATTCTCAGTCAGCCTTGCATTCAAAGGCATCCCAACATTGTGCATTGCAGGCACAACAATTTGAGGAGGCTCAGGGATTCGCAGTGCCGGCGACGGAGGGTTAGAATAGCGTCGAGATAGTTGCGGATCTATTCGAGAAGTTTAAGCGCCAGGAAAAAGCAATTGAATTGAGGAAGAAGATAGCCCAATTTCCCCAGTAGTCTTGGGGAGCGATGCCTTTTTCTATACTATGGCCGGTTTTTTGTGAATCTGGTAATCTCAGTGAGTGAAGCTATTCAGAAAAAAAATGATATGCAAGATTTGTACTTTAGAGACCAATAAAATATAGTGCTCCGCGTAACCTTTATGACAAGAGGTCTTATTGTTGAATTCTCATAGTTTTCGCCATTTGAGACTACTGGAACTGGTTAGGCTTGGCCATTCGGAAAAAACCGGCCTAAGCAGCCTTGGCAGCCCACTGATGCACGGCCCAGTGGGGTGTTTGCTTAGCCTATGTGCACATAGGTTCTCCAATCGAATAACGGTGTTTTGGGTTGATAGCAATAGGAGCATATTGGTATCACGTATGGCTTCATGCGCATGGCGCGTTTGCTCATCTTTCAGGTTCTCCGTCCAAATCACGGTCTTTTTTGGGCCTGTTGTGGTAGGGGCATGTGGGTGTCAGAAGATGCCTCCCAACCAGGCTTATCACAAACTGCCAGCCGTCGAAATAGCACAGACCCCAAAATGCAGGACAAACCTCCTTTCGCAAGAAGTGCTTAAGATCAGAGACGTGAAACAATTGGGTTGCTCTCCCCAGGAAGTAGCTTAAAGCTCCATACCTAAACTTGTTCCTGGAGTTATCCGATTTTTCACTCAATCGACAGCACCCAAGGGCCCTTGTAGCAGGTAATAGTAGTCATCGGAATATCATTTATCCTTCCAGATTCGTATCATGAAGCGTCTTCCAGCTGCAAGTAATTTCAAGGCTTCCAGTGTAAAGTCTTCTCTCCCCATCTGATGCCTGCTCTTCCATTCTGAGCAGCGCTCAGCACAATCAGATGGCCTATCTAAATGGTTCGTTACTCAACTATTACAGTGATCTCATACTAAGCATGCTTTGTAGCTAATCAGCAACTCGAGCATAGAGACCTCGTGGTCTTCTTCCGACTACAGCGATTTTTCAAGAAATTCAACGTTGTCTCTGCCCTTATGGGGGGCTTGTCTGTCGCCGCACTTAGCTTCAACGAATTTCACCCTACAACTTCGACGCAATCGCGGGCGGCCGAGGGATTCCTGGTCAGTTCAGCCTCAACCAGCGTTATATCCATAATGCTCGCAACCATGCTGCTCTTCCGTTTCGAAGGCCATGAAACAGCGACTCGAAACGACCTTGCCCTATCTTGGACCCCTTTGGTCGGTCTTGATTGGTCTATAATTGCTTTTGTGGTTGGCTTACTACTCTGGTATGGGGAGATGAATAACAGATGGAGGACATCGATAATTGGCTTTCAAACGGGTGCACTTCTCGCATTTGTCTCTTGGGTTGCTGTTAGGATGCGGATTACTATGCGCCGCAAGGGAGGGTTGGGTAAAGCTGAGATGATGGCATTTGAAGGCAGAAAATGGGCTGCGGGAACTTGATCTTCCAATGTTTTCGTCATCTGCCATGAGCGAAAGACCCAACGGCCGTGAGACCAGGCGTTCAAGGCTTGTCATCTATATGTAGAAGCCTTATCCTGAGTATGAATCCGTGTTGGGTTGCGTTAGCGAACCGATCAATCTTCTTGTCAAGAATTCAAGTTCGGAGAAGCACTCATCCAGGATCCAGGACCAAGGCAAGCCTACTGGCAAGACATCAAAGATGTACCCCAAAATCACCCTCCTTCGAGCCTAGGGTGCGCGCCACACTACCGTCACGCGGACAGAGGGTGGTAAAGGGCGTGGTGAAGGCCTTAAAAATGGGCTTGCTGAAGGGGCTCAGCTCTCAGGTTCTCCGTCCAGGATCACGGTGTGTTTGGGCTCGTTACGAGAGGGGAATACGGGCATCGGGCATTGCATGATAGTAAAGGGCTTGCTGAGGGTAAGGGTACAGGTGCAAACCGGCCCAGCCTTACCACGGTCGCAATCGCAAGGGCTTATTCATGAATCGGCCACCACACCACCCACAACTGCTCGATCTGGCTCAAAACTGAAGCTGTAGATAGCGGTGATTATGCTCTCAAACCTCCAGGTGGATGCACCAAAGATAACAATGAAGTGGTGGGTGCATAGCAAGTCTGAATGCTTAGCACACAGGACCAAAATTTAACTGCCTAATCGGGAATTATCTCTACCCAATATCATCATATTCATGACAACGTGGGCGCGGAAAACCCGCCGAAATCAGATCTCTTCCAAATCATTCACTTCCTCTCATCCACGAACAGCTATTCTGAAAAGAAAATCTCCGGGTACAAAGCCGTTGGAATTAATTCAATTTACAGATTTGGTACTGAGACTTTTACTTCAAGAGCGTATTAGTCTAAGAGATAGGAATCGAAATCTTCTCACGTTGCAATTTATTTTGCTCCTAGCGAGATCTCTACGGGAAGCTGCTTATATGTATTAGAGAAGGGAACCCAGGTAGGATGATCTCGTGAATACAAAACCCTCATGCTCCGAGTAAGGGCATCTCAGAGACGTTCGTTCAATTTCAACGACGACTTGAGAGTTGAGTCTCGCATCAAGCAATACTGACTTCGTGGGTCAGCTCAGTCCATCGATGTCTCACAAGTTTGGTTTCTGAAGATGCAGTACTGAGTCCGCGTTCTACTTAGTGGTAAAGGACCAGGAGGTAGCGCCAATTGCGCGAGTCACCTAGATGGCTACCTTGAATTAGACGAGCTCAATCGTAGGCTCTCGCCTTACGATGTGCATTGGACCCTCTTTTCCTTCCCTTTCGAACGTAGTATACCATCAACAGAATCATGATTGACGTAAGCACAATGATGGTCAGGATAGCAATCCATATCTCACGGTGAACTGAAATCTTCTTTGTCCCCGTAGCTTCTTGCCCCACATTGCACGTGCTGCTGACTTCGACCAGACCTGTGCTAAAGAATGACTACAGGCACCCACCGGACAAACATGTCAGCCTGAAAGAGGAAAGGAGATACTTGAATCCACATGAAGCTTACCATAACCAAGTTCGCTGGCAGGTACAGCATTGCAACCACAGTGGCTATACGTACTGTTCGAGAATCTCGAGTGGTCTTATCCGCCAAGGTGACCATGATTCTTCTGTCTAACGCATCTGCCTGACCAATGCGGGCATGGTTTAACCCGTTCTCGTATGGTAGCTCTTGGTCTCGGAACCTCAGGATATCGTTATACTAGTGGATCAGTCGAATCTGTTAGTAAATTTTCATTTATTTATTGGTCATATCATGCGAGGAAACCGATTCATGAGGAAATAGGACCACCACCATCAATCTGATATCCTTTGAGAGTCGAAGAATAGACATATTGTCCAATTTGCACCCAAAATACTCAACTGGTGATTTTGGTATATCCCTCATCTGCGCCACTGTGTTGGCATGGACTTGAAGACTTGCTAGCGTAGCCCGGGTGTTCCCAAGAATGGAACGAGCATGATTCAATTTCTTACGTAGCACGTGGATCCGTTGGCTCAGGTAGAAATTAACGTCGAACTCTCTGAAAGGTCTTGGGATTGATAACATCCGGTCCTGAGTAGTCAAATGAGCTCGCTCAATGTTTTTGTATCCTCTCAAGACGGGTGACTTACGATCTCCAGAGTTTCTCTGCGATGTGATTGAGATATGGCCTCCAATTGACCATCGCAGCGGCAAGGAACCGAACATGGAGGCTCATTGGATGCGACATATTGTTCGGCTTGAGTCCTTTGAGAGCTGATAAGAACAAATCAGGAGACTGCACAACAATCCAATTGGAGCGTCCATTGGTGATATAGTACTTCTGGTGTACAGCAGATTGGCGGCACGACCAGGGATCTTCAAGATCCCGCCCGTGGAGTTCAAGATAGCGTATGTTGTAGCACAAGTCTGCAGTGCGCTGCTTTTAGCCTCATACGACGTTGGGCATTTCAGGATCAAAGATTCTCATTCGAGGTGGACCAACCATAGGATTCGACTCTTGCTTTTGTACCATTTTCCATATCGTGATCCCCATCTCCATTGTTGGGTGGATTTTCATTCTTTGTCTCTTCATCAAGGGAAAATTGGTGATGACAAGCCATGTAATTCTCATCGGAAGTTTTCGACTTCCTGCCGAGACCGAAAATGTATTTCAAGAAACAGGGCGTGACCTGGTCGAAAGTGCAAAGAGCCTTGAACATCTCCAGGGTGATCATTATTCGACTCCAAGAATTGAACCGATTGAGTATGCTTCAAGAATTGGTCAACGCGAAGCACGAAAACGTCCACACTATCACTTCATAAGTGTTCTAGTCCAGGGCAATAACACATACTAACAGAAATCTCATAACACCCAGTGGCATCTCTCGCTAAAGGCATCTTGTCAGGCCGCACAAATATTGCAGAGGAAGATACTGACCTGCAAAGTATCTTGCATTTGGTCCAGCGAAGATAGATCATTTGACCGAAAGTTTATGAGCTCAGACCCATCACCCCTGTGGTGGATTTCGTCTCTTCTGGGGTCCGTTTGTGGAACTCAGAGGACGCAGATATGGCCTCGACTTGGCAATCATCGATGTCTTCCACGAACAAGGAAGGCGAAGCTTTTTCGAGCTCTTTATATAGATACTCTAGGTCGTCTCCCTCAACTACTGGGCACCGTAGGTTCAATGGATACCGTTTGTAATGGCTGATACCATGCGCCTGATTCGAATTCATTGCAATTGACCGGAGTCGCACCAAGTAGAAATACGACGAATACTTGTTTTGTGGCCGAGATTGTCTTCTGGATTAAGTGAGTGCTATTATCATTCTCCAGAACAAAGGATGATGCTATCTTTCCGTCGGTGAGGTCCGTCTCTCGGTGCGTTGGTGGGAGGCTTTTAATACTACTTTATATCCATCGTACAGCCCCTGCTTTAGGGCGTTGGGCGGGTCTGGGAACCACCTGATCATGGCTATGCCCTGGGCAACCTCTGAGAAGGCCTTGCCTGCATACGGCCAAAGGAACTCCCGGGGTAGCCGTTCGCTATGTATTGCTCAAGTCCATTGCCAACCAGCACTCATCGATCATACTCAACACCGTCGATTTTGAAGACCTCTCTTCATATCTCTCCTACAATTACTCCATAAACCTTCATCTTTTATCAAGATCCACAATGTCGAAAGTAACCATTCTTGAGAGGCAGTATCTGAATAGAGGCAAGCTGGACGCGCTTCTGAAGACGGAATTTGGGAATGATTATCGCGTCAAGGTATCCAGCAGGCGCGCTCTTAAGTACTCCTGGAAGCTTACATATGACTTCAGGTAGGCGAGGAGGTCGTCGAGGTAAAAGCGCCAATGAGCCTCACTCAGGTACCTAAGCCGATATGAGACATGACTTGCGTCAACATTGCTGAACAGAGGCAACATCACCCAGGTGGAGCTTGATTCCGTCTACCATACAAAATAAAAGACCATTGTTGCAAATGATTCGGGAAACTATCAGAAGCATCCTTGGGACTGAAAATGTTGGATTCTTGGTGGCTTTGGGGGGGTGTCCCCACTTGACAGCACACAAGTAGATGGAGATTGCAAAATTGCTGCGGGTGTAATATGAAGAACCACGCCTTATTTTGCCCTCGGTCTTACAATCATAGGTTAATGGAAGGTAAGTGATCACTCCGCCACTGACTGTCTACCCATTCGTAATTACTTGAATTGATGGCAACTTTTGGCCACTTTTGGCTACATTCCTAGATTTTGCCGTATCATTTCGGCTATGTCAGACCGCAAAGAGCACATAAAATATCTGAAGAGGCTAATCGAGCGTTCAATGGTGCAATCAGAGTCTCATCAAGCCTTTCTACCGGAACAGTGTCTTGGTGAGATATTCAGCAGCCAAGACGTGGCGGAGGCCGTGGATGAGTTAGATTGTCTGGAAGTTCATAAGATAGGCTTAGCTCAAACGATTCTCGAGAAGGGTCGGCGAGTGTTTGCCATTTTGATCAAGAATGGAGAAGAGGATTTGATCATAGAATTTCGCAGACATGAAGTGTTAGATGCCCAATTGCCCCTGAGCGAGGGTCTGGCAAAGCTGGTCGTTGGAGACTTTGGTATATCTTTTGTGAGATTTCATCAGCGGCAATTCCTACCATACAAGTTTCCAAAGGACATGCATGATTGCCATAGACATATCAGCAAACCCAAGAGAATTTTGCCGTTCGTTGGTGAGCCCGAAAGTATTGCCAGTGGTGGATTTGGCGATGTCTCCAAAGTGACGATCTTCCATTCCCAACAGAAACTCTATACGGATACTCAAATTCGCAAAGATGAAGGTTCTTTTGAGGTACCGGTGTTCAGATATGACAAATCCAGGTATTGATTCGGATCATCAGTACCGACTTTGTCCCAGTTCCGTCCAGTCGAGGTTGTGAGGAAAGAGATCCGATACGATAGGGGCCAGGCAAGGGAGGCATACGACAAGGCATTCTTCAATGAGCAGAGTTGTTACCTACTTCTTGATTGACTCGCACATCCAAATATCCGCGTACTTGGCTCCTATACATATGGTGAGAAGCATTACTTTTTGTTTCCCTATTATGAGCTAGACCTGAAGGCTTTCCTCTCAAGTGAATCTCGATACGGAAATTTCGAATGGAACGTCGCATCCTTCTCAGCGCTGCGCGGATTGGCCTCAGCCCTTTGCAGCACTCACAGACTTCACCTTGAAAAGGCCAAATACGGCTTAGATGTTGATGCGATTGGCTACCACCATGATATCCGTCCCGCTAATGTACTGGTCAGCCGAGACGATTTTGTTCTTGCGGATTTTGGACAAGGAAGATTCAAGTCGACAAGTATTTCATCTCGAACCAAATGGAAGGATGGTGATGGAGATTATTTAGCCCCAGAATGTCTGGATGGGAATTTCGTCAATCGAGACATTGGTAGATCAATTGACGTCTGGGCGTTTGTCTACTGGTCGGGATAATTATTGTATACATGGAGAGAGGTACCGCAAGGTTTAAAAAACCTTCGCCAGCAGCGAATGAGCACAGGTCGGTCCGAGGGCTGGGAAGATAGCTGTTTCCATGATAGCAATGGGAATCTCAAAGCCGTTGTCATCCGCTGGCTCGACTCATTGACCCATGGTCTTTTGCGTTCAGGTCTAATCTCGATGCTAGTTGATGTGGCGAGAAAAGCGTTGAAATCAGAACCTGAAGATCGTCCAGGATTGGAAGAGTTTTGCGCAGATCTTACGCTGGTTAATCTAAAAGCTCACTTCGGAACTGCTTGCAGTTACTTCAACATATGTATGAAGCAACGTAGTTCAGAAGAAGGAAGGCATACTCAAAATAGGATGAGATTATGGTTTGAGAAAGAACGACTTCCTGCGTTTGGATATGTCACCGGCCTGGGTGATGACGAGAAAATGCTCTTATCTCCCAACTCGAGCGGTCGTTACGACAAAACCTCCACCCTCTGAAAGCCATGATATTGCTCTTCCAAGGAGTCGAGTCTCGAAGTTCTTGAGCAAGCGCTGGTGCGAACCAAAAGTCTGCGCAAAGGGGAGGAAACCGCTATCCTGGTTGGGGGGCCGCTCAAAAAGATGTCTGTCAGCAAGTTGAGGTGCTATGGAGCATTCTACCAGTCAAGGAACGACAAAAGGCAGAAGCGGCCTGGCTTCGGAACATGCTGCATACGGAGGGTATGCGCCGAATAGACGACATGGAGCAAGCCTTTAAAGGTGAAGATGATCCAACCTACGAGAAAGGTGCAGCCATGGCCATGATGAAAAAGATCAGGCTAAGCCTAGATTCCAATCCCACAAGCATGCCAGAAGGCTTCATGGTTTCGGAGGGTCATGTCCGGAGACCACATAAAAGGTTCCGCGATCATGAGTTTGGCTTTTTCAAGGGTTCGCACATCCTGATTGAGTGGATGTACTACTCCCGCGGTTGGGAAAACGTGTCACCAGAGCAACGAGCGATAGTGATGAGCCTCAAGGCCCAGGGATTTAACGAAAAGACAAAGCCAGCTGGTATGAGGACCTTGGGATGCATTGGAGTCTTTGAGAATACGGGTCTTAGCGCTCGATATGGTTTTCTTCATCCACTTCCTATAGACAACCTGGATTCTGATGTTGACTCTTCGACTGCGACTTTACTCCAGCTCATTGAAAACAACAAATTCCAACCACTCCTGGGGGACAAGCTACGACTGGCATCGACTCTTGCTCGTTTCGTCGAAGATTTTCACAATGTAGGCTGGCTGCATGAGAACCTGCGTTCGAACAACGTGATTTTTTTCGATATGAAGCGCAGCAAGGGGACCAGCAGCAGGATCTTGGCTACTCAGGCACTCGAGCGACCGTACGTCGTAGGTCTCTACAAGAGCTGACTTGGTGGTGATAGTTGGGGCTCAGAAGGCCCCCCAGACACACGGTTCGACCATGTCAACAGTGCAATCTCCCGGTATTACCGGCATCCCGAGTACTTTGGGACCGAACGGTTTCGGGCAAGTTACGACCATTGTGGTCAAGGCCTTATCTTATTGGAATTGGCATTTTGGCGACCTTTGGATGTACTATGGATGAAGAAGCAAAACTCAAGCACGGATTTGATCGACTTCAAACAGGAGCTAGTTGATGTGTGGGTACCGACCTTGGGTGCAAGCGTAGGCGCAGTATACCGAGACGTCGTTCATTTCTGCCTGAGCGGAACCATGGACAGCATCGAGGACCTGGATATCCGTGTTCTGAAGGAGTTTGCAGAGAAAGTCGTTGAACCGTTAAAGGAGCTGGCAGAACTGAATATTTGAAATCCTTGTTTTTGACGTATGCCATCAGCATCTTGGTAACATGAATGCTGCTAGCATAGCTCGGCTCCATTCGAGCTCGAGCGCCGATTTCGGCGGGCCCACCTTATTTGAAATTCGGGCTGTTCTAGCCGAGCCTGTTGGCGGATTTCTCCCGCGAAAAATTGCCATTCTAGTCAGGCAGACCCAATATCGATCATTTGTGGTGTAGTGGACCTACGATGCGCCAAAAATTCTTGACCCCCTGCTCCGCCATCCATGTTCGCAGTACCAGGCTGGTCGCTCTCACCGTCATCCCTGAAAGCGCAAACCGCGCCCATCCCCTCACTCACCTCATCAACTCAAACCACCCAAGATGGAGAAGCAAAACCCACAAGAGACAAGAAGCATTCGCGAAAGCGGAAGCGAGAGCACAAGGCCGTCGACGTCACCGCTGAGAATGTAGGAGAACTATGGCAGACCGTGATCGAAGGTCGACGGAACAGTAATGTTACCGAGAAAGGGGAGGAATTTAATGGCAACAAAAACGCCCGCAAGGGCGGTCCAACCGGGAGGCAGTCGAATAAACGGCAACGCAGGCAGGAGGCCAAAGCTGCGAGGGAGAGGGGGACCGCTGAGAGCGAGCACCAGCCTCCTATCGCGGATGCGATGATTACCACCCGAGGACCCAGTCCATTACCCCACCCCTCTACCCCTGCCACCACCACCGCCGCCGCCGCTCCTCCCGTTGCTGCCCTTCAAACCAGCAAGCTTACTCCGCTACAAAGCCGCATGCAATCCAAACTGACCTCCGCCCGCTTCCGTCACCTCAATCAGACTCTCTACACCACACCTTCCTCCTCCTCCTTGACACTCTTCGCCTCCACGCCTGATGCTTACGCAGCCTACCACGCCGGCTTCCGCGCACAGGTCGGTACCTGGCCGGAAAACCCCGTTATAGGGTTTATCAGGGACGTGGAAGAGCGGTGGCGCGGTGGCGGGGCGGTCGGTCTTCTACGGGATGTCAATGGTTTCAGGAAGAACAAGGGGAAGGCACTGGGCGAAGGTGGAGGGGTGGTGCAGGAACGGCCATTACCGAGTGGAAGGGATGGCACATGCAGGATCGTGGATTTGGGGTGTGGGGACGCGAATCTGGCGGCCCGTCTACGGCACTTGACCGCGGAGGCTACGGGAGCGGAGAGGAAGAGAGAAAAGGGTAAAGGTCATGGTGGTGGTGGTGGTGGTGGGAAGGATGGAGGGAAAGGGGTGCTCGAGATTACGTCGATTGATCTCGCCAAGGGGGATGGACCGAACAAAGGATTGGTTACCGTGGGGGATACCACGGATCTTCAAAGCTTGGGCATAGGGGATAGGAGTGTCGATGTTGCGATATGCTGTCTCAGCTTGATGGGCACGAATTGGGTGGGCGTGGTGGATGAGTGTGCGAGGATCACAAGGGATGGGAGCGAGGTGTGGGTGGCGGAGATAAAGAGCCGGTTCGCGAAGCCTAAGGGCTCCAGGAAAGGTGGAATTGGGGAGAAGAAGAAGGAGAAGGGTGGCAAAAAGAAGAAGCGTGATGAGGAGGAAGAGGTCGAGGATGAGGAGATGGCGGCTTTGGAGGAGAAGAAGGACGCGAATGAGACTGATGTCAGCGCCTTCGTCGAGGTTTGGCGAAAGCGAGGGTTTGCTTTGGCGGCGGATCCGGAGATGGGCAACAAGATGTTCGTAAAGATGAGGTTTTTGAGAATGGGTAGGGCTGGCGGTGGACAGAAGGGTATGATGTCGGACCAACCTCGATTCACTGACCAGGACAGTCCGGACTTAGGAGTGATCGATGAGAGTAAGACTCTGAAGCCTTGCGTATACAAAACAAGATGAATCAAAAACCAGCAACAATCATGGTGCATGAAAGTCTGCTCTGTTTCCAATGGCTTAATAGTAAAGCCTAAAATAATTGAGAAGAGCGTGGCTATCCTACACTGTGTATATCTAAGCCTGTATAGATCGCGTTGAAGAGATCAAGTGCTTCCTCCATGAGACCTCGCGTCTATCATGCATCATGACATGGAACTCTTTTCCCCGCTCATCAACTTCGTAATATCGTTGAGATGATCACGCTTTTGGGATCGGTTGATGATCCTCTGGGTATCTGTTGAATAAAAGATTGCCACACCTGCGCCAACGCTATGCCTTGCCCAAGAAACAATACTCAAAAGGAAGAAGCATGTTGAGATTCGCTCAACACGTGTTTCGTATGTCTGAGTGACCAAGATTTTAGAAAGGGGGGGGGAATGAATCCTAAGCCAGTGGCAGTGGCTCTATCTTGGTGATGGCATTGCCAGCCTTGGCACTGACTTTTGGAGATGAAGTGACGTTGTGACCGTTGGGCAACGGATTAGGCTGCTTGACGTGGCCATTTGTTGTTGGTTGTTCAACCTGCATAGGCTTCTGCATATCCTTGATGCTGATATCATCAAACAATTCGAAAATGTCGTGGTTCTGGTGGAAGTCATTGTCAACGATGTTGACGAGATACCAGTCATTCATCATCCCATCAATGAGCTTCCTGCTTGGGCTGCCACTCTCGTGGCACTTGGCCCAATCAGTGCCTAATTTGAACGCCTCATCTTTCCAAGCTAGAAAGCTGATCGTCTCGACAATTGTAGGTTGAACAATTTCCTTTCCTGGAAAGACACCCCATGTCACAGCATTGGGACCGTCGTTGGGCGCATTTGTCCTTAACTCTCCGTCCTTGGGAGTTGCATAGTAAGACATGTTTGCGTTCTTTTCGATGCGGGCGATGAGGCGGTCGATCATGTCTGGGGATATAAGCAGCTCGAGGTATGCTTTCTGATAGACGTAGCCTCCCTTCGGACCCCATCCATGGACGGGATGCGTAGACTTGACCCCATTCACAGAGGGTTGTGAGGTGATGGTGAGAAGACCCCGCCTGTTGAGGTTAATGAGCTGTGAGCGAATCAGTTCCGACTCACTGGTGACGGGAGAATCGCTCCATGGCAGGCTGTGCAAGTCTCCTGCTAGAAATCGAATGAAGATGTCCGCAACGTCCTGGACAGTCTCCGGCTTGCCCCAGAGCTTGATGTTTTGTTCGTTCGTCCCCTTGAGCCCTATATCATATGCGTCCAATTCACCAAAGGCTGGTGATCGAGAGTCTCCCCACCGGCCATTCGGAAATTCGTCCCAATCCTGGGTCCGCGCGACGTAAGACTTATTTCGATTTTTCCAATAAATTGGCCGAACATCTTCTTCTCTGCGTTTCAGCCCAAGCGATTGTCGCCATGGCAGTATACGATTGGAGGGTGTCCCGTCTTTCGGAATCAAATCCAATTCCTCCAAGATCATACGTGTGGCTTGAGCCAAATTCATGGTATAGAAGTGAAGCTGCATAATGCCAGCGTCCATGATTCTTCGGCACATCTCAGCGACCAGAGTCTTGCCCACTTCTCTGACCTGAGCATCATCGTTCTTTACCGGCTCCAATGCTTCATTCCAGCTTGCCGGAATGCGCGCGTTCGACCAGCCTGCTCTTCTCAGGAAGGCGCCGTGTGTCTGGATTGGCATAATGCCGGGCACTATTGGAACGTCTACTCCGCACTCTCTGACCTTGTTGACCCACTCGAGGAAACGGTCAACGTCGTAAAACATTTGAGTGACGATGAAGGTACCGCCAGCATCAATCTTCTCCTTCAGATGGTCCATGAGCACAATCTCATCCTCTTGATCTTCGTGACCCTCCGGGTAACCGGCTACGCCGATGTCGAAGTGGTCCCCGTACCTATCTTTGATATATTTGACCAAGTCTTTTGCATATCTGAAGCCTCCCTCCTTGGCCACCCACTTCTCCTTTTCCCTAGGCGGATCACCTCTGAGGGCCAGGATGTTTGTGCAGCCGGCTTTGTAGGCTTCCTTGAGTGCATTGTCCACCTTGCTGATCTCCATGTCGGTGCAAGTCAAGTGCATGCATGTCTCCAGCCCATAGACGGATTGGGCTACGTTGACCATTTCACATGTAAGCTGGGAGCGAGAGCCACCGGCACCCCATGTGACATCGATGAAAGCCGGACCAAGATCATGCATGCGATCCATGCGATCGTACAAATTCTGGACACCTTGAGCGGTTTTGGGCGGAAAGAATTCGAAGGAGAAGACGGGTTTGCGCGTACGCTGGGCCTCCGCCAACTTGTCTTTGATATGCATGCTGGCGTTAGGAGTAGAGAACGTTCGTGGAAGTGTTTAGTGAGCTGATGATGTATGTAGGCTTGTTAAAAGGCACTTCGTTCTTCAAGATCTTAGGCTTCGGAGTCCGGTTGATCTCGTCCTAGAACGAGTTGTAGAATTGTAGGGGTTGAGGATCCCAATGATACTTTAATAGGTTCTGTAGAATCTGTAAAATATAATGGTTTATTGCGAATTGTAGCCAATCATCAATCTTGCTCTTTCCTGGTTGTACACGACCACTCACTTTGCTATCCGAAATATCTTTTGCGGGCCCACCTGTCTACCAGCTGCCGTAACATGCACCACGGTATTCGCGCTCAATCGCTCCGTGCAGTGCTGCTATTGATGGAGCATATCAGGTAGAAATCCTCCTAGGAGAAGAAGGACGGGCCACAATGGAGAAGCAAAGGAGGTTGAAGGATGACGGATGAGAATGATGAAGTCAAGACATACTACAATGGCGGGATGCGAGGGCCGGTTCTAAAGTTCAGTCGATGCGAGAAATTCCGCGCCAGCTCCGCAAATCCCCCACCCTCGAAGAAGGGAAAACGGCGGTGACGGCGTAAGCCATGCATGTCTTACTTTGCGCTTACCATTGAGAACATGCTGCTGACATGGGAACATTTGAAGGTGGTCAGGTAGCCTATGGAAACGGTGAAAGGATATCTCATAAAATTAGAGCCGGCTTCGTGCCCTTCGCTGACTGACACAGTCATGATGGTCAAATTTTAGCCCCCTTTTCTCCTCTCTCACAGTTCCCCCCTTCGTCCAGGTGCAAGGTACTTTAAACCACTCCATAATACTGCAGATCCAGATGTATACAGACTTCTCGGGGCATCACTCTCCTGGCTGAAATGTCGCAAATTCATAAATCTGATTCAGACATCATCAGCCTCTTGTTCCGGCTCCAAAGGTCAACAGCGAAGAGACCTACCATATCAGTCCAAGCACCTCCTCCAAACTTGACCGCACTTGCACCTCGTTCCCCGTATCCCATAGATTTATACATCGCTTCCAGATGCCCATGAGCTAGCAGTGCAATTCTATCTGCAATGCCACAGGTCTCCATCCGTTGCTGATAACTCCGCATGAGTACCCTCCCCAAGCCTTTCTTCTGATACGAAGGTAGGACCCCGAATGAGTGGATGCAGATGGTCCGGCCATCTTCCATATGACCTCGCCTCTCATCGGGGGAGCGTGGGTGAGCGGCATAATGCGGGGGGACTTGCATGGAAGCGTCCGTGACTGTGGGTGTGGTAGTCTTGGTTGCAATAATCATGGCAATCAAGGTCTGCTTCAGTTGAGGTTGAGATGAATCCGGTGAGCGCGCTGTTGAGTAAGTTGGGACTGATGCTGGATCCTGGGTCGAGGCAATAGTGGAGAAGAGGCCAAGGCACAATTCAGGACAACTCGTCAAGCGATGGATGAACTGTGGACAGTGAGTAGAGTATTCTTGAGGATCTCGAGTAGGCCACTTGTTGAAATTGAAGGCATTCACTCTCTCGGCACTTAATCGCATACATTGCCTACCTTTTCTCGAGAACATCGCTCCTGTGGTGGGAAGCTGGCATTCTCTAATTCTATACAGCTTTCTAGGTCGGACAGTGTCAAGGCCTGAACGTAAGGGTGGATCTCATTTCTCCCGTCAGCTTTAGCTCGACTGTTCATCGTCTCCTGCAGGCTGAATTGTCGCTCGTCTCTATGTATGGTGAATTCATTATAGGTACTATTGGCCTGAATGGCCGTCTCCTCGCCACCCTCTTGTTTAGGTGTCTGCGATTCAGGACTGGCTACCATGGGTGGTGGCGACTGTCCAAAGAGATCACGCGGCATGATTGGAATCAGGAAACTCGTAAATTTGGGAGAAGTAGAGAATAGGTCTGAGCAAGGAACAGCATTATCGGAAGCATTAAGGGCCTAGACCATGCGACATATCAGATCTAAGACCCGTGACACTCGGCCCACTGTGATTATCGTTCATCTTTCCAGTCGAATACGTTTTAGCCTTGGTTATGTCATCAACCACTATCATGCTGGTGCTTGGTGCCTGGTGCCTGATGTGATCAATGGAACAAGCCGGAAGGGCAGAGGCATTAATGGTAAGTGTCCAAGGTGAAAGGAAGGTCGCGTGGGAGAACTGGAGATCGATCGTCCCGATGGTTGGGTTCCCCGCAATTGGCGCCGGCGGTCACAGTCACGGGTGACCAGACAGGCACCACAGGTACATTATTACCCTTGTCTTTCACCATGCTAGAATAATGTCAAGCACCAGAAACATGTGCATGCACAACACAATTGAAACGGCACAAATCTTCTGTACAGGACTGTTCACATTATCAGTCAAATTTAAAGATTCTAATCAAAGGCAAAGGTTGCTTTCATAATGCCTGACGCCACGATTGCTTCCATCTACTTCCATTTGCTTGCCTTCTCCACGCACCAAAGCTGACATCTTTCACCTGTTGATCTTGTGGATCTTGACTGCAGTTTGGATGGATGCTTTTCTTGAATAAAGAGTCTGTAGCATCTAGTTCTAGTGCGAAGCAGAGCAGAGCCTAACTCGAAGACCTTTTTCAACCACGCGGATCCTCAAGATGTAAGTCAATCTCCTCGGTCAATTTCTATATCATGATGAGGTTCTTCCCTAAGCTCCCCTAGGCAACTCACCGTAGCCATCACTGGCTCCTCTAATCAGGAAGATGTCCTATTCATTGAAATTCCTTCCTCAGCCACCCTCTCTACCCTCAAAGAAAGAATAGAATTCCAGTCTGCCATACCACCATCCAAGCAGAATCTCCACTTTGACGGCCAGAGACTCCCAGATGATACGCAGACACTTGAGGGCTGTAGTATCACGCCCGATTCCATGCTGGCTGTTGTTGTGAGCAACCCGCAACAAGCTCAAGCACCAGCTCCTCAAGCTGGATCGAGCAGAACAGGCGCCCAAGCTCAGCAGAGAGGGGCCCGACCGGACATGAGTGATGCCGAGACGCTGCGTCAATCCTATTTGAACAGTCCTGCAGATCTCGCCAATCTGCGTCGTCAGCTTCCACTTCTTGGAGATGCCATCAACGACCCAGCTCGCTTCAAACAGATCTGGGATGACTTCCAAAAGCGACAGAAGGAGCTACAGGCCCAAAAGGAACAAGACATGGCTCTCCTGCAGGCCGATCCCTTTGACGTGGACGCACAGAGGAGGATAGAAGAGTTGATCCGTTTGGAGCGGGTTGATGAGAATTTGGAGCAGACAAGAGAGTATCATCCCGAAGGTATGCCGGGTTCTCCTAACCTTTTAGAGGAGATCATCAGACGCTGACCATCATCAACAGCATTCGGCCGGGTCATAATGCTCTATATCCCCTGTGTTGTCAACTCTTCACCAGTTTCCGCCTTCGTTGACTCCGGCGCTCAATCAACCATTATGTCTCCCTCATGTGCCGAGCGTTGTGGGATCATGCGTCTCCTAGATACGCGCTGGGCAGGCGTCGCCCGGGGCGTGGGCACCGCGAAGATTCTGGGCCGCGTGCATTCAGCCCCGATCAAAATCGGCAACTCCTTCCTACCCTGTGCCTTTACTGTCATGGAGGGAAAGGACGTCGATCTGTTGCTCGGTTTGGACATGCTGAAAAGGTATCAGGCGAGCATCGATTTAAGCAAGAATGTCCTCAGGATACAGGGCGACGAGGTCCCATTCCTCGGCGAGGCAGATATCCCCAAGCAGGAGGAAGAAAGGGCAGATGAACCGACGGTGGATGGACCAGGAGGAAGTAAGATCGGTGGCATATCTGGAGCGGTCAAAGAGATTGGAGATGGGAACGTTCCAGGGAAACAGCCTGAAGGCAGTGCCGCGGCATCGACCGCAGAATCAAGCTCGTCTGCAGTGACAAGTCAGCCGACAGCATCATCCACTGCTGCCAATGCTCAAGGATCGTCGACGTCGTTCAGAGAGGAGGACATAGCAAGATTGATGGACATGGGTATGGGAAGGCCGGAAGCAATACAAGCATTGACCCTTGCGGGAGGTAATGTTGAGGCTGCTGCCGGTCTTTTCTTCTGAAGAACATTTTCGAGACTTTGATTCCTTCAACGTGGGGGCAAACTCTCTGAAGAGGTCGGCGGAGAATTTCTCAAGGCATGTAGCTCATAGGTCTGATCGAATTTAAAAATTCGCGGTTTCGGTCTACTCCAAAAGTCTGCCTGTCGACTGAGTGACTGTGGTATCTAACACAATCACAACGTACACCAACAACAGCGCTTCGCAACCGTTTCTATTTGTGCCCGATATTGTTGAAGGAAATTTTGGTCAATACGAGCCTTCAGTCCATGAATGGTTAAATGAGTGTTGATCGAAGCCCTTCACCAGAATACATAGGAAATCCGCTGGTCTACTTCAAATGATAGTCAACATTGGCCTGAAGGAACCAGTCGAGCTTTTCGTATTGCTTCATGGGCATACACAGAACATCAATAGCAAAGGGATCTTGCAACACATAGCTCTATGTACTTCGTGCTGGATATCGGAGCACGTCAATTTATATTGATGCATACACACGAGTATGACAGTACATCGCCCAATGAACAGCTTTCACTTCGAAACCCGAATTACGAAATTGAGTTTGCAGTAATGAATTCCTGCATGGTGTAAGCCGTCGAGAAGAAGACAGTAATTCTTCGACGGGGACGATCATGTAAGGGCGAGCTTTCCATCCCAATTCTTGAAATTTATTCAAGGGAAACCGTCCTGTAAGATCTCGAAGACAACAATTTCGGTTTTTCATTTGTGCCAAGGACGAAACGACGTACAAGGTCAACTCTTTTTCCGTATTCAAATGGTCCGACCTCCAAGTTCGCTCAAGTGGTTCACAAGGATTGATTGATCCTACATGGACGTCTTGGGCCGTTGAGGCCAAGTGCGAGTACCAATCAAGTCCCCACTCGCGGCTGAGGTTTAATCTATCGGGCCGTCAGAAGGATCCGCAAGCTATAAATAGTCATATGGTATGAGTTTGGCAATGTCCTCTTCACCAAGCGTTTCGATTGTGCGTTGATGTCGTGGTCGCAGCCTATTGTGTATTCCAAGGCTTCTGAGCATCTCCTGTGAGGACTGGACATTCTTTCCCTGAACCCCTAGACACTGAGCATACAAGAACGAGGTTCTGGCTATGTCTCTGTGGTATGTAGGTTTGTCGATAGAGTTCGAAAGAATGTCTTCAAGCATGTCGCTAACGTATTTGAGAGATTTATTATCTGCGTAGCTTAGAGGAAATATCATGGGTACTCACCAAGAAGTCTCGCAGTTTCCAAGCTTGGCATGCACCTTTGCTACCTGATATTGGCAGATAAGGGTAGTTCGGTTTTTGGCGCCAGCACTCCGACGCGCCCGTGACACAGCCTCCATGTGATCCAATAAGCTCTTTCTAATATCGTTACGCGCAGGGTCTGCACGGCAGAGTCTGACATTGCCACGTGCATAAAAGAGAGCTGCGCTTCTTTTCATGGTGATCAGCTCATGGCAGCAATTTCCAACGATCATAAGCTCCTTACCGCAACGACTTAGCATCGTCAGAACCAAAACATGCCTCTCGATCCTTGATAGCTTCGTTCAAGATCTTCTCGGCCTCATCATACTTACCTTGATGATGGCAAACTAGCCCAAAATGATACAGTGGGGAGAACAATTTATCTCGTGTAAAATTTGGCAGTCTCTCTCGAATAGCCCTCGATTCCCTCAATAGCTCAATAGACTTTTCCCATTCGCCGTGGCAAGCCCAAGCCATCGCGAGGTCATTGTATGCTACAGCTAGTATCGAGGTTTGGTGGCCGCTATTTTGATGTCGCTCCTTTTCAACTTCCCACGCCAGCTGGGCATAGTGCAATAGGTCATCCGTGTTTTTGGATGAGACTGCCAGTCCAATCCTCGCCCTGTACATCTTTCCATAAATTTCCTCAGGGGCTAGTGAGTCAGGTCTGTTCACATTGTAGATCTTATCGACGGTATCAAGTAAGGGAATCGCTTCGTGACCGACGCCGCACTCGATTCGAAATCTATGTAATAGTCAGTACCTCTCCATCGTTTAAGCATTGCGTGAGTCTGGATTACTGCACTGCCTCCAAAAGTAGCTCTGCGAGCTCGACACTGGCCAGATTTGTCACTTCCAGCGCTGTGAGCTCAGCGTATACCTCCATCAAGCGCAGAATGTGTCGATACGCTCGGTGACATTCTTCCCACCGGTCAACTTTTGTGGCGCTTCCAGTCACGTAAGACCTGTTCAGGAAAGGCCATTGGTCTGCTACTCGGGTGATAGCGTTCTTGAACGCTGGTGCGGCTAAGCCGAGGCGCACCGTCATATCTTTTGTCACTTCTTGTACGACACGGTGAGTGCGTACCTCTTGAGTATCACGGTCGACTTCTATCAGTGAAGTATCGGCTAAGTATTTTCGATACGCGATGTACTGGCTCACAGTCATGTGAGAGCCGTTGGTATTGTAGCTGGTCTGCCGGGGCTTAATCGTGCGATCCTCAATGCATTCTGCATCTAACATGGCGATGAGGGATAACAACGCGAACGCATCTTTCTGGTGCTCGTACAGACCGGTCAGGGCCCAAATTGTAGCTAGGTTCTTTTCATTCTCGGGACCACTGTAGAGGCGTTCGAAGAGATTGTTTTTGGTAGGATAGATATCTCGAAATCTCGACACGGAGAGGTGCTCACAATACATTATGCGACCTAGCTGATCAATTGCAATGGGAAGGCCCTGAACCCAGTCAACGATTGCTTTCGCGTCAGCTTCAGTTTTCAAGTCCTCTGATTTCTCGTCCTGTGCACGAAGTCTCAGGAGATGAGCTCCATCGGCTGCTGGGAGGCCTTTCAGATGCAACTTGCTATTAATGGGCGGCTCTGTGGAGGCTAGAAGAGGGTTACGAGTCGTAAGCAGAATGCTCCCATGCCGCCCTCCGGGCCAAAATTTTTGGATCACTTCAGTGTTCTCGGCGTTATCGAAGACCAAAAGCCATTTGACGAGAGTCTTGGCTTCATGGGCTTCTGGCGCGCCTTTAACGGGGTCGCCCAGCCAAGTCCTAAAAGTCTCGCTGCAAAGCTCCTGGTTGGTGTTATCGGAAGACTCGATGAGGCCCAGATCTTGAGCGATAGTGCTGTACTGGTCGTGCAAACGAGACTCTGAGTCTGCAATGAGAAAGAAAACGGCGTCGAACTTTTGTCTGAATTTTGTGACAAATCTGAAGACAAGTTCGGTCTTACCCGCCCCTCCAAGGCCTGTTATCAAGACGCTTTGATGGCTTGAAAGAATTGGACTTCCACTGGGGGAAAAGATCGAAGAATGAATCGCTTGTAGTTCTTTATCTCGAGCTTGGAAGTGTCTGGACTCTCGACCGTTCAATCTGGGGGGAATGAAGTTAAAGGGTAACTTCACGAGCTTATCGTTGAGAATGAACCTGCCACCAGGTGGTATTTTGACAAAACTTGATCTGGAAGAGGAGTCCGAAGATGACGAACGCCCGTCACTCATGGACGACAGGATTGGCAATCTGCTATTGCTTGACGCAATGTCCTTACGCAGAGACAAGGGTTCTCGTTGCGCCGGAAGATCACTGGGCGACGTAAAACTGACTATTTTCATCTCAAAAATTTCAATGTTCAATCTTACATGACAAGCATCAGGATGTACGGACCTTGCTTGATTGTTTCATCCGTCCAACGTTTAAGCGTGTATGCTACCAAATTGTAGCCGTTGTCGTCTTCCTTCTCGAACTTGGTCATCTCGCGGTGGGTTTTGTTGATCCCAATAGGGAGAGTACCAGGCAAGACTGCAGAGTCGTAGTCAACAACCTAGATCCTCGTGAGTATTGGCCTCCGTTATATTGATCCTGGCGTCAATGTACCTGCCCGATCCCTGTCATAGGTTTTTCTTCAAAGAAGCACTTGACTTTCAGTGGTGGTAGCTGATGAACCTCTCTGGATCTGAGGAGAATATCGAAACTCTCCTGGATACGGTGCAGCTCTGCTGTCTGCAGCTGATTAAGGATCGCTGTGTTAGTCTGCTTTACTAACCCGACAACTCGTGCCAAATGCTTAGCCCAGAGTGCCAGTTCTGCGCCTTTGTGAGGTGTTCCGAGGAAAATAATTCCGCAAGTCAATTCGGCGAGGACGGATAGATGCGGCTCAGTGACCCATTCATGGGATCTTACCAGAGCCTGCCTTGCGTGAGCTGAATCCAGAAATGTCATGAACGTTGTAGGGGAAGAGCGACCCTGACTCACATCTTTACAGACGATTCCCCCAAGGCTATGACAAACAAAGATGATTGCTCGCTGAGCTCCCATTAGCCTACAGGCCAATTTGCGCGCCATGGGCAGCTACTCTATGCGACTTGTTCTCAGTTCTGTGAGAAGCAAGCGTTTCCAGCAAGTTTTGCGCATTTTGTTTGATCTCATTCGTAGACACCTTGCCCAAGAACTGGCGCAAGTCGACCACTGTTGCATCGTACCCAAAAGTCATAACGCGGGCATTGCTAATAGCCCGCGGTAGGAAGGTCTTTGGCCAAGGAGATTCGGCATTCTCGTGGCGCCATGTATGTTCCCGGTGGCCATTCAGACCGTGCACAAAAACAATGCTGGATGGTCAGTCGCGGTATAATTTACAGTAGCTAATAGCGGATCGTGTGGACGACCACTTACTCAACGATTGGTTCCTGAGGATCATGTAAAATCTTGATACCTGTGGGAAGAGCTTCTCTGGGGTTCTTCGACTTCCTCCACTTCTCCCAAAAAGGAGCCATTGGCGAGTCCACACGATTTCAATGAATATTGGATCAAACTTTAGGAAGAACGGCTTCCAACCGCAACCTTATATCATGATATAGTTACCTAAGCATTGCTTTTGCTGGAGGACCCTTCAGGCTACGTACCCCATGCCTCGCTAATTGGGGCGAGGATTAAAGGAAAAGGTAGAACACGTCTTCAAGTTGCATACGTAGCGCGCCGAGTAGCCGACTGAGTGCTGGCACAATGCGCGATTTGACCAATCTCACCGGCCAAAACTCTTCCCCGCAGATAAGACAATCCTATTCTGTAGAACGGTATGGCATCTGATCCTTTTTCCGGACGACCTATGCAGGGTGCATAAGAAGGCCGGCTTCGTCGATTGCTCAACTGGAAAAGCGAGCCTTGTGCTGTATTCGAGTGGGGTCCTTGATCTTCCTTGACATTCTCACTCCCTGCACTTCTCGCATTACCCTTCAGATTGGGTATATCGCATGGGCCCGCAGAAATTGGCTTGACAGCATTGAGAATATAGTTCACCTGATCTACTTCGTCAGCCGCCGCCTCATATGCAATGTCTGAGGTAGCAATTACCCACGGTAGGCAGGCAGCATTGAGCCCAGAAGCCCAGTCTCTGAGGCTGAGGGGAAGTGAGAATCACGACTTTCTGGAGATTGAAGCCAAATTCTGTCTTCAAAAGTATCTGCTACGAGAGGCCACGCTTGCCGGCAAAGGTAACACTGACGCGTCTATCCCTCCCGGGTTCCCGTCTTGGATCGACTCTTCCGCCGTTTGGTCATCCAGCACACTTGCTCTAGACGAGATCATCTACTGCGTTTGCCTGAGGGATGTAGAGGAGTTGGAGAGGGCCCTGCAAGATTTCAACGGTAATTCCCATAGCTCGCTTCCTCCCAGAGTGAGGAGATTCTGATGGCACCCATAGAGTCTGGCAGAAACCTCAATGACATCGCCCCGCACACATTTTCTCTGCCATCCTTCGGACCAAAGCTTCGTCAATTATCTTGGGACATACATGAAGCTGAAGGTGCCGTCATCATCAAGGGCCTTCAGCCCGAGAAGTATTGTCTGAAGGATAACATCGTGATATTTGCTGGCCTCTCGAGTTACATTGGCGATCAGAGAGGGAGGCAAAGTGCTCAAAATGATGTGCTGAGTATGCCGTGATACAGCAACATCCCGGTTTTATCCCTGCTGACCTATGTTCCGAGCCCATCTGCATACCACCTTTGATAAAGCAATTGTTGACCCTCGGCCTGGTCTCTCTAATCATGGCTTGGTAAGATGAAACGGGTGAAGTATATGGCTAGCGCTGATTATTTCTTCCCTCGCAGCCTTTCCACAACGATCACTGCGACATCCTCGCACTGTATGTGATGGAGACCGCTCAGTCTGGTGGCACCACACGATGGTCGTCTTTTGGCCAGATATACAATGACATGATCAGGACGAAGCCCAAAGTGATTGAGGTCCTGGCAAGAAATGACTGGCCCCACGAGACGTGAGACTTTTTGCATCATTTGAATGTCGAGGGACGCTGAACGTTCCTGCAGTCCCAGTAAAGCAGCCAAAAACCTCCCCCTCATGTTCGTTGATGATGAAGGGCTCCCATTTCTGAGCTTCACCCGTTTCGCTTTGACTGGCTTGCCGACCTATCCTCGGGGCCCCAATTCTCCGAAGCTTACACTAGAGCAAGCAGACGCACTTGACACAATTCAGTTCTTAGCTACTAAGCATGCTGTTGAAGTAGCCCAGGAGAAGGGAGACATTTTCTTGGTAAATAACAGAAACGTGCTGCACTCGCGAGACAAGATAGATGACTCACTCCATCACTCACGACGCCATCTAATGCGCTTGTGCCTCCGAGATACTGCGTACGGTCGGCGCATCCCTGAGGATTTGAAGAGGCGATGGGGTGATATCTTCGATAACAATCAGCATAGGGACGGTAAGTGGATGCTGAACAAGGATAACGATCCCTCGTTCGTATCCAATGTCAAGTTCGATTCAGCGTTCGCCAGTGACGAGACTACAGGAAGCCATGGGTAAGCTTAGGCTCTCAGTTGTGGTGAAATGACTTGGGGGTAAATCATTCATTCAGTTACGAGCTTCCTTCAGACAGCGTCACAATGGGGAAATGCATGGTTGTTCCTTGATCATATAGGAAAGCTAATACTGCGTGTGAATGTAACATCTTGGTCAGACCAATAGTAATTGAATTGATTGCTAGGCCTTTCGTTGCTTCCCGATGCTGATACCAAACCGATGAGGGGAACATCCATCTCGAGCTATTCTCAACAATGTGAGAGTGGGCTACTGCAGAGATTTTCATTGTGCCATCCCTCGCTACATGTAGAATGTACTGTGCCCGGGCCTCGTCTTTTTAAGCCTGATTGGCGGGCTCAGCTGAGCAATCGCTGCTCACAATATTGCTGAGGCTGTATAAGCAGATCTGCATGTATGAATCAAGAAAGTTTTAGTACTTTCCAACTGCTGGTTCTCAGAAACATCCGAAAATGGTGTTCTGCCTGCTTTCAGCTAAATGTTATGGACTCTCTTTCATTGTCCCGATCATCACATCTGCACGATCTTCGAGACGATTAGCTGTCCTTTTGAGATTTTGATTTCCCTGTGAAAGAAGTATTCTGTGTATTCGTCGACGCTTGATCCTGGTCAAATGCACTGGCTTTTGTAAGCAACGACGGAAATTGCACATGGACACACATTAGCGTTGCAACAGCCATTTCGGAGCGATTTTACACGGATATTGGCCTAATGTAGTTTAGCGTCCTGTCCGTCCTACAGCATCCGAGGCCACTCGATTATCCCTCTCCTCTCTTGCCTCTATTATCACCATCCCAAATCATTAATCCTCCACGAACCTCAGCTACATCACTATTCCACCACAACATTTCATCAAAAGACAATGTCAAAATTAGCAAGCCGTCCCGACTGGGCCGACGATGAGGGTAAGACCTATGCGATTAGCTTGCATACTGAAAGCTTACAGTTTTACAGAATTTGATGACCCTTCAGCTTTACCTCCTCAGCAAGTGACTACCAACAAAGACGGGACCAAGACTGTTGTATCATATCGTTTCAATGATGATGGCAAACGTGTAAAGACAACGCAACGTATCCGCACGACTGTCGTCAAAGAAACGGTGAATCCCCGAGTGGCCGAACGGCGCGCATGGCCCAAGTTTGGCCTCGAGAAAGGCCATCCCGCCGGACCTTCATTCGACACAACATCCGTAGGCGAAAACATCATTTTCAGGCCCAGCGTCACCTGGAAGAAAGATGGCAAGGAAGAGCAAACGAAGAAGGACGATCCGAAAGAAAAGCTCAAGAATATGAAAGTCAAGTGTAGAATATGCGATGGAGAGCATTTCACGGCTCGCTGCCCGTTCAAAGACACCATGGCGCCGATGGGAGAAGACGGGGCGATAGGTGCTGGTGCAGGAGCAGGCGGCGTCAATGGGGATGATGCCCCTGAAGAAAAGGCAGGTGGGCTGGGCGGTGGTGGAGGCGGATATGTCCCTCCTCATCTACGAGGTGGAGCCAAGGCTGCATCCGGTGGAGAGCGAATGGGTGGAAAGTACGAAAGAGATGACCTCGCCACCTTGAGGGTTACCAACGTAGGTGCACCTCGGATCACTTGACGCATACTCCAGGAATGCTAACTTCATAATGCTGCACAGGTTTCTGAATTTGCCGAGGAAAATGACTTACGCGAGATATTCGAGCGCTTCGGACGTGTGACCCGAGTGTTCCTTGCCAAGGATCGAGATACAGGTCGTGCAAAGGGCTTTGCATTCATAAGCTTTGCCGATAGAACAGATGCGGCAAAGGCATGCGAGAAGATCGATGGCTGTATGTTCTCCCTACCTTACTATGAATTTGATGCACGCCTCATACTGACTCTCCTGCAGATGGATACGGGCATCTGATCCTTCGTGTTGAATTTGCAAAGCGAGCTACTTAGACGGTTCTTTCAGTAGGTAGTTCTCATCACATGAAGTCGCAAAACAGGTTATCTTTCATGAAGTGGGAATCGGCACGGTACTTGTTTCCCCCAGGCTGCCCGTTTCTCTATATACAATACTTAAAACAAGACTACCTCCAAGTGATAAGAGAACCGATGACATTGTTGCATCCTACGGGGGCGTTACAGCACCCTGATATGCATTCTCTGTTGTCGAGCCGCCCAACGAAGCTTTACGCCGCTCAGTGAATGCTTGCTTCTAGGCTTCGAAAGGCGCGGCTGAAAGGATTGCTCAGCATCTACAGGGAGGCCCAAACACGTTTCTAAGAAATGATATCCTGGTCTCTAGAGCACAGAGCTGGACTTGTGAGTACGATCAAATGGCCTGGTGTCTCCGGAGTAGGTCGTGGGGGCGGGGACACCTCACCTCCCCGTGGCGCCTGAGTGTCACCACCTCGTGATGGCAGACACGACACACCAACACAGCCCTTCACTCATTCGTCAACACATCCATCCTCGCTTAATCTCAGCCACGCAGTTGCCCCCCTTCGTTACCCGGCACTCGTTATTCCTATAAACTCAGGCGCTCCCCCCGTACTTTTCCTTCTTTTTCTCCACTCAACCACGCCAACAACGCCAACGCGCACTCGACACGAGCGTCCGCCCGCACAACAACCTTTCTTACATCTATTTGATCAAAGCGGTCGCTTCCTTGAACGTCTTTGCACGTCCACGCCAACTTTATTTACCAAACAGAGTCGACCTCACCTGCCTGCCTAACCCTCCAAAACCACGCCAATACGACCGTACAAACTTGCAATTGCAAGACGACCACCAACAACCAAACAAGAAAGACAGAAAAAAACAAGGATCATCATGGTTCGCCATGTGATACCACTATACAACCTGCACCAGTCCAGGCATTTTTTATAAGAAAAAAAATAGAAAGAAAAAAACAGAAAAAAAGACAAGGGGAAAAAAAAACAGGAAAGAAAAAAAAAAAAAAAAAAGAAAAAGCAAACAAACAAACAAACCATTACTAAACTACCTTTCTACTTTCATTCCTCTTTACGAGACGTCTACAGCTTCTCCTACCTTTTGTTATGGGCCGTTCAGCATCGATTCTTCACTATCTTTGTTTTACCAACAACCAACGACAACCACCAACAACAACAACAACACCGAGACAACACCGATACGACTATCCTCCCTCCCACCTAACCTCGCTGGCGGCCCCATCATGATCTTCATTACATATGATTACATGGAGGGGTCAGAATGTATGTAACACAGTAGTAGATCAGAAGTTGTCCAGTAGGCTCGTACCGTCCGACTTGGGCAGCAGGTAATGCGATGAGAGGGGCCCATCTGTCAAGTGCATAGACACAACAAGTCTTGGTGTAGGACCTTCGTTCCACCATTACATGCACTACCACGCCAAATGAACAGGACTGTCTGGCTGATCATTTGTGGCAGAGAGTGGTCTGAACAGGTCCTCCGCCTCCCTTCCGTCTCCGCGTACAGTCTCTGCTATCTTACCAACCGCTTGCGAAAGAGCTCTTGGATTCAATAATATGCAGAGTATCGAATGTCGATTCGTTGACGAATCACGTGACGTATATCGAGTCCTGTCGAAGTAGAAGAGCGGCAGGATCTCGGTTCCGTTTCCATTCCCGTGCTTGTGCATACGCATCGCATTGTGGCTCCTGCAGATCAAGCTTGAAGGCAGACAGTTTCATGCATAAGGATCAGCAACACATTTCGGGATGGATCGACATGACAATTGTCGCTGCGCTGCTAGCTTGCAGGCTGCAGGCTGCCCAAATCCCAACAAGAGCGTGATGATCCTCAACTTGCCGTCCTGCAAATGACTTGCATGAAGACCCTTCCGGCCATCTACTTGCGCCCTAGCTATTTTACATGATGGGCCCTCCGCCCTCGTGGGCCATGCTCGCCATGGCAAGTTACGGACCATGGAATCCGGCCTCACTAAGGCTGTAAGCAGGCTGTCACCCACGTGGCCATTACAGACGCCACATATTCTTCAAATGCGGCAGTGCGGCGTAGCAGGACTCTGGAACCCTTGTCAGATCCGAGCACGACCGTCCAATTTCCAAGAGACCGCCGGCCGACTGCTGCAATCGTAGCCGTTTGGTGATGGTTGCAAGAAGCATGATATATGATTATTGTCAGCCAACATACTCGTCGAAAACCCGCGGCTGTAACCGGTGAGTATTCAAAAGTCACATTGCCTCTCACTCACCGCAACTTGCAGGTCGCAGCGGAGAACCAGAGTCTTTCTTAGAACTCAAGGACACTTCCAGGAAATAGGCTACAGTGGTTCCGGATACCAGGACCAATGAAATGATTATTAACACTTGGACTACCGACTGATCATTGCTCTTGCATGATTGTATCGTCGATCGAAAGCCGTTCGGCCTTTCGCGTTGTGCTCGGGATTTGTGATTGGCAAGGGTCATGATTGGTCAGGGCGGAATTGACGGCCCCGATTAAGTGCTTTAGTCCTGCATGAAGCACGAGGCGACCCTGTACAGTTTGGGACTTTGGGCGGAAAGACTTTGGACATGCATGGCCACGCCCCCATCCCGATCAAAGGCTGTTGGAGATCCTAGATTCTCCAGAGTCTCATACTATCTTGTGCTCCATTACTCCGTACGTTAACTTGCTACTTAGGTGTGTGAAATGTGCTTCGCCCAATGTACCTTTTTCGGGCATCGATTCATTGATAGATCTTCCGGCAACTAGGATGTTTAGCATTCCCTAGCACGTGGGGATGGAGTGTTGGTGGTCTTACCGAGTACACTGCCTGAACTTCCGTAATGCAACGTGCGTAAGGACGAATGCACTTTCAAACGGTGAGCAGGAGCTGAGGTTGCTCAGGATTGGGAATCGACCTCGGACTCTTTTCATTCATCCGTCGGATATTTTGCTACAGTATTAGTCATGAAGTGAAACGGCTGCAGCAACAGCTCAATCGCCGACAAATCTCAAGCAGTCGGGATGCATCTTTATTTGGACATGTATTATGAAGAGGCAAGACGAGAACAAGTGCGCAAAGCCCCCTGTTCACGGCAAAAACTTCCCTCCAGTGAGCTCTACTCATCTATTAATTTAATTCTGGGCGTTCTGCATCAATCTCGTACTCGGCCTGAGATGAGTCGCATGGCTTTCTTGCAAGGTGAACTTTTTATGAAGCACACGACGGACATGTAAGTAGTAACTGCATGCGGCTGCTCATGTCATCGCATGCTGTACACTACTAGAGAGTAATAATGGGGATCAGGTTGCCTGGATGGATTCGGAAGCATGGATCTTCGCTGCTAATCATACCCTCTAGCCTCTAGGATCATAGGAATATAGTAATTGGATGCAAAAATTAAAGTTTGAGCCCTGGTAATGGAGATCCGTGAGTTGCGCAAGCACACGATCGCAGTCCGCACAGCGCACATTTTATCTTACAGCGTAGATCGAACACACTACCTTGCTTTGACTGCTTGATTCTTAATAGCAGACCAAAATCTTCAGGGATACGTCGCCTGGAAGGTGTCTTATTCTGTAAAGCGCATGGAAGGCGTGATCGAAAGGATGACATCATATAATCCAGATTTTTCTTATTGTCGCTAGCGCCCACGTTGCTCATGCACACGTGGTGGAACAGGGTACTTTAAATCTCTAATTCACTCCTTATCGCTGTTATTTACTACGTATGATCGGAATGGCCATGGCAGCATGTTGCAGACGAAAAGTGGAAAAGACTTCTCTAGCTTCTGATATCAATTGCTCTTGCTTTGGAAGCGGAGACCTTTTGTCATGCAGATCGCTTCTGACACAGGCTCCAAAGCTTGATGAGAATCGATAGCGATTCGGCGATACAACGATGTCCGTGTTGCAGTAGGCCTGGAAAGTGGAAGTTGGTTCGCGCAGTCTTTTGATCCGTCTCCACTCTCCACTCCTCTCAAGATGTCATGTGAAAGTAGTACATATGTAGAGTGACTGTATGAGGCTTTTTTTCACCATGAAGCACCTCCCTATCTGGTTGTAGTTTCAGGCTTCTACTCTGCCACCTGCTCGGCGGTTACGAGTCAGCATGTCAGTGTGTATAATGCAGAGAGGCTACCATCACTAGGTCACACTACTTCCTGACGACTTTTCACTCCCTCTTCATCTTTTATTTCCATTAATCCACTATTCCCCCAGTCCCCACTCTAAGCTCTAAGCTTTAAGCTGCTACGACCACGCTATCGTTCTACCGATCAGACCCTCCGACCTCATCCAACTCTCGTGCTTCCGTCAGCTTTTGCCCCTTCCAATATTATTTTCCTTTTCCCCCTCCCTCAACTTGCTCATACTTTATTGGATAGTCGGCTACCGTATGGTAGATTGGTAGTCCAATCTCATGACTACAAACAACCTCATCTCATCCTCAACGATCTTTCTAATCAGCCACTAAACCCAAGTGGCCCCAATCTTGGCCCAGACAGACCCGTCTCTGTACCGACTCAAAAATAAGATCCCTGGTTGGGCCTGTTCATTCGGTCAATTGCCTTGTATGACGGGTGCGTCCTTATTCATTCGCTTATTGAATCCCTCATCTCTTTTATTGTCCGTGCGACTTCCCGTCGTTCTTCCCTCGACATCCACGTGGCCATCCTGATGATGAGGCTGACCTAGTCTGACTACCGACCTTAGACCCTACGGAGACCACCCCTCAGCCTATCGCCTCCTACGCTTCTACTTCCTCTCATCAACCTGCCTCTTCCTTCACTCACTCCAGCCGGGAGGCCGCCGACACTTCTGGACTCGTTGCAGGACATCAGTCCCGACATCACAATCGTCTTTCCATTGCTGCCAACATTGCTCGTGACAAGACATCCGCAGCACTAGCCTCTATAAAGCCAAAACCTTCACAGCAATCTTTGCATTCGTCCTCCTCTTCCCACGACAGCTTGACCAAGCAGACCAACAACAACACGGTGTATCCGACTGACGGTGGTTCAAAGCATCAGAAAGGCTACTTTGGCATTCCAGCCGGTCGACCAGACGTGAGGTTGGAGTCTGGAGCAGTCATATCACCAAGCTTGAGTGGGGAAGATACAACCCACCAATCTGGATTGACCTCCCGCCCTCAAGACAAGCGCCATCTCCTTGAAAGGACGCCTTCACCTACCAATCGAGCGCTGCCGTCCCCACCCGTCGAAAGTCCACAGCAGGTAGCACAAAACAAAATGCATCAGACATCGTCCAGGTTATTACGGATGACCTCGGAAGAGAGGCCATTCACAAGAGACTTTGAGGACCTGTTCTCCACATTGATGGTCAGCCTACCGTTGTCGCAGCATCGCGTAAGGTTCCAGAAGATCGATCACACTTTCACATCTGAAGAAGCAATCAACAATCTTGGCTCGCTCAAGTTCTCACAGTCCAACCGTATGCCTGATCCAAAAGACCCCACACGCATAGTCACCACCACCACCACCACCACATTCTCCATGGCCAAGGAGATGGCACGGTCGGTCTGCCAGCGCTTCATGGACGCTCGCTTCGTGGAACATGCCGACTCGAAGATAGTTTCGAGTTTCCCCTTGAAGAATGCTGTTTGGCAGTTGACACCGAAAGGCATGCATGTCCTGACCAGGTTCTGTCAACGCAACGGGATTATTCAAAGACACGTGCTCGATCTTTTGGATAGTCCTAGGAACACCATGCAGCTGGTCATCTTGGAACGAGATGCCGGAACTGACAAGCTGTCGCATGATCGCGCTACCATTGATGTCATCTTCAGACGGTTTGCCGGTCAGGAGAGGCCCAACATCAAGAACAGCACATCAGCGTCCGACAATGATTCCTTGAGCGACTACTACAATGGCTTGGTCGGCGTCAAACTCGCAAGGGAACGCAAAATTCTTGACAGGACTGTGAACAACACCTTCACCGGCAAGGCTGCTGTGGACTGGCTGATGGACTGCTGTACGACAGTCGACAAAAGGGAGGTCCTGGAGATTGCCGATCTTTTCGTTTTTCAAAACCTCATTTGGGCCGTCGTTGAAGACAAGGTGCACGCACACCAAAACGCCAATGCTTCACGATTCCAGCCAACAAGAAACGCCATCTACGGATTGACCGACAAGGGTCAACGGACTGCCGGTTGGCTACCAAAGGAGGCAAGCCCTGACCGAGAGAACCAGCAAACTTCCAAGTCAGCAAATGGTAAGAGAGACAACAAAGGCAGCCGAGATTCGAACAACAACCGACTGAACGTCATCGTGAACGATGCTGCCCTCCGCCTTCTCTTCAGAGAGTACCTGCGCGATACTCATTGCGAGGAGAATTTGACCTTCTATCTTGAGGTCAAGGAGTTCACCAAGGGCTACGACTCCGCAGACAGAGAGAAGGCTTTCCAGAGACTAGATGCTATCCGTGAAAACCTGGCAGCTGCATATGGTAGGATCTCGTACCTTCACATTCTGCTCCCCCGGACTGACCTTCGTAGGCCTCTACAACGCTTTCCTCGCGCCTGGCTCACCTTGCGAGCTCAACATTGACCACAACTTGCGCAACAGCCTTGCTGGACGAATGACGAGAGCTGTTGGCGACGATGATACGCTCTTGAAAAGCCTTCAGGAAGTGGTCTCTCTCTTCAAAGAGGCCCAAACCTCTGTCTTCAAACTGATGTCGAGCGTGAGCTATCCCCACCCTGCAGATCCTGTACCATGAGTTTTGCTGATCGAGTCGTGTAGGACTCCGTGCCAAAATTCTTGAAGGACCCAAAGTACGCGGCTGTGCTTGAGCGGCACAATTTCGAACACGCCGTGGAGCGAGCCAACACCTTGACGAGTGCTAACCAGACGATGCTGCCGGAACGCTCTCGGAGTAAGACCGTCAGAGACCGAGACCACAGGACATGATGCTGGTCATCCATGGCCACCCTTTTACTTTAATACAATGCTTCTGGTCACGAAGTAGAGCCAGATCGACCCTTTGAGCATGCATTTCGATATCCAGCGTTCTCATTTCTCAGCCGGGCGTGGGAGTTTGGGATTTAGCCCACACGCGCCAACGCAAGTGCATACACTTTAGATGTCGCAGGAGTGAATAAGGATGGATTCTGTTGTCCGAGAAAGATGATGCAAATACTCGCTCTCTTACACTATGGTCTGGACGACGGAATCAAGCCTCGCAAGAGAACCTCACTGCCTACCTAAGGATAGCGACGAGCGGCGGCATCTGGGTGCACAACTGCGGTATATTCTCACAATCTAGAATTTCCGTTGAATAGGGCTTGATGTCACGGAAGAAAAATCTACCGAGACGATCGAATGGGAATCATGTCTCGTCTGGCGATGTTACTCAGCAAGAGATATATGCTTATGTAGCGCTTGGATGAAGCCAATATAAAGCCCGAAGGATTACTTGTATGTTTGGATGCGATCTACGTTTGATTTTTCGACAGCATAGAATAACAAGTCATTATATGTCTTGAATTGAAAGCATGCTTCAAAGACCCTCAAAGACCTTATTGCAGGAATCAATGCAGGATCGAACAGGGCGTTGTTATGGGCATGTCATACACATTATATTTCATCTGTTAGGAGTGATCCGGTTGCTATTCTATCATGACCTGCAATGCACGCTAACGCTGTCGCCTCTCCATCCCCCTTTTCCGTTTTTCCCAATCAACCAAAGCCTTCTGTCTTTGACCAGTCCCCTAAAGCCGATCCCTTCACCTCAATCCTTCTGCTCGCTAACGCCTTCGCCTTCGGTCGCAACGGCCCCATTTCCATCCTTTTTATCCGACGCCGACTGCGGCACCTTGCCCAGCCCCCTCCAATACCTATCCCTCTCCGCTATCAACTCCTCCGCCCACCCTCTCATCTCCTCGCCCTTGATATCCATCGCCGAACGCATGAACTCCGAGAGATCCCTCTCACCCTTCTGCACCGCCTCCGGGCTCGCCTTCTCGTACTCCACCATCTGGCACAGCAACTCCAACTTATCGACGTCCTTGACGAATCTCGCCTCGGGCGTGACCCCGGCCTCGTACTCCTCCCACAGCTCCCGCAATCCTCGGCCCGGTCTGCCGTCCTCGTACCTGCCCAGCATGCTCGTGGCCAGGTATGTCATCGTGTCCCGCTCCCGCCGGCTCTTCTCCTCTTTGGGCACGCCGTCGGGGGGCGTGATGTCGCCCACCACGGCTTCGGCCATGTCGTGCACCAGCGCCAGGCGTGTCGCTTTGGAGATGTCGATTGTGGACCGGATGGAGGCGGGGGCCAGGAGGGTGATGATGGACATCCGGTACATGTGGTCGGCGATGGACTCTGGGTGCGGGACCTTGAAGCGGCGCCATCCTTCGCGGGGGGTGGTTTTCAGGCGTTCGAGCAGGTGGAGGGTGGGGATGGGTGAGGGGGATGAAGGGCTGGGTGGGGTGATGCCGAGGGAGGAGAGGGCTGAGTTGGTTGTTAGAGGTTTGCAGAGGGGGAGAGGGGTATTGGGAAGAATGGGCAGGAAGTACCTGATTCAATGGACCAGGGGGGTTCTTGGGAAGAGGTTGAGGTCGTTGATGACTCGAGAGGGTTTGATGGGAGGCCATCTTGAGGCCCAATACTTCCACTTGGCGAGAGAGGTCCGTCTGTTGTTGGAGGCATTTTGCTCATGTTTGGTGGATTTCACAGGGTTGGTTGTACTTGAAGGCTGTTGTGCGAACTGAAATGAGAGGAAAAGAAAGAGGACATCAGAGCACGGTTTTATGTTGACTAAGTGCTGCGCCTATGGAGGCAAACTTGTCGCCACGCGCTCATACGCGTTGACTGAAAGGGAATCCAGGTCATGCCTGCACTGGCCCGACGCTTTGTCGTCTTTTGCTTTGCGGCGAATCATAGACGGCATTTTTGAGGGAGACAGGGAGTAAATAGACGATTACTGAAACAGGTTAGACGTTTTTGAAACGCGACCTAATTTGGCAAAGACGCCAAAAAGATGCATCCCAACTAGGATTCAATCGCATTTGTGTATGACTATGATGAGTGAACCACTCATCACTTCTCGTATCCTTTGTACTGGAGAAATGAGCTAACCCATTGCCGCTTTGTCCATCTCTGCCTACAAGGCAAATCAGGTCGCCGTTCAATATGGACCACCCTTCCTCAGTCCTCTCACCAATTCATACTTTGAGGAAGAATGACCATCACAATTCAGACCTCAAATTTCAGCCCGGCTTCTTGTCTTACTGCGCCATAAATGCCAGCAATATCGCCTTTCGAACCCATGTGCTTTTGCACGTCTGCAAGATGTCCATCTGCCACTTCGGCATCTTTCAATTTGACGCCCGCCGACTCAGCTAAATGCAAGGCATGTTTGGCGTCTTTCCTGGCCAGGTCAACTGCAAAAAGGGGCTTCAACGCTGTTAGCCTGACATTTGAAGGAAAACGGATAGGGAGATTAGGACAGACCTCATCACGCTTGTAGTAATCTCCTGACATCATTCTGCCTGAGTATGCTGTATATGGCCCAGGAAACAAAGTCTCAATAAATTGATGTAAGTCCTTGGTTTCCAGCCCAGTCTGCTCTGCCATGGTGTGGCCTTCCGCTAGAGACTCTACCATATTGAGTATCATGGTGTTTCCAATGATTTTCAGTAGCGTGGCCTTTCCTTGCTTTTGGTCGCTAAAGTCGATGTTTGCTCGACCCATCACCCCTTTGCAATAGGGTTTGACCTTCTCCACCGCGGAGGCAGGCCCAGCAAGAACACATATGAGCTGGCCTCCTTCCGCCATTGCAGGGGCGCCAAAGACAGGGCATGCAACAAACTCAGCTCCTTTACCCTGAACCCTTTCTGCAAGCATGTTCGTTGTGTCCGGATGGACGGTCGAACAATCTACAAATGTCTTACCTTCAACCTTGCCCTTGAGTGCATTGGTGATAGCGATGGTGTCCATGATAGCGGCATCGTCTCCAAGACAGGTGAAGATTATGTCCGCTTTTGCGACTGCATCTTCAAGGCTCGCGGTCACGGTTGATTTGCCTGACGGCAGATTGGCACTCAAATAATGTGCTTTCTGCTGAGTACGGTTGAAGATAATTAATGGCTTGTCAAGATTTCCCTTTTCTACAATGTTTTTTGCCATCCCCTGCTTCACTGTCAGTGATGGACTTGGACTAGATAAAGGAACACCATACACGACCCATGTTCCCGAGCCCGATCCATGCTAATTGAGGTGCCATTGTGTTCCAGAAATCCGATATGAAGAGGTTTCAATGGATCGGATATTTTTGCATGGACATGAAAAGCATCTTCGCGCTTTCCACGAACAGATACATTACATGACCAGTGACGTATGAAGACCGCGGCACTGACGTCGGTATTCGGCGGCAATATCAGGTACAATGGGTAGGTACTTCAGCGTTAAGGAATCCGCACGGATGTTTCCTTTTGATCATAACGTCCCAAGTATTTAAGCCACAAGGAGTCATAAGAGCAGAGTGGAACTTGAGACTCAACCTCAATCCAAGGGGAGATGGATCGAGGTCGATCGACAATGAGAGCCCCTGAGTCGTCCAAGCGTACGCCGAGCACTATCTCCGAGAGTCCGAAGATAAGCGCGTGGATATAATGATCTTCGTCGGCAAATGAGAAGACAGTAATTAGGAACACATCTGACTTGCAACTTGCAAATAAAATGTTTTACTCACGAACATATATCTAGACCCGGCATCCCTGAATGCTTGAATTGAAACAAATATTCAATATGCTCATAAAAGGTCTTAAGTCTACTGATGGGCTCTCCAGTGTGGGGAATGCACAGGCGTGTATGCCGGTCAACGGCCAATCTCGGATGTTTCTCTACCATTTGGGAAGGTCGATTGGTCAATCACCTCAGGCTCAGATGCTATAGCGTTGCCTCAGCTGGGCTGAATAAAGCTTCGCAGGGCAGCACTCTCCTCGACAAGGTAAAACCCTCACTCGCCTTGAATCGATATTTTGCTCATTCAATTCCTGCTAAGGACTTGTTTCTTGATGTTCTTGACTCGTCGACAACCCGGCGAGATGCCAAGTCCTATTTGAAAACGTTTGATAAAACACCAGTTGCTGAAGTTGTTCAGACTCTGTCTGAGTTGAATCGTGACAATGGAGTCAACCTTGGCAAGCTGTATACACATGCGGAGAAGCCTAAGGCAACCACGCACGTGGCACTTGTCAAGATCAGGGACGTGGAAATCATCGACAATGATGTGGTTCGAGGACTTGGTCGTACCATCTCCCAGCTAGCGCAATTAGGCATGACGAGTGTCGTCGTTGTATCTCCCTCATTTCACTCGTCGTTGGCGCTTTTCTCATCAAAGTTCGCTGCAGCTGGCGCTCAGGTCGAAAGAATTGTTGACGCTATTCAAGCTTCTGGAGAGGTTCGTGCCCAAGGTCTTGAGCAACTTGTTGAGGCCTCCTCCCAAAGCTCAGGCTCTATGGACACATCACCAATAAAGTCTGCCCCAAACTGTCAATGTAAGATCATCAACCAGAAGTCTTTGTTTTCTCTTCTACATCGAGGAATTATACCTGTCATTTCACCCATTGCACTCTGCAATACTCCAACAACACATTATACAGCCGTGCCCACAGATCAAGTCATCCGTGCACTGGTGCGAGAGATGCGAGACATTCCACCATCTCAGTCTGAGGGTCTCCGACCAGAAACGAGAGCGGTCTCTCTGGACAGGATCATCATCCTCGATCCGTTGGGGGGAATACCTTCGCACAACAGACAACATGGACCTCACACGTATATCAACCTCGAGCAAGAATTTCCCGGTATCAAGAAGCACTTGTCTCAGACGATGACCCGAGGTCTGGATACAGGACTGTCCACCATCCACCAGCAAAACCTTGAGCTTTTGATGGACACGTTGATGCTGCTACCACCCTCATCCTCTGGCATCATAGCCACGCCAACAGAGGTCGCCAAGTCCCAGAGTCAAGCGCCAGAGCAAAGTTTCGGGCCAAGAGTGAGGACTCGTCGTCAACGGAATACGTTGATCCACAATCTTTTGACCGACAAGCCCGCCATTTCATCTTCCTTGCCTTATGACCGATTTGCCTTCTCTGAGTATAAGTCCCCATCATCAACATTCTTGAAGAGAGGAATGCCGGTGGAGATCATCCCTGATCCATTGGAGACATCTTGGCCCAAACTCTTGACTTCGAGGAGCTCCGATCCGCTCTCAGATGGTCGGATCGATGCCAATCGCCTCGTGAGGTTGATAGAGAATTCTTTTGGGAGGGAGCTTGACGTTGCGCATTACTTTACAAGGATCCGAGATCGCTTCGCGGGCCTCGTAGTAGCTGGCGAATATGAAGGCTGCGCTCTTCTCACTTGGGAATCACCTCCCAGTCACCCAGGGATGCTGGTGCCTTATCTCGATAAGTTTGCTGTTGCGAAGCGTTCTCAGGGCGCGGGCACGAGTGTCGCCGACGTTCTCTTCAAAGCCATGGTGAGAGACTGCTTTCCAGATGGCGTCTGTTGGCGGAGCAGATCCAATAATCCGGTCAATAAGTGGTACTTCGAACGGGCTAAGGGTACTTGGAAGATACCAGGAACCAAATGGGCGATGTTCTGGACGACCGAGAATGCAACTCAAGACGACCTGAAGGCATACGAGGCTGTGTGCAGACACATCATCCCCAGCTGGGCGGATCGATTGTCGTACAAAGAGCTTTGACGGATCAGAGGATCCACGAGACACACTTTGCCTACCAGAATGCGTCCGACGTCAGCGAAGCGGTGTTCCGCTGGAGTATCCGGGTAGACAACTTGTACGACCTCGACCATGTTACATAATCCCCTGGATGAATCTGCCCGATTGCTCATAGCCATGGAAACATGCCACAATCTAGCAATGTGACGGCGGAGCTTGACTTCCTGAAGCAAGCATTCATGACGTTGCAAGAGTCTACCAAGCTCTCGACAAAAGGCCTATGAAACCGATCTTCAAGCCTGGAGGCGAACGCCACCCCCACTGGAAGCGGTGTCCCTGTACAACCAGTGAATTTTGTACTACCTCTTATTTCTCTTCAATTCAAGCAGTGCCGCCTGGGTCTGCATTCTATAAACAGATCCGGTCTCCGTGGAAATCCAGGCCTGAAGGAGGAGTGAGAACGGATGACAGCCATTTGAATTAGGTCATAGCGGCACTTATCAGCGGCATCTCTCACCGGTGTCGCTTTTTAAGTGAATGACGCTCCTTCGAGGAATCAGCACTGCAGTGGCGTCCGTCACACTTGTGCGAGATCCCATTTCAACCCAATACCATACTGATTCAGCTAGCCCCTGGAGATGCAGAATGATGGAAACGACCCAGGGCTTTCAATGGCGCAACATTGATCATTCCCTTGTCCATCGTCCGCAGCCTCGTCTCTGCAGAATCATGTGAGGCAAGCTGCATGGTGACATCAACTTGTGAAGTGCTATGAGCTGTGGGGCCCGCTCAAGGCCAATTCTAAGAAAAGAACGGAATGCACCCTTCCTAAGAACAAAGCACGTTCCATTGAATGACATTGACTGTGATTGGTACACTACGTGGCACCCTTCCTGGATGAAATGATGTATCAAAAAGAGGAAAGATGTATCCTAGCGGCATTGTCCCTCGAAATTACCAGCTACATATCAGCTTCCGGCTCGACAAGCTCCTTGGAGTATCTCCAGTGTCTATGTGAGCGTGCCATCTTCTTCAGTTTCTTCTCCTCGTGCAGCTATCGTAGCTCTGGGTCATAAGATGTGGGGAATTTGTCAAACAGCTCTCAGCCCCTGGATTGATGAATTCATTACTCCTCAACGCCCATTTGCCCAAAGCCTTGTCCAAAAACCCCTGGCGCTACACGTGAGCGGCTAAAAAAGGTCAATGCTCAATCATTCTCGAGTCATATGAAGGGTCTCGGCTAAGCCATAGAGATATGCGTTTGGTCGCAACAGCCGAGCAGACGCTGTGACGAGCTTTTCTGGCTGGCA